>CP092873.1:68077642-68249181 GCA_030710605.1 Cordylochernes scorpioides | reverse complement strand
CCCCCCCCCCCCCCCCCCCCCCCCCCCCCCCCCCCCCCCCCCCCCCCCCCCCCCCCCCCCCCCCCCACTCGCTTCTTCGTTTTTGTAACTATTGTGTTGGAGCGGGTCGCTCTTTAAATAAATGCATATATTAGTTAATAACCAAATGGAATCCTCTCTTCTTTTTCTCAGTAAGAGACGCCTACGGAAGCCAACAGTACATAGACAGATAAAGCACATAGGCTATAGTTATTAACTAAAATATGCATTTATTTAAGGCGCCAATTTATAATTGTAACAAATAGTATTTGAATCAAAACATTCAATCGGGTAAAACACGGGCGTTGCCCGGGGTCATTCGGCTAGTATGCATATACCCATCACCGCTCCCCGATGACTCATCTCCCACTAATCCAAGAATAGACGCTAGCTCGGCAGCATCGTATATTGAGAGAAGAGGTAAAACATAGTGAAAAATACAAACTTACTATTTACTGTTGTTTATAATTAAATGACTCTAAGATAGAAATGCATTATGATTCCCCGCAGGTGAGCTGTCAATTTGAAATATTTATTTTATCATTTTTAGTAAAACTTAATAGATCTTTCAAAACTAATCTTATAAATGAATTATCGTTTTTAGAATAAAATAGCCTCTTCTACTGTCCCCTTATTGCATACGGAGATATGGAAACCAGTGGTAAACCCTCCCAACGGTCCGATCTACCAGGCTGCTCCAATATGGCAGTGGGAGAAGGTTGCTCGATTATAAAAAATGAAAAAAAAAAGGGGGGGGGGGGGCAAAGTCTAACTGTCATGTGGTGGATAGCAAACTAACGACAGCAGCTCTTTTTGCCTATCATGGAGACTTATGGACTAAGCCTGGAGCGCTATTATGGAATGTGGGGTACACCAACAGGAAGCAACTTGTATTTCCAGCCTCAAAACTTGCCATACAAGACCGCTCCTTTTCCAGGATGGTGTAAGAAATTACCACAATGCACCATCTGCAAGACTAAAGAGGTATTACCAGACTTCCTCTTGGAATGAATGGGAGTCTCAAGACAGGACCTATATTCCAACCCTACCAAGATTATAAATTTAATACATGATTCAATTCTCCATCACATCTTATATTATACAATGGGATAATAAAAAATGGCGTTAAGTAGTTCATCATACGCAGACTCAAGGGGAGATATAACGTTGATCGACCGATTGTCCTCCACACGTCGCACGCCATCTGAATAATGTAAAGTCACTAACAGGTGACACACAATGCTAAACCTCGCCAAGTTTTGTCCTTCTCTGAAATCTCTTTAATATTCCATCATTCTGGCTTAAAGGTTAGGATGGGTTTATTTTGGTCATTAAGTAAACCCCTTTTTACCTGGTAATATTCAGCCTCGAAAATCTTGCTTTTGACTTTAAAAATATCATTTTTTCTGGCTTGTTAATTTTTAAAAGGGAATTCATTCGTCTTCATTTGCCTTCTTGTTGACACAGTTTTAGGCTTAGATTACCTTTTTAAAAATTCTAATTCGCATTCGTAGTTTCAAGATTTCTTGAAAGTGATGTCTACAAGTTAAAAATTGTTATTTTATTATAGGGGCATTGATGTTTTCTATCTTGAGATCCTTTCTAAGAATAGTGTATTTCCCCTTGAAAAACTACTTGAAGAAGACACTTGTACGGTGGGGAAGATTCCCCGGCTGAAATTTAAATTTGTAAATATTGTGGCGAAGAAATATTTTATTATTTAATTTAATATTATTCAATGAAAATATATTCAACAGATTATAAAAATATATATTAATCTGTATTTGTGAAATCATCTTTAAAATATTTCTTTGCTTGCTGCTTAAGATTCTCTAGCGGTAAATAGTTTTGCTGACTTGTTAATAATTGTCGACTCGTCGCTGTGACGTCATCAATAAATACTGTTACATCTTAGGATCTTTCAAGGCTTGATTTCTACGCTACAACTGGTGAAGAAGCTGGACCGATACCCATTAAGAAATAAAAGAAAAATTGATTCTGTTAAACCAGAAGAAACTTCTATGAATGTAAAGACGGAAGCAGGTACCCAGGTAAGCAACTACGTTGTTCAACATCTGCCAAGGAACCCTTCCATTTTCTCCGGGGAGGATGGTGAAGATCTCCAAAAATGGTTAAAAGGGTATGCACGTGTGGCAAAGTACAACCATTGGGACGAAACCCTTTGTCTTACTAAAGTTTATTTTTATCTGTCTGGAACTGCTCTCAAATGGTTTGAGAACAACGAAGAAAGCATCCAGACTTGGAAGGAATTCACATCTCAATTAGAGAATGTGTTCGGAAAAAAAGAAAATTCAAAATTGCAAGCGGAGAAGAAACTTAAAACACGGGCACAATTAAAAGGCGAAAGTACCGAATTTTACATCCAGGATGTCCTGTGCTTGTGCAAAGAGGCTGATCTTCAAATGAGCGAGGAAGATAAAATCTCGCACCTCATGAAGGGGATTGCTGAGGAGCTTTATCAAGCACTCCTACCGAGGGATGTACAGAGCACCGAGCAATTCATTACAGAATGTCGCCGTGTTGAAGCGCTCCGTTGTAGGCGAGTTACCCCAACCAAGTACGAGCGCCTACCAAATGTAGCCTCTCTCTGTGACCAGGATTACGGAGAAGATCTGTCATCGCTGATCCGAAAAATTGTTCGTGAAGAGATAAAGCAAGTATTGGACTCTCCTCATGAGGAGCCTAAAATCGCTGTCACTGAAGATTTAGTGAGGGAAGAGATTGTAAAGACCTTGGCACCTAGATCAAAACCTACAATAAGTCCCCCTCAAGCAACCAGGCCGGAACCAAATACTAGATACGAGGCCCAAACGATACGACCGCATCCTGAACCTCATTACCGAAAGCAAGGAAGAAGATGTGACACCAATGAATGGCGGACAACTGAGGGAAAGCCAATCTGTTTCTACTGCGGACGCCCAGGTCACGTCGTCCGCTATTGCCGCGACAGGAAGAGACACAATGAGGAGAGGAGAAATGAATATTTCCGAAGAAAGAAAGACGCAAAGGAATTCTACAACTCTCAAACCGAATCTCAGGAACCCAACGATGAATCATCGAGGAAAAATTTCAGTCGCTACCGAAGCCCTACCCCATATACCGGTCGAAACAGAGAAAATTTCTCACCTGCTAGAAGATCTAGCTGGTCGCCCCCGCCATGAAAATTAGATGATAGACCATATTGGAGGTGAGGCCGCAAAGTTAAGAAATCCTACCTTGCCGACCACATTATAAATAAGAAAAAACTACATTGACGTAAATATAGACCTGCCAAGCCCTCAGAAGAAGTTATCTCAACTGAAAGAAGACATCCCCACTGAACGAACACAACAACCACAGACCCGCGAAGAGATCACAAGCCCTATCACCCGTTCTCGAGCCTTGAGACTGAGGATGTAAGTCTCCTTCTGAGCATCGGGTCGATGCTCTTTATAGGAGGAGGCTATGTGGCGAAGAAATATTTTATTATTTAATTTAATATTATTCAATGAAAATATATTCAACAGATTATAAAAATATATATTAATCTATATTTGTGAAATCATCTTTAAAATATTTCTTTGCTTGCTGCTTAAGATTCTCTAGCTGTAAAATAGTTTTGGGCTGACCTGTTAATAATTGTCGACTCGTCGCTGTGACGTCATCAATAAATACTTTTATATCTTAGGATATTTCAAGGCTTGATTTCTACGCTACAATATTAATTAATATTTAAATTATTATGTAATAAGGCAAATTAGCCTAGCTGCGAAAGCTTTAGACTTTAAAACCTGATGTCCCTGGTTCGAACACGCTTTTCGCTATCTTTTTATTTTCTCTAATTATTTTTGTAATCTCATCCTCATTTTGTAAATATTAATTGAGTTGTTAATAAATTTGTTTTAATTGTCAAATTGTCCCTTTGAAACTACTGGCTTCTATCAAACCACTTTTAATAAACAACAGAAGGTACTGACGATATTTGCACAATACGTTTGGTTCATGATTATCACGCATACAGCTTTATTAAGCCCACCAGTCTTATACAGATTCACCACAGGAAGGAAGCATAGATGGAGCTCTTATACTCCAGGACACTCATGGACAGTCTTCAGGTCAACGCGTGTCCAGTGGCCTCAGAATCCGCCGTGCATCACTGGAAAGGCGAGTGTGGAATCAGCCGCGTCTTCGTTTTCCTCATCCAAATGATTATCAACACAATTGTGAATTCAAAATTTATAATCCCTCGTGTTATATTGTTACGTCAGGTCGTAGCTTTGCAGGGTAATCGACCTTTATTCCGACCTTCAGCACGTGAGCTTGCACCATGCTGATGAGGGCCAACAGCTCGAAACGTGTACGTGGTTAGCTTTTCTTGATTTATCAAGAATGGGTAATTGGCCAATTCTGGAATAATTAGAAATCAACGAGAATAGTTGCTATTTATTCCGATAGATGGCGCAAGCCATCAGAAACTTTCAGTTGTACGATAAGGAGATGCCTTTTTTATAAATTATAAAAATATTATAATTTTGATCACATAAAAGGTATATACATCATGATGCAGCAATATCATTTGGTAGAAATCATCAAAGGATAGGTATCTTGACTGAAGCTGCC
Organism: Cordylochernes scorpioides; assembly: GCA_030710605.1. Lineage (NCBI taxonomy): Eukaryota > Metazoa > Arthropoda > Arachnida > Pseudoscorpiones > Chernetidae > Cordylochernes > Cordylochernes scorpioides. The sequence continues at coordinate 68,244,543 of CP092873.1, read as the reverse complement.
TTCCTCTTCAAGAAATTGAAGTCTAGATTACTCCAGAAGACCTACTTCATTGAAAGTCATAGGTGAGGACAGGGATTTCTAATTTGAAAATAAGCAAGATAAAAAGAGAGTCAGATAATTAGTCATTAATACCCTGACATGCAAGAAGTGTGGATTTTTTCAATAGAATTGAAGAATTCTGCGTCCTCCCATCGCAGAAATAAACAGGAAATAAGCTTATTTAATGACATCCCTTGTCAACGGTAGTTTTGTAATCAAACGGAAGTCTGCGCTTCCTTAGATGTTTGGGCGAGAGACAGATCCTCGACATCCCATATTATCCTCTACAACAACGTGGAGATAATAATAAAGAAACTTTTGGTGGTTCTACCTATTCCACATTGGCCTATAACTACCATCGCCAAATTGGAGAGAAGTGGACTTCAGAAATTGATTTAACCATGGTGATAAGCACCTCCATAAAAAAATTTTTCGGGATTCTAATTGAATATACCTATTCCACACTGAAACTAAAATATAATGTAATTCTAAAATGTGGTGCAGCCAACTGGTGGAATACAGAACTGGAGATGGTAAAAACCTACTTTCACTATATAAAATATTTTATTGCCGAACTCGAAATTCTTCTCGGCAATCTTCAAACTGAAGATCCCTAATCTATTCAGCATCTCCACTAAATGTAACGTAGAAAATTAGGAAAGACAAACTTCAGGATGACACGAAGACCTTGAAGCCATCGGTGCTGTGACCTACATTTTCCGAGACTGGATCCAGGATTCAACGTCGTGTGAAAGCCAAGACTTCTTTCCGAGATGACGATGTCCCTATACCATGGTAGACGATATGAAGACAAAGCCCCTCTTCGCGCCGCAAGAGAATGGACACAAAACTACTAGGGACACAGTTCCAAGACTCTGAGGGAATCCTTGGCAGAAGCACGTCAGTTGCATGTCAGTAATTACAATATTTGCAAGCTGTGGATCACAGCTCCCATAGGGAAGGAGCTATGTAGCAAAGTATTTATTATATTTTATGTACAGATTATTAATTTTTGATATTTATATTATTTATATTTTCTTACCCTGAAAACTTCTCTCATTTCATAGCTTGTCTATATATATATAAAAATGAATGTCTGTGTGTGTGTGTGACAATTTTTTGACAATTAAAAATTATTTATTGTCTTCTAGACAATTTTACATCATTTTAGCAACGAGAGAGAGAAAGAGAAGAAAAATAAATATATTACATAAAGAATGAATGAAATATTTACATATATATTACATATATTTTACAAGGGGGATGAAGGAAGGAGACCTCGTCGCTGGAGGGTCCTGGACCAGGCGATGAGCGGGTCCTCCACCGCTTCTCCGAGCCCAACCTGGACAAAGTAGAGATAAATTCGCAACTTTGCCGACGCCAGGATGGAAAGGGCGTCGTCCTCAGGGCCGGACCCGCCGAAGATCCAAGCCTGCAGGTCAGGGGGCCGCCCTATGATGATGAAGGCCTCTCTGATGAGAGGCCTGATGGAGCGGCAGCACCAGTAACGGTGGCTGAGGGAGCGGTCGATGGACCCGCAGGCAGGACAGGAGGAGCCGACCGAGGCAGGATGGGGCAGGGCGTGGAGGGCTAGCTTGAGAGCTGCGTCGGCCTCGTGACCCGAATAGGCGCAGCGCCGCAGCGAGGCCCAGTCGATCCTGGATGGTGGATTGATGGTGGGCGTCCATCTCGCCAGGAATCTGGAGATGGGCGTGGCGGCGAGGCGCGGACGATCCAGGGCCCGTCGGGCCGAGCGGGTCGTGAGGCCGTTGAGGAACGGCGTAGCCGTCCCACGCAGCACCACGGCCGCAGCAAGGGAACTGGATAAAGGCGTGGACTCCGCCCCGAAGCCCACGGCGTTCTCGGAGGTCAGCCTCCGACAGAAGGCGCCCAGGGCCGCGGCGTCAGCCAGGGCCGAGCGCGTAGGGCGGGCGATGAGGTGTTCCTCCTCGATGAGGTCCCGGACTCGGGCTCCGCTCCAGCGGGCGGGGGCCAGGAGGTCGGGAGGGCGGAGGAACCGGCAGCCGCCGATGATGGGGAGGCCCAGCAGCCGGAGACGGCGGGGCTGGAGACGGGTGCCGTCCGGTGGAGGGTGGATCCAGGCTTCCCCGCTGTTGCCGCCGACCAGCCAGCTGAAGGCATTTCTGCCCCCGCGGAGCGCGACCTGTACCCCCTTGAGGCAGGCGAGCTGGAGCTGGGTCGCGAGGTCGAGGAAGCCGAGGCCTCCGATGGCAACTGGCCTCGCCATGACATCGGCGGGAAGCCACGCCGTGTGGTCCTGTCCCCAGACGAATCTCGCCAGTCGGGCCTGCAGCTTGGCGATGGTCGGGGGTGATGGTAGGTAGCCATGCAGGTGGTGCTGGATGACAGAGCCCACCAGCGTGTTCGCCGCTCTTGCTCGCCCGACGAGGGAGAGGCCGCGGGTGAAGGGCGTCCATCTGCGGCAGGCAGTCTCCAGGAGGGCCAGGAGATGCTGCTCCCGGTGGGCGACGGTGCTCCTGGGGGCGATGTCGAGCCCGAGGACCCTGATGGAGGTGGTCGACCAGGAGGCGCCGAGAGGGGAGTCGCCGCGGTTGCGCAAGGCGCCGCACCAGTGGCCAGCGCTCTTCCGGAGGTTCACGCCAACTCCGGAGGCCTGCTTATAGTCTTCGAAGACGGTCGCCACCCGCTCGAAGTCCTCGTCGCGATGTAAAAGGAGGACGATGTCGTCGGCGTAGGCGATGACATTGCCCACGCCGAGTGTCAACTCCAGGCGACGTAGCAGCGGCCCCGTGGCGATGCTGAAGAGTGCGGCACTCACGGCGCAACCCTGTCTTAGGCCGTTGAGGAGGGGGAAGGCGGCGGTGTAGAATCCTCCGGCCCGGATGGTGGCGTCCGCCCCGGCGTAGAGGATGTTAATCCAGGCCCTGAAGGCCGGCGGGAGGCGGAGGGACGTCAGCAGGGACTCCAGGAAGCCGCGGTCTAGTGAGTCAAAGGCGGACTCCAGGTCTACGCCCATGACGGCCAGCGGCGAGCCTAGGGCGGTGGCCTCCTCGACGGCGTCCGTCACCATGGCGATGTTCCATGACGGGGACCTCCCGGGGACGGCGTAGGTCTGGCATTCCGGCACAAGGGTCCGCAGGTGGGGCTTGAGACGCCGGTGAAGGATGGCGGCCAGGACCCTGTAGTCGGCCGAGGGCAGCGCGACGGTCCTGTAGCCATCAAGGCCGCGACCTCCGCGGGCCTTGGGCACGAGGCAGATGGAGCTGCGCCGCGTCGACGGAGGCAGGGCACCGCGGAGCCGTGATGCCGCGAACACCCGGGCCAGAGCTTCCGCGAAGAAGTCCTCGCTGAAGGCGACGAGGAGTTCGCACGGCAAGCCGTCCCAGCCGGGGGCCTTTCCGCGAGGGAGGTGCTCGATAGCGTTGGCGATCTCGCTGGGGCTGATGTCCGGCCGGTGGAGCGGGTCCTCCTCACTCAGCTCGCGGGTGGTAGTGGGCGCGCTGCTGGCGATGAAGGCAGCTCCCGCAGCTGGATCGGTGGTGGGATGGGCGAAGCGGGGCCGGAAGGTCGCGAACGCCCTCCGCCGAAGCTCAGGGCCCTCGATGACGTTATCTTCGTCGTCCCTGATGACGCTGACCGGGCGTCGGAGGCGGATGGCGCGTGCCAGGTCTGGCAGCGATGGGTAGTCGGCCCGGATGGAGGAGGCCTCGAGCTGCGCCGCGATGTAACGTCTCGCCCTGTAGACGTAGCTGTCGCTGGCAGCGTGGCGTGGGTCGTGCAGGGATCTGGCCTCCGCCAGCAGCCCCGCCTTGATGGAGGTCCACCTATCCCAGAAGGTCCCGTCGTCGTCATCGTGCGCTGTGTCTTCCTCCAACTCCCGGATGTAGCCAGCCAGATGTTCGAGAGCAAGGCCCGAGCGGAGCATCGCGGCCAAGCGAGGCTGGGTGGGGGAGGAGACGGCGGTGGTGGGCGGGCCCACCTGGAGCAGCACGAGGCGGTGGTCCGAGAGGTGGTAGTGGCTGGTCGCGTAGATGGACACGCGATCCAGGACTCCAGCAGGGACGAGGATCCGGTCCAGGCGGTTGGATTCGACTTGGTCGCCGTGCATGGCGACTCTGGTGGGCAGGTGGGCGGCGTCGAACTGGGTGGCCACGTCGACCAGCGCGGCCAGGTCTAGAAGAGCGGCGAGGGCATCCGATGATGATGATGATGAGGGGCTCCGATCCCTGATGTTAAAGTCGCCGATGATCCAGCAGGCCCCCTCCTCTTCCTGTGCCGCCGTCGCCGCCAGGAGCTCCAGTTGTCGGTTTCTCTCCCGGGGTTCATGCGCCAGATGAACGGCGATGGCCGTCATTTCCTCGCCGTGGACATCTATTGTTGCCAAGGCGATGTGGCCCGGCCACAGGATACGCTGTTGTAGCACGGCTACGCCTGGTCCGAAGACGCAGGCGAGTCCGGATCCCGAGATGGCTACGGGATGGGCCAACACAACAGCGCCGTAGCCGAGGCAGAGGTCTTGGCCGCTGCCCAGATGAAATGCGTTTGTCTCCTGGACAAACGCGATGTCCACGTGATGTTGCCTGAGTAAATGACAAAGGGCAAGGCTCCTCCCCCGAGTGGCGAGCCCTCGCGCGTTGATGGTGGCGACGCGGTAACTCATTGGGGCCGTCCTTCACGCAGCACCTTCCTGGTCTTCTGGAGGGTTTTGCGGATGGTGGAGTTGGAGTCTGAGCACAAGGCCTTGATGGTTTCGTGCAATTTTTCGAGGGCGGTGAACTGTTCCTTTGTTAGTGTGGGCGCTCGCCTCTTCATGGTGGTCTCAGAGGTGAGGAGCTTCTGAGCCATCTCGCAGTTCAGGTCGGGCAGCTTGTCCCAGTCGATGGAGGGGTTGGGGGACTTCCCGAGGTGCTCCAGCAGCTGTTCGAGTGCGGCCTTTCCCCGGGCAGGCGTGGCGGGAGGTGAGGACAGCTTCTCCACCGACATCTCGTGGTCGAGCGGAGGGATGCGAGGCTCGGGGGGCCGCAGGGCAGCCAGGGGAGCAGGGTGGGCAGCAGGGGCGGGGTGGGTGAGATCCATCTGTTCGGCAGGCTGGTGTGCCGAGGGGATCGCCTGAGCCTCGGCCGAAGTCTTCGCCGGTTGGACAGGGGACGCCGGTGTTGCGGGCGCAGGTGCCGGCTTCCTTGGTCGCTGAGTAGGAGGGAGAGGGGGCCTTGCGTCGGTGGGAGACGCTGCTTGCCTGGGGCTGCCGTTCCCTTGCCTGGCCTGGCGAGCGCTGGGCAGTTGGCTCTGCGGTGGCCCTGTTTACAGCATTTGGAACACTTGATTCCAAAGGAGAGGAAGGCCGACAGGGTGTCTCCCTTGGAGTGGATGGTCAGACGGGTGGGCAGCGTCTCCAGCCTTACGCCCTCGCGGAGCAGGATGAACGCCTCCCGGCGGCCGTCGGTGAAGGTGAACTCGCCCATTTTGACCAGGATGGGGGCGATGGAGGTGACCTTCCCAAATTGGCCCAGGGCGGTCGCGATGGTGCTGTCCTCAACAAAGCCGGGCAGGTTGGCCACGACTATGCGCTCCGCCCTTTTGCGGAAGGGGAAGACCCTGAGGGACGTACCCTCGATTTCCAGGGCCGTCCGCGACCAGAAGGTTCGCAAGTTTCTTGTCCGCAAGACCCACGATGAAGTGGCCGTTCATTCGATGGAACTGCGTGATGCTCTTTGGCCCCCCCCCCGAGTAGCGTACTCATGGCCTTGAGGTAGGAGTAGTCCGGGATGTCTGGGCACAGCTCCACGAAGACGTAGTTCTCGTGGTTGGTAGTGGCCTGCCTCGCCCTGTCGTCGGCGATGTTGGCGCGTGTCGCCTTGATCTCCTGAGGCGGCACTGCTCTCGGCCCTGTTGGCCGTTTCCGCTGCTGGGAGCTGCGCTGGTTTCCAGGCTTGTTGGGCTGCCTTGCAGCGTGCTCAGGTGAAGTTGAGCCGAGGCGCCTCTTCTTGCCCTTCACGACGATGAAGCCCTCGTTGTCGTCTACCTCCGCCATCTCGCTGTCGGCCCAGTTGAGCGAGGCCGGGCCGGCTGGAGTTGCGCTGGTCGTAGCAGCAGTCTTCGGCGCCGTGACGTCACCACGCTCGGCGGCCAGATTTGCATGCCTTCCGCCTGCCGGCGAATTTGCATTTCTTTGAAATTCAGTAGAATTTTCGTTAGATTTAATCTCAATGTTGTTTTTCGGCGATAATTCCTCGCCTGGTTGAGACAGGATGCTGGGCCTTTCAGTCACTTGTTCAGCAGAGCCTGGGCTACCTTTCGGTACCGAATTCGGCATGTTAACCGACATCTACACGCACGCCAGAGGCGAAAAAAAGCGGAGCTCGCGAAAGCGTGGCCGCACGCCCGAGTGTGTGTGTGTGTGTCCTCTATGGATTCAAAAACCATACATCCAATCGCCGTGAAATTTTGGGATATTATTAGGTGTATCCCCGGAAAGGTTTACGAAAAATAATATCTTGAATATCTTTAATATCCTTAGAGTTATTTGCAGATTTGTAGCTTTAACTCGCAAGCAGCGCCACCTTGCGACGGAGATAGGCTTAGGTCTGCCCCCCCCCCCCCCCCCGTCCGGCCGCCGGCCGGTCAGTCCAAGTTCCCACCGACCAATCAGAGGGATCAAGAGGTCCTGGCGCGCGGGGGCAGAGTTGGTGACACAGCTGTGCAAAGTAGACAAGAAAAAAGCCTCGCGGGTGACCTCCGGGAACTACGTCCATCTTCCATAAACGACCATGATTTTATTCAACTTATCGAGTATTTTTCAAGGGACCGGGAAAATATGTTCACTAGATAAAACGATGATTTTGTAATGTAGAAAATTATGAAAGACAAAATTCAGGATGACACGGCACACAGGGACCGGGAAAAAATGTTCACTTTATCGAGAGATTCAAATTTACGAGTTTCAAATTATCAAAATATATCTTTTTTTTATAAGTTTATAGAGAATTGTTTTAACAAATGTTCGTTAGACAAACCTTTACTCGGGTAAAACCTCGGGCGAAGCCGGGTACATCCGCTAGTATCTTCTAAATGTTGATTTGTGTTTGTGCCTTAAATAAATTGTTGTGTAATCCTGAAGTTTGTCTTTCCTGATTTTCTACATTGCATTTTTATATGGAGATGCTGGGTAGATTAGGGAAGACAAACTGAAGATCGCCGAGAAGACCTCGAGGCCGTGGGTGCTGTGATCTACATTTTCCAAGACTGGCTCTAGGATTCCACCTCCGTGTCAAAGTCAAGACTCCCTACAAGAAGATGTTCCTATTGACGATACGATGCCAACGCCGCTCTTCACGCCGTAAGAGAAAAGATGCGAAGCTACTAGGGACAAAGTTTCAAGACTAAGGGAATCCTTGGCAAAAACACTTTAGATCCATGTCAGTATCTACAATATTTGAAAGCTGTGGGTCACAGCTCCCATAGGCAAGGAGCTAGGTAGCAAAGTATTTATTATATTTTATGTACAGATTATTAATTTTTGATGTTTATTTATATTTTGTTACTCTGGAAACTTCCCTCATTGCTTATCTTGTATCTTATAAATGTTGATTTTTGTTTGTGCCTTAAATAAATTGTTGTGTCATCCTGAAGTTTGTCTTTCCTGATTTCCTATATTACAATATTTAATAGAGTTATTTAAAATAACAAGAAGTAAATATATGCGGGAGTTTAAAAAGGACAAAATATATCGTAAAGGTCCTTTCTAGAAGATAATAATTCTACCTATACCCTCATGAGAATTTATACAAAATATATAACAAAATTTGATAGGTAACTCGAATAAAAAATTACAAATATTAGAAAAAAACACATATCAATAACAACAACATAAAACTGAAGAAAAAGCGGCTCTATTTCCTGATGACAACCCAGGTGAAGATAAGAATACAAATATAAGGAAATATGCATTAAGACTTTCGAATACAACAGAACCAATAATCTCAATCAATGAAGTAAACGCTATTATTAATAAATTGAATCCGAAGAAATCTCCAGGAGTAGATAACATTTCTAATAATATGATAATACACGCAAAACAATATGCAGTACCACTATTAACTAAAATTTATCAGAAGTGTCTGGATATAAGTTACATTCCTGATGAATGGAAAAGAGCAGAGGCGCTGATTATTCCAAAGCCGCATAAATCAGATTATAAAGATTGTGGCAGCTATCGACCTCTATGTCTATATTAAAATATTTCGAAAATTTTTGAAAGAATAATAAACAACAAAATCATCAAATTCTACGAGGAAATGAAACTATTCAGTAATCTATGAAAAAGGCATCTCCTTATCGTGCAACTGAAAGTTGGATGCCTGAAGGACCAGTTTTTTGGTCGTTGAGATACAGCTTGCACCACGCTGATGAAGGCCAACAGCCCGAAACGCGTCCGTGGTTAGCTTTTCTTGATTAATCAAGAATGGGGTTTTGGCCAAGTCTGGAATAATTAAAAATCAACGAGAATAGTTGATATTTATTCCGATAGATGGCGCAAGCCATCTGCAACTTTAAGTTGCACGATAAGGAGATGCCTTTTTCATAATTTATGCACCTTATCCCAGTACAATGTCACATTTGTACAATTTTTTCATATTCAGTAATCGTCAACATGGTTTTACAAAATCTCGATCAACCATATCTGCATTAACTGAAATAATTCACACTGCTGTGTTCTAACAAAGCCGAGGAGTATACGGCTATAATTGCAATCGATTTAGTGGAGCTTTTGACAATACTTGATGGCCAATGGTGATAAAAAAAGACTCGATGAGGACCATATACCAGCATCAATAATAAAACTCAGGAAATCCTATTTCACTAACCGAAAGATAAGATTTAGGTACTCTTCGAATGAATTCACCAAAAAAACTAAGTAAAGGATGTCCGCAAGGAGGACCTTTATCTCCGACAATTTGGAACATCATAATGAATGATCTATTACCAACTTTCAGGAATTTAATAGCGAAATTATTGAATATGCAGGTGATCTAACGGTAATATGTTGGAATACAGATGTGACAAATCTTAGGATCACAATTGAAAATTCAATAGGAAAAATAAATATGTGTTGTGAAAACAACAAACTTAAAATATCAAGACGGAGAATACAAACATTTTATATCTTTGACGTTAAAGGTCACCTCTCCCGCCAAAACTAGACGCCATCTATTGACCGTCGCCGCAAACTAGCGACCTCGGGTCGTTGACAAAGTCACAACACCAGCTTTGGCAAACCGAGAAGCGTCCACCTAGAGACCATGGTTTCGGGCTAATGGACCCTCGTCAGCCTAGGGCGGACTTTATTCCATGAGATTATCAAGGGATTCAATAGAATCCTCACAATCTGTCAAAGAGGTTTTTAGCTGGTAAAGTGGCTAGGCCAAATCTATGGCAAAAATATAGATGGAATTTTGCCGGGAGGATATTCACCTGTAAAGATAAAGGTCACCTCTCCCGTCAAAATAGACGTTTATCTTTATAGATTAATATCCTCCCAGCAATATTTTCATCTTTATTTTAGCCATAGATTTGGCTAATGTACATTATCTTCAAAGAGTTCATCAAGACTTCAGGAAGGGGGACAAAGACCGGCTACTCGTCTCTCAAGGGCATCCCAGGCTTGTTCTATCGGATTCAAATCTGGAGACCTGGATGGCCAGTCCATTTTTTAAAATTCCAGTGTCTTGAAGATACTGAGTCACCAGGTTCTCTCAGTGGGGACGAACGTTATTGTCCATTAGCACAAAATCTGAGTCTTCTGTGTGAGCCAACGGAAGAACATATTGCTCTATGATCTCATCACGATACCTTTGACCAGTCAGGGAACCTCCTTCGGAGACATGCAGATCGGTGCGTCCATTGAGAGAGATGCCTGTCCACACCATCGCCACCAAATTTGTCTTTTACTCTTACATTTGATGGTCTATATCGTGTCTCTCCACATCTTGTATCGTTGAGAATCACTCTGGAGGCTAAATCGGGATTTTCTGTGAAGAGAACTTTATTTTGTTCAGTCTTGATTGAGACGACTCCAATTCAAACGTGTCACTTTGTGTAACGGTGATAAAGAATTGCATTAAACTGGGCGTCTTGCATTGAGACCAACAGCATTAAGCCTTCTGGACACAGTTTGGACAGAAAATTTTCTTCCAGTGACCGATTCAAGCTCAGAAAAAGCACCATGCGTGATAACCATTTATTGCGTTTGGTAGTTCTTGCCAAAAACTGTCATCTTGTGGTGTTGTGACTTTTGGACGTCCTGCAACAGGTCTTCTTGAAACATCTTCTGTATCTAAAAACTGTTTATAGAGGCGTGAGACCGCCAGTCTTGAAACATTTAGACGCCTTGCTGCATCAGCTTGGCTTAATCCCATTTCCAACCATCCAATAGCACGCCACCTTAAAGAGTCAGCTACACGATGCCTAGAAGCCATTGAAGTGCAAAAGAATAAAAAATGATTTAAAAAAAAAACGATTCAAAAATGTTTAGACAACAAAAAGCAGCAGAGTCAGGTGAGATACCTAGCCAGAGAAACAATAAATGTTTGAGTGGCCGTATATAATTATAATATTGAAATAACTTTTCATATTTTCTTACGCATAATGTAATTTTAAATACGTGACTGCTGGTTTGTGCTATTGAATGCCGACTCTTGCAAAAGTCCAACCTTAACAGCGAGTGCAAGTAACCAAACGGGGCTCTGGCACATTTGTAAGTGCAAAGTCGAACTGCTTTTCACATGTGTAGACATGTGGTGCACTTACAGTAAAAGCAGTCGCCTACTTCTACTCACCATGATTATCATGACCTGTACTACGTGTACTAGGGATAAGAAAAAAGTGTATCTACGATTATAGTAAAATATTATTCTGAAAGATTACACAAGTCATCATCAACTTTCAGATTCGAGATCAATAGATCAAATTTTATTTGTAAAGAAACTAATAAATTATAATTTATTAATTGTTTATACACATATTCCAATCATATTAGGTCGTGTTGTATATGTTGTATGTTGAAACAACAAGTAAATATATGATTACAAAATGGCGTCAATAAAATTGGATACCCGGAAGAGAAAGAGGGTTGGTGAACCGGGAAAGATAGTGTTACAGATCGTTGACATTGCCCAAGTAACCAAAGAAGGATACAAACATGTTGGCCAACTCTCTGGTTTCGTTTTTGTATTATTAGACAAACCCCAATTCTACGTTCTGGACACCGTAAGCATGAAGGCTCAAATCAGAAAGTTTGAAAAGGAACCAATGTTTGTTGAAGCCTTTAATATCACAGAGTTTGGGAATTTCACCATTACGAAGCTCACTGGATTTTGACTCATAATCAACTTTTGCTATCATCAATATTTGAACTTGAAGATATTACATTTTCAGGACGAATTTGTTGCAGTTTTGGAATGCCGATTCACCAAATTTTCGACTGCTCAGCTGGCACAAATCATTGAATTGTGCAAATTCATTTTTGTAGGTACCTTAGTGCCTAAGTCGGAATATTCCCTTTTGACGGCTGAGACGGCTGGTCCATTGAACAAGTTCATGCTTGCCTGCCGTGCAATCACAGGGTCTTGTATCAAACATTTAGACTATTAAACGTTGAAAGTTGCCTCAATACTACGTTCACATTTTCTATTTATTTTTAATAGCAAATCTCTATCCGCGCTACATACATCAAGTTGATTATTATACATTCTTTAACATTGATGGTCTTAACCTATTCATTTCGATACACAAGGATTTTAGCTCCTTTTATATTGTATTTAAATTTCTAATTGCTGCCTTCTTTTTTAATGACTTCAAAAGTGACCTATAACAAAACCTAAATATATACTCGAAGAGGATATTATAAATTCCATATCAAAGATCAAATATTAGATTTATCAAATATAAATTTCCGAGAATAAGTTTCTTTATTGAATTTTTATATTTGATTAATCTAATTGATACAGAGGATTATAATTCTAATAAAGTTTAAATATGGCGCATCTCTTTTTCCAATCCAACAGGTCGAGTCTTCCACAATGTTTCTTTTCTACTCTTCTATCCTTCTTGTCTGTGAGGTGGATTAGTTAAGTGAAGTTGATGAGATTTCTATATATGAGTCTCAACTGTACTTTATAAAGATATGTTTTAATAAAAATCATATATGCTGTTGCTGTTGTCGTGTCCAATGAAGAGCCTCAGATGTCTCCATACATCTCTATCACAGCAGTCACAATGTCCTCTATCTTGTGTGTGTATACTTTATTGTTGTTGTTGTCGTGTCCAATGAAGATACTCAGATGTCTCCATACATCTCCATCACAGCAGCAGCAATATCCACTATCTTGGGTGTGTAAAGCTGCTGCTCTGGGTCCATGTCAATTTTCTGCAAGACTGCGGCCATTGCTGGGCATAAGAATATGTAGGTAGGTGTTTGTTAAAACTATTTTACCGTTCTTTTACTTTGTACATAGAATGAAAGACTTAGGTGAAGGGAGACGAGGGGCAAGAAATCTACATGGTCGGGGAAACTCCCAGCTGGAACCGATCAGGACAAAGGTCGGTCGATGCCCGGGGAGGCAAAGTCAAGTGGACGTCTGGAATTTGTTTGGTTGTTCTGCAAGCCCTGGGCAGCGCGCCATGTGGCGTCTTCTTTTTTTTTCTTTTAGTTAGAAGCAGCGGACCAGGCGGAGCAGACGCGCCTGAGGAGTATCCCACAAGCAGAGTCTCGTGGACGGAAAGGACGCCTTGAAGTATCCCACAAGCAGAGTCTCGTGGACGGAAAGGACGCCTTGAAGTATCCCACAAGCAGAGTCTTGTGGACGGAAAGGACGCCTTGAAGTATCCCACAAGCAGAGTCTTGTGGACGGAAAGGACGCCGTGGAGTATCCCTCAAGCGGCAACTTGAAGACGCAAAGAACGCCTTGGAAATCGCACAAGCCGCGACCAAGTGGAACCCAAGCTAAGCCAGCGACGGTGCTGCCACCCGAGGTACTGTGTGAACACAACGCCACCCCCCCTGACACTTATTTTTATCTCCCTTCCCTAAGACTATTTTAATTTTACTTTAATTTTTTTGCTTAACCTTTTTTATCTTGTTTTTTATGCTTAATTATTTACATATAAGTATATAATAGTTTTTTCGCCCTTTTTAATTTTTAAATAAAACCTTTTGTTATACTGTGTTTTATGTGCATTTATTTCCCCCATTGTTTTTCCTTTCAATCGATCACCCTTTTTTTGTTTTTTAAACGAACACGAACATTTTGGTGAGCCGGACGTGATCGATTTAAGGGAAATATGGAGGAAATGGATGCAATTAAAAAGCGCAGAAAAGCCATAAGAGGTACTTTCACTAGAATTATCAATGAAATAAATGGGGAATTTGAAAAGTCTCAAATTGATAGGAATGATATTTATTCTAAGTTTAATAGACTAGAGTCTTATTACACGAAACTTGTAGATCTAAACGAAAAATATCAGGCTTTATTGGTAGTGAAAGAAGGGATTACAGAGGAAAGTATTGAGAGGGAATGGCAAGAATGCGATAAATATGAAGAGGAAAAGTTTGATATTCAACAGAAAGTCAGTGTATTACGGAATCCCGATAAAGAAGAGACAATCCCGATTGCTAGCGAGGACACTGTAATAAATGTGAAATTACCAGAGTTAGCCCTAAAAAACATATGATGGCTCTCTGGAAGGTTGGTTGCCTTGGTGGGCGCAGTTTTCGAAAATTCACGAAAATAAGAATTTATCCGATAGCGACCGGTTTTTATATTTGCGTCAAGCAATTGTACCAAATTCAGAAGCCTATCGTGTTGTAGCAAGCTATCCCGTTACAGGCGCCAACTATGTTTTGGCGGTACAAGCCCTACAGGAGCGATTCGGTGACCCGAATATACTGACAGAACTGTATGTCAGACGTCTATTGAATTCGGTTATATCTAATGTAAAGAAAGAAAATAGAAATTTAAGCAGTCTGTACGACGAACTGAGCAGTCACCTCCGGTCATTAGAGACATTGGGCATTGATCCCCAGTTGTCGGGTATTTTTTTATACCCTCTTGTCGAGTCTTCATTACCTTCGGATATTTTGAAAATTTGGCACAGGCATCCTTCTTCGGGTTATGGTATGGAGTTAGCAAAACGGGAAGAGTCAGATAAAGGGGTTGGAGGAGCTCAAGAAAGGCTCAGGTTATTATTGGACTTTCTAAAAGCCGAAGTAAGGAGTGCTCAACGGCTGAAATTTGTGGAAAAAGGCTTTAAGCAGGAGGAACCCTATAAAAGGTCTTACAATGATGGGACCAGAACTAGGAGCAATTTCAGACCCGCCACTGTGTCTAGTCTGTTCGGAGGGCGAACTAATATAAAATGCTTCTTTTGTGAAAGAACAAATCATGCGAGTCATCAATGCCCTTCCATAATGAAAATGTCTCCGGGAGAGAGAAATGATAAAATACGTAGTGCCCATCTTTGTTTCAAATGCTTAAGAAAGGGACACATACAGAGTCAGTGCCGAGAACAATTGGAGTGCAAAAACTGTGGGAGAAACCACTTGGAAGTTTTATGTGAAGGAAATTCTTCTAACCGGTTAACGAAACCAGGAAGAGAAAATCTAAAGGAAAATGCACCTGAACCCATTGCATCGCTTTCTAGTCAAGCCTGCACAGGTCAGGTCTTGCTGATGACCACGGTAGCACTGTTAAGAGGCCCAAATGCCTCTAGAAGGGTTCGAATTCTCCTCGACAGTGGAAGTCAGTTTTCGTATATCAAACAGTCGTTAGTCTGGAGTATAGGAATAGAAAGAAAAGGCGAAATAACTATAGCTAAAAGTCTTTTTGGAGGTAATAAGATTGGTGAAGAAAAGCACGGTAAATTTATGTTAGAATTGGAGAATTTAGGTAATAAAAGAGATGTGATCCATATTGAGGCGCTGGATCAACGTAAAATTTGCGACGCCATACCACCTTTGCCAAAAGGAGACTGGTTAGAAAAATTGAAGATTAAGGGCATAATATTGTCTCAGGACGATTTTAAAGGACAAGAGATTGACATATTGATTGGTGCTAACTATCTAGGTATGATTTTGACAGGAAAAATAGTTCAAGTTGAAGCTGATTTAACTGCGGTGGAAACGAAATTAGGTTGGACACTAATGGGCAATTCGCCAATTATTGATAGCAATGACAATGTGCAGCAGACTTTGAATCTGCTAACAACGCGATGCGATTTAAAGGATTTGTGGGATCTAGAAGTACTAGGCATTAGGGATCCTGTTGAAACTTGCTCCAAAGAGACCAGATATCAGGAAATAAAAGAAAAGTTTATAACAAAAATTCAAAGACAAAGTGATCAGAGATATTCTGTAGTCTACCTTGGAAGGTAGAAAAGGAGTCAATCCCCAGCAATCTTGACATAGCGATAAAAAGGTAAGATATAAGCACTAAGAAAATGACCTCACAGAATAAGTTGACCGAATATAGTCAGATTTTTAGAGACTGGCTGACTGAAGGACTCATTGAAAGAGTCGAGGAAAATCCTCTCGAGAGAAGAGGCTACTATTTACCTCACCGCCCGGTGTACAAGATGGAATCTAAAACGACGCCCATACGTCCGGTTTTCGATGCTTCTTGTCTAGGCCATAATGGACTATCTTTGAATCAATGTTTAGAAAAGGGACCGAATTTATTGGAAAGAATCCCTGAAATGATGATAAGATTTCGGGAAAATAAATTTGGAGTCACGGCAGATATAAGAAAAGCATTCCAGATGGTGGCGATTGAAGAATCTGAACGGAACTATCTTAGATTCCTTTGGTGGGAAAAGGAGAGCGATAGAGAACTAATAGCTTACAGGCATAAGAGACTTGTATTTGGCTTAAACTGTAGTCCTTTTGTGCTGAACGCCGTAATAGAATACCATCTTCAATCAATAAGGGGCCCACTTGTTCAATGGGCAAAGATTTTAGCTCAATCCTTCTACATGGACAATTGTATTACCTCGCTGGAAACAAAGCAGGAAGTGCAGGAATTTCAAAAGGCCGCAATTGAAATTATGGACAGGGCTAAAATGGACTTACGAGAGTGGGAATATTCTCTGGAGGAAAACCCTGAAAAGGGGACTTGTACAAAAATATTGGGTGTTGTTTGTAATAAAATGGAAGATTCATTAAAATGCGAACTCCCTGACATTTTGAGTCTTCAACCCAAATTAACGAAAAGGCTGGTACTGTCCATGGTTCAGCGGATATTTGATCCACTTGGATTTTGCGCTCCAGTATTCTTGCCACCAAAGTTGTTACTGCAGCGATCATGGGGACTGAAACTAGGTTGGGATACACCTCTACCCGAAAGTATGGCCCAGGAATTTCGAACCTGGTTGGATCAAATAAAATTAATAGAGTTAATAAAGATACCGAGATATATGTGGAATGATCTCATTTTCCCTACAGAAGTTCATATCTTTTGTGACGCTAGTCAAATAGGCTATGGAGCTGTAGCCTATTTAAGGAGCGAAACGGGACGAGAAAATACTCTAACTTTGATTTGGAGCAAAGTCAGATTAGCTCCTATGAAGAGTATTACGATCCCTCGCTTGGAATTATTGGCCATGGTACTAGGAGCTAGACTAGCCAATGCAATCCAAGCTGCCTTGAAGAGAAAATGTGAAACAACTCTTTGGTCTGACTCTACTACCGCGCTAAGTTGGATAAAGAAAGAAATTGAGTGGATAGTTTTCGTGAGAAACCGAGTCAGAGAAATACAGGCCACTACCAATTTGAACGATTGGAGGTTCGTTCCTAGTCAGTTGAACCCGGCCGATCTTCTGTCTCGAGGTTGCCCTCCAAGCCAGTTTGTGCAAAGCAGATGGTGGGAGGGCCCCGAATGGTTGAAAAAACCTAAAGAATTCTGGCCCAATTCAGAGTTCTCGATAAATCCAAAAGAAATAAAGGTTGAAGAAAACATTATGAAAACCAACATTAATTTGAACATCGATTATAAAGACTGTTTACTGACAAGGAGGTCTAATTACTCTCTCAACATCAGGGTAATGTCCTATGTTTTAAGATTTTTAGGGAAACTTAAAAAACAGTCAACTGAAACAGGACCTTTGAAAGTTTCAGAATTAGACTTGGCAGAAAAAAAGCTTATCCGAATGATTCAGGAGAAAGTCTCCATAGAGAAATCGAATGCAACCAAGAGTTTTAAAATATTAAAAAACACTGACGGACTTTGGTGTGTAGAAAGCAAACTTTTACATGGACAGGTCCCAGAAGAATTTAAAACTCCTATCATTCTACCAGGCGACCATCCCTTCGTAGAGCAACTTATATGGGATGTGCACCTGAAGAATGGACATGTAGGCGTGCAATTCATTTTATCAAAGCTGAGAGAGAAATTTTGGATAATCAGGGGAAGGAAAACGATAAGGAAAATTATCAGTAAGTGCATTGCTTGCAAGAGACTTGAAGAAAAGTCTCTGCAAAGACCAATGGCAGCTTTGCCAGAAAACAGAATTGGACTGGGCAAACCCTTCCAAATTACAGGAGTTGATTTATTAGGCCCTCTTCATTTGAAAGAAGGTGGGAAAGTGTGGGTAGCCGCCTTTACTTGCGCCGTCTATCGCGCTATTCATCTGGAGTTGGTGAAGAGTTTAGAGACAGGAGTCTTCATGATGGCCCTCCATAGGTTTATTTGTCGGAGAGGGCGCCCCGAGAAAATATATAGCGACAATGGCACCAATTTCGCAAAACTTAATAGAATATTCAAGAGATTGGATTGGACTAGAATTGAAAGGGAAACCTCAATTAAAAGGATACAATGGATTTTTATCCCTCCTTCTGCTCCTTGGTGGGGAGGATTTTGGGAAAGAATGGTTAGGACAATAAACGAAATGTTGATAAAGATGCTAGGTCACAGGAAGCTGAAATATGTACAACTACAGACTGCCCTTTGTGAAATCGAATCTATCATTAATAATCGACCCCTCACTTATGTCTCTGAAGACGACAATGATCTAAAACCGTTAACTCCTAATGAGTTTTTACAAAATGGTCCAGAGTCTAGCTTTTCTGAATTTGAAAATTTAAAGCCAGAAATGTTGCACACTAGATACAGAGAGTTAGGTCAACTGAAGAGAGAATTGAAGCAGAGATTCTTAAAGGAATATTTAGGCGCGCTGATTCAGAAATCCGAAAATATTGATAGAAGACAGTTGAAAGTAGGAGACGTTGTACTGATCGGGCAAGAAAATCTTAAAAGAATGTTTTGGCCTAAAGGGCGAATAGTAAATCTCATTCCAGGAAAAGATGGAATAGTGAGAGTGGCCCATGTTAAAACATCAACAGGAACCTTGATCAGGGCTCTACAACGCTTACACCCTCTTGAAATATCCTTGAATGTTGAGACGATTCAAAAGGACAATTCAAATACCGAACCCCAATCTGAAGCATTTTTAGGAAATAGGCCCAATATTGAATCCAGGGACTCTAGAAATAGATATGGTAGGGTAATCAGAAAGCCTGCAAGGTATGACTCGAAGGACTAGTGAAAGTACCTGTATGAAAAAAAAAGGTGTAATATGTGTATTCTTTTATGTGTATTTTATGTAATGTAATAGGCATATCTACTCTTGTGTGTATTGTGTATATATATGCTCTTTTGTCTTATACTTAATTTTGGCATCTTTCGGAGCAAAATTTTGTGGGAGAATGTTAAAACTATTTTACCGTTCTTTTACTTTGTACATAGAATGAAAGACTTAGGTGAAGGGAGACGAGGGGCAAGAAATCTACATGGTCGGGGAAACTCCCAGCTGGAACCGATCAGGACAAAGGTCGGTCGATGCCCGGGGAGGCAAAGTCAAGTGGACGTCTGGAATTTGTTTGGTTGTTCTGCAAGCCCTGGGCAGCGCGCCATGTGGCGTCTTCTTTTTTTTTCTTTTAGTTAGAAGCAGCGGACCAGGCGGAGCAGACGCGCCTGAGGAGTATCCCACAAGCAGAGTCTCGTGGACGGAAAGGACGCCTTGAAGTATCCCACAAGCAGAGTCTCGTGGACGGAAAGGACGCCTTGAAGTATCCCACAAGCAGAGTCTTGTGGACGGAAAGGACGCCTTGAAGTATCCCACAAGCAGAGTCTTGTGGACGGAAAGGACGCCGTGGAGTATCCCTCAAGCGGCAACTTGAAGACGCAAAGAACGCCTTGGAAATCGCACAAGCCGCGACCAAGTGGAACCCAAGCTAAGCCAGCGACGGTGCTGCCACCCGAGGTACTGTGTGAACACAACGCCATCCCCCCCTGACACTTATTTTTATCTCCCTTCCCTAAGACTATTTTAATTTTACTTTAATTTTTTTGCTTAACCTTTTTTATCTTGTTTTTTATGCTTAATTCTTTACATATAAGTATATAATAGTTTTTCGCCCTTTTTAATTTTTAAATAAAACCTTTTGTTATACTGTATTTTATGTGCATTTATTTCCCCCATTGTTTTTCCTTTCAATCGATCACCTTTTTTTGTTTTTTAAACGAACACGAACAGTGTTAGTTCCACACCAGGAGAGACAGTTGTTACATGTCCTATAGGTTCTTATGCTATCTGGATGTAAAAAAAGAATAAATTGTAAAAAATCTGGATTGGAAAAAATATATGAATATAGCTTTTACTTTTTTTCACTCGCAGAGATTCCGGGGTAAATCCAGGTATAAGAAATTTTTTCCTCTAATTTACCCAGGACTAATATATTTATTAGCTTGATTGTCTTAATTAAGTTTTCCTGTATATACATTTCATATTACCATTATATGTATTAGCTTTAAAAATAATAATAACAATGCTTATAACAGGAACTATTACTGTTATTTCTGCATGTACCCTACATTTCTATTCGGAATCTACTCATAAAAATAATTTATGGAGGAAGTATAAAAAGCAATCAAGTTTCAAATAGAAATCGGTTAGGCTTCGCCAAACCACGTTGTCTGACGTAATACCTTGCCTTCTTACATAAAGGTCGTTAAATCCTAGGAGCTCACTGCCCTTGTGGAAAAGTATAAAATCACCTGTTTAGGATTATATTGGGCAGATATCTCCGACGCCGTCTCCACGCCAGTTGTTTCTTTGCTTGATCTAGGATTTTCTCTCCTCTCTGGCTTCCTTATAAGTTTGCGCTTCTGACTCCTGCTTCCCCGAGTTAGTTCTTGCCGCTTCTAACATGACTGCCTGTAATCTCACCACATGCGCTCATGGACAGAACTTACGGAAATTGTACCTTTTAGCGTGTATATCGGTTTTTCAGACAGTGACTCTTAAAGATATTCGATATACATTGACCTATATTGAAGACACACGAAATAACCAAGTGAGAACAAGCTTCTGTTTCCTTTATAAACAGACGACTGGCGACATTAAAGACTTTGCACTTCCTTAAATTTTGTCCATGATTGTATATATGTGTGGTAATCTACTAGGTTATGGTGGGTCTTACTGCCCTCAATTCTAGAGCAAAGTTCGACTTTAGGAAGTCTGTATTCGTTCTTTCAATGTTTCCATGCCATTGGAGTTTTTTTAGAAATGTTTACTCGTGCAGCATGCTGGAATGTGATGTTTTTTTAGTTATAATACTTTGGCTTTTTAATCAACATGCCAATGAAGGGCCAAGTAACAAACATTGTGAAAATGACAACATAAACGATAATAGTAGATTGTTTGAGTCAAAAGGCGATCCATTAAATAAGTTTATATAAAAAAAGGGCGTACCTGGATCTGTAAAGAAAAAAATTGATAAAGAGGGAGCAATCTCTCGAAATACGCCCTTTTTTATATGAAGATAATAGTAGTGTTCTTTACTTTCGATTTAGATAAGGTATTTGCTGTTCTTTTTGTTACTCTTTTGCATTTTTATTTAAAGCGAACGCTACAAACTGACTATTTAAAAACAAACACATTTTGTATTATATGATTAACATTCATAGGCCACAAATCAGCAATCTACATGTGAAGGGGAAGTACACGAGGAGAAGGGGGTTGCCAGAGAAAACGAAACCAACCAATCAGGACAGCCGATAGATATATCGACCTGAAGTCTCAAGGACCGACGAAGGAAAAAACCAATTTCCTTACGTGGCACGGCATGGTTGTTTGACTACCGGCATCTTGGCTGGGTACACGTGGAGGGTTGCTTAGCCTTCTACGTCAGGTTCCATGGAGTATTGAAGCCATTTTACAACGATTTTACTTTTATTTTACAAATAAAACGCTTACTACCGGCCTTACTGCAATATAAAATATGGAGAGTGCCTGGCTTATGGATGGTGAACCCTCTCAACGGTTTAATCAGCCATACCGCTATTAGATGCATGCATACATCTAATACTGCATTGTGCTATTTTGTCTATACACCCGGAACTTGGAAGGAATTCCTCGGTTAAGGTATTTAACATATCTACAGAAATGAGGTTTGATAATAGTAGAAATATATATTTGAATATTTGCTTCGAGCAATTCTGTGGAATGTGCTAGCTCGAAAAAATCTACAGGGACATATTCTAGGTTGTGAAAAAAATAATAGAAAAATAAAGAATAAAAAGGTCAGTTGTTAATCATAAAAATAAAGAAGGCATATCTTGATCAGGCGCACATGTGCTTTTTAGATGCAGAGCGCCATGTTTAGGTGATTTCTGTTCCACTAGATGGCGATCTGCATCTAAAAGGTACATGTGCTCCTGGTCAGGATATGCCTTATTTTTATATATATGTGATATGATCCTGTCGACTCTTCTGTGATAAGATCCTGTCGACTTTCAATGTGATAATATTAAAAATAATGTGTGGAAAGAGAAATAATCACACCACGATTTGGTAGAGGAATTTGGAAGCCAACCAGAGAGAGATGGAGAGTGACGGACCCGGCACCGCCAGGCGGCCGGCCGTTCGTATCGCACACAATGCTCCAACTGTCTCCAAGGTCCCGAGGTGCCAAGTGACGGACCCCAGGAGCCCCTTGGAATGTCCTGATGTCTAAAGTAACACCCTTCAGCTGCCCATTCCTCTCTGGGTCGACTGTAGGTCCGTTTTATTATTCCAGGAAGAGCATATATTATGACATATGTATATTTTTAGTTTATATACACATCTGTCTCTCTGTGGAATACGTCTACAGGTGTATTTTGTATGGTGATAAACACCAATAATGTAGATAGTAGTGGCGGGATTATATTCGAGTGTAGATCTTTTGCAAGCTTTCCACAAGAAGGTTGATATAGACTCCACAGACTGATTCTGTAGAAAAGACAAGTTCTTCGCGCATGGACAATATTTACAGAAAGCTATAAGATGTTGTTATAAGCTCAATTTAGTTTGCGAACCTATTTTTCCGAATATACAGGAAATGTTTCAATCATAAAAACAATAGATGGCGTCTTGTTTTGACGTCTGTTTTAACGGGAGAGGCGACCTTTATAGACAAAAACAATATTTACCTGCATTTATCTACAGAACTTTATTCTAAGATGTGTTGATCCTATGCAATTTTTTCTTGCGATATCTATCTTGGTTTATATCTAAAGAATGTTGTAGAGTTAAATTCTATCCTTTATATAAGTTCCCTTGAGAATGCTATATCTAACTAAACTTGGTCTACCGATATTGTCTACAGGCATATTTCTGTAGAACAGGCAAATATCCTTAAACCTACAATACAATGGGTAGAATGTTATAGAGTTATATTCTAAGGCATATCTTTTATATAAGTTTCGTTGGGACTATGTTAACATGTTTATCGATTGATTCCTGCTTATGTGGCTATATTCTAGGTTGGGAGTGTTCAGTGAGAGAGTGAAAGTATAACTAAATGGTCTACAGACTTATATGTTACATAATAAAGCAGCATTCAATCAATATCTACACAGAATCTATAAGGTTTACATCTAGTCCATCGATTCCATCGTCCTGGTGGTATGACAGCTCTGGTTGTCCAGAAAATACTCTCTTAATAGACTAATATACTCTTCTTAGGGTCGAACCTACCAGTGCTCCCAGGTCCATCATTTCTCGGAAGATCTGATTACGTCCCAGCTTGCAAGCCAGCGACAATGGTGACAGGCCTTGTCTATTGAGAATCCCTTCTTTGGCCGGCCGGGTGGGGTGATGCAGAGCATAGCCGTACATGGTGAGCTTGTCCCGGATCACCACGACGTGGAGGATCATGTTGCCGAACATGTCCGGCATGTTGGGATCTGCGCCCTGGGATATGAGCAGGTTGTAGGTGGTCTCATCCTCGCAGCCTGCAGCCCAGGCTAGGGGATACTCCCCCATATAGAACAGTCCTGTGTAGACACCCAGCGTGTCGATCATCAGAACATAAGAGTAAATGGACAGATTTACCGTCGTAGTTGGTGTACTTAGCCACTGCGGGGCCTTGCTGATCTGTAGGCAGAAAGAAACGGCCCATCGCCCGCTGATTGACATCAGCTCGGCATTCAACCAGCATCAGGATCAAGTCTTCGTTGTGATATGCAATGCTCAGGTGAAGTCCACTAGCGCCTGGAAACATCCATGAACACTTATTCAAGTTACTTGTTAGAGATCTAGGGGAGCGCTCTGTCCTACAAGACCGGTCCCCAGATGGCGAATAGGGAAACTGCCATCAGATTTAATGGTTAGTTGTGAATAATGGAAGTTCCGGACAAACAGCCCCAGGCAACAACACAATGTTATGGGACTAGACCTGTAAAAATCCATAAAAAATCAAGGACGATACTGGATGTGCTGCAAATAAAGGCAAACACTACCAATGTCCGGATTCATGTTAGGATCAGCAATCAAGGTATCTGCCCCCTCCTTGTTAATAACAGCAATCTCATCTAAAGATAACTCAGATGCCACAGTACGTGCTCCAGATTCTTATAATCAACAGAAGACGTACATATACCTATCGTGAAGTCATCACCATGAAGTTATCTAATAGTATGGCACTGGGATAAGAACGTGTGAGAGAATTGTAGTTTTTAAAGAGAATTATCTCGCGTAATATCTGTTTGCCTGTGTAACATACCTTGAAATTTGTATATCTTGTAATTTGTATACCTTGTAATTTGTATAATGTAAATTATTGTTTTTCATACTTTGTTTTATGATGCATTAGCATGCCATCTGTTATAAAAATTCGAAACTAGACGCGTATGATTATTTTAAAAATGAAAAAAGGGCAGTTGAAATTCTTTCATTTTTAAAATAATCATATGCGTCCATAATAGTTTCAAATTTTCATACTTTTGTTTTGATGTATTTTGATATGATATATATATAAAAGAAGAAAGGAAAGAGTTGTAAAATTGAAGAGCTGAGTCTTAGAAGAAAGCTAAACAATAATGTTATATTTTCTTCTTTAATTTATTGAAATAAAAAAAAAGGAAATCTAAAACCCTGAAACTACAGAACTTTGTAGATTAACAAAGGAAATTATTTTGAGTAGAGTTTTCTAACGGATAATCCAGTAGCTTTCGGGCAAGCCCTCCCTCAGTAAACTAAAACTAAAACATAAAAAAGTAATGGAGAGAGATTACATAGCATTTTAAAGATATTTAATAGGCTAATCCCTTAATAGAATGTTCAAATCTATAAGCTTGAGGGATGAGTTTCTTTTGCAAATAATCCAAATTTATAGCCAATTTTCTAGAACCGTTCGTCCAATTACAAAATGATCCATTCCCCATATCCAACACTCAAACCTTTATAGGAGAAGTCCTAAAAATCAAACCTGAATCTGACCGCAACATGGTGTCATTTGACGTACAATCCTTATACCCCAGCCTTCCACACCCTCTGATCATAAGGGATACAATAGAACTACTACAGGAACATCATATTGATACAGATATCATCCAAAAAATCACAAAATTCATTTCCATATGTCTAAATAACTGCATATTTTCATATAACTCCAAATCATACAGGCAAGCAAAAGGGTCCCCAATGGGAAGCCCTCTATCTACTACAATAGCAGAGATCTCAATGCGAGCAATAGACCGATGGATTACTGCCAAGTTCCCCCATGACATAGTCTTTTGGCGCAGGTATATCGATGATATATTTTTGCATCTGCACCACCACCCAAACCGAAAACATCCTCAGCAATCTAAACAATTATCACCCTGATCTTCACTTCACTGTTGAAAAAGAGAACAATAATATCCTTCCATTTCTCGACATAAAAATTATCCGTTACCAACATGAATTTCACACCACCGTTTATTATAAACCATCCTTCCGCCCTAATTACGTTCAATACTCGTCCTTTTGTCCAATCAGCCATAAGATCAATACAGTCATTGCCCTATCAAAACGCGTACATACCCACTGCTCCCTCCAGAAGTACAAGAACCTTGAAACACAAAACATAATAGCTAACCTCAAAAACTGCGCATACCCAATATCCTTTATATTACGACACTTTTACGACTCATCTAAAAAGATACAGCCTCCAATATACAGATCAATTTGCAATATGCCATATTCACCATTATCCTCCACAATAGCAAGATTCTTATTAAAATTCGGAATCAAAACCTACGAGTATTTCACCTGCGCACCTACCTCAGGATCCCTTCTCCGAAACCAGATAATGAAACTTAATTATAATGAACCTCACAGCACGGCACGAAACGTTATTTACTCCATAGAATGTTCAAATTGCCCAAAAATCTACGTAGGTGAAACTGGGAGACAGGTCAACATTAGAATTCACGAACACAAAAGAAATATCGATAACCTAGACACCATAGATCCCTAATAGTGCAGCATATAAATGAAACTGGCCATTCCTTCAACATTACATCCCCTAAAATTCATTATTCCAATATCTCCAGCAAACATCAAAGACTAATCATCGAATCCCTCCTGTCAAGTAAATTCCACAGCCTTAATAGAAAAATTGATTTACCGGAAATTTATAATGTAATATTCCCTGCAGCCACCCAACCCCCCAATGTATCATGAACGCATGAGGCACGAGTAGTCTCACGAGTGTTTGTTTCTGATATTTATTTTTATTTTCTATAGTTCGTTATACATTTGCCTAGCTTAATCTCACACACACACACAATGTAATATAATTTAATTTACTGTATTTTTAATTTTCCTGTAGAAGGGCGTTGCCCGAGAGAGAGAAAGCTCGAAATAAATTTATTTGCAAAAGAAACTCATCCCTCAAGCTTATAGATTTGAACATTTTAAAGATATATATATGAAAATATAGGACATAAGAATTTAAGAATTTACATAATTGAAAATTGTTGAAGAACAAACTATGAAAAGGTTGATAAACTTAGTGAATAGAGATATGGACAAATTATTGTTATACACTGATCCGCAAAATTAAAGGAACAACACATGCTTAAGAAAAAGAAAAGTTATATTATAAAGGATATATATCAAGTTTTGGTATATTCAAAAGCTTCCATGAATTAAGAGAGTATGTAAAACAGAAAAACAAATAAAGTTGTTCCCAATATGCAAAATACCACCGTCTACGTTGACTCCGCCTCCAGCACGTGCCTGAGTCTTTCTCAAAGCGTCCCAATTTTACGCTCCACTATATTTTTATTGAACCTTTTTGTTTTTTAAAGTTTTCATGGCTTATAGGCAACATTTATCACAAGAAAAAAAAAGGCAAGTTATTGGAAGGATGGAAGCAGTCCAATCACAGGCAGAAGTAGCAAGATGGCTTGGAGGGACAAGAAACGTTGTCTCAAGGATTTGGAAAAAATTTCAAACGACAGCTAATGTTGCCAGAACATCCGGACAAGGACGGCCAAGGGTCACAACGTTAAATCAAGACCGTTATTTGAGTCTCCTTGTGCGTCGCAATAGAAGAATGACAACATCGCAACTACGAAGTGACCTCAATGCAGCTACAGGAGTCTTAGTATCAACTGATACAATACGCAGAAGGCTTCACAAGAAGGGCCTCTATGCTCGACGACCCATAATTTGTGTGCCATTGACACCACCTCAAAAGAGAGCAAGGAAACTTTGGTGCATACAACATGTCGCCTGGAATCCAGATGAAAGGAGGCGTGTAATGATAACTGATGAGTCCAGATTCTCTCTAAACAGCGATTCTCGTCGTGTCTTTGTCTGGAGAGAGGTAGGAACCAGAAATAATCCCCGGAATATAGTTGAAAGGGATCCCTACAGAAGCCAAGGTTTTATGGTCTGGCTGGAATCTTCTTGGGCGGTCGCACAGCACTCCATATTTTTCGGCAAGGAACCCTGACTGGACAGAGGTATCGGGACGAGATCTTGGCAGCATATGTGATGCCTCAAGCATTGGGAATTGGAGAAAACTTTCTTCTAATGGATGATAATGCCCGTCCACATAGGGCTGGTGTGGTCGACACTTTTCTCCAAAACCATGCAATTGTTCGGATGAATTGGCCAGCTCGATCCCCAGACCTAAATCCCATTGAGCATGTATGGGACAACCTAGGACGGCGGATCTCATCCCTCCAACCCCCTCCTAGAAACACTCATGAGCTAGAAACAGCCTTAACACAAGAGTGGGCGTTGATTCCACAGGAGCTGATAAACTCCCTAATTCTTAGTATGGGTCACCGATGAAGAGCCTGTCTATCAGTTAAAGGCGATCACACCCTATATTAACAACAATATCCAAGATATTTATGCACTGACTGCAAGAAGATCATTGCTTGACCGGCTAATTTGCATAAAATACGTGTTAGAATTCTTTGATTTCGGGTATTCTAATCAATAATGGAATAATAAATGTGTGTATAAAATTCCATTGATAAATGTTCAATAAAATTTGAGATAAATGAAAAAAAATATGTTGTCCCTTCAATTTTGCGAACCAGTGTAGATATAAATATCAATATACATATATCAAAATAGTAGGTATTAAGATAGAAGGGGGACATATTTTGATGGTAGCTGTATATATGTATATATGTCTATCTATCCCTGTGCACTACCTCATCTACCGCAATGTCGACAGGAATAGATATCGGCCTTTACCCACGACTGGTACAGAGGAGAGAGAACAAGTCTTCTTCTTTTTGCAGTAAGGGTAGTAGGAAATTGATTTAATGGGCAAAAACAAACATTTATATATGCGCTAAAAGAATCAATTCTGTTCTTCAAAGAGAGAAACAGTTCATGATTTCCAGACATAAGTCTGGTCAACTACAGACAATGACCTTCCAGAGTATATGTAAGGTTATCCTGCTACCTGGAAAGTGTACCTCCTAAACTGAAATTTCTTGCTGCATCATTGGCTACATAGGCTCATCTAGCGATGACCTCTGAAACGAAATGAATCTCTACAGCGAACCAAATCGAAAACCTCAATTTCTACAGATGTTGTTTTTGCTTATTTCTCAAGTCGTTTAAACTATCTCCATTAGGTTCCATTGTCTCAGCTTTTCTATTATAATCCTGGGGTTTTCCCAGAAGTCTTTTTTTTTTCTTTGAGGATTATATCATGGAGAAGGAAAGAGGGGTGCTGTTGGTCTGAAGACCTGGAAGTACCACTCAGTGTGACATTTGCTTCTTTTGGTCTCCTGACATGGAGTGTAGCCGCTCCTATGGAGAACAGACGCTACCAATTGATACATTAGCCGGGTGTGTAGCACAGGGTGGCCCTACCAGGAGTTAAACTTCCGACGTCCTGTGCTACCCGTTTACACCCTCCCGCCACTTTGAGGCTGTAGGAAAGGATTTTGGGAGGGATATCCACAGATACCATTATATTGTAACG
This sequence comes from Cordylochernes scorpioides, assembly GCA_030710605.1. NCBI lineage: Eukaryota > Metazoa > Arthropoda > Arachnida > Pseudoscorpiones > Chernetidae > Cordylochernes > Cordylochernes scorpioides. The sequence continues at coordinate 68,215,706 of CP092873.1, read as the reverse complement.
TAGAAATTTAGGAAAACTTCAGGATGGTACAGCCATTTAGGTAAGGCACAAATCAACATTAATAAGATACAAGTTAAGCAATGAGGGAAGTTTCCAGAGTAACAAATAATAAATATAAAAAAATAATAATCTGTACATGAAATATAATAAATACTTTGCTACAATATTGTAGCGTATGATATTTATGTTAATTACATAATTTTCTAGTTGTGTAGCTTTTATTTGATTTGCTTAGTTTGTTTTGAATTGATATTTCTATATAGATGTGTGTATCTTTAATTTTAGAGATTGACCGTTTGTTGTTAAATTCTTTCTACTTATACCTCTCCTGGCAACTATTAATTTAATGCGACAATAAGATCAAGAGATGATAAAAAGGAAGACCCCTGTGATGTATTGCCACCAGAAAAAGTACACTCAAGATGTACCACTACCAACCAGAGTAAACTTTCAGTCTTTCTTATTTGTTGTTGTGTCTCTAATGAAGAGCCTCAGATGTCTACATGCATCTCTATCAGCAGTCGCAATGTCCATTATCTTGGGTGTGTAAATCTGCTGTTCTGGGCCCATGCCAAATTTCTGTTGTTGTTGTCTTGTCCAATGAAGAGCCTCAGATGTCCTCATGTATTTCTATCACAGAAGACTCAATGTCCTCTATCTTGGGTGTGTAAAGCTGCTGTTCTGGGTCCATGTCAATTTTCTGTTGTTGTTGTCGTGTCCAATGAGGAGCCTCAGATGTCCCCAGGCATCTCTATGACAGCAGTCGCAATGTCCTCTATCTTGGGTGTGTAAAGCTGCTGTTCTGGGTAAATGCCAATTTTCTGTTGTTGTTGTTGTGTCCAATGAAGAGCCTCAGATCTCCGCGTGCATCTCTATCACATCAGTCGCAATGTCCACTATCTTGGGTGCGTAAAGGTTCTGCTCTGGGTCCATGGCAATTTTATGTTGTTGTATCCAATGAAGAGCCTCAGATCTCCCCGTGCATCTCTATCACATCAGTCGCAATGTCCACTACCATGGGTGCGTAAAGCTACTGCTCTGGGTCCATGGCAATTTTCTGCAAGGCTGCGGTCATTGCTGGGCATGAGAATATGTGAGTAGGTGTTAGTTCCACACCAGGACAATTGTTGCATGTCCTGTAGGTTCTTGTACCATCTGGATGTATTGTCATTCCTTTATAGTGTTTCGTTCTAAATCTTGTTTTTTTAATTCTTAGTCTGTCCTATCACTACACAGAGTGTAGGAACCCTGTAACAAAAGCTACAGTCTTCCACAGATGTAGATGTCCTACTCTCTACCCACGTGTAGACAAGGCGTTACAAAGTTAAAAAAAAAATCATTCATATAGTTAACTAAAAGGGAGAAAATAAAGGTAGGGATTCAATAAGGTAAGGCGAAGTGGTACCTGAGAGAAACCAGCACAACGAGCACAACCTAAATGTCCCATTCCCTGCAAATTTTCGAAAAGCCATATCGTATGCTCTTCGATTCCCTTTCTTCAATGGTCACTCCAAAAGTTCTTGCAATCAATATTAAATAATTAATATATATATATATTAAGAAAAAGGCATCTCCTTATCGTGCAACTGAAAGTTGCTGATGGCTGGCGCCATCTATCGGAAAAAATATCAACTATTCTCGTTGATTTTTAATTATTCCAGAATTGGCCAAATACCCATTCTTGATTAATCAAGAAAAGCTAACCACGGACGCGTTTCGGGCTGTTGGCCCTCATCAGCGTGGTGCAAGCTGTACCTCAACGACCAAAAAATGGTCATTAAGGCATCCTGAAAAATCATGAAACGGGTAGTTAAGGCCAGAATTGCGTGAGGACGCTACACAATGTGAAAAAATAGTACAAATGTAATATTGTACTGGGATAAGGTGCATAAATTAAGAAAAAAAAAGGCATCTCCTTATCGTGCAACACCACGCTGATGAGGGCCAACAGCCCGAAACGCGTCCGTGGTTAGCTTTTCTTGATTAATCAAGAATGGGTATTTGGCCAATTCTGGAATAATTAAAAATCAACGAGAATAGTTGATATTTTTTCCGATAGATGGCGCCAGCCATCAGCAACTTTCAGTTGCACGATAAGGAGATGCCTTTTTCTTAATTTATGCATCTTATCCCAGTACAATATTACATTTGTACTATTTTTTCACATTTTTTTCATATATATATATTTATTTATTCCATTTAAATCTACTTGCATTTTTACCTAACATAAACATTTTCACGAAATAGTAGCAACAATGATTCATAGAGGGCTTTGTTTACAGCGGTAATTTCTAAACATTGCATCAGACACATAGGAATTGACTAGAGAAAGTTCACGCTTCATGATATTTTATGATTATAAAAGTAATTTTGTCAAATTATATTGCCAAAATTTGCAGTTTATCTTATAAGGTTTTAGCGGAAAGAAGGTTGTTTTCGTTTGTTAGTGAACCATTCTTTCACGCCTTCTCATTGGAAGAATGTGGCCATGTTTGTATATAAGAGGGGGCTAAGGGAATGCGAGGAGGCCAGTGTGGTGGATTATCGTGTGGAGACGCTTAAAGTGTTCTCTGCGTGGTTTACCCGTGTCTGGCTATCTCCTCCCATACCTGTGTGATCCCGGTCCGATCCCTACCAACGCTACAATAAAAGATAAGTACTGTTTTGTTTTTATATAGCAAATCGTGAGTTTTTATTTATCCCCCTTTTATTGTTGTTGTTGTACTCGTGAGTGTACGCTTTTCTGTGTGTTAAGTTACTATTACTTTAGGCCCTAGTAATTTTCACATTGTGTGATAACCCGTAAAAGTAACTTTTGTCAATTTAACTTCTAAAGAATCACATGAAAGATTGATGAAAGCTTTAGGAGATATATATAAACCCAGCCGGTCATGTTCATCTAGCCTAATGGCTTGGAAAGTTATCAGAGCATAAGTGTTTGACCGATATGGTCACAGAATGACAAAGATAATTAGATAAGGGATAAGACGCACATTTTACCATCGCCAAATACACTGCGTGACATTGAAAATGGAACACCAAGAAATAGTGGCCAGAAAGTGATGAAACTCGGCAGACAGAGAGAGACAGGGACGAACAATAAGTGATCTTTATTTCAAAATGATAGTCATAATACAGAGCGAGAACGGCGTCGGCTTAGTAGCAAGTAGGACCACCGCGGACGGCGATGCACGCAGCAACACGTCTAGGTAGAGAGTCAATCAGAGTACGGATGGCGTCCTGAGGGATGGCTCTCCATTCCCTCTCAACCATTTGCCACAGTTCGTCTTCTGAACGCGGCTGTGGCAAGGCATGCAAACGGCGTCCAATGATGTCCCAGACGTGCTCGATTGGTGAGAGATCAGGAGAGTACGGTGGCCAGGGAAGCATCTGTACATCTTGCAGAACTTTTTGGCTAATGCGAGCAGTGTGCGGTCGGGCGTTATCCTGCTGATAAAGGGCATTGGGTACCCCCTGAAGGTAGGGGAGTGTCACCGGTCACAGCACATCATCAACGTATCGTTGGGCCGTCATAGTGCCCTGAATACGAAGTAAAGGTGACCTGGAATCATACGCGATTGCGCCCCAAACCATGATTCCACGTTGTCGCACGGTGGGGCGTTCCACAATTGCTGCCGGATTGGACCTTTCTCCACGTCGACGCCACACGCGTACACGGCGACTATCACTGGACAAGCAGAAACGCGACTCATCTGAGAACACGACCCTGTGCCATTCCGTCATCCACGTCGATCTAGCCCGGCACCATTCCAAACGTTGGCGCCTATTCGGAGGGGTCAATGGCAGTCTTCTTAGCGGACGGCATGAGTGCAAGCCATTAGCAACCAATCGACGGGAAATGGTTCTGGTCGAGATGGAATGATCTAGGGTGTCTTGCACATGTTGCAGGATGGCGGTACAAGTGGCTTGTGGGGCCGCCACTGCTTGTCGAAGGATACGCCGATCCACACGTGCTGACGTCACTCTGGTTGCACCGACATTCCTATAAATTGCCACATTTCCTTGTTCCAACCATCTTCTCCACAGTCGGTGCACCGTGGACGCACCAAGGTGTGTATCAGCTGCGATTTGACGTATGGACCAACCTGCCCTTTTCAGTCCGATCACCATGCCCCTCGTAAAAGCGTCTGTCTGCTTGAACTGCCTCCGTTTACGATGACCTGGCATTCTCTGTTATTACACGTGTCTTTTGACACAAGAACAAAATTTCTACAATGATTTTACTTGAAGAAATAACGACACGAATACTGTCCTTTCTGCAAGTTCCTTCCCTTATATCTTACTCCATGTGCGCACGAGAGCTGCGCATTTTACATCATTTGCATAACTCGGTTAGGCGCGTCTACCCTGAAATTTGCATAATTTTCTGGCCACTATTTCTTGGTGTTCCATTTTCAATGTCACGCAGTGTATGTAATGTATAAATTCTGGATAAGCATCGATTTTAACTATGACTACAACATCGAAACCGAGTTTCACTCACTTTTAGAGGCTCATGTCTAATGTATATATGTCACAATATATATTCTTCCAGGAATAATATAGCCAACCTACAGACAACCCAGGCGGAGACGGGCGGGTAAGGTCCGATCACTTGAGACACCAGCGACATTCCAAGGGGCGACCACACGTCAGTTAACACCTCGGGACTTTTAAGACAGTTGAGGATTGTGTGCGACACGAACGGCCGCCCGGCTGTGCCAGGCCCGTCTCTCCCTCTGGTTGCCTGGGTCCCTCTTTCAACTTGTGATGTCCTTATTTCTCTCCCCACCTCATATTACCACAGAATATATAAAAATGCTGTAAATATATACTCTCTCAATATCTCTATATTCATCATTACTTGCCAAACTAACACTTTGCCTCATGTAAAACTGATTTTACTATATGTATATAGCCATTGATCTTATGTAAATACTACTATGTAAATAATACTATGTAGTTAATACAGTCGAACTTGGATAATTCGAACCCCAAGGGACCATAAAAAAAATTCGAATTATCCAAAAATTCGAATTAAAAACGGAAATTTTATTTATTTCAAATTCTAGGGACCAAGATAAATATTCGAATTAAAGAGGTTTTCGAATTAAAGAAGTTCGAATTAACCAAGTTCTACTGTAGTAATATCCGAATAAAGAGTTTTAAAAAAAGACAAAGATAATTAGAACACACTACCCACCGTAATACTCCGGGCCCTCGATGACGTCCAGCGCCAGGGCCGGGTAGAGTCTCAGCAGCACCAGGGCGATCTTGGTGTGGACGGCAGAGTTACACAACACCAGCACGTGCATGATGCTCTCGCCCAGGAAGCCGCGGGTGTCCAGGCGCCAACAGACCTTACGAGACGTTCGGCTGGGGTCGGGTAGATGATCCATGGCGACCACAACTTGCTGCATCACACCACCTACAGCTTGATTCAAGTCTCTTCTGGGAATTACGCATCATTTTCACTTCTGTAAATATCATGATTTTTGATAGGATTTCGTGCTATTCTGAATAAAGAAGAACATGTTGTTTCGTGAAATAGCTGAATCCAATAAATCTGAAGGTGAAATAAACTTCTAGTTCTTTATAAAAATATTAAAAGGATATCTCCTGATATCGTACAACTTCCCAATTACATCTATACGAAAAAAATATCAAGTGTCTGTTGATATTTAATTTTTTTTCCAGAGATTCGGTCAATACCATTTTTTTAGAATTACCATCCACTTCAGCCCTCGCCAGCGTGGTTCAAACTGTACGTTGAAAACCTCCCAAGGGGATCTTTACCGTTACTTTTAACCGTATCCAAAGTTTTTTTAATTAACAAATTTTTTCAACCTAAAACTTTTCTTATTTTTATTTTTGTAAAAAGAAAATATATCTTTTCCCAACACTTGTTGAATTCTCTCGATATTGTCCCTGAATTCCATTCTTTCCATCCCATTCCTTGCATCCTCCCTACAATGTCTTTAGACGAGAGTATATTAATTTTGATTTTAAAAATATCCGTTGGTTATACCAGGGGTCGGCAAACTGCGGCTCGCAAGCCACATGCGGCTCTTTGGATGTGAAGCTGCGGCTCTTTATATAGTTCCATACGTAAATATTATTTATGTGAGTACTATTTATTGTTGGCAAGAAAATAATTTGTGGCTCTTTAAAAACTTTGAAATTTTGTAAATTGCAATTTTTGATTCTTCTGATTTGAAAGTTTTCCGACCCCATGGTCTATACTAATATTTGTTTCTTTGTCCTACAACACAATGGAATCTTAGATAAATTCCTGAGTTGGTGAGGTCTAAAAAGCTTGACAATTTTTCCCGGATTGTCTCAAAGGTCCTGTTTTTGTGGCTTTAATATAAACAATGAGATGTTGGAACAACCGTTTTTGCATTCGATTACCCTTGTGAATGTCTTGAAACTACCATGAGAAGCTCGAGATGTACCGATGCACTAGTGGAAATAAACAACCGTTTTTACATTCGATTACCCTTTTGAATGTCTTGAAACTGCCATGAGAAGCTCGAGATGTACCGATGCACTAGTGGAAATAAACAACCGTTTTTGCATTCGATTACCCTTGTGAATGTCTTGAAACTGCCATGAGAAGCTCGAGATGTACCGATGCACTAGTGGAAATAAACAACCGTTTTTACATTCGATTACCCTTGTGAATGTCTTGAAACTGCCATGAGAAGCTCGAGATGTACCGATGCACTAGTGGAAATAAAAAGTAACATTAAGTAGACGCTAGAGAATAAACATGGAATTCGGTTCAAATTAACTTCTTGTGTCGTGTAATGATGAGATTTTTGTATACAAAACGCCAAAAAAGAGTTAGATTCAAATTATTTTGATATTTTAATTATTTGGTCTATATAATAGCCTGTAAATACATACCACAAGTTTCATGATATTCCACCAGTCCTCTTTCCAAGTAACACTTTCACTAGTTTAAATTACAATAAAACGCAGTCTTCGAGGATACGTATCTTTTTTTTTTTTTTGCTTATTCCTAGTACACGTGGGACAGGCCATGATAATCATGGTGGGTAGAAGTAGGCGACTGCTTTTACTGTAAGTGCACCACATGTCTACATATGTGACATATGTGAAAAGCAGTTCGACTTTGCACTTTTAAATATGCCAGGGCCTCGTTTTGATTACTTGCACTCGCTGGTGGGGTTGAACTTTTGCAAGAATCGGGATCCATTAGAGCATTTTTTTTTTATCAGAAAAAAAGTGCCCATGCGGGAATCGAACCCGGGTCGTAAAGATGGATAAGTTTCTTAGTTTATTAAATCTCTCGAGATTTAGAGTACTGTAAGCCCTTCTACAGGAGTATAAAAACGAAATTTCGTTTGTATAGCTCCTGTAGAAGGGTTTAAAGTAACTGAAAGCTTAGGAGAACATTTAATAAACTAAGAAACTTATCTTCTAAGACTACGTTTTATTGTCATTTAAATATCAGGGGATTCTTCCGAGTTTACTTCCACTAGGGTTGCCATCCGCGCTGTCATTGTGTCATCAGTCACTTAGATGAATTCAAAATGAACAAATAGCCTACCTCTTCGCGGGGGAAGAATTGTTGGAAGTCATCGGGCATGAGCATGGAGCCCTTGCCACCCTGGTACATGTACTGGGGGAGCATGTCGCGGGCCACGCGCTCCACCTCTGGGGAACCACCTCGTCCATGGGCTTCTACCAGGGCCCCTCCTTTGTGGTAGTTGACAAGTCGGTAGAGCGGGTTCTCGTGGTCGAGTTCCGCCTTGCTTATGATACAGTCGAGGGTGAAGCCACCCTGGGGCTGGCTCTTGCTGCTCGATCCGCCCATTCCCCATCTTCCTGCACAGACTTTCTTCAATGTACGTCATATATACAAGTCGTATATACGTGTATATATATATATATGAAGAACAATAGAAAAAAATAAAAGATAAGTGGGTCAGGTGTTGATATTAAAAATAAAGAAGGCATCTCCTGACCACGAGCACATGTGCTTTTTAGATGGCAGAGCGCCATCTAGTGGAGCAAGAATAAACTAAACGTTTATTTGGCTTGCTCCGAGATATTTGGCCAATTTCGTGGATGGATTTTCTTGATTTATCAAGAAATTGGGTTGGCCAAATTTCTCGGAGCAAGCCAAATAAACGTTTAGTTTATTCTTGCTCCATTAGATGGCGCTCTGCCATCTAAAAAGCACATGTGCTCGTGGTCAGGAGAGGCCTTCTTTATTTTTAGTATATATATATATATATATTTTAAATAGAGCAATCAATAAATAAATATTTAATTAAAAAGGCATATATTGGGTCAAAATATATATATTTTTACCAATATTTCAGTTGGCTGAACGCCAACCTTTATCAAGGTATTATAACATTAATGTGTTAGGCAGAAGCACGTCAGATCCATGTCAGTAACTACAATAATTGCAAGCTGTGGGCCACAGCTCTAATAGTGAAGTAGCTATGTAGCAAAGTATTTATTATATTATTAACAGATTATTAATTTTGATGTTTATATATTTTATTACTCTGCGTAAACTTCCCTCATTGCTTCTCTTGTATTTTATCAATTTCAGTTTGTGATTGTGCCTTGAATAAATTGCTGCGTTAGCCTGAAGTTTGTCTTTCCTGATTTTCAACGTGGCAATATGCTAATGACAAAATGATTTGCATATCACATAGGAATTCGTCATAGCCGAAAGCCTTTCCAAAATTTGTGTTTCCTCAATGATTTTGAAGATCGTCCCAGAATTAGACGAAATCTAGGTTCTAAGATGTAGAGTTCGCTAGAACAAGCCTAGAGAAGAATAAAGAAATCAAGGAGTTGATAAATACACCCTCTAAAAGACTGAATGATTGATGGGAGAGGAAGGAAACTCGTCAAGAGATAATAGCGTACATAGATTAGAACAACTTGAAGGGTGTTTGCCGCTACAAATACCACATTTTCACAAACCTCAAAAAAAGAAGACCTGGAAGACCAACTTGAATACATGGAGATAAGGAACGGAGAAATAAATTTTTACCAAATAGAAGGATAGGGGAACGAGCATTGTCTCCAAATGTCACGAAATGTTATCGAAGGGAAAAAGGAAAATTTGGGAAAAGTTAAATATCACGTTATGCTATCGCCTATCCATAAAACAAGGTGCATCCATTTGGATTGAAATCCGAGAACCCAACGATCCACTTCAACCAAAGAGACCTGCGAATATCGAAAGACATGAAGGTTAGAGCACAACGGCGAGTACTGAGTGTCAAATGGAGAGAACGTATCGAGATAATGGCTAAACTGAAGGATGTCGGCTATAGGATTTCTGACGGCCAGATTGTTGATGCTAGTGGGGCATCACCTTTTACCTAGCAGTGGATATACGTGATCTCCTGTAAAGCGATGAGACCTCTCCACATACATTAACCTGTTGATACCACCAGGGTAGAATCAATTCAGCTTCACCCCCTTATAACATCATCTAGAAAAGTAAGACATATTTACTTTGACCGAAACCTAGTGCGACCATCATCTGAAAAATGGACCAACAGGTCCTTCAGGAAATTTCAAATTGGGAAGATGACCGAGTGGAATTACGCAGTGGGAATTGACATACCATTATGGAATATCCTGAAATGGTCAATGTGTAGAACAACACTATATATATCCGAATTTTAAAAGGTTTCTTCAACTTGTCTTCTTCTTATTTCTTATCTCCACTTAATCATATTAGGGTATCAAGCTTGTAAAGCTTGAGACTTTTGATGGTGTCTGCCGGGAAAGAGTAGAACCCATCAATGTATGATTCAATACAGTCAATAATGTGTTTTGGAGTTGCAGGTTGAGAATTGCATTTAGTACATAGTGGGAAAACCTTGCAACCATTCTGGAAAGTCATTGTCCATTGATGACTAGACTTAATTCTGGAAATCAAAGACTGTTGTTCTCTTGGGAGGACAGAACCGGTGCTTGTCCCTCCTGCTCTGTACCAGTCATGTGCAGCGTTAGATTTCCATTCCAGTCATGATGGTTGTCTCCAACTTGTAAATAAATGCAAATGTAATAAATAAAAACAATGTTGCGTAAGCATATTTGCATAAACCTTATTACGCTGGTCAACCAAAAATATTTTTCTATGTCCCAAAAGAAACAGCATTTATCTTAATGGAACTTTTTGTGCTGATTCCAAATATGCAATTAGTTTCTTTTCTATCATGTAAGATTTCTGAGACACACCTACTTGAAATTTAAAAATACTTCAATATATAAGCCTATATTGAGAGAGAGAAAAAAAATTAGTGACAGTGAATTTTCTTCTATACTTTGCTTGTGGTACATCCCTCTTGAGTGTCCAGCAGTAGTCAGTAAGCATACTGGGACTCAATTTACCTTGGTATCGCTTCTCCATGCTTGATATATTTTGATGAAACCTCACACCACGCCCATCGCTACTGCATCAATATATTCGGGAAATAAATCTAGATGTGAATGCAGGAAATGGATCTTGAGAGACATGTTACATCCCATTGCTTTGTAGGAAAATAAGAGTATATTAACTAAGCCACTGTAGTTTTCAGCCTTTACATTTCCCAAAAAGTGTTTAAAAACGTTTCTAAAATAATTCCATACTGCTCCCTCAACTTCGTTTAAGTTATCTTCAAAATTCCCATCCTACAGCAATTCTCGAATCGAATGAAATGCCTTATTTAATTTTCGCATCACTGATGCTAGGGAATTTTCGCTCCAATTATGCAAATAATTATATATTTTCAGATTTGACCAATGAAAAATGTGCAATATTTTAAGTCCTGGAGTAAGGGTTTACGGTTTGGCCAGTTCTTTTTGTAATAATTCCTTTCCTTGTCTTTACTATCCAACTCACTCCCAAGCTGTAAACCAAGCAAGAGATCAATGACTTTCAAGTCACTACAAATTTTCCATCTGTACAGAGGGTGTTCCATTTTAAAAATAACGATTTTAGTGCTTTATTTAAATAATTTATTAATGTTCGTACAACTTATTGTTTTCTGTGTGTAAGCATTGACGTTTAGCAACAGCCCTGCATCGATGTTTCCAGGAAATAAGGCTTCGTCTTAGAATATTTTGATCAAGAACATTCCAACAGTCTTTAACAACTTTCCAGAGACCCTCTAGCGTATTCGGTTTTCTATATCTAAGAGCAGTTTTCAACAAGCTAAAAGCACAAAAATCCATAGGGGCCAAGTCTGGAGATTTTTCAAGTATGTGCTTAAAAGGGATGTACGAAATGCCGGTTCCATCTATCTTTTCGTTCAAGTATTGACGTGTTGAACGTGTATCTGTCATACTTTACATTTTTCAAAAGTAATTCCAGGTTTTCGTAACTCTGATTTTGAATGCGTGTGCTATTGGCACCGATGGGAACTTAATGCAGTTGTGAAGGAGAACAGTTTTCAAACTAACTTTAGAGAATTCAATGAATAAGCGACACTATTCTGTATTATGTTCATGACCAAGCGCATTCATTAGACTAACAACAACATTGCAGTACACTGTCATTTTCTGTTGAAAAGAAGTCTTGAAATTCAGCTTGGCGTTTGCGAAAAAAGCATTCTTTTGTATCCTTATATAGCAGATTCCAACCTTCCAATCTATCAAGCTAAAAATTATTATTTTATTATAAATGAAAATCACTTATGAGGGCATTTAAACCTTCTTTAGTTAATAAATGAGGTTCGGATGAAACATATGCTTTAAAATTTGTGTCATCCGACTCTTGCTCATGACTGAATCATCGTCACTAAATGTCACATATTTGGAAGTCTGTGGCACAGGTAAATCACCACTACGAGGAACTGGTCTCATAGCACAGAAGGCAAATCTGGATATTTGAAGGCATGTTTTGATTTAGATGTAATACCTTTAGTTTTTGTCAAACAAAAATTACAGTTTGAATAATGGTTCCATCCATACCATTGAAACCATAAAAAGCATATGGCCTTTAATCCACCCTGAAAGAGGCCGAGCATGGCTTGACAAGCTTGATCACCCACTTTGCATCCAAAGTGCATAGCACTTTTTGATGAGCGGGTGTAATGTTTTGCCTTTGAGCTTTGAAAGTTAATTGTCCACAGATGTAACAGAAAGTATCTGAATTATTAACGCAACACCTTGGCATATTTAAACAGTCTTGTGAACACGATCTATAAAAGCAATTTGAGAGAATACGAAAAAGGAAATAAACTATTTATTGTGTGTGTTGCAAAATATAAATAATGTTTTTTTTTCATAGATAGAATCTGCCATCTCCATTACAATGCTACTAAAGAAATCGTTGATTTACGTATCAACTTGTCCAAGCAAGAAAAAACCGGCTAAGAAAATATATCACCCCACTAGCTAATATAATGAGGTTTTTGTAAAAATAGAAGCTGCCTGGCCGGCATTCATATTTCTTCAAATAAAAGACACTTCGGCCAGTGAATCTTTTTATTGTCTCGACGTTTCGACAAAAATCTTTTGTCCTCGTCAGGAGCGAACAAAAATTAAAACATTAGGCAAAGCGTTAGAAATTATTCTAAGGCTGCAAGGGCGTTCTCACGCGATATTCGAAATTTTGTACAACATCTAAAGCACGAGTCAAAAACAAATATTTAACTCACAAAAGACTATGATCTTTTAAATAAATTATTTAAATATTTGTAATGAGAAATTATAAAACAAAAAATAAATACAGTATAAAAAATCAAATAATATTTACAAAGATTTTACAATAGTATAAATAAATCTATTTCAATTATGTACAATTTATACCTACCATTTTAACTAATCTTTAAATTTAAAAACGAATTGTACTGTTGCGGAATATATTCAAATATATTTATAGATCTTTTCCCCATTTCCCGTGATACCCATCCCTCTAAAATATAATCTTTCTTTTTTAAATTTTATATTCCTATGAAATATCTCAATATCATTCCAATCTGGCCTATGTCCTGAATATAATGCATGTTCCCCAATTTTGCTTAACGCCCTTCTCCCCATTAAACCCTGTTGGTGTTCTTTAATCCTGATATCTAAATTACGGCCGGTTTCTCCTACATAAATTTTGTCACATTCTGTGCATTTAATCTCATAAATCACATTATCTGGCTTTGTTATGTTAATTCTATCTTTCATTATGTTATTTCTAGTTAAAAATTCCCTTTTTGTCCCCGTGCTATACCAAATATTATATTTAAATTTTCTTAAGATTCTAGATATTTCGTTGTCGAAATCTCTGATATATGGAATTATTATATTATTGTAATCGTCTCTTTATTCCTATTTAAATTTGGCCTATCTATTTCATATCTTCTTATCCATTTGTTTGTAAAACCAATTGGATAATCAGATTGTTCTAGTTCTGCTCTAATTTTCATTATCTCTTTTTTATAAATATATCGGTCTGTGCATACCTGTTTGGCTCTTTGTACAAGAGATTTTATCACCTGTCTTGTCTTGTCTGAAAACGCTGGTTATAATAGAACCATCTACTTTGCGAGTTAGTCCTACATCTAAGAATGATAAAAATCCTTCTCGTTCTATCTCGACCGTGAATTCTATTCCTCTTTCTAAATTATTCAACATGACCATGATTTCATTAAGATTTTCTTTGCGGATCACTGCGAAAATATCATCTATATAGCGTCCCCAGACTTTTATTCCCTCGATTAAGATTGCCTTTTTATCTACCGATGCCATTACGATGTCAGCAATGATCATGCTAGTAGGGCAACCCATAGCAGTGCCGTCTTTTTGCCTGTAAAATTTATCCCTATATCTAAAGTAAATATTATCTAAACATAGCCTGAAGCCTTCTATAATTTCATTAATTTCTAATCCCTTGTTTACACAATCTTGTCTTTTCACCTCGAAATATTCTTTTAGCTCTTTTAGAGCTAGAGTTCTATTAATATTGGTGAAAAGTGATTTGACATCAAAGGATACCATTATTTCATGGTCATTTAACCGTAGGTTTTTAACTTTGTCTAATAGTTCTTTTCTATTTCTAATCTCTAACCCGGAAACTTTACTTGTACTCGGTACCTGTTTTTTAAGCCAGTCCGCTAAACCTCTGGTGGGGGCCTTGAATCCTGACACAATGGGCCGTAGGGGAACTCCTTCTTTATGGATCTTTGGTAGTCCTTTGAAGAGAGGTGCGGCAACATCTTTTAACTTCATTTTTCTTATATCAATGTCCTTAGATTTCATGCTTTTATGAATTTTGATATTTTGAGTTTTATCTTTTTAGTTGGGTCTTCGCGAATTTCTTCATATGTATTATTATCGTTGAGAAGGTTCGTTACCTTATCATTGTAATCGTCTCTCTTCATCACAACTGTCTTTCCTCCTTTATCTGCTTTAGTTATAACTATTTCCTCATCATTTTTTAATTTCTTTATAGCCCTCCATTCGGAGCGTTTTGCCTTCTCTAACTCAAATTTCTTTTGGTTTTTTGTTGTCCTTGATATAACATTTGAAATTTTGTTTCTTATATTAATTTTATAATTTTCATTTAAATTCCTAATCCCATTTTCAATGTTAGAAATTAATCTAATGTAATCAGTTTTGAGAGGCATAGGTCTATAGTTTGACCCTTTATCAAGAAGCCTCAACTGATCTTCAGTTAGATCCTTCCCTGAGATGTTGCATACTCTTCTAGGATCGACCTTCTTGATTCTAGGAGTCCATCTATCTAATTTGTTCCTCATTGTGATCATTAGCCGTTCTTCCATTTTCTTTATCTTTCTCTGTATACTCTCCACTAGAATTTCCATGTAATTTATATCTAATAATTCTGAAATAGCACTTCGCTGACTCGTCAAATATAGTTTCTGTATATCTACCATTCTGTGAGATTCTTGGATGCGTGCCTTGACGAACTGTAGACTTGCTCTTCTGGCAATCTGTCTTCCAAAGGAAGTTCTGACCAGCGCTTTAACATTCAGGCTCGGGGGAATGATATTGAGATCTTTGATATACGGTGATTAAAATATAAAGAATGTTTTGCCCTTGCATACTTGATCATAGTCTTCTCTAGTTGCCTTGCCATCTTGAATACCAGGGGACCAAAATTGGTCTGTCAAGATTTTTGTCGAAACGTCGAGACAATAAAAAGATTCACTGGCCGAAGTGTCTTTTATTCGAAGAAATAATGAGGTTTAAGAGTAAAAAGCTTATGAAATATTGTTTGCATTTATTACTGCATGTTTATCCCAATACTAAAAAAAGGTTGACACTCAGAAACCTTGCGTGTAAGTTAAAGACTAGAGATATATTTGAAATCAGTACGAAAAGGTCACATTTAGATCAGATATTATTTCTTTTAGGGAAATGAAAAACATTTTTTTGTAGATATTTACTAATTATTATTTGTGTGTTTTATTTTATCAGAAGAACTCTGTATAGGGCTACGACCTAATAAAGGGCTTTAAATGTATGTCTTTAGTGTCGCATGTCTTTCTTCAATGTACTGTCACACACAGTGTCTTTCTTCAATGTACTGTCACACACAGTGTCTTTCTTCAATGTACTGTCCACACGTTCATCTTTTTCTCTATCTACTGTCAGACACAGTGTCTTTCTTCAATGTACTGTCACAGGTTCATCTTTTTTCTCCATCTACTGTCACACTCAGTGTCTTTCTTCAACGTACTATCACACAGTGTCTTTCTTTAATGTACTGTCACACGTTCATCTTTTTTCTCTATCTACTGTCACACACAGTGTCTTTCTTCAATGTACTGTCACACATTCATCTTTTTTTCCTCTATCTACTTTCACACTGTCTTTATTCAATGTACTTTCACTCAGTGTCTTTGTTCAATGTACTGTCACTCAGTGTCTTTGTTCAATGTACTGTCACACACAGTGTCTTCCTTCAATGTACTGTCACACGTTCATCTTTTTTCTCTATCTACTGTCACATTCAGTGTATTTCCTCAATGTACTGTCACATGTTCATCTTTTTTCACTATCTACTGTCACACACAGTGTCTTTCTTCGATGTCCTGTCACACGTTCATCTTTTTTCTCTATCTACTGTCACACAGTGTCTTTCTTCAATGTACTGTCCACACGTTCATCTTTTTCTCTATCTACTGTCAGACACAGTGTCTTTCTTCAATGTACTGTCACAGGTTCATCTTTTTTTTCCATCTACTGTCACACTCAGTGTCTTTCTTCAACGTACTAAAAAACAGTGTCTTTCTTTAATGTACTGTCACACGTTCATCTTTTTTTCCTCTATCTACTTTCACACTGTCTTTATTCAATGTACTGTCACTCAGTGTCTTTGTTCAATGTACTGTCACTCAGTGTCTTTGTTCAATGTACTGTCACTCAGTGTCTTTGTTCAATGTACTGTCACACAGTGTCTTTCTTCAATGTACTGTCACACGTTCATCTTTTTTCTCTATCTACTGTCACACTCAGTGTCTTTCCTCAATGTACTGTCACATGTTCATCTTTTTTTCACTATCTACTGTCACACTCAGTGTCTTTCTTCGATGTCCTGTCACACGTTCATCTTTTTTTCTCTATCTACTGTCACACTCAGTGTCTTTCCTCAATGTACTGTCACACGTTCATCTTTTTTTCACTATCTACTGTCACACTGTGTCTTTCTTCAATGTACTGTCACACGTTCATCTTTTTTTCTCTATCTACTGTCACACACAGTGTCTTTCTTCAATGTACTGTCACACGTTCATCTTTTTTCTCTATCTACTGTCACACACAGTGTCTTTCTTCGATGTCCTGTCACACGTTCATCTTTTTTTCTCTATCTACTGTCACACTCAGTGTCTTTCCTCAATGTACTGTCACATGTTCATCTTTTTTTCACTATCTACTGTCACACTCAGTGTCTCTCTTCAATGTACTGTCAACCATTCATCTTTTTTTCTCAATCTACTGTCACACACAGTGTCTTTCTTCAATGTACTGTCACACGTTCATCTTTTTTTCTCTATCTACTGTCACACAGTGTCTTTTTTCAATGTACTGTCACACGTTCATCTTTTTTCTCTATCTACTGTCTCACTCACACACACAGTGTCTTTCCTCAATGCACTGTCATACGTACATTTTTTTCTCTATCTACTGTCACACAGTGTCTTCCCTTAATGTAGTGTTACACAGTGTCTTTCTTCGATTTAGTGGCTAAAACACTGTCTTTCTTCAATGCAATGCTATGAAAAGTGTTTTTCTTCTAAGTTAGATAAGGCTATTTTTTAAATTATATTTTCACATATAGTGTCTTTATTCAATGTAATTCCATATAAAGTGCCTTTTTATTCAAATTATTGTAAATTTAGTGAATTTCTTCAATGTACTGTCATTTATAGAGGCCTTTTTCAATGTAATGTCTCACCCAGTGTCATTATTCAATGTTATGTCATCCACAGTGTCTTTCTTCAATATACTCTCACACTCATTGTCTTACTTCAATGTACTGCCACAGTGTCTTCCTTCAATGTACTGCCACAGTGTCTTCCTTCAATGTACTGCCACAGTGTCTTCCTTCAATATACTGCCACAGTGTCTTCCTTCAATGTACTGTCACAGTGTCTTTCTTCAATGTACTGTCACAGTGTCTTCCTTCAATGTACTGCCACAGTGTCTTCCTTCAATGTACTGTCACAGTGTCTTCCTTCAATGTACTGCCACAGTGTCTTCCTTCAATGTACTGTCACAGTGTCTTCCTTCAATGTACTGTCACAGTTTCTTCCTTCAATGTACTGCCACAGTGTCTTCCTTCAATGTACTGTCACGGTGTCTTCCTTCAATGTACTGTCACAGTGTCTTTCTTCAATGTACTGTTACAGTGTCTTCCTTCAATGTACTGCCACAGTGTCTTCCTTCAATGTACTGCCACAGTGTCTTCCTTCAATGTACTGTCTCAAACAGTGTCTTCCTTCAATGTACTGCCACACACAGTGTCTTCCTTCAATGTACTGCCACACTGTCTTTCTTCAATGTACTGCAACAGTGTCTTCCTTCAATGTACTGCCACAGTGTCTTCCTTCAATGTACTGCCACAGTGTCTTCCTTCAATGTACTGCCACAGTGTCTTCCTTCAATGTACTGTCACAGTGTCTTTCTTCAATGTACTGTCACAGTGTCTTCCTTCAATGTACTGCCACAGTGTCTTCCTTCAATGTACTGTCACAGTGTCTTCCTTCAATGTACTGCCACAGTGTCTTCCTTCAATGTACTGTCACAGTGTCTTCCTTCAATGTACTGTCACAGTTTCTTCCTTCAATGTACTGCCACAGTGTCTTCCTTCAATGTACTGTCACGGTGTCTTCCTTCAATGTACTGTCACAGTGTCTTCCTTCAATGTACTGCCACAGTGTCTTCCTTCAATGTACTGTCACAGTGTCTTCCTTCAATGTACTGCCACAGTGTCTTCCTTCAGTGTACTGTCACAAACAGTGTCTTCCTTCAATGTACTGCCACACTGTCTTTCTTCAATGTACTGCCACAGTGTCTTCCTTCAATGTACTGCCACAGTGTCTTCCTTCAATGTACTGTCACAAACAGTGTCTTCCTTCAATGTACTGCCACACTGTCTTTCTTCAATGTACTGTCACAGTGTCTTTCTTCAATGTACTGTCACAGTGTCTTCCTTCAATGTACTGCCACAGTGTCTTCCTTCAATGTACTGTCTCAAACAGTGCCTTCCTTCAGTGTACTGTCACAAACAGTGTCTTCCTTCAATGTACTGTCTCAAACAGTGTCTTCCTTCAATGTACTGTTACAAACAGTGTCTTCCTTCAATGTACTGCCACACTGTCTTCCTTCAATGTACTGCCACAGTGTCTTCCTTCAATGTACTGCCACAGTGTCTTCCTTCAATGTACTGTCACAAACAGTGTCTTCCTTCAATGTATTGCCACACTGTCTTTCTTCAATGTACTGTCACAGTGTCTTCCTTCAATGTACTGCCACAGTGTCTTCCTTCAATGTACTGTTTCAAACAGTGCCTTCCTTCAGTGTACTGTCACAAACAGTGTCTTCCTTCAATGTACTGTCTCAAACAGTGTCTTCCTTCAATGTACTGTTACAAACAGTGTCTTGCTTCAGTGTACTGTCACAAACAGTGTCTTCCTTCAATGTACTGTCTCAAACAGTGTCTTCCTTCAATGTACTGTCACAAACAGTGTCTTCCTTCAATGTACTTTCTCAAACAGTGTCTTCCTTCAATGTACTGTTACAAACAGTGCCTTCTTTCAGTGTACTGTCACAAGCAGTGTCTTCCTTCAATGTACTGTCACAAGCAGTGTCTTCCTTTAATGTACTGTCACACACACTGTCTTTCTTCAATGTACTGTCTCAAACAGTGTCTTCCTTCAATGTACTGTTACAAACAGTGTCTTCCTTCAATGTACTGTCACAAACAGTGTCTTCCTTCAATGTACTGTCACACACACTGTCTTTCTCCAATGTACTGTCTCAAACAGTGTCTTCCTTCAATGTACTGTTACAAACAGTGTCTTCCTTCAATGTACTGTCACAAACAGTGTCTTTCTTCAATGTACTGTCACACACAGTGTCTTTCTTCAATGTACTGTCACACATAGTTTCTTTCTTTAATGTGCTGTCACTCTCAGTGTCTTCCTTCAAAGTACTGTTATTCAGTGTTTTTATTCAATGTACTCTCACACGCAGTGTCTTTTTCTTCAATGTACTCTCACGCGCAGTGTCTTTTTCTTCAATGTACTGTCACACAGTGTATTTATTCAATGTACTATAGCACAATGTTTTACTACAATGTTATGTCACACACAGACATCATCAAAGACAATAAGCTTTGGACCAGAAACGATTGACGCAAAGCCAGAGAAGTCTCCAATATATAAATCAGTTCACCGCGCGAGGACAGCAGATCATAGAAACCTGCAGCCTCCTAAGTTAGGTAGGGTTTTGAACTGAGATGGCGGCAGAAAAAGATAGTCCATTTCCAGCGGTTTGCCATGGCGGGAGAATATTGGGAATCTTTCATGACCATTAGTTCCTTATATCCGTTTCTTATTGAACCTGTTTAGAGCATGGTGCTCAGACCCATATTGAATCTATCAAATGTATGTTTTTCCTTATTATAGACTTTTTGCTATAACGTCTTGAAATTCTATCCTTTAAAAATAACAACTTTTGATAGATTGCCTAACTGTAATTTCAGCTTGCTTAGCTTAAAAAAAGGAGAGATATTTAGAACAATCTCACATACAAATGTTGCATTCCTGCAATACAAAGTTTTAAAAATTTAAACTATTTTTGAAGCGTATGTTTTATTTTAAAAATAAACATACGAGTAAAAAATAGTTTGAATTTCTTATAATAGATGGCGCCCTAATGTTAATAAAATGAAGCATGTTTTTAGAGAATTTAAAAATAATTTTAAAATCTTATTTTTATATTAACATATATTTTTATTTTGAGTCAAGATTATATTTTATAATCTTTTTTTTTAGAATTTGTATTGTCACACAGTGTCTTTCTTCAATGCACTGTCACAGGTTCATCTTTTTTCTCTATCTACTGTCACACAGTGTCTTTCTTCAATGTACTGTCACAGGTTCATCTTTTTTTTTTCTATCTACTGTCACATAGTGTCTTTCTTCAATGTACTGTCACAGGTTCATCTTTTTTCTCTATCTACTGTCACACAGTGTCTTTCTTCAATGTACTGTCACAGGTTCATCTTTTTTCTCTATCTACTGTCACACTGTGTCTTTCTTCAATGTACTGTCACAGGTTCATCTTTTTTCTCTATCTACTGTCACACAGTGTCTTCCTTCAATGTACTGTCACAGGTTCATCTTTTTTCTCTATCTACTGTCGCACACTGTGTCTTTCTTCAATGTACTGTCACAGGTTCATCTTTTTTTCTCTATCTACTGTCACACTGTGTCTTTCTTCAATGTACTGTCACAGGTTCATCTTTTTTCTCTATCTACTGTCACACTGTGTCTTTCTTCAATGTACTGTCACAGGTTCATCTTTTTTCTCTATCTACTGTCACACACTGTGTCTTTCTTCAATGTACTGTCACAGGTTCATCTTTTTTCTCTATCTACTGTCACACACTGTGTCTTTCTTCAATGTACTGTCACAGGTTCATCTTTTTTTTTCTATCTACTGTCACACACTGTGTCTTTCTTCAATGTACTGTCACAGGTTCATCTTTTTTCTCTATCTACTGTCACACACTGTGTCTTTCTTCAATGTACTGTCACAGGTTCATCTTTTTTTCTCTATCTACTGTCACACACTGTGTCTTTCTACAATGTACAATATAAGATTATATAAAAGGGCCTACCTGGATCTGTAAAGAAAAAAGAAAAAAACAATTTTTTCTTAAAATATTTCGAGAGATTGCTCCCTCTTTATCAATTTATTGCACAGATTTATTGATAAAGAGGGAGCAATCTCTCGAAATATTTTAAGAACAAAATTGTTTTGTTTTTTTTCCTTTACAGATCCAGGTACGCCCTGTTATATATATTTTTATATTAACCTATATATTTCTTTCTTATAAACAAGTTTGTGTAAACTTTTATTTTTTATATTAATATACACAAAAGTGAGGGGAATAAAAGTGACACAATAGCGTCTGAAAAATTGAATACCTATCTGAGCTCTCAAATTACTTTTGAAACAGATTTTGTTCTTTAAAATGGTATATTTCTGACCAATGTCAATCATATATATTGTTTCTAATGTTTCAATTTCTGTATTCATCATTGTTTCTAAAGTATAGCATATAAAAAATGTGAATAAATAAATACAAAAAGAGAAAGAGAGCTTTTTTATAATGCTTTGTATAATCCTTTTTTATTAATATTTAGTGAGGTTGCATGCTTTTTTTCTTATATGCGATTTTGGAGTAAAGCTGTCAAAAATATATTTTAAAAAAATTCAACACCATTAATTTTCAGACTCATAATAATATCTTTCTTTTATTGTAATTTGTTAAAATATTTTAGCGTAATACCTTTTGTTAATATTTAATGTTTATTCTGTAATTTTTGATAAAAAATATAAAAATTGCAGACCATTGTCACGACAATGGAAATCAAGGTAAAACTATCAAACTAAAATATGTAAATAATATTTAAAATAACATTAATATATGTCAATTGAAAAAGCCCTGTACGATTTATAAGTAAATAAAACAAAGCATCAAGGGCTGCGTTTCTTTATTAAAACAAATATATACGAGCTTTCGGGCACATACGCCCTTCTACAGGAATTAATAAAAAACAGCTATCCAACTAGTTTGAAATAAGATTTGTTTATAAATTTAACGTGCATATCCACGATACACGTGCATTTCAACTTGCAAGGTATCCCATCAGACATGTGATATCTTATACTGTTATTGAATTATTTTTATCTTATTTTATTTAAGTCAATTGAATTATATGCTTCTGGTAAATCAATTCTGCGATTTATACTGCTATATTATTTGGACACTATTGCTTCAATTATTAATCTTTGAAATTTATTATTAATATTGTTATAATGTATTTTAGGTTCATTTAAGTTAAATGTGTGTCCTGTTGAATTGGAGTGTTGTACTATTAATGATAATGGGTCATTTCCGTTTATGTTTCTTCTGTGTTCAATGATTCTATTATGCAATTTTCTTCCCGTTTCTCCTACATATTTGGCATTACAATTATTACATTCTATAGAATAAATTACCTCTTTTCTGCTTGATATATATTCGGTTTGCCTGTTTTTTGTAATCGGGTTTCTTAAGATATCTGATAAGTTGGGGGAGTTGCTATAAAAGGTTTTTATTCCATATTTATCTAGTGTTCTAGAAATGTGGATGGATTTCGGGGAATATGGTATGTAGCAATTCTGCCTGTATATTTTAGTTTTTTTGTGCTGACATGCTAGATGTGACCTGTGCCTGATAGAAATGTTTTAAAATAAATGTTTTGGGATAACCAGCTGATGTCAAATTTGTTTTATTTACTTATTAATATATGTATTTTAATCGTTTCATGTAATATATTTTATCTCTATAATTCTATAAAATATATTGTATATTTTAAATATATCGTTATAATATATTAATAATATATTTGCTTTTAACTTTATATAAATGAAATATACTTTATAAGCCTACACACACATACACACACACAACATATAAATACAATATTAAATATATTTCTATATTTAAACATATAAACTATTTTTGTTTAGCCACAATTTTATATATTTTTTATCAAAAGATACGTCAAGATATAATAACTTACAGGATAAGGTGTTGGTGGGGAAGTTATCCATGGTACGACATAAGGAATCACTACGCACATGCGCGGATCAACAAAGTTTTGTCAACTTTCTCGAGTGACCTGGTTCAAGCTATGTCACGCACATGATTCCTTTATATAATATCATAGCCATGGTGGTGGAATCTGCCAGGTGGGACGGTAGAGATTTATTCTTAAGACACCGGTTGGGAAACTAGACATAAGCTTACTAAAATCTAATATATCGTGCTTTTTTATTTTGTATTTTAGTTTTATAATTTACTATATACAAGTATATTATGATGCATTAGCGCGCCATTTGTTATCAAAATACGAAACTATTATAGACGCGTATGATTCTTTTAAAAATAAAACAATTTCTACTGCCCTTCCTGCAATGAAAAAAATTATTGGGAGGGCCTGGCTCATCAGTGGTGAACTCTCTCAACTTAAACTGGCGAAACCGCTGGGAGGGTTCACCACTGATGAGCCAGGCCCTCCCATTATATTTTCCATTGCAGTAAGGGCAGTAGAAATTGTTTTATTTAAAAAAAAGCCTACGCGTCTATAATAGTTTCGTATTTTGATATACAAGTATATTCCAAATATGTTTTTTTTATTAAAAAGGCATATATTGGATCAAAATATCATTTATTTTACCAATATTTCAGTTGGTTGAAGGCCAACCTTTATCAGGGTATTATAACATATAAATGTGTGTCGACAACAAACTAAGCGCCACATAACGTCAACACAATCAAGTTTTAAAAATATTATAATCTATTTTAATGTACAGGGTGATCCAAAAGTCTTGCACAACTTTAAAAATTACTAACTCCGCGAATATTTGCGCTAGAGCAATGCGGTAAACACCATTGTGTTCAGGATGCAATGGGATTTTTTATGGCAAATAATGAAAAATTTGAAATTATTTTAGTTACAATTTTATTCGCTAGATGGCGCTCTACCAGAATCAGATATTCAGCGGCCACATTGTTTGATAAATTGAAAAATATAACTGATCGACATGTATTTTTCCATTTTTGAATATCAGGAAAGAACCCTAATAATATCAAATGATAGATTAATAAAACACCACTTCGCAAAAAGTAGAAGAATTGGATGACAATTTTAAAATGCAATCCGAGATATGCAAAATATCACATTTCTCTATTTACATATTACTGAACTTCTAGTTAGTGACATATATAGTTGTGGGGCTTAATATCTTTAATAGCCGGGCAGTTGGCCTTTTTGCGCTCCAGGGGCCCGGGGAACCCTTATTTCTCTCTCTCTCTCTATCTTTAATAGCATTCGAAGACAATCTCTCGTCGAGACAAAAGTGTTCTTTGTCTGGTTAGGCTTTTTTTCTATTTGAAGTAAATTTGCTTTTTGATAGTTTATTTTTTATTTATGGAGTCGAACCAGTATGATGGTGGTGGTGGTGGAGGAAGTCAGCAGACCAACAAAAAGCGGCCGCGTCCTGAGGACGAAGACCTCCTCCCGTCTTCCCATCAGCAATTTAAGTTCAAAAGCACAGCGAACTTGTTCAACTTTGGATGCCTAACCTTCGAGGCGATCATTGCCGACACCAGTCTGGACACCCCCGAAAAAATACAGATGGCCACCAGAGGACTGATGCTGACTCTCGTCCAAGAGGCAGAACTTCTTCTTGAGGACGCCTTCAAGGGAGCCAGTCTAGGAAGACACAATCCAACAGCCAACGTCCCGATCCCCTCCACCTCTTTCGCCTCGGTAGTGGCAGAGAAAAACAAGCCGGTAAGGCCTGCACCTCCGAAACCCAAAGCGAAAGCCACATTTGTGAATCTGGTTCCTTCCTTTGAATCGCATGTCGTCGTCAAGTCGGCTAACCCCAAGGCCAACCCAATGGAAATTTTAAGGTATATTCAAAAGATTCATCCTTCCCTAGCGTCATCAAAAGACGTGGTGGCGTCCATCAACACCAGCGGCAAGGTGGTTTTCCACACTAAAACAACCCAAATGGCAAAGTCGCTGGCCTCTGGGCTGACCTCCCTGCCAACGGGTCTAAGCTGCCACGAGCGCCCGGTTATCCTACCAAGATACTGCCTCTTCAGAGTGGACGGGGAGGTGCGGGACGAGGAGATATGCGAGAGCTTCCGCTCCAACCACTCCGTGCAGTCACTCCAGGGAAAACGTGACATCAGAGTAGTTCATCGATCGAATAATGCGGCACACAGCACTAGTACAGTGTTCATCGAAGTGGACAACCAATTCGCCGAAATCCTCGGTCAACATGGACGTATCCCTGTGGCGGGTCTAATGCACAGGTATGAGCGCAGTCATACTTTAAAGCAATGCTTCCGTTGCTGTGGCTTCGGCCACCGCGATTCTGCCTGCCCAGCTGCCCATCCAATCTGCTACCAATTTGCAGAGCATGAGGGCTTCCAATGCTCGGTCGAGCCAAGCCAAAGCCGCTGCTGCCGCTGCAGCAAAAAATCTGGAGCTCCCATCAACCATTTTGCCACCTCATCTTCCTGTCCCTTTGTAAAAGAGAGAATAGCCCGAACAAGAAACAATGTCTAGGCCATTGCGTGTCCTGCAGGTGAACGCTAGAAAATCACCATCTGCCATTCTTGAAATTGCAAATTTGACAAATTCGACACAGGCCGACATCGTGCTCCTGCAAGAACTCCCAACTAACTTCTTCTGGCCCACACCTGGGTTTCAGCCATTTTTTGTCCCAGGCGCTTACATCCCCTCGGGAATTGTGGAACGTAGCAACCTTCATCCCATCCCTCTAACCTCTCCAGACACCGCCATAACCTCCATAGCGATGTACTCTGCCTACTGGCACGGCCTTAGAGCTGCCGATGATTTCATCCCTCTTCTGGAAGATACGATAAGACGGGCCTCTCTTCCAGTGATCCTGGGTATGGACACTAACGCCCACTCTCCTACCTGGGGCATCGGTGCGAGGTTGGACCTCCGGGGTGCTAATCTTGAAGAGTTCGCCAGCTTCAATGATCTTCATTTCTTGGGACCTGCTGTGGTCTCTACCTGGTCAAATGGGTCTTTATCTTCTTCTATAGATGTCACTCTGGCCTCCAGCTCACTGGCTATCCATGCCACTAGAGGTTTATTAGATGAGATGGCCTTCACTGACCATATACCTCTCTGGACTACATTCCTAGACATGATCAATAACGAGACGAACTCCTCCTGGGTTGAATCCTCATGTAAAGAACAGACCTTTAAATCCTTCCTCAACTCTACTCTCCACCAGGTAACAACCCAATTAAACGAGGCCTCTACCCCAGAAGATATTGACAGGGTGGTCCTCCTTCTGACTTCCATCCTGCAATCAGCTTGTGACTCTTCCATGGGGAGACGCTCCAATACTACAAGACCGTCAAAGCCGTGGTGGACCCCCGAACTGAGTCGGCTCAGAAGGTTGGTTATCTCCCTCCGCCGTTACAGTGAGAGTGTCCGGTGTCCTATTAGGAACTTATTCCGCGGTTTATACCGAGCGTGCCATAATCGACTGAAGGCGGCTATACGGAAAGCTAAAAGTAAATCCTGGTTTAATCTCTGCGAGGAGGTGTCACCCTCATCCTGGAGTGTCATACATCGATTTATCGCCCGGGGCCGCGGCTCCCCCAGAGGTCCGCCACTTCTCAAACATGATAACGGCTCTCCTTACAATCCTCATGAGACTTGCCAGGCCGTGTTAAATCACTTTTTCCAACCTGACACCAGACCTCACCCGCAAAGGAATGCAATTTCTGCGCACTCAGACGAACCTGAATTCAAACACTGGAAAGTTTTGCGAGCAATTCATCCGGTGGAAAAAGGAAAGCCCCGGGTCCCGACGGTCTTGGTTCAAAATGCTTAGACCTGTGCGGCCCTTCCTTGCAATTCCTGTTGGCCGAATTGTTCACCAAATGCCTTCGTATGGGCCACTTCCCCCGTCCATGGAAAGAAGGCCGCCTCATACTTCTGCCTAAACCCTCCAATTCAGCCACCAGTCAGTTGGAGAAATACAGACCTATTACTTTATTGAACACTATGGCCAAAGTCTTTGAGAGATGTATCCTGGCCAGACTTCAGTGGCTCGCGGATCGTCACGGATGGTTCTTTGAAGATCAATACGGTTTTGTAAATGGTCGTTCAGCGGAAGATGCACTGGCAAGTATCACTCAATTCATTGAAGAAAGACAAGCTCACTGGAGGAAGACTCTTGTCATCAGCTTGGACATCAGTAAGGCCTTCGACACTGTTTGGAGGCCGGCAATCATTCAAAATCTTGAACGTCTAAATTGTCCAGAGTCTATTACCGGCTTAGTAAAAAGCTTTTTGGAAGACCGGAGGGTTTCTTATTCAGCTTGGACAGCAACAGAATGCACGTCCTCCCAGCTCTGCACTCCCCAGGGTTCAGCGCCAAGTCCTTTCCTGTGGAACATAGTTGCTCGGACCATCTTCACCCTTCCCTCCATCAAAGATAGCCGATTAATAGCTTACGCGGACGACTTCACCCTTATGATTCAAGTTCGTGGTTGCCTGCCGGTCTCTGCCACTAACAACTTCTTGGAAAGGTTGACATCTTGGTGCACGATGTATGGTCTTAATATAAACCCCAGTAATACTCAAGCTTGCCTGTTCCAATGGCGTAATGTCCACCCCAACTCCGAGACAGGGCTTAAAATCCTTGGTCAACCTTTAAACATCAAGAAGACCATTACAATCTTAGGAGTGGAGTTTGACCAGACCCGCGGATTTGTCGCCCACCTACTCAAGATCACACGTAGATGCAGATCAATAATCCCACGACTCACCAACTCCATTGAGGGTAAATTTTGAATCTCCTTTTTAGCTGGAACTAGGATTTTCGACGCGGTGATGGTACCTGCCTTCCTTTACGGAGCGTCAGCATGGGGACGTCGTGCTCTCTCCAGCGAAGGCATTAGGCAGCTTAGGAGCCTTCACTACAATTTTGCGAAACGTGTACTGAGAGGAGGTCCTTGCACACCAACAGCCTGTCTCAGCTATCTCCATCACCGGCAGCCCTCCTCTCGATATTATTGTTAGGTCTCGTACGGCGTTCCTAAAGGAAATCAATGAAGGAAATTTTGAATCTAGACCAGGCCCTGCTTCTTTGCCATACCCTCCGGATAGACGTCAATTGTCTTTCAGTCTAAACTTCGAGGAGATAACAACACCCATAATATTTACAGACGGATCAAAAAATGAGGCTGGGGTGGGCGCTGCAATTGTTCCCTCGTTAGAAGATCAGCATCCCGTTCTCTTACGGCTCCATCCAGACTGCACAGCCTTCCAGGCTGAACTTTTGGCAATCCGCTGGGCGGTCCGTCTGGTGGAGGAAGGTTATTCTAGAGAGGAAATCACTATCACGTCGGACTGCAAATCAGCTCTGTCAGCCATATGTACGTCAGGGCCAGTTCGATCGACATTAGTAGCTGATATTATTCTCGCACTGAACACCAACCAAAACGTAAATCTGAGTTGGGTGCCGGGACACTGCGGCATCGACGGAAACGAAAGAGCCGACAGAGCTGCTAAGAACGCGGCCGTTTCGACTTTAGAGCCATCATTTTCCATCCTGCCTAGAAGCCTGGCCCGTAACCACTCACGCACGGCAGCCCCAGACGCATGGACGGAGGTTTATTGCCGGGACCACTCCAACAGACACCTGAGGAGAATAGCCCATACTCAAGACCGGCTGCTCCAATTCCTCCCTAAGGTCTGTCCTGGAGAAGTCACCACCACCTTACTTACAGGACATGGCCATGTTCGGGCAGACTTGGTTCTCTGGCATCCTGGGGAAGACCCATCTTGCCCACATTGTTTGGAGGAACAACAGACTGTGGACCACCTTCTATTCAGATGCCCTGCTTTCATGCGACACAGAATGCAGACAGCCTTGCTGCTTGGGAAGACCTCCTTCGACCCAGTCTCGTTGGCTGGACTCCCGGATTCTCAGCAGGCATGGAACTTCCTGACCAGCTGGTTCGGCTCTGCAATTGTCTCTATGTAAATATAATCTAGAGTAACTGGTTTCTACCAGTTAGCTGGACAGCCCGGGCAATTGGCGTTTCTTGCGCTCCAGGGGCCTGGGTTATCCTTATTTCTCTCTCTATGCAAAATAGGTAAATGCAAATTAAAACACGTAGCAAAAATATTTATTTTTTAGATGGGGTTTTGTGAAATAGATTGAATGTTTGAAAAACACTGCTGATATCAATACACGATTTTTTGAAATGTTAATATAGTACCAAAAATTATGATGGCACTACTATTAGGATTTCTTTCTATAAGGAATGTGTAGTTTCTTGACTAATTGGCGACACTTGACTATTTAACTGGATATTTGTCATGATCCAAAAATGAAATATAGAGGGGTGTGACAAAATATATTTTTCGTACTTTATTCCAAATATCCTATGGGCTTGTCAAATGTTACCATTGCTTATTATACTGTACACAATTTTAAAAATGTGTCCCCTCAAATAAAAATCTTTTTTAGATCGACCTTTGAAAAACATTGGTAGTAAAATCATTTTGTTTTATTTTTTTCACAAAATTTCTAAAGTTAGGGGTGTGCAGAGAATATCGCTTATTCTATTTCTTCTAATGAGCAAAAAGCGATAAACTAAACATAATGGGTAAAATTTTTGTACCAGTGTTATTCGAGAAGTTATAACACTTTGGTCTGCACGACATAATATAAGATGTGAGCAAATGACAAACAAAAAAAAATACTGTTCACAAAAAAAAAAAAAAAAGAGTTAAAATGTGAGGACAGCATTTATTATCCCCATAACCCAGCACAAACATCTGCAAAATATTGGTAGACAATATTGTAGCCAGTATTTATTATTTTACACTAAAATGTTAACAGAGTATTATTTTTTATGTTTATATTTTACTACTCTGTAAACCTCCTTCATTCCTTATCTTTTGTTTATCTTTTATAGTTTTTTCTGGCCTTAAATAAATTGTTGTCTCATCCTGAAGATTGTCTTCGTTCCAGGGCGCCTAAGTGCTTCCACTGCGGTGAAGAAAGTCATGAAGGCCGTGCCTGTCCATCCCTTGCCAACCAGCGCACCTCCAAGTGTGCCAACTGCTGCGCCAAGGACCTGTCTGACAAGCATAAGGCGAGAGCCTCAAGCTGCCCCATCCTGAAGTCTAGGGCCCTCAAGTTCTAGGCTTCCATGACCTCCTGCCTCCACCTTCTGCTGCCTCCTCTTCTGGACTCCATCCCCTGCCAAGACTCCTGATTCTCACTGCATCAAGGCGCTGTTTCCCTGCCATCTCAAAGCCTTCTCCTCCCCTGCGAAGACTTCTCCTCTGCCAGATCTTAGGATCCCTTGCCACCAGTTCGCGTTCTGCAGCCATGTTGGGGGCTAGACGACCTTACACATAAGGCCAATTAGCCCGGAATTTAAGAATGAAGATTGTCTTCCCTAATTTTCCACGTGGCATTTTGGTGGAGATGCTGAGTAAGTTAAGGAAGACAAACTGAAGATCACCGAGAAGAATTTGAAGCCATGGGTGCTGTGATCTACATTTTTAGAGACTGGTTCCAGGATTCCACCGCCGTGTCAACGCCAAGACTTCTCTCCAAGATGACGATTTCCCTATAGACGATACGACGCAAAGCCGCTCTTCACGCCGCAATAAAAAGGGCGCAAAGGTACTAAGGACAAAGTTCCAAGACTTCGATGAAATCCCTGGCAGAAGCACGTCCGATCCATGTCAGTATCTACAATAATTGCAAGCTGTGGGTCACAACTCCCATAGGGCAGGAGCTATGTAGCAAGTATTTATTATTTTACACTAGTATTAACAGAGTATTATTTTTTATATTTATATTTTACTACTCTGTAAACTTCCCTCATTCCTTATATTTTGTTTATTCTTCATAGTTTATTCTTGCCTTAAATAAATTGCTGTCTCATCCTGAAGATTGTCTTCCCTAATTTTCCACGTGGCAATATAATACATGGTAGCTTATATAACACATGAGTTAGGTCACCATCCTTGCTTATGTGGCGCCTTTCATTCTCAAACACCGCCTGCAGACGATAGATGACAGAATGGACAGCATTAAATAACATTTCTGTTGAAATTGATAAAACGTGCCGTTTCCATTTTTCAGAATTTCCATTTTTAATTTGAATTTTTGGATAATTCGATTTATTTTTTGTCACTTGGACTTCGAATTATCCAATTTCAACTGTATATTTAGACGTTTGAAAAACTGAATATGCATTTTGAATTTTTAAAAAAGTTTATCATTTTTATGGAAACAATTGTATTTATAATCATGACAAGTAATATTTTAAACGGCAACATTTTTCAAGACACAAATGTTTTGGAATAAATAAAAATGATTTAAAAAGAAAAAAATAAATTTATAAAATTTGAACTTTTATATTTATTAAGAAAAAGGCATATCCTGATCTCGTGTAACTAAAAGTTTCTGATGGCTTGCGCCATCTGTCGGAATAAATATCAAATAATTGTTGATTTTTAATTATTACAGAATTGACCAAATACCCATTCTTGATTAATCAAGAAAAGCTAACCCTACGTACGCGTTCCGGGCTGTTTGCCATCGTCACCGTGGTGCAAGCTGTACCTCAACGACCAGAAAAATAAATCATGTCTTTGATGCATCCTGTAAAATAATGAAATGGGTATTTAAGGCATGAAATACGTGAGAACGCAAAAAAAAAAAAAGTGAAAAATAGTATAAAAGTGAAATTTGTACTGGGATCAGGTAGATAAATTAAGAAAAAAAAAAAACACCTCATGATTGTGAAACTGAAAGTTTCCGATGGCGCAAATCATCTGTCTGAATAAATATTGTCGTGGAGATAAATAAAGCAAGGGCAAATTTGGGAATAATTAATTTATTATAAGGGGTATTTATTGGGAGCGAGAGAAAGTACAACTTACCCCAATAATCCTAATGAACGGCGCCAGCCACCGACCCGTTTTTCTTATTTTCAGATCAGCTTCCGAGAACCCCTCACACCTGTGGTCCCCCCCCGGGGTCCAGGGATGATTGACAGGTGTCCCATCTGGATGGAGATACTTGACAATATCAATTAATCTATTCTGAAATAGCTAAAAATAAACGATGAGTTGATATTTATTCTGACAGATGGCGCAAGCCATCATCAACTTTTAGTTGTACAATCAAGAAATGCTTTTCTCTCAAATTTATCCACCTTATCCCAACACAAAATTTCATTTTCGTACTATTTTTTCACATTGTTTGGCGTTCTCACGCACTTCATGCCTTAATAAATACCCGTTTCATGATTTTTATGGAAGCCTCAAAGACTAGTTTTATTATTATTATCATTTTTTTTTTGTCGTTGAGGTACAGCTTGCACTACGCTGATGAGGGCCAACAGCCCGAAACGCGTAGGTGGTTAACTTTTCTTGATTATCAAGAATGGGTATTGGGCTACTTCTGGAATTAGTAAAAATCAACGATTATTTGATCCGAGTCCGGCGGTGGATACGTCGAGAGAGCAATCCTCTTCCTGAGGTGGAGACTGAAGGACGACACTGCCCGCTCCGACTATCCTTCCTTGTCGGATTTCGGGCGTTCCCTTCGAGTCAGACGTCGCTCTCCCTCCACCTTCACCGACGACGATGGCAACGCCATCTCCGGGGGCCAGCTTAGGCGTTACCTTCTGGAGCGCTTAAGCAGTCGCTTCGCTCAGGCTCCAAGCTCAAAAGAAGCTATCGCCGACTTCCTACTGAAGTGATTCCCCTGGAGTTCGACGAGTGGGACCAGATCTTTCTCGCCGTTATCCTCCGCGACCAGATAGCGGCAGCCATCCACCGCCTGCCAAAGGGACGTGCCTCGAAATGGGACGAATTAACCCTGTCAAAGCCTTTGAAGATTTCTTCGCCGAAGTTCTTTGGCAAGTCTTCGAGGCTTCTCGACTCCGCGGGGCCTTGCCTCCATCCTCAAGGCGCAGCGAGATCATCCTTCTGCCGAAGGTGCACGGTGGTCCGGGTCTGCAGGCATTCTGGCCAATCAGCCTTCCAACAACCGACTACAGGGTCCTCAGCGGCGTGCCCATGGCACGTCTGCGACGTCATCTGCCAGACCTGGTGCCCGGCTGTCAGACCTACGCCGTTCCAGGACGGTCATCCTCCTGGAACATAGCGCGATTGTCTGAAGAAGCCGCCGGGGCATCTAGACATGACACGCCGCTGGCTGTCATCTCTCTGGAACTGAAGTCGGTCTTCGACACCCTGAGCAGGAGCTACCTGTTCGCCCTGATGGAGAAGCTGGGCCTACCATCTACCTTCCTAGGGTGGATTGTTGTCCTCTATGGGGAAACAGACGCCTCCGGGTCAGAGATGTCTACACCAAGGCCTTTCCGCTTTTCAAAGGGGTGAGGCAGGGCTGCCGTCTCAACGCCGCGTTCTTCAGCATCAGAGTTGTGCCACTGCTACGCCGCCTCGAGAGGATCTTGGGCCGCGGCAGCGTGGTCGCCTATGCGGATGACATCGTACTCTTCATCAGGAACGACGTTCAGTTTGAGCTCGTGCTCCTGATCTTCGAAGAGTTCTGCATGGCGTCCGGAAGGGCTCTCAACTTCAGCAAGAGCTGCGGGCTCTGGTGCGGTTCCTGGAAGCACCGGACGGATTCTCCTCTGGGAATCTCCTGGACGTCCGAGTCGCTGACCGTCCTGGGCTGCACCATCACCACCAGGAACACCGTCGCCTCCCAGGCCTCACACCTGATGTTGCTGCTGGAGCGAGCCATCACTAGGTGGTCGCCTTTCACCCGCGGCCTGTCGCTGGTGGGCCGTGCCCGCGCGGCCAACAGCCAGGTCCTGGGTTCCATCCTGCACCACCTCCACAGCTACCTTCCACCTGAAACCACCATGGGCCGGCTGCAGGCGCGATTGGCGCGCTTCGTGTGGGGTACGAGGCTCGTCCAGTCTCCGATGGTGGCGTCGGCCTGCTTGACATCGCGGGTCAGCTTCGGCTCGCCTGCCTGAAGGGGGTCCAGGCCTCACTTCGCGGCGCCGCCAACGGCTACTCTTGGCTGGTCCTCAGCCGGGCGTGGTTTACACTGCCTTCGTCTTCGAGGCGACAACAGGTTCCTGTGGCCACTAGACCTGCTGGCTCCCGAGCGCTGGCTACAGGCGACTGTCGGTGACTTCTCCGATGACGCCCCTGTCCTAGCGCGCTCAACACGGGCCGCGCTCCTGGACGCGCAGCACCTGGGGGCCTTCTGCCAACGTCTCCTGCAGGAAAACGCCAGCTCCAGCTATAAGGCGGAGTACGAGGCGAAGACCATCGTCCTGCAGGGATCGGTGACCCCCATTATCCATCTTACGAGCCAAAGGGCCCGCCGGGCACTGGATTCGGCACGGCTGCAGGCGTATCCTGCTGCAGAGCTGGCTGCCCGGTGGACCCCCACCGTGGATGTGCCCCGCTCTATCCCTTGGGCGGACCTGCGTCGCAACTGCTTCTCGGGGCACGACGCAGATGTCGCCCTACGACTGGCCCTCCACGCCCTACCACATCCTGACCATCCTGCCTCGAGGCGTGCCAACTGTGCCGCCTGTGGGTCCATACTGGAGTTGCCGAGCCGTGCGACGAGAGGTGTTCGCCTTCTGCGAAAAGCCCCAGGATCTTCAGGCATGGCTGTTCGGCGTTGGCCTCCATCCCGAGGCAGTGAAAATAACAAGTGTGGCGAAGGCTACCATCTACAAGTACCATCTTGGTTTTGAGGTGGATAACGCCAGCCATAACATCGACCTGCCCACTCTGTGGGAAAGAACTCTCGCAGTCCACCTGTGGCGGAGTCTTTCCCGCGGTGGACCCCACCAATGAAGACTGCATATATTTATATATTTTTTTATATTTATCAATTAGTTTTTATATTTATATCTATTTATTCATATATTTATCATTATATAATCATATTTATTAATATTTATTCTGTATTTATCATATTATAATCTTATATGGACATTGTAATAAATCAGTTTCAATCTCAATCTCTCTTTCTCTCTCTCTCTCTCTCTCTCTCTCTGATACCACAGGATAGGCGTCAATGACGATCCTTCCTGCCCTTACTGCGACGCTGACAGGGAAGAAACTCTGTCGCACATCGTGCAGCAGTCTTGATGCCCTTAGATTCCGCCTTCTCTCCACCTATGCAGTAGAATTGGGGTACACTCGGCGGTGAGTCAGACTTTATTTTCAACAGGAGCACTTGGCGAGCCTGCCTGGAGTTCCTAAAGGCCTCGGATAGACTTAAGCCACGCGTCCGCACGGAGGATTCCGACCACCCGAGTGACTCGGACTCCTAACTTCATGGTTAACACCGGTCATTAAAGGCCGCTCGTAGACACAACTCTGGCATATGCCGCTGTTTAAGATCGGTTTCGCGAGAATATAGAGAGAAAAGAGTTGATTACCTCGTATTTAAGGCTACAAAAAATATCTACCACATCGTTCTATCCAGATTAAACTTGTGCAAAAAAAGATATAAGAAAATAAACAAATCAATGGTAGAGGGTAAGTTCTATTTTTTACAAGCTTTCACACTCAAAGAATAATCATTTTCTTGCTTCAGTCCCTCCCCTGTGTGGAAGCTTCTTTTATGAAAGTCCTATTGAGCCTATGCACTCTCTTAGTTTATCATTTGGAAGATTCTTTGTTAAAATATCAGCTTCCATTTCCTCACTCCGGACGTATTCCAAGTTTATTGCTCCACTTTGTACTTCCTCTTTTACAAAAGAAAATGTTTTCGATTTATGTGCTTTGTCCTTGAAGTTATTTGTTCGGACTGGATCCATTTTATGGCAGATTGGCTATCAGTTTTCAAAATTATCGGAAAATTAATATCTCTGGACAATTCCTCTATTAGTCCTTTAGCCCATTTTACTTCACAGATTCCTTCGCATATGGAAACTTTACAAGTTTAATTGTGTATCCTGAATAAGACTTTGCGTCCTTTGTTGAGCACCAGCTCGCGTCTGTACTAACGACAATATTATTTTCCATTGGCCTATATCTTGAAATTTTATCTCTGAGTACCTTCAGATACCTATATATTATTTTGACTGCCGTCAAATGCACTTCTCTTACATCGTTATTATATTGAGATAAATTGCTCACATTGTAGGATATATCTGGATGAGTTCCCAGATACATGAGTGACCCGATCATCTCTTGGTACAATATCTTGTCTACTGGCTTGGAGTCTTTATACTCATCAAAGTTCTGATCTCGATCTCCTGGAGTCTGTACGATGTTGCATTCCTCGAGTCCAAATCTTCTTAAAATCTTATTAATGTAATGGGATTGTGATAAATCGTAACCATGTTCTGTTCTCCTTATTTCTATACCTATGAATGGTTCGTTTTATTCTTTTTCCTTTAAATCAACAAATTTTCCTATTTCTGATGCTAAATTATCATTGAATGCCTGGTCTGTTCCGGCTATTAGAAGATCATCAACATATAACCCCAAAATTCCAAATTCTCTTCCCCTCTGTAAAGTATACACACATGGGTCGTATCTAGATCTTATCATTCCTAATTCTGCTTAAATCTCGTTGATTATTTTATTCCAACAGCGTCCAGATTGTGGAAGAACATATATGCTTTTTAACAGCTTGCAAACTGTGTCTTCTTCATCCTTTTTAACGAATCCTTCTGGTTGTTTCATAAAAATAGTTTCCTCAACTCCCCGTTAAGGTATGCCGTTTTTACATCATACGATTTTATGGTTAAATTTAATTGTGCCGCTAAGGCAACAATTACGCGAAGACTTTCCTTTCTGATCACTGGTGGAAAGGATTCTTCATAGTCGATGCCGTATTTTTGGTTACTACCAATGGCGACTAATCTCGCTTTTCTTTTAGGATCGCCCATACCTGATTTTCCCTTCATGCTGTAAACCCAATTGCTATTTATTATCTTCATATTCTTTTCTCTAGGAACTAAAGTCCATACTTCACATGTTCGTTAATAGATTCCAATTCTTTCTTCATCGCACCAATCCATTCATTCCTATTTTGGCATTTCATGGCCTCCTCATAATTTTCCGGAACATATTTTTCTTCTTCTAATAACATGTTCGCCATATTCATTTCTTTTATCCTTTGTGAACGCCTAACTCCTTGTTCTTGCAACTTAATTTCATTTCCCCTGATTTTTGCTTTATGTCTTTCCTCCAAAACCTTTTGGGTATCTACTTTCTTGCGACCTGGTTTTACATTTCCTTCTTCGATAGGTTCTTCTTGTCTAGAATCCGTAGAATTGTCTACATTTGATGTCCCTGGTCTAATCTCTAGATCGTCGCTTTCTTTATTAATTGGCTTGTCATATTCTTTTAAGGTTATAATTTCGCGAATATTGTCTTTATTTTCATCTCTTTACGATAACTCGTCATAATTCGTGTCTTTTCGGAGATTATTTGCATAATGAATTCCTTTCTTATTTTCTATAAATTTTACTGATCTTACTTCTTCTCTCTATTTTCCCAGTAAAGATGATGAAAGATGCCCTTTTGACTTTTAGGCGAAAATCTGTTTCTACGTCGTTTATTAGTAGGCCAATACACTAAAACCCCGAATATTCTTAAATGCCTAATAGAAGGCTTCCTCCCTTTCCATTTTTCCATTGGCGTAGCATGTCTGAGCTACTTATGCGGAGTACAATTCTTGACATAAGCCGCCGTAGCTACAGCCTCTGCCCAGAAAGGCATAGGTAACCTTGAGTCGATCAATAGAGTGTTCGCGCTGTTTCCACTAGAGTTCGGTTTATTCTCTCCGCAACTCCGTTGCTTTGAGGCGAGTAGGTGGTGAAATCCGTTCTTTATTAGGAAACCTTTAAATTTATCATTGATGAATTCAGTGCCGTTATCAGTTCGCACATCCTTTATTTTAAATTTAGTTCATTTTCGACTCTCGCCTTCAAATATCTAAATCTATCAAAGGTTTCATCTTTGGTTTTTAGAAAGTAGACAAAAGTCATTCTGCTGAAGTCATCCACTAGAACAAAGAAATACCTTGATCTTCCTAAAGATTGATTAGCCATTGGACCGCACAGATCCATGTGAATTTCTTCAAGTGGCTCAGTCGTATTATTCCCTGTAACGGGATTGTAAGGTTCTCTACTCAGTTTTCCCATTACACACGATTCACATTCCGGTCATCCTGCCCAGAAGTCCTCCTCTACGTGGCGGGCGGGAGAAGCAGCACAAGTAAAGGACTGCCCTGTAGGGCGAAGTACGGTGGGGACAGCCCCGAGCCGCTACGGTAACCGTGAAGGCCTACAGGGAACTCTGAAATGTGGCTGACTAACGGGTCAATGGCATTTCCATGGAGCAACATATCCATACGGACAAGGCACCTCGGTTAGCCGGTATTGTAATCAGGGTGCACAGACCGATCTGATCTGCTCCATTGACAAGACACCACCACCACACTCCGGTAGATTCCTATATTTAATATCAAGTCCATACACCAGATTTCCTTGGATCAACTCTTTCATGTAAGCTTGGTTCAGATAATTCAATCTTCTGTGCCAGTTACTAATCTTGTCATTGGAGATATCGCTTGTGGCCATAGCATTCTCAGGCCTTCTTGAATTATCAATTCTTAACCTTGCCTCCATTATAAACATTCGGTCTTTAATCTGGGCTTCGGCGACTAAGTTGTTTTCTTTATTGTAAATTTTGGCTCCTTCATTATTAAAAATTATTGTATTTCCCCTTTTTGTGAGTTCGTACACAGAAAGAAGGTTTGACCTCAGATTATGTACATGTAAAACATCCTTAATCTGTACATTCGAAAATTCCTGGCCTGTACTAGTAGTCACTCAGACATTACCTTTAGCAGTAGAGTGAGTAATTTTATCCTTTTCTGCCAAGTCTATTTCACTTGCATATGGCACTTCATCTTCCATCCAATTGAGGTGTGGTGATAAGTGTGTTGTGCATCCAGAATCAATACACCATGATCGTTTCTCACCATTACTATCTGTGGATACATCGCTTCCTTCATCTATATAGTTATTGAATGCTAGTTCCTTATGTGTGCTTGATATTAGGTTTGTACGATTTATAAAATTGCTTTTATGATAATTCGTACTTGATTTTGCATTTCTATTTCTTTGTTGTTCTTGAGATCGCTTATTTCTAAACCAATAATCTTTGGCCACATGTCCCTTTTTTGCTACAAATAAAGTATTCTTTCTGTTTGGATGATAACCCCTTCTATCTCTATTTCTGTAGGCCTGTTCTTGTTCCTCCATGTGAATTTCATTCGTTTTATAATTTAGTCTGTTTTCTTCCTCTTTGAGAGGCTGTTGTATTTCTTCGAGGGTTATATCTCGTCGGGATCTAAGTACAATTGCTATTTACTCTAATTTTGGATTGATGCCTTGAACAATATGGTAGGTCAGCTCTCTTTGGGATATTTGGTGTCCGAGCGATGAGCTCTTTGCTCCAATATTTTTGTCCCTAGTTAAATATTGATCTACCGATCCATTATGATTCATTTTAATATTTTTGAGTTCGAGTCCTCCATCTATAATTTTATCTTCGAGATCTCCCGTATATATCCTTTTTAGGTCATCCCATACCTTTTTTGCCTTAGTTACATCTAAAAACATTCCAGCTTGTTCGTCTGAGAGTGTTGTTATAATTATACCAAAGGCTTCATCATTCTTCTCGTTATATGTAATCCCATAAATCTTTATTTTTAATATCAGGCTCGGGATCGTAAATCACACATTTAAATAACTTCTTTGCACGTAGAAGTGCCCCGACCTTTAATGCCCATATTGGGTAATTTGTACCATTTAATAGTTCTATTCTAGACACCAGCAATGAGGAAGAATCTCCCTTTTTTCTATAATCTGGTAAAATATCAATTTTGCAAAGCTAGTACTAAGTATCAATTAGAATTATATTTTCTTATTTACAATTTGAAGACTTACAGTGTGTCCGAACTCGTCTTTGCTACCATTGGTGTAGATAGTTATTGCATTTTTAGGAATGTGTGTGTGTTATTAATTATTTCTAATGATAATTGTCTTAAGTATTCTGGATTTTGGTATTGTTTGTTGGTGGGTGGCATTAAAAATAATGAATTAAATGATATCAAATGTATTTATGTATTAAATATTTACATAGTAAATGATATTAAATGTATTACATTAGAACCTCCCTTTAGCGGACACCTCTCCACAAAGGACAGTTTTCATTTGCAAAATGACCATTTTTACAATATAGCAACTCTCCGGTAAGAGGGCACCTCTCTCTAAAGGACACTATGGTTCTGCAATTAGGAGTACTTTACAGGAAGGTTCTACTGTATATAATAACGTCAATTTGTGCTTTGGAAGAAGAGGGCTGTAAAATTGAAACTAAATCAGCTCAAATATAGATCTCTTATATATAGATATATAATATAGATCTCTGGCAGATTGTGTTGATTCATTATTCTCTCCTCTTGAAATCACATTCTGTAGACAGCAGTCTCTCCATTCACTTGTCACTTATTTGGTACCTGCCCAGAAGTCCTCCTCTACATGGCGGGCGGGAGAAGCAGCACAAGTAAGGGACTGCTCGGTAGTACGGTGTCGTGAGCCCCGAGCCGCTACGGTAACCACGAACAGGGAACTCTGAAATGTGGCTGACTAACGAGGCAATGGCACGCCCCCTTTCCATGGAGTGGACAAGACACCACCACCACTTATTTGGTAACTTATTGAGTGACCCAAACCTAAATGAATGTTTGCCCAACTAATCTTGTTCCAACAAAAGTATTCTTATTTGTAGCAGTAGTAATATGTGAAGTGTCAGGAGAGTATTTGTTAATATCATGATCAATTTCTAAACTTTGAATATGCAACATGTTACATATCAGTTTAATTTGCATATTATCGAGTTGAAAATTGGAAACCAACTCCTCCCCCAGACCCACTCAATAATATCTTAAAGTTTCATCCAGATATTGTTGTTGTTTCTTATCCCCTTGTGTAAAGATTACACAAATTCCTTGTGTCCATGCTCCTCGAGCTGTTTTATGATAAGCAGCGGCCTCTCCCAAAGGTCCTGTTTAGTGCATCTAATGCAAGCCAAAATGTGTTCTGGAGCTGCAGGTGCAAGCTACTCTTTGGGCAAGTGGGGTAGATTTTGTTATTATTTTCTATCTTCAATGGCTTGGGATGGCTTGTTCTAAATCCCGTTGTTTGGTGCTGTCTATTTCTGAGGTTCAAAGCTCCTCCTGGGTCCACTCCACTGTACCCGCTGTGCTTAGGTGGGATCCTCCAGTTCTTGTTTATTTTTGTTTCTTTTAAAGTAACATCCAGATATAGATACTGTGGCAAAACAATCACACAAACTTTTTTATTTTCTAGATTTGGATTCTCCTCCTTCTTGTGAACACAAGACTCAAACAACACATCCTAGCCCCAGTTGTCTATTCTCTTTTTTATTTGATTGAGAAACTGTTTGTCTTTCAGCGCTCTCTTCTTAGAATTTCTTTATTAAAGGTTTTACTCCATTTAACCATCTCTACATTTCTACTGTTCTAAAACTTAATTTCATCCTTCCATACAAGATTCACATACATAGCATATGTAAGGTTGGGCTTGTCTCTTCCTGATATCTTCCAATGGGGCAATGGCCATCCAGTATAGAGTGAAATTATATCAAAACATGAGAAAGTGCAAATAAGAATTGAATATATTGATTTTATTGTATTCTTACATATACAATAGAACCTCCATGAGAGGACACTCTTGCTAGAGGACACCTCTCTATAAAGGACAGTTTCCATCGCCAAAAATACCATTTTTGCTATTTAGCGACTCTCCGATAAGAGAACACCTCTTCCTAAAGGACACTTTGGCTCTGCAACTAGGTGACCTTTACATGGAGGTTCTACTGCTGTATACAGAGAAAGCTACTCAAAGTGCCATTGACAGAAAAAACATAAATATTTTGTTTTAAATGAAATTAATCCTGATAGAATATGTAGAGAATCACCTACTTCAGATACATAATGAAAGCAAATGGTTTAGAAAAGTTGTTAATGTTGGGAAAAATGTACCTGTAATGTGTTTGCTAGAAGGGGTCAAGAAAACTACCGGAAGGTCACTAACAGATCAAATTGGAGAATATTTGCCCATATAGTCACCAAAAGTCAACTTGTTGTTTCTTATCTCCTTTTGTAAAGATTACACAAATTCCATGAGTTCATGCTCCTCAAGCTGTTTTATGATGAGCAGTGGCCTCTCCCAAAGGTCCTGTTTAGTGTATCTAATGCAAGCCAAAATGTGTTCTGGAGTTGCTGGAACTCAACTTGATGGATGCTAACAACACTATATGGCTTTGACACTAGCCCAAGTCCACTAGCTTGAGGAGATAGTTCGGAGAGGCAACTTTATAGGTGGATATGTAAGTAGGAAGAAACCTTTTTTTTTTCAAATTATTTATTATGACCAAAAAAGGGATTACAAAAGATATTTGGCATGATCTGTTGTAATGATACGACTGTCAACTAACTATACACAGCTCAGGATGGTACAAAAATACTCCATACATGTGGATTGGTTATAAAAAAAACTAAATAAAACAAAAAGCCTTTACATTCATTCTTATAAAAAAAAGCCATTTGATGTGGTTGCATATAGAAAGATGGGCCTCTAGGTATAAAATAACAGGTAGAAAACTTGCTAATAAATATCTGTACAGGTGAGGGA
The DNA here is from genome assembly GCA_030710605.1 of Cordylochernes scorpioides. Lineage (NCBI taxonomy): Eukaryota > Metazoa > Arthropoda > Arachnida > Pseudoscorpiones > Chernetidae > Cordylochernes > Cordylochernes scorpioides. The sequence goes on along the minus strand of CP092873.1, from coordinate 68,172,628 downwards.
GGCTATTCTTCAGTGGCGGGGGGCAGGTCCTCATTGCTGGCTGCCGCAGAGTTACGGTTCTGCCGCATGCGCCGAGCCATGGTGCTGCCTTTCTTCATAGTGCATTGGTTGGAGAGTGCGAAGCGCTCGGCCCCAGTCATCTCTGGACTGTCAGTGGTGGGGGATTTGACTGGGGGGCTGTCGCCGGATGGACTGATGGGAAGATCAAGCACCAGATCTGGGGTGTCCTTGCAGTTGCGTGGTGGAGGTTGCGGGAGGACTGTGCCGCTGGAACATGGCTCTGTCCACACAGTGGCCGCTGCCCGCAGCGAGCTGGGACTGAGGGAACGTCTACGGTGATGTTTGTTGGTGTCCAGCGGGGAGCCGGACCTGCGGAGTGGTGTGCTGTCCTCCTCCTCAGGAATACAGCTGGTGGAGCAGGACTTGTGGCTGGAGAGAGAGTCGGAGGAACTGCGACGGCACTCCGGCCTGTCCTCATCCCTGCCCCACCACATCAGTCAATCCTACACAGAGAGTTTGGTGACAGAGCCTAACTGAACATGGGGGGGAAAACAACCACACTCTCTCATGCTACAAATCTGGAGTCAATACTATAATGCTACAGTTTGAATTATAGATAATTAAATATAGGTAATAAGACCTAATCCAATTAAATAAAGTGTGTGACATTTCAGTAACGGTGTTGTAACCATCTTCAGACAAAAAGTACTGAATGCCTGAAATTGTCTGAAGATGGTAACAACGATGTTACCAAAATATAACACACTATTTATTTATTTGAATTTAGTCTTTATTACCTTGTGATTATGATGTCTAATCCAAATTGTGCCTTATCAACAAGTCCACAACGAGTCCTATTGCAAATATCATAAGACTAGAATCACAAGGTAACCAGACCCAAGCCAAAGAAGTAAATTATAAGAGAAATTTCAATAGGTGTCTTGTGATTCCGTTATCAAAATACCACCTCAGCATGATAAGACTAGAATTCTATGTGCGATGGTGCTCTATCATCATAAGTAACTTAGCATACTCAGAATTCTAGTCTTATGATGCTGAGATGGTATTTTGATAAGAATCACATGACACCAAGTACCTATTAAATTTCTCATATAATTTATTTCATTGGCTTGGGTCTGGTTACCTTGTGATTCTAGTCTTATGATATTTGCAATACTGTTACATAGTGTGGACTTGTATATTAATTATCTGTAATCTAAACTGTGGCACTTGAATATTGACTCCAGTTTACATAGTTGGACTTGAGAAAAGATAGACTACCTCTCTTTTCCTAGCTCAAAATACACTAAAACTAAGCACCATTTTCGAACCCTGCCCTGGACTGATGAGCGTCTCAGAAACCATGGTCTCCATGTGGGCATTGTGAATTATAGCTTCATCAGCACTGATCCAAATCTGCTAGATTACAGAGACAGTTAATAGATGGCACCTTAGTGTTAGCATCTATTGAAATGGGAGAGAGAGAGGTAGTAGCTTCAGAGCTAGATCCCAATAGCTGGCAAAATTTCTATTAGTTACACTTTCACATCTATCTACCTTATCTTGAGCAGGATGTACTTGTCTGGCACCAGGCCATCACGGCCCGCCAGCGAGCCGCGCCACCAGTCCCCCGACACCTGGCTGTGGAGCTGCAGCGTGTCACCGCGCCGGAAGGACAACTCCCGGTCTGATCTTGCACTGAAGTCATACTGGGCCACAGCTTCCAGTCCTTCAGCTTCTACACATCAAATTCCTATTGTAAGAATGGGATATTTTTTTTATATTTCCCCCTAATTAGTTATAAACTAGGAACCCCCCCCCCCCCCCCCCGAATATTGATTTCTCTGTAGAAGTATAAATAAGAGGGGGACAAACAATATTTATGACCACAAGGTGACAAAATTATATGATGTGATTTGACAGTGATGAAATGTCATGTGTATACTACTGATTCGGTCTTGTCACCTTAAAATTCCTATCTATAATCCAAATTGTATTCCCACTGACAAATTAGGTTCAAGACCAAAACTTATTCAACAAGCCACAGAGCAAACACATCCTATGATGATACCAGAACAAAAATAGGCAATAAATAAAGTAACATTTGGCAAAGAAGATTTTTCTCATTGTTTAAATGGGCAAGCTTTCATGTGTTAGCATAATAGCTTTTCTATATCATATAAATCTCTATTCATGACACAATTGTGAAATAATAATCAGGATTTTAAACACACATGTGTTAATTGGAACTTCTTTTAATTGCTTGTAAATGGGGTTTCTCTGCCCAATTACAGATAGTTGACCTCTGGTAATTAGAACTACTGATATTTGGAGCTTCTGTTAAATATGAGAGATTGCTGGTAATTGGGGCTTTATTATTTAGAGTATTGATAATTGGAGTTTTTGTTAATTGAGATTACTGATTATTTGGGATTGGGATCACTGATAACTGGGACAATACTTTATTCAAGCACACACACAAACACCAATTAATTAGTTACAAGAAAATAAGACCAAATCCAAAAAATTAATAATGTGTGATGTTTTGGTTTAAATGCTGTTACCGAAACGTCACACACATTATTATGATAAAGCACAATTGGGATTATAGATTATAGATACAAGAAAATAAGACCTAATATGGATTAGGTCTTATTTTCTTGTCACACACTATTAATTTATTTGGATTTAGTCTTATTATCTTGTAGTTCTAATCTATAATCCCAATTGTGCTTTATTACCAATTAATTAGAGATGAATGAATGGTGTAACATGGAGCCACCATCCTGATTACAATGGGAGAGAGGAGAGGCTATATGAGATAGTGTCCAGTACAATCCAACAAAGGTTAGTATAAAAGAGGTTGGTGCAATGACATGGATGGGGGGAGGTTAAGTGGAAGATAGTTCTAATAGGGTTAAGTGGGTATAGTTGAATGGAGAAATGCTATGGAACACATGGTGAATGTAAGAGAGGGAGAAATTCTCTACCAAAGAAATAGTTAGGGTTTATTGTGATATTAGGTAAAAACACCAACCACACTGCAAAACCCTGCTAAACACCACTCAACTAAATAAATACTGCACCCTGATTGGTTCAATGCTGATTAAGGTGACCTGACAATGAATAGTCATTTAAATAAAATGATAAACATTGAGGTATTATAGTACTACTTATTGGGAGAGGCCGCTGTTTTAAAATAAAACAGCTCAAAGAGCATGGAATTTGTGTAATCTTTACATGAGGGTATAAGAAACAACAACAAGATAGTACTGCTTTGGTGTATGTGATCATTTCTATTGTTTGTTGGAAAAGCAATATAGGAATAAACACTGTTGTGTCCCAAGACAGCAGGGTGTTACTGGGGGGAGGTAGACATGCTGGGGCTACTTACTGGCAAATAAATTAAGGGAAAGGTCGGGGTCTCTAAAGACAGCATCTACACACCAGAGGTGACAAGCCATGCAGAGGATGTCAGGGACAAGACATACCGTCGTCACAGTCGCTGGAAGCCTGCTCCAGAGCGGCAGTTGGACACTCCCCCACCTCCCTGTGACATCCGTACAATGTCACAGATGTCTACAGCCTGTGTCTAGGTACTACTCACGGTTCTATGGGGCTGTGAGCCGTGAGGTACTTCTCGTACAGTGGACCTCCCGCTGACACATCAAATATGTCTTCCTGGAAGACAATGAGATTCTTGACGAGCTCATTGACAAGATTCTGGAACTGGACTTGGTCCTTGTCTTCTGGGATGGGGAGAAGAGTTGGTCCGAGGCAAATGGCCAGGTTGTAGGGGTCCATCATGTTCTCATCGCTGAACTCTGATAGGCTGGAAAACACAATGGAGCTTTAGACCACACAAGGGGATGTAGGATTAGCAAATCATGTTAGGTAAGTTGTGAATGAAGGGAATTTGGATCCATATTTCACTAACCAAAAAAAATCAATTTTAAACAAATAGAGACAGTAGCTAAAACAAAAATAAACAAGAACTGAAGGATCCCTCTGGAACCTCAGAAATTGAGAGCATCAAACAACACTAACAAGATTTATAACAGGCCATCTCAAGCCATTGAAGATATAAAATAACAATAAAATCTATCCCACTTGTCCAAAATGTAGCTTGGCGCCTGCAGCTCCAGAACACATTTTGGCTTGCATTAGATACACTAAACAGGACCTTTGGGAGAGGCTGCTGCTTATCATAAAACAGCTCGAGGAGCATGAACTCATGGAATTCGTGTAATCTTTACACAAGGAGATAAGAAACAACAACAACCAAAAAAAATAACTGGTCTCTCCAACTTGACTAACAAGTTTACAAATTTCCAAGTTACAAGTACAAATTACAAGTGGTCCAGGTTTCTTTATTCCAAATAATTAAGCTAGCTTCCAAACAGCTCTTCTACAGGCCAACATACATATTGCTATTAGTATTTGTAATGTTTACAATAGAGAGAGGTGTGTGGGTGGAACTTACTGGTTGAGGAAGGCAAAGAGATAGCGGAGGACGATGTAGACGGAGCGAGGAAGGCTGTTGACGAGGTCCCGCACCTTGGCGATGAACTCAGGCTTGGACTCTACCTCTGTGAGGTCCAGGGTGAGGCACGACTGAGATACGACTGAAGTAGGACTTACGGCTGATCTCCACCAGCTGGTCAAAGTAGAAGATGGGGAACAGCGGCTCCCTCAGCTCCCGGAGGTAGAGTTTGAGCACCCCAGCGACAGAGTTGATGTCACTGGCATCTGTCATGTCCGCCAGCGGATCCATCCCTAGAGCTACCCACGTGAGATGACAGGTGAAGCCATCCCTGACCTGCTCAACTCACCTTTTTCAAAGGCTTCCTTGAAGTTGTTGATCTCGACCTGCGAGCCGGAAACCCGGAACACTCCTTGATGGTGAAGTCCTGAGCACCACAGTGGACCTCAGCAGTTGGACCAGAGGAACTCTCAAGTTTGTCATTACAGCAGAACTACCTCCCTGTAAAGAACACCTAATTGCAGGACCAAAGTGTCCTTTAGGGAGAGGTGTCCTCTAACCGAAGAGTTACTAAATATTAAATTTGGTAATTTTGCAAATGAAAACTGTCCTTTATAGAGAGGTGTCCTCTAGCGGGAGTGTCCTCTCATGGAGGTTCTACTGTATTGAATCTCTATTGCTGGTTTTCATGTGATTATATCTCTCAACAGGTATTAAACAATAAGAGAAATGTAAATGTACAATTTAACAAAATCGTAAAGGGTATCATTAAAAAGCATAGCTGTATCTATACTGCCCCAGTTTGAAACCATAGGGTATTTTTTTTTCTGGAATCCCATACAAGAGCTAGTGTATTGGCAAATCAAACTCTAGGTTATTTGTATAAGGATCAATAACATGCTTTGTTTCTTGCACTTTTAGCAGGGAGAGTTGATTGTTTTATGTACACTATTGTATAACTATGATGAGAGGTGTGTAATTTGGATTACAGATAAGGAGTTAACAAGACCAAATAACTGATAAGGCACAATTTGGATTATAGATTATAAACACAAGGTAATAAGACCAAATCCAAATAAATAAATAAATAGTGTGTGACGTTTTGGTAACAGCGTTGTTACCATCTTCATACAAAAGTACTGAATGAGAAATTTAACCACAGCATGCTGATAAACAGATGAGATAAACACATGGTGAATATTATTCTTAGAATTAAAAGTTTTTTCAAATATAATTAAAAGCATATGAAAAAACTTTTAATTCTAAGAATAATATTCACCATGTGTTTATCTCATCTGTTTATCAGATATCTTCTTCTTATCTGTTATCTTGTTTACACATTTGATAACAGGAACTATTTAAAAACATGCTGTGGTTAAATTTCTCATTCAGTACTTTTGTCTGAAGATGGTAACAACGCTGTTACCGAAACGTCACACACTATTTATTTATTTGGTCTTATTACCTTGTGTTTAAGACCAAATAACTGTTATCTAAACATCACATCAAATTTTCTTATTTGGATTTGTTTATACTGTAGAACCTCCATGAGAGGACACTCGCACTAGAGGACACCTCTCTATAAAAGACAGTTTTCATTTGTAAAATTACCATTTTTACTAGTTAGCAACTCTCTGGTAAGAGGACACCTCTCTCTAAAGGACACTTTGGCTTTGCAATTAGAGGTGTCCTTTACACAGAGGTTCTATTGTATATATTTAGTGGAATTTTCAAACCAAAAGTCATTGAAAGCTCTACTATCCATTATTGAAGAACTCACACGTAACATCTTAAGTCTCAGTTACCAAATGCTCTAAATTAGTGGTGTACTCACCATAAAGGTTGATGATTCTAATACTGCTTTTAATGATGAGTGGAATTTCTTGGTTTGTGGCCTGGGACAACACAGGTCATTGGGTACAAACAAACTACTCAGGAATTGTCTTGTAACTAAAATCAAGAAGAGATTAAAAAAAAAAGGTTTTATAGGGGGAGGGGGATGAACTAAAAGTTCTAAAATGAAAAACAACACATTTATAGAGAGATAATAAAGTACAAATCAGATTATAGATTAGAACTACAAGAAAATAAAACCTAATCCAAATAAATTAATAGTATGCAACGTATGAATATTAAATTATTCTATATTATTCTTTTATCTGATATATGATGGTAACAGCGCTGTTAAGGAAATGTCACACACTATTAAATTATTTAGATTAGGTCTTATTACCTTGTATCTAAAATCAGGAAGAGATTTAAAATAAGGTTTAATAGGAGGAGAGAGATGTATAGGATGAACTAAAAGTTATAAAATAAAAAGAAAAGATGAAGCTCAATTTGGATTATAGCTACAAGAAAATAAGACCTAATCCAAATAAATTAATAGTGTGTGATGTTTCAGTAACAATGCTGTTACTGAAACGTCACACCCTATTAATTTATTTGGATTTGGTCTTATTACCTTGTGTTTATAATCCATAATCCAAATTGTGCCTTAACATTACCACATCACAATAAATATTATACACAATCACACATCTCATTCTACATATAAATAGAAGAGCTAACACAACCACCTCATAAAAAGGTTAAAATAGAAAGTTATTCACCTCAATGTATTCCTCCAGGGAACCTCCAAACAACTTCGGCTGTCCCCCAGCTGAGGGTTGGCTGCCAGCTTGCCCAATCCTCTTCTTACGCAGGGCGCGATGGGGTCTGGCAGGAGAGGAACCTGCTGAGGACTGACCAGCAGAATCTAGGCCCAGCGCAGTACGCAGGAGTCCTGCCCGCGCCCGCAGCCTGGTGGAGAGACTGTTGGCCTGGAGGTACTCCTGGAACTTGTGGAGGTAGAAGTCCTCAGTCTCCTGCCGATCTGCCCGGAGCTGCACACCAAGTGTCGTGCTACCTTAGTTGCATACCTTCTCAATTTGCACAGCTTGATACATGACAATTTGTGCTATTTACACTAAGCTAGTAACCAGTTGTCAGGCCAAATAGAGTAATCTGAATGTGGGGAGTATTTCTCTTACAACACTGTTACATATTGAATACAGTAGAATCAGAATACAGTGAAAAGATTTAGAACAGGCCATCTCAAGCCATTTAAGATAATAACAACAAAATCTACCCCACTTGTCCAAAATGTAGCTTGGCATCTTCAGCTCCAGAACACATTTTGGCTTGCATTAGATGCACTAAACAGGACCTTTGGGAGAGGTCGTTGATTATCATTAACAGCTCAAGGAGCATGGACTCATGGATTATAGATTATAACTACAAAAAAATAAGACCTAATCCAAATAATTTAATAGTGTGTGACGTTTCTGTTACAGCATTGTTACCATCATCAGACAAAAGAATAAAATATTTTTTATTTTATTCTTTTGTTTGATGATGCTAACAATGCTGTTACTGAAATTTCACACACTATTAAATTATTTGGATTAGGTCTTATTTTCTTGTAGCCATTTTTACAATTTAGAAACTCTCTGGTAAGAGGACACCTCTCCCTAAAGGACACTTTGGCTCTGTAATTAGGTCTCCTTTACAGAGAGGTTCTACTGTATATCATTTTCACCTCTCTCAATAAAAAATAAACAGAAACCAACAATCTAGTCGATTTGAATGTGAAAATTGGATGAAAAATATAATGCTATTAAAATATTTTTATTAGCATTTCTCCTTTGTAAGCAAATTTCTAAATTCAGTAAATCCTCACTAAAACATACCTTATAACAAACCTAATATAATCCCCAATAATACAGTAGAACCTCTGTTAGCCAATCTTCTTCTTTGGCTGGTTCTCCTTTGTTCACTCTTCACCCAGAGGTATAGGCAGCGCAGAGGTCTTCTTCTAAACTGAAGCGGGCTCTCCAATCTCTAAACTATGTGAAATCACTAGTCTCACAAAGTTCCACACAACACTCCATTTTATTTTCAAGCACACTATATATACAATCAAACATACACACGTGACCAGGCACTCCTGGTCAAATACAATAAAAACATTTACGCAGAGTAATAATAATAAAATAATCTCCAACATTCCTCCCCGAGTTGATGGGTCCCATCAAGATCCGGAGGGGCTACCGGCAGCAGCACCAGCCACACCAAGGGTCTTCGGAGCACTCCAACTGATGTTCGCACCGATACAACCCGCACCAGGCCGTCCTTCCCAGGATGGGTCTCCACCACTCTACCCATAAGCCACCCTGCAGGGGGCATTCTTTCCTCTTTTATCAATACTAACGTATTGATGTCGACATTGGGAGAGATGGTCTTCCACTTAGTTCCATCATTAGCTAACACGGCAGCCAGTTCTTTTAATTGATCCTGAGCCAGATAGAAACGTGAACGTAACTGTCGTGCAGCTCCTACAAAACTTGTTCCTTGATCACTATATAGCCGAGTGCAGTGTCCTCTTCGTGCTACAAATCGCTTGAAAGCCGACATGAAGGTGGGTGTAGAGGCATCTGTGACCAATTCAAGATGTACTGCTCGGGTCACAAAGCACACAAATAGACAGATGTAGCCCTTTTCAGTCTTTTGGCCTCTACCCTTGGACAATCGAAGGTTCACAGGTCCAGCATGATCTACACCACTGATTGAAAAGGGTTTACCCGGTGTTAATCTCTCCTTGGGTAAATCGCTCATTAGCTGGCCTGGAGTGACGCGATTGTATCGACAACATGTCACGCACTCTCGAATGCATCTCTTCACCTGATCTTTTACTCTCAGTATCCAATACTTCTGTCTCAATGTGGACAGCATCAGGTGCACACTTCCGTGCAAAGTCCGCATATGAACGCTTTAACAATCATCTGAGCCACCTTTCCTGATGAAGGCAATAGCGCAGGATGTTTTTGCTCATATGTCATAGATGGAGCCCATTTTAATCTACTGCTGACTCTAAGGATTCCTTGATCGTCGAGGATCGGTGTTAAACCATAAATCTTGCCCGTGCGCTTCACTGATCCTAAAGTGGTCAAACTTCTCATTTCTTCCCTGAAATGCTGGCACTGAATTGCTTGAAGTATTCTCCTATGAGCATTTCTCAGTTCGGCTGGGGTTAAGTGCGACTGATATCGCTCCACACTGTAGCGGCAGTTATGGTAAAAACGCAATATCCAGGCCACTTTTCGGATATATCCATTAAAGGTTGAGCTCATCTCTCCGATAGCCACCAAGAAAGGTGTTTCACTGATGGCATGAATACTCAGGAACTCAATTTGACCTTGGTGCTCAAACACAGGAGGCATTCTAGGCCATTCTGTTGATTCTGCTGATAACCAGGTAGGTCCTGTCCACCAGATGGAAGACTATTTCAGCTCGGACCCCAGAATTCCTCGCGAGGCAATATCCGCTGGATTATCTCCTGTAGGAACATAGCGCCACTCCCTGACTTGTGGACAACTCTGAATCTCCGTGACACGATTGCCGATGAAAGTGGGGAGATTTCTAGACATAGTTCTTAACCAATTCAAGACTATGGTAGAATCGGACCAACAGGTAGCACTCTCCAGTTTGATATTCAATTCTTCCATTATATATTTCACTAGTCTGGTCAGCAGAAGAGCTGAGCACAATTCTAAGCGTGGAATTGACATCTTCCGTATGGGAGCCAACTCAGTCCTTGATGCCAACAGTCCCACACTGACACCATCATCAGTGGGAATTCTTATCTAATCAGCTGCCGCATAGGCATCTTCGGAGGCATCACCGAATTCATGCAACTGCACTCCCTGGGTATTCCTTCCGAGACCCAACCATCGGGTATTCTCATTCTTCCTAGGAAATTCAACTCCTTTCCTATATTAGTCCATGCTTCAATCAATGATTCATCCATCGGATCATCCCAATGTAATTCCGTTATCCACAACTTTTGAACCATTATTTTTCCTGTTACAAGGACAGGTGCCAACCATCTTAAGGGATCTTCTAACTTGGCGATGAAGGAAAGCATTTCGCTCGTGGTAGTCGCCGATGTCTTTTCCAACGACTGAACTTCATATAAGAAACAGTCTTCAATTTGGATCCATCCCAAACCCAATGTCCTTATAACATTGGACTGTTCAAATGTAATCCCTTGTGCGCAATGTTCTCTCGCAATGCTGCCCAAAATCGTCAGATCAACTTCTTTAGAATCTGTGGTTTCTAAGGTTTTGAAGGTGATTGAGGCTGGAGAGGGTTCGTTTCTTCCAGTGTCTTCCTCTTCCAAGTCTATGCTGGATTCTTCTTTCTTCATGCAAGGTATTTTGGAAGATATGGCCTTAGGGCTCTTTGTTTGAGCTCCTACCTCTACATCGCTTGAAGCCCCCACTCCAGAACCCTCCACATCAAGAGGCTCTGAAGGTTGAGAATCCTCAATTGCAGACTTTTCGTTGGTATCTTCCACTGCAACTTCTGGAACCTCTTGAGAACCTTGAGCTTTACCTCCCGAAGAATCAGGATCTGATGCTAAGGCATCGTCTGCAGGCTTAGAGGTATCGTCTTAAGGCTTAGAGGTATCGTCTGAAGGCTCAGAGGTATCGTCTGATGCTCAGAGGTATCGTCTGATGGCCCAGAGCAGTCATAAGATTCCGAAATCTTCCTTAGAGATCTCAAACCACTCAATATAATATTCCTATAATCTACTGGATTCGCAATCCTTTCCAGTTTAGCACTTTTACCAGACCTTTCTGGAGACTTGTCTCCTAAACTAAGATTTTCTCCGGAGTAGGCACTTGCCCCTTTGGAGAACTGGCCGGAGTATACAATATTGGAGTTACTACAGCTCCAGAAACAGTTTCCTTCGATACAATTTGCACTTTATTGTTTGGAAGATATTTGCCAATTGAACCCTTTTGTATTGGTTCTCTCTTCACATAGGTGATCTGGATGGTACAACCCTGTTTAGAAAGCGTTTTACTTTTTCCAACCTTTGCATCATCATTCAACCATTTCCTTTTCTTCCGGATTTTGAGATACGGGGCACTTAATTAAAATCGTCTACAACGATTTCCCGCCCAAAACCATCAGTTGTCCATCTTCTTCTTCCAAAGAAATCTAAGGTAGTCCCAATCATTTTCCTTAATGGCGATCATCCGGAAATATCTTCTTAGGTCGGCCAAAACTCCAAATTTATTTTCCCGAAGTTTTATCCTCACCTCAGGGATTCTTCTCTGCAGACCGGGTCTCCTCCTCAAGTACCGCCTCAAGGCGAGTCCGCAGTTTCCTCGACAGGAAGCGTCGTCAAATACTGGCCGTATAGGCGTCGCTTTGGACCCACACTCAAATACAGGGCGATCGGGAAAAGAGCATCCCTTTACTTTAAATTCCGCATCTCCAGTTTGTCTTGCTTCCACCAATTTCCTCGATGCTGGAACTCTGACAACTCTTTCCTCAATATCATCAATGGACTCAGCCTCACCATCCGAAATCTCCACTTGATCATCGCCCTCAGCTACCGCTTTAGAATTGCTCACCGATTCATAACCTTTAATTGCAGTCTCAGAATCCCCTACTCCATTGTCTTTGGTTTCAGCTTCTGAGTCTTTCTCATTCTCTAAATCTGTGTCTTGCCTTTCCGCCACCTTTGAATCGGTACCTTGTTCTGCATCTAACCCTTCTACCACCTTTGAATCAGTACCTTGTTCTGCATAGAGCAGCTTCACTTCTTCAGTGTTCTTTGAATCCATTCCTTTCTCTTCATCTGCTTCAACGGATTCTTTCTTAACTTCAGCCCTATGACTTTCATCAACTTCTATAACAGACCCTTTCTCGACTTGAGTATTTTTACTTTCTTCAGCCAAATGCTTTTTCTCAACTTGAGCCTTTTCACTTTCTTCAACGGCAATCTGCTTGGATGTCTCTTCTACCATTTGCTCGGATGATACCACAATCCCAGCATCTTCCTTAATAGAAGCTGGATCAACTCCTTTCATCAAGGTAACTCCTACAACCCTTGGCTTCTCACTCATCCTGAATTCCAAACTGCTTCCATCGCAGATCTTCATATCCAATTTGGGCAGTCGGCAAACTCCCGATCCAGGCAGCGAGCCCCTTTTCGAACTAGCACCATAGAGGGCCTCCGTATCCTTCATCAGAGAGCTGAGGAAATGATTTGTCTTATTTTCAAGATCTATCCACTTCTCATAATAATGGATCACTGTATCCATCTCCTCCTCTAGCACCTTGCAATCAATTTCCTTATCTTCTAGCATCAACTTCCAGATCAACTCATCTTCTTCCCGAAGATCTGCTATATACTTTTCGATGAGTGTATAATTCGTTCCTACCATAATTTCAGAAGGAGTTTCTTCATCCAACTCCGCTTCTGCCCTTTTGATCAACTTGGATATAATTGTTCTTTGAACGGCTCTACTTCTCATTGCCCGCTTCATTTTCTAGACTTGCCTTTTGATCTTAACTTAACCTTTTATCAACGCACTATACCTCGGCCTTTTCCTTTTAATCCAATTTGCAAAACTTTTAAAAACTTATTCACATAAGTTCTTCTTTTGCTATGATTTGCCTAAATTTGCATAGGCCTTTTTCTTGATTCTCTTAATATCAACAAATTGGATTTACGATTTTTAACTTTTAAACTTTAATCAAGAGTGAATTCTTCTATATCTTATAACTTGAATCCGGCAACTTTAATCCGGCAACTTAAATCCGGTCAACTCAAATCCGGCAACTTAAATCCGGTAAATTAAATCCGGTAACCTAAATCCGGTAACTTAAATCTTGTAGCCTAAATCTTGTAGCTTAACTCTTGTAGCTTAGATCTTGTAGCTTAAATCTTGTAGCTTGAATCTTGTAGCTTAAATCTTGTAGCTTGAATCCGGCTCGAGGGACCAAAATGTTAGCCAATCTTCTTCTTTGGCTGGTTCTCCTTTGTTCACTCTTCACCCAGAGGTATAGGCAGCGCAGAGGTCTTCTTCTAAACTGAAGCGGGCTCTCCAATTTCTAAACTATGTGAAATCACTAGTCTCACAAAGTTCCACACAACACTCCATTTTATTTTCAAGCACACTATATATACAATCAAACATACACACGTGACCAGGCACTCCTGGTCAAATACAATAAAAACATTTATGCCGAGTAATAATAATAAAATAATCTCCAACAACCTCCATGAGAGGATACTCATGCTAGAGGACATCTCTCTACAAAGAACAGTTTTCATTTGCAAAATTATCATTTTTACTATTTAGCAACTCTCCGGTAAGAGGACATCTCTCCCTAAAGGACACTTTAGTTCTGCAATTAGGTGTTCTTTAAAGGGAGGTAGTTTTACTGTATATGTAAGCCATAGTATATGTCCCATCATATAGTGAACCAAGGCAATAATGAACCAACAGGGCTGTAGTGAAGGCACTAGATTATTGACCCACCTTTAGTGCTAGGGTCTCCGGTGGTCTTGCAGGAGGCTCTTCGTCAAACATGGCGGAGACATCAATCTCTGGAGCTGACATCATGGCTAGCAGGGAGTGTTCAGCTGTCTCCAGGGTCTTCCAGATCTGAGCAGCACCAGTGTCATACTCTAGCACAAATTTCAAACCTGGAATTGTATAAACTTTACTGTGTGGAGTTGGCCAAATAGAGATTTGAAGACAATTCTCAATGTAACAAGAGAACAACACAAGGTAATAAGACCGAATAAATAAGTAGTGTGTGACGTTTCGGTAATAGCGTTGTTACCATTTTCAGACAAAAGTACTGAATGGACAAAGTAATAAGACCAAATACAAATAATTAAATGCAGTAGAACCTCCATGAGAAGACACTCATGCTAGAGGACACCTATCTATAAAGGACAATTTTCATTTGAAAATGACACATTATAATTTCATAACACAAGTTTTCTATGACACAATACTGTTACCCACACTTTCTGTTTAAATGTTTGGACTTGCTACCATATGATTATCATGAGTTTACTTTTATGAATTTATGATAAAGCACAATTTGGATTATAGATAAAAGTAAATAAGTCCAAATCCAAATAAATAGTGGGTGATGTTTCTGTAACAACATTGTTACCATAATCATTCTTTTGTCTGATGATGGTAACACAGTGCTGTTACCGAAACGTCACCCACTATATATTTATTTGGATTAGGTCTTATTTTCTTATTTTTATGAATTTATTATCTTTTATATGTGTATTTTACACCTGTGAAATACAGCGCAATGCTGTACAGGAGCAAGGTATTAATGTATAAAAATGGTGCATCTCCTGTCCTGAAATATTAATGTTTAATCTGAATTGAGACATTATAAGTTGGAAAGAATAAAATTTCTCTCTCAAAGCTCTATAAAACACAAAATATTCATATTTTACATTTATGAATCTTCCTTTTTAACAATGGTGTCTCCCTTTTTATAACAATAAATTCTCTTTCTCTTTAACAATTTTGTTCCCCTTTTCAACAATTGGAATCTTTTTTTTTTAAACTGAATACAGTTAAACCTGTCTAAAGCACCTCCTCTAAATAGCACCTCCCTCTCTATAACGCCCGATTTTAAATACGTAGTACGATGCGATTTACATTAAAAGTGACCTGTCTATAGCACCCTATTTTGGTGAGTCCCAAGAGAGGTGGCTATAGACAGGTTTAACTGTATATTCTTTCAGCAACTAATTCTTCTTCTAGTCAATATAGCTCCTACTAAAGCCAAGATTTTTGATATGACGGGTCTCTCATGGTGATCATGGAATGCCACTTCACTCTGTTCTATGTATTCCTTAAAATTCTCCAGACCACTTCAAGTCAAACACCACTTCTACAATGGTCTGTCTTCGCTCTTCAAGTTGTCCACTGGGGTTAATGGATACTCAATAACTATCAGTCTTCTGCTAACTTCTATCTTCTAATGATAACTTCATGAAGGTTGAAGAAATAGAGATAATAGCTAAAACAAAGATAAATAAGAAACTGGAGGATCCCACCTAAAAGCACAGCTGGTACAGTGGAGTGGACCCAGGAGGAGCTCTGAACCTCAGACAGCATCAAACAACACTAACAATATTTAGAACGGGCCATCTCAAGCCATTGAAGATAGAAAATAATAACAAAATCTACCCCACTTGTTTAAAATATAGCTTGGCACCTGCAGCTTCAGAACACATTTTGGCTTGCATTAGATGTACTAAACAGGACCTTTGGGAGAGGCTGCTGCTTATCATAAAACAGCTTGAGGAGCATGAACTCATGGAATTTGTGTAATCTTTACACAAGGGGATAAGTAACAACAACAACAGAAGACAATATAGTCTCCAGTAACTGACACACACACACAAGGTGTTATTGGAAGATTGAGTCATAGTGTGTCAATACAGAAGTTTTTCTGCAGACCAACATCTTTAATTCAATATCCCAAAGGATCAGATTTTTGGGCTGAATTAAATATATTGTTGTGAATTATAGTTGGTTAAATTAAGTTTAAATAGGCTGAGGTAAATAGGATTGTTAGGTGAAACATTGGTTGAATTAAAGTAGGCTGATTGTGGTAGGTGAAATATTGGTTGAATTAAAGTAGGCTGATTGTGGTAGGTGAAATATTGGTTGCATTAAAGTATGCTGGATTAAAGAGGTTGTACCGCACCTCTTCAGTCTCAACGGAGAGTCCAGCAATCCTCTTGTTGAGTTGTTTGTAGCGGAGCTCCATCTCCTCTTGGACAGCCTTCTCTACCATGAGCTGGCTGACCTGGCACATCCCATATCTGTGTTAGCTACTTCACATGAACTGAATTACCATAAACAACTATTTTACAACATTTATTTACAACCTTTGGGGAGAGATCCTCTTTATCAAGAATAGATTTTATTATTATTCCCAATATACATGTATGTGGCACAGGCCATGATAACCATGGTGGGTAAAAGTTAGCGAAAACTTTTACTGTAAGTGCGCCACATATGGGGTCGGTGGAAGGATGGTCTAAACCATTGGTTTTCGACCGCTATGACCCGGGATCGAATCCCACATTGGACACTTTTTTTCTAATTAAAAAAATGCTCCAATGACCCCCGATTTTTGCAAAAGTCCAACCCCACCAGCGAGGAGTGCGAGTAACCAAATGGGGACTCTGGCACATTTGTAAGTGCAAAAGTCGAAATGCTTTTCACATGTGTAGACATGCAGTGCACTTACAGTAAAAGCAGTCACCAACTACCCAACATGATTACCATGGACTGTACCACGTGTACCAGGGATAATTAAAAAACAAAAGACCTAGTCCAGGCCATGATAATCATGATTCATGACTAAATTTTACTGCAAATATACTATAGGCCTACATATTTAGAAAGCGGTTCAAATTTTGCACTTACAAGGTTCCATTTGATTATTTTCACTCATTTGTGCAAGAGTTGGGGAGCATTGAAGCAGAAAAAATGTTCAATGTGAGATTCAATTCAAGGCTGTTGTCAAAACTTGGCCTGTGTGGGCTATTCCTCCACTCTCTCTTTAATAAGGTATTCCAAAATTACCAAGTTGATTGGAAGTAGATTACCAACATTGAGAGAATCTTTTTTTTTTTTTCTTGTCCCATAAGAGAGAATCTTTATACAGTAGAACCTCCCTGTAAAGGACACCTATTTGCAGAGCCAAAGTGTCCTTTAGAGAAAGGTGTCCTCTTACAGGAGAGTTTCTAAATAGTAAAAATGCTAATTTCACCTATGAAAAGTGTCCTCTATAGAGAGGTGTCTTCTAGCGTGAGTATCCTCTCATGGAGGTTCTACTCTATATCAAACTTTGAGCTCACAGTATTAGCAAGTCAGATGTTCCCTAAAGACAAGTGAGATACAAGAAATAAAAGTGTTACCTGAACTTCCCCACGATGTGGAGGCTGGAACTCAAACTTGCGTGGCACCATAAATGCAGAATTGTTGGCCTCCAGGAAACGCTGTTTGTCTGCACGAGAGTCCAGACCCGCAACACACTTGGCAGTGCCCTCCATGGCAACCTGTTCTGCCTTCACCACGGCTTGTTGAGCACATAGGTGCTGCTGGATGGTTTCTCCCAGGGAGGTGTGGAGTCCAAAGTCCATACACTGCCACAAACATCAGTCAGTCCGGACAATGCTGGACAGGGAAGAAGTGATATCAACTCTCAGGTTTGGACTGCCATGACCTGGATTCAATTCCTACATTGGGTGCTTTTTCTGGAGAAAAAATTTTTTGCCAATTCAGGAATAATGAGATGCCTTTTTTTTTTTCTTGAAAAAAGAAAATTTTTGTCAATGGCCCTGATTCTTTCTAAAGTCCAACTACATTAGTGAGTGCAACTAATCAAAAAAGGTTCTCGCACATTTGTAAGTGAAAAAGTCAAACTGCTTTTCACGTATGTAGATATGTAATGCATTTACAGTAAAAGTAGTCACTAACTATTAACCACCATGATTATCATGGCTTGTAAAATATGTACTAGGAATATTTTTTAAAAAGAGGGGGTAGGGTGACCACGTTTTTCAACAAGCAACTAATGAGGCAAACCATCCATTAAAACATCTTCCAACCTAAACAGTATCTATATTTAAGTAGAACTGCTCTTCACTGAAGGTTAATAACGAGTTTACAAAGTGGGAAGAGGAGCTTCTTTTTATTGGCATGCACACAAGCTTTCGGACATATCGTCCTTCATCAGGTAAGCTTACCTGATGAAGGACGATATGTCCGAAAGCTTGTGTGCATGCCAATAAAAAGAAGCTCCTCTTCCCACTTTGTAAACTCGTTAGTATCTATATTTGTTGTTAGTTAACTTCAAGTTAACTTTTGGTGACTATATGGACACTATATTGTTCTCCAATTTGATGTGTTAGTGACTATCACTCACAGTTCATCTAGTGACCTTCTGGTAAGACTAGACCTATGAAATAGCCAGGATGTGTACCACAAGTGCATATTTACCCAAGCCACAGAATATATGAAGAGATAGATTTTTAATACAGTAGAACCTCCATGAGAGTACACTCCAGCTAAGGACATCTCTCTACAAAGGACAGCTTTCATCGCCAAAATTACCATTTTTACAATTTAGCAACTCTCCGGTAAGAGGTCGCCCTCCCTAAAGAACACTTTGGCTCTGCAATTAGGTGTTGTCCTTTAAAGGAAGGTTCTACTGTAATAATAAAATTTTAAATAGAATAATTGAATTTTGAGGAAGAAATGATCTTATATCATTTTAATTGGGGTCATCACCCAACATATAAACAACCAATGGACAGAATTTTTGTTGTTGTTGTTTCTTATCCCCTTGTGTAAAGATTACACGAATTCCATGAGTTCATGCCGATGGGAGAATTCCCCATTGATGAGCCAAGTCTTCCAAATATCTTTTCATCACAGTAAGGTCAGTAGAAGTTTGATTTTTGTGAAAAAGAAACATCCATGCTTAAATACTTTTATTTCTTTTGTTTACCCATTTGGGGGAATTGTGTATGGGATGAATGTTGTTAATAAAGGTTTTTTTGTTGTTGATTTCATTATTTATGCTCCAGACATAGAACAGACAGACAGATAGATGTGACAGGCATTGGAGTAGAACAGCAGGTACTCACATCAATGAGGTCAGAGAGGTCGTCCACAAAGTACTTGTGGATGGCAGAGTTGGCGGCCTCCATACATAGGAGGTAATCATTGCAGGCTTTGACTGACTTCAGCTTGGCCTCGTTGAACTTACACTGTCTCTGTTACACCACAACAAATACGTAAACATAAGTGTCTCTGGATCATGGTGCCATGATCAACCAAAGCTACACCCCATTCCATGAACATAGTATAAACACCAATGATTAGGTAAAATTTAATAATAGATTAGAAACAAGAGGTAATAAGACCAAATCCAAATAAATAAATAGTGTATGACATTTCGGTAACAGCGTTTGTTACCATCTTCAGACAAAAGTACTGAATGAGAAATTTTACCATGGCATGTTTTAAATAGTTACTGTTATCAAGTAAAACATGCTGTGGTAAAATTTCTCATTCAGTACTTTTGTCTGAAGATGGTACCAACGCTGATACTGAAACATCACACACTATTTATTTATTTGGATTTTGTCTTATTACCTTGTGTTTACAATCTATAATCCAAATTGTGCCTTATCACCAATGATTAGGTACAATTTAGATGATAGATTAGAAACAAGAGGTAATAAGACCAAATCCAGATGAATAAATAGTGTGTGAAATCTCAGTAACAGTGTTGTTACCATCATCAGACCAAAGACTTGAAGTCTTGGTCTTATTACCTTGTGTTAAATAGAGTAAACATCATCTGTATATGAAAATTCAAAACTATTATAGACGCGTATGATTCTTTTAACAGTTAAATAATTTCTACTGCCTTTACTGCAATGTAAAAATTGATGGGAGGGCCTGGCTCATCAGTAGTGAACCCCCTCAGCGGTTTCGCCAGTTTAATCTACCATTTCGCTGTTATATTGCCTTTTTCGATCTTCCTTTTATAGTGATACTGATGCAAGAATCTTAGAATGGGTATTTTAGATGAACTATGGACATATGCTTTGAGGACAATAGAAATACATACATTCTGCTTTAATTAAAAGAATCATATGCGTCTATAATAGTTTCGAATTTTCATAGACATTATCACTTATTGTATAGCAGTAAACACAGATGTAAGACTCTCCAAATGTGATTAAAGCAAAACAAAACCAACCGTAAGGCAATAAGACCAAATCCAAATAAATAAATAATGTTCGGTAACAGTGTTTTTACCATCTTCAGATGCTATTACCGAAACGTCACACATTATTTATTTATTTGGTCTTATTGGCTTGTGTTTATAATCTATAAACCAAATTATGCCTTATCGAAACCAACCTTAAGGCAATAAGACCAAATCCAAATAAATAAATAATGTGTGACATTTCTGTAACAGCGTTGTTACCATCTTCAGACTTTGTTACCAAAACGTCGCACACTATTTATTTGGTCTTATTACCTTGTGTTTATAATTCAAATTGTGTCCTATCAAAACCAACCTTAAGGTAATAAGACCAAATTCAAATAAATAAATAATGTGTGACATTTCAGTAATAGCGTTGTTACCATCTTCAATGTTGTTACCAAACTGTCACACATTATTTATTTATTTGGTCTTATTGGCTTGTGTTTATAATCCATAATCCAAATTGTGCCTTATCAAAACCAACCTTAAGGCATTAAGACCAAATCAGACTTTGTTACCAAAACGTCGCACACTATTTATTTGGTCTTATTACCTTGTGTTTATAATTCAAATTGTGTCTTATCAAAACCAACCTTCTGGATCTCCTTCACCACCAGTTTGTACTTCTTGGAACGTTCCAGTTTCTCTGGGGAAATAGACTGTTCAAACTTGGTCCTCTGGGCTTCCACAATCTGGAGCTTGCTCTCGGCTTGTTTACACTCTAGGTGGTAGGCATGGTATGTCTTCATGCTCTGTCGCAACACATGGGGTTACAGCAATTGGGTCAGGGGGGTTGATAAGTAGAGAACTATATTTAGAATACAGTACTCTGAAAGACACCACCTAGCTACAGAGTCATCAAAGTATACTTTGTAGAGAGGTGTTCTCTAGCGAGAGTGTCCTCTTATAGAGATGTTCTACTGTATAGATAAAATTCAAGAAAGTAAACATTGGACATCCCACATTGGACACTTTTTTCTGTTTAAAAAAAAATTTGCTGCAATGGTCCTCGATTCTTGCAAAAAGTCCAACCCCACTAGCGAGTGCAAGTAACCAAACCGGGGCTCTGGCACATTTGTAAGTGCAAAGTTGAACTGCTTTTCACATGTGTAGACATGTGGTGCGGCTTACAGTAAAAGCAGTCGCTAACTACCCACCATCATTATCATGGCCTGTACCACATATACTAGGGATAAGCAAAAAAAAAAAGTAAACATTAATAAAAGTGTGAAATCATAAGGTGAAAGGTTTCTTTCAATTGAATTTGAATTAAAAGAAACCTTTAGTCTTATGATTTCACGCTTTTATGAATTTGTTTCAGGCGATTATATAACTCAAGGTAAACATTAATCAATAATTCTATTTAATAAGCATAATTTTGATGCAAATTTGGAAGAACTTATCATCATAAAGTGTCATCTTGGATTTAAAAGTCTGCCATTAGGTACCACCACAGTATTCACTATAGCACCCCACACACCCTTATGTTTATATAACAACAAACTATACATAACAAAACCAAATCCAATATTATTCCAGAATTAAGTCTTGTTACTGTGTCTTTCTAATCTAAACTTGGAAATTAGAAGTTGTGGTTGATATTTAGATGGTACCAGTGATGTTGTTATAACAAGTTTCAAATGTAATACAGTCGAACCTCCCTGTAAAGGACACCTAATTGCAGAGCCAAAGTGTCCTTTAGGGAGAGGTGTCCTCTTACTGGAGAGTTGCTAAATTGTGAAAATGGTAATTTTGTAAATTAAAAAACTGTCCTTTGTAGAGAGGTGTCCTCGAGAGTGAATATCCTCTCATGGAGGTTCTACTATATTATAAATACAGTAGAACCTCCATTTAGTGAACACCCTGCTAGAGGGCACCTCTCTACAAAGGACAGTTTTCATTTGCAAAATTACCATTTTTACTATTTAGCAACTCTCCAGTAAGAGGACACCTCTCCCTAAAGAACACTTTGGCTCTGCAATTTGGTGTCCTTTACAGGGAGGTTCTACTGTACATTTTGTGGAGAATTTACTTGACCATTGAGCAGTCCTACCTACAACACAACAAAAGTTTCACCACTACACGAATAGCAATTACCACGGGACAGGAGAGAGACAAAGCAGCAGAAAAAGTAGCCGGGTACAATGTCCAGCTAATTAACATAATTGGAGCCATCTATCGGCCAATGACACTTGAAACAAACTGCCGACAACAATTAGGCAATTAGGAAACCTACACTAATTATTATCAAATCATCCTCCAATTACCAGGGATCCTGGTTTCTCTCTAAGGTCCAGGAATACAATAGCTCAATTAGGTTTGATGTATATACAGTGTATGTACAGTAGTTTAGTCAATAGGCGATCCATTAAATAAGTTTATATTAAAAGGGCGTACCTGGATCTGTAAAGAAAAAAAAACATTTTTCTCAAAATATTTTGAGAGATTGCTCCCTTTTTATCAATTTATTGCACAGTAAACTACAAATTCTTGTAGATTACATGATACCAATGACAGTTTTCATGTGATCTACAAAAATTTCTAAATTAAGTTTACTGTGCAATATATTAATAAAGATGGAGAAATCTCTCGAAAAGTTTTGACAAAAAAAATTTTTTTTTTTCTTTACAGATCCAGGTACATCCTTTTTTTTATATATAAATGTATATGCAGTAGTTTAGTCTGTTTTCTTGCAGTGTTTGGTAAATAATCAAAGAACTCTAGTGATAAAAATTTTAATATGTTGAGCTCTTTCTCTCTCTAAAGATGAATCTTCAAGAAAAAATAAATACATATAAGGTAAATATACAGTAGAAAACCTTCACGAGAAGACACCTTTTTACAAAGGACAGTTTCATTGCTATAAATTAATTTTTACTAATTAACATAACTCTGCAACTTGGTGTTGTCCTTTACAGAGAGGTAGTTCTACTGTATTTTCTACAGTCCTATAAGGCCCTAAATTGTGCAATTACTTTATAATTTTCACCTCCCTATGAAGGTCTTATTTATACAGGACTTTTAGTTCCCAGTTGTGGTACAGTGTAACCTCCATGAGAGGACACTCGTGCAAGAGGACATCTCTCTACAAAGGACAGTTTACATTTGCCAAATTACCATGTTTACTATTTAGCAACTCTCAGGTAAGAGGACACCTCTCCCTAAAGGACACTTTGGCTTGCAATTAAGTTCTGTCCTTTACAGGGAGGTTCTACTGTATCAAATATAAAATCTACAGATCCCTTATTGGAATGATGAAAGTGATTAGAAAAGATGATGGATCAGTGGGGAACCCTCTCAATGGTTTTGTCAAATTAGACTGCTCTATTGCTTGATGCATTTTCATGCAATTATTCACCTGCAGACCTATAAGCTTATGTCCATAGGTTCCCTAAACACCCCTAAGCTGTCTTCTTTAGTAACCGCATGGTATAATAATCCAATACAAGAGTAAAGAAGTCTAGATATTAAATTGGTGAAACTACAGAGAGGGTTCACCAATGATATGAGTCAAGTCCTTTCATCTAATTTTTCTCATTGCAGTAAGTCCTGTAGAGAAAATAAATTTTATAAAATATACACTTATAGACAAAACTTAAGGTAGTGAAAAGTCTTTGATGTAGTCGGTTGTCTATTTTTTAAAAGCTTTTATTTAACTTGCCTCCATGTCTGTCTGTCTGGATGTCTGTCGCCAAATCTTGTAATCAATTTTTATTAATATACACTTGGTTCTTTTTTTATGCGGTAGATGCGTTCCAGGGGAATCCGCATAAAAAAAAATCGCACAAAAAAAGACATACATTTATATGTAAAATGATGGATACGTTCCATTTATTTAAAAAATCGCATAAAACCTAAATAATGTTTTAAAATGCACCAGAAATCGCATAAAAAAAGATTTATAAATAATAAGATTTAATTTTTTTCTCATCATATTTTAATAAATGGCACATATGTGTGTTAATAACAAAAACAAAACTTAATATGTAAAAAAAAAACATAAACAAAACTTTATTTAAAATCATATTAAGAATGTTTTCATCATTATTCGCTGTCTGATAATGTGCGAACCCGTTTGTGGATTGGTGCAAGATCACTTTCATCACTTGAAGATAAAATTACGTCATCAGATCTACATGGTAATGCTTCTTTAGGAACTTCAGTGATTTTTTTTCTTTGACAAGGTAGTCAGTAATCAAACGCTGTGATGGCTTGACTAGTTCTTTGTAGAGTTCTCTGTAGCCAGACATACAAAATTTCAGATCACGTTGGAATTTTAAGGCGCGTTCTACATCATTATCATTTTGAATAAAAAAATTTTCCAATTTACCGGAAAGTTGAAGGCCTTCCCGAAGTAATTTTTCGTCCAGAGGAGTAACATCTTCCAGTTCGCTATCTACTGTTTCGAAATCTTTAGTAGTATCTACCATACTTTCCAAAATATCATCATCATTTAGGGCTTCGTCCACAAGCAATTCTTCTATATCATGCTCGCCAAAATCATCAAAACCTTCCCCACCTATTTCCTTAGCAATTGAAATAATATCTGATGTTACTATTGTTGTTCTATTTGATTCATTTCTCTTTGATACGCATTCAGGCCAAGCAGCTTTCCAACATGCATTTAAAGTTTGTGATTTTATCTCGGCAATTGCTAACGCAACATGATCTACACAGTTCAAGATATTAAATTGTTTCCAAACTTCAGTAACTGTTATTGTATCGGATTCCAGTTTATCGAAAATGAATTGGAAAGTGAATTTTACATAATATTTTTTAAATGTTGAAATAATTCCCTGATCTAATGGTTGAATTAGGCTCGTTGTGTTTGGAGGGAAAAAAACTACCTTTATATTTGGATGTTCTAAGTTTGGATGACCTGGTGCATTGTCAAGAATTAATAAGATCTTAAATTCGAGACCCATCTCTTTCATATAATTTTCTACTTCGGGTACGAAGCATTTATTGAACCATTCAGTGAAAATAGCCGTTGTTACCCAGGCCTTCTTGTTTGCCATCCAATGTACGGGCAGTGTATTTAAGTCTTTTCCTTTTAATGCACGTGGTTTTAAAGATCGATTTACAAGCAGCAGTTTTAACATTCGATCGCCAGATGCATTGCTGCACAGCAATAAAGTAACTCGATCTTTAGCAGCTTTAAAACCACTGGCATTTTTTTCGGACTTTGCAATGTAAGTACGGGTTGGCATTTTTTTTCCAAAACAATCCTGTTTCATCAGCATTGAAGATTTGATGGGCACAATATCCTCCATCTTTAATAATTTTAGCCAACTTTTCAGGATATTTTCTAGCAGCTTCTTCATCTGCAGAAGCCACCTCACCTTTTATTTTTAGATTATGAAAAGAATGTCTTTTTATAAAACCAGTTAACCACCCTGTGCTGGCAGAGAATTGTGGATTACTTTCACATGAAGATGTAGATGGCTCTGATTCTTTTAACTCCTTGTAAAATTTAAGGGCTTTCATCTTGATTAAATGTCCATCTAACGGAATTCTTTTTTGAGTTAAATCTTCAATCCAAATTACGAGAGCCTTTTCTGTTTTTTCTATTAAAGTGCCTCTTGAATATGATGAAATTTCAGAACTCAAATTTGTACCAGATCTGACTGATCTTATTGCCGCTTCATTTTTTTTTATTGCTCTTATAGTAGATTCGCCTAAATTATAACGTTTACCTATTGCTGTTGATCTTTCTCCTTTCGCCAAGCAATCGAGAATTATAATTTTGGTTTCTAGCGAAATTGCACTTCTTTTTTGTTTTTTATTATTGTCACACATTTTCTTTAAGAGGACTAAAAATTATAGAAAAAACTTAATGTACAATTACGCACTAAAATTATTCAAAAAAACTTACAATTCACTTGAGTAAATTTATCTTCCGGTTTTCGGTAGTAACCTTCTTTCACAAAGTTTTATTTTCTAATGCTTTCCAATATGCAGGCTTTTTTAATTAGTTTCATACAAAAACAAAATGCAGCATGAAAACACGCAATTTTAACGAGGTATTTTTGTTTTTGTCTCTTTTGTTTTTAAGAACAAATCAAGAGAAAACATGTCAATAAAAGAAAAAAGAAATTTGTAACGGCAGCTGGCACGCCGGCGGGTTTTCAGTTTTGATTTCAGTTTTGCACGAGTTGTGTAAGACACCGGCAGGCGCAGAATAAAAGACATTGGAACTTCCCCTCTACTGTTTGTTGGATAACTTAACATACAACCAGGACGTTACAAAATTCTTTCTTTGTATTGATTGCGTAATAGTAGAGTTGTAGTTGTTATTCTTATTCGTTTTCAGAAAAAGTGAATCACCAAAAAAAAAATTTCGAAATTCGAATAAATTTTTTTTTTCTTGCACCGCATAACTCCAAAACCGCATAAAAAGAGAACGAAGTGTACTTATAGGGCACCTAGAAATATGAAATTTGGTACACATGTTCAAACCTGATGATATTGCTAGCTGACCAATTTTCAGACTTCTGGGTTGTCAGATTGGCCAAGAACGGACAAATTTCCAAATTTCCTTTCAAATTTTGTATATTTAATTTTAATATGCTTCCAGACCAAATAGAATAACGAAACTCACAATACTCTCAGTCCAATTAACAATGCGAGTGTACTAATTTTCAGACTTCTGGGTGGTCGGGAAGGCGGGAAATGAACCATTATCTATATTTCTTTTTAAAAGCTTTTATTTAACTTGCCTCCATGTCTGTCTGTCTGGATGTCTGTCGCCAAATCTTGTAATCAATTTTTAATATACTTATAGGGCACCTAGAAATATGAAATTTGGTACACATGTTCAAACCTGATGACAATGCGCGCGCAGCAGGCTCACGAGGGGGAACTCGAGGGAAAACGCTGCTTCGGTAACACTACTTTGAGCCCTAATTCTTTGGCCCCACTGGGTGTCTCTAACTTTGTAATATAATTCAATAAATTTAGGGTTCCCAAAAGCAAAGAGACGCAGTTCTGTTAGTAACGGATTTTGCTTACGTCACTTCCGACCTCCCACGAGGAATTGACCAATCTGCTGCGAGCAGACTTGCAGCTATTTAAGGCCAACGTCGTCTCAGTGATAAGGCTTTTTTTTTTTTGGACTGGCATATATAAGACTTAAAAAAGCGTGAATAATTAATTATAAAAAAACACTTAAAAAAAAAAAAGATTTTATTTAAAATGCACTAAAAATAACAAAATAAATATTTCTGAATGTGCCATTTAACAAATAGATTAACAGAATTAGAAATAAAAGCGGTGGGGAATGATAATCATTTATGCAGAAAATAGGTATAAATTTAACGAAAGGCATAATCTTGCTAATCATTTGCTTCATATGAAATCACATTGTTCTCAAATTTATTTGTTAAATGGTACCTTCAGAAAAAAAAAAAGCAATACTTCAGAAATATTTATGCCTTTCATTAAATTTAAACCTATTTGCTGCATAAATGATTATCATCCCCCACCGCTTTTATTTCTAATTCTATTAATCTATTTGTTAAATGGCACATTCAGAAATATTTATTTTGTTATTTTTAGTGCATTTTAAATTTTTTATAATTAGTATTTTTTTTAAGACTTAGGCAATATTATTCACACTTGGCTATCTCGTGTTTCTACAACAAAGGTCATTGTGTATCAAATATATTTCAGAGTTATTCTCTGAATCCTGATATACATGTTAAAAGGTAAAACTTCCTTAAGTTTTGTGTCCAAGAGTGTATCATTAAAAAAATTGAATATACAATAGAACCTCCCTATAAAGGACACCTAATTGCAGAGCCAAAATGTCCTTTAGGGAGAGGTGTCCTCTTACCGGAGAGCTGTTAAATAGTAAAAATGATAATTTAGCAAATAAAAACTGTTCTTTATAGAGAGGAGTCCTCTAGCGTGATTGTCCTCTCATGGAGTATGTTCTACTGTATATAGCTGTGTGATATTATTATTTTAACAACTGACTGTGGAATTGTTGTTTGTTTAGTATATCAGACAAAACTTTATTTTAAAAATAGAATGTCTAGAGTAAGACAATTGTTTTACTAAACTATGTTTTAAAACTCAGCTTATTCTAACAAGAACCTATTGCCAAAAAACACAATAATTCCAAATTGTATCAATAAATGGCAGTTGTGGAGGGAGGGAGGGAGTGTATAAAAACTGACAGATAATTAATTTCCTATTTGGCCGTTAGAAATATTAATCTCTCCAACATTTAGACCTCTCATTTATTATACACACAACAGCTATTTGTAAAACGTTTTTTAATATTCATAAAAGGGAGTGGCCACTAAAAAAAAATTGTGACTTAAATTTATGTTACAAAGTTTTCTAAAACAAAATCATTTGGAACCAATATTTTATTTTTTATAACTGCAGTAGAACAAATGGGACCTTACGATGTTATAAACATATTGCTGTTATAAACTAGATGGCTATAATGATGTTCTACTGTAATCTGTGTTCTGTACATCAGCCATGATAATCATGATCTGTATATACATATCTACATTTGTGGAAGCAGTTCAACTTAAGAGCTCTTTTTGATTATTTGCACTCCTTGGTAGAATTGGACTTGTATAATTTCGTATTAGAGTAGAACCTCCATGGAAGGACACTCCCGCTAGAGGACACCTCTCTACAAAAGGCAGTTTTCATTGTCAAAATTAGCATTTTTACTATTTTGACACTCTCCGGTAAGAGGACACCTCTCCCTAACAGACACTTTGGCTTTGCAATTAGGTGTCCTTTACAGGGAGGTTCTACTGTAGTTAGCAACTCTCCGGTAAGAGGACATCTCTCCCTAACAGACACTTTAGCTTTGCAATTAGGTGTCCCTTACAGGGAGGCAGTTATACTGTATATTAGATAAAAGTGCTTAGTGCAGAATTGGACCTCTAGCTGGAGAGCCAAAGTGTCCTTTAAAGAAAGGTCTTCTCTTACGGGAGAGTTGATAATTACAAAATATGGTAATTTGGTGATGAACACTGCTATTTGTAGAGAGGTGCCCTCTAGCAGCAGCAGTCTGTACAAAGTAATAAATCTGGATGGCCAGGTGGAAACCACTGGAACAATCCTCCATAATATCATTAGCTATTGAGGCCAGCCATCAATTGACCATTTTGAATTTCTTCAGTTTTCCTCATAGAAGGTATTTTATAGCCTCACTTTTCTGATGTTCCAAACCTTCTTTGGTCTCTCCATTTTCCTTTCTGGCTCTCTTGTAGACAGTAATTTAGGAAAGATGGAATTGTAACGTGTCAAGGAGAATATATTCTTATATAGAGGGATGGCATGCCCTATATCTAATGAAGGCCTTGCAGGAATTGTGTGAGGAAAAGGATTTTTCAATGCAAAAACTCTAGTAAAACTAACCTGGGAACCTTCCCTTATAACGAATCTGAAATAATCATTATTTTAATTTTATAATACATTGAACTATGGCTATAACAAACCATGGCTATAGTGAACCACAGGTTTATTCCCATTGGTGTTTGCTATAGAGGGGTTTTACTGTATTTACATATAGTTTTACTGTTCTTATATCCATAGTTTGCTCAAATACAATATCCAAGGTTTTCCCTACTGTGCCGGATATATAAATGTCAAATACAATGTAGAGTGCTAAAAAGAAGTATTTCAGATGAGAATGAGTTGGAAGAAAGAACCTAGCCAATATCTAATGAGAATATCCTTTCAATATTTCCTTTTAACTGATCCTTAAAAATCCACACAAGGCTAGATTATAAATATAGGGCCTTTTCTCTAAGGCCAATAATATTCCAAAGATATTTTACATATAAAATAAAAGGATTTAAAGCGCGAATGTTTCTTTTATACATAATACGAACTTCTACTGTCCTTACTGCGATGAAAAATATATTGGGAGGACTTGGCTCATCAGTGGTGAACCCTCCCAGCGGTTTCGCCAATTTAATCTACCAGACCGCTTCTCAGAGCTCTAATACTGTATTGGATCATTCTGCTTTTTATATGCTACACTGAAGGATGGAATCTTAGAAATGGTTTTCAAGTAAACTATGGACATAAGCTTATAGGACAGTAGAATTATATTCAAATTTTCGCATCGAACAATGCTCTTCAGCAAACTATAAAGACAAGGCCAGTTAGGCATAAATTAATACAAAGCAATAACGCGCCATCTATACATATAAAATAAAAGGACTTAAAGCGCGAATGTTTCTTTTATACATAATACGAACTTCTACTGTCCTTACTGCGATGATCATTTACATGATTGGCAGTCATGAGACCAAATCCAAGTAAGATGGAAAATTTTCTGTGAAGAAATTGATCCAAAAGAGCACGGGGCGCCTTTCTCATCAAATTAAGTGTCAAAACTAGATGCCATCTATTGACCATCGTCGCAAACTAGCGACCTCAGGTCGGTGGACAAAGCCACAACACAAGCTTTGGCAAACTAGTTTTGAGGCTTAATTTGACGGGAGAGGAGCCCTGTGCTTTTTGGATCAATTTCCACCCGGCAAATTTTCTATCTATATTTTAGCCATAGATTTGGCCCAGCCACTTTGCCAGCTAAACACCTCTTTGGCAGATTGTAAAGATTCCATTAGATCCTGCGTGGATCTCATGGAATAAAGTCCGCCCTGGACTGATGAGGGTCATTACCCCGATACCACGGTCTCCGGGTGGACACTTTTCAGTTTGCCAAAGCTGGTGTTGTGGCTTTGTTACTGACCTGAGGGTCTCTAGTTTGAGGCGACAGTCAATGGATGGCGTCTAGTTTTGATGCTTAATTTGACGGGAGAGGAGCACTGTGTTTTTTTTTTAATTTAAATCCAAGTAAATATAATACATGGGACATTTCGGTGACAATGTTGTTACTTAACATCAAATATACATATTTGGATTTGGTACCTTGTGATGCTTACTGAGTACTGTTATCAATGATGACATAACACTACATGTCTTGGGGGTGTCCACTCTCACAAGAGACAGGTTGAATTAGCTACAATAAACTTGTGAGGCATCCCAGGAGTACATCCTACAGTACTGTGGCCTAAACAACAAGATATCTACAACAGCAAGTCATCAATATACTAGGAGGTCTGTTGGTTTAAGTAATCAACTGATGGATTAGGAAAAAAACCTAAAACTATTTTTTTTAATGCAAATTCAATGATGTTTTTAATATAGGATATTCAACACACTTAAAAACTTAGATGTGAATGTGTTAAAAAGGTCAAATCCTTAAGAAAACTAAATTAATGAGAAAACAACGGTTCCCACAAATATTGGGTTCTTAGACAGGGACCCTCCCAAGACTGATGACTTCAGAGTAGGTTTTACAGTATTGCTAAAATAAAGTTATTTGGTCACGTTAATCATTGATTGTCTACAATGACATCACTACCACGGTTCTGTCATTTTTTTTTTTCTAATCCATCAGTTGATTACTTAAACCAACAGACCTCCTAGTATATTGATGACTTGCTGTTGTAAATATCTTGTTTGTTTAGGCCACAGCACTGTGCTCCGGGGATGTCTCACAAGCCAGACATTTTGTGCAGTTTGGGAAGTGTTTTGCCTTCAAAGAATATATTTCCTTGTGTGGCCTGTTTTTAGGTGGGAAATGATTGTCATGTCTATCTATGTTGGTGTGTCTCTCCAGGAATGGAACCACAGTATCAATGATGTGAGAAATCCTTCCTCCAAGTTCTGTCATGAATAGCCTTGGTAACCCAACATGTGGAGAACCTCTCTGAGTCATAGAACCAACCTGACATGGAGGGGACAACTGAGACGACTCACACAATGAGATGAACTTACCGTGTGGAGCTCATGAAGCACCTTGAGCAACTCCTCGTGGCCTTCAATTCCAATCTCCCGGCACTGGACAGTTTATACACAAATTAAACAACAACATCAAATATAGGTAACCAACCTAAGATATTCAGTAAGTAAAATTATTATAAGTTATTCAAAAATTATTAAAAATTTAATACAGTAAAATCTCCCTGTAAAGGACAACTAATTGCAAAGCCAAAATGTCCTTTATGGAGAGGTATCCTCTTACCAGAGAGTTGTTGCATAGTAAAAATGGTAATTTTGACAATGAAAACTGTCCTTTATAGAGAGGTGTCCTTTAGCTGGAGTGTCCTCTCATGGAGGTTTTAGTGTAATACATATCTTCTTTTATTGCAAAAAGCAAGCTTTCAAGCAATGACGCTCTTCTACTGGCTTAACAATGTCAAGAGGAGAAATACAAACTGTTTTAAAAGCATGTTCACCTGCACATGTGCATAATAAAACAAAACTTTAAAGCCCTTTAAAATACCTATATAAAATATCCCAACAACAACAAAAATCTTTATTAAGACCGTCTTATACAGATTCTCCAAGCAGAAATGTATAATACATGTAAGGAAATAAGTAATAGTATCTTAATAGTAATATGATATTTATATAGAGGAAAAATTATATAAAGACAATCAAGCTAATAGATTGTCTGGGTAAATTGGAAGAAAACAGATTTATTATACATGGATTTACCGCGGATTCACCGCAAATGAAGATGAAATATCCCAAGTATTTTCAATGTAAATTTAGAGTAATGTTATAATACAGTAGAACCCCTGTAAAGGACACCTAATCGGGGAGCCAAAATGTTCTTTAGGGAGAGGTGTCTTCTTACTGGAGAGTTACTAAATAGTAAAAATGATCATTTTACAAATTCAAACTGTTCTTTAAAGAGAGGTGACTTTTAGCAGGAGTGTCTTCTCATGGAGGTTCAACTATATAAGAATATAGTAGAACCTTCATGAGAGGAAACTCTATAAAGAACAATTTCATTTCCAGAATTACCATTTTTTACCTGTTCTCCAGTAAGAGACCATTTATCTATAAAGGATATTTTGGTCTTCTTCTTCTTTCTTATCTCCCACTCAATCATATTAGGGTATCAAGTTGTGGAGCTTGTTGATGGTGTCTGCTGGGGATTCATCAATGGATGAGCCAATACAGTCAATAATGTGTTTTGCGGTTGCAGGTTGAGACTTAGTACATAGTGGGTAAACCTTGCAACCATTCTAGCAAGTCATTGTCCATAGATGACCAGACCTAAGTCTGGAAATCAAAGACTGTTGTTCAACTAAGTTTGTTCTTTCTACACTGGTTCTTTTATAATTAGACAACAAGTGTCAGGTGAAAATTTTCTTTCAACTTGACACAAATAATGAAGTAAAAAACAAAGTTATTTTACCCTAATGCAGAAATTCTCCCTAAAAGTTTTTTTGTCAATCGTCGGTGAAGAGGTCAACAACAGGGGCAAAAACAATAACGACAAAAAAAAAGGATAATTTTGCCCAACCCATCCATTAGCCCTATTAACCACATTAGGCCTAGTGTCATAAAATGGACCACAGCATCATCTTCATTACTGCACTCCATAAACAATGCTGGGCGGGAGTCAAGCACTGGGTCATACCATGGTGACTGACCCCATGGGAGGGGGTTGGTGGAAGGATCGTCTAAACTGTTGGTTTTTGACTGCGGCGACCCGGGATTGAATCTCACATTGGGCACTTTTTCTGATTAAAAAAATATGTTCCAATGGCCCCTGATTCTTTTTTTTTTTCTTATCCCTAGTACACGTGGTACAGGCCATGATAATCATGGTGGGTAGAAGTAGGCGACTGCTTTTACTGTAAGTGCACCACATGTCTACACATGTGAAAAGCAGTTCGACTTTGCACTTACAAATGTGCCAGAGCCCCGTTTGGTTACTTGCACTCGCTGGTGGGGTTAGACTTTTGCAAGAATTGGAGCTTTTTTTTTTTTTTTTTTTAATCATTAAAAAGTGTCCAATGCGGGAATCGAACCTGTGTCATAGCGGCTGAAAACCAACGGTTTAGACCATCCTTCCACCGACCTCCCCCTGATTCTTGCAAAAGTCCAACCCCACCAGCGAGTGCAAGTAATCAAACGGGGCTCTGGTACATTTGTATGTGTAAAAGTCGAACTGTCTTCATATGTGTAGACATGTGGTGCACTTATATTAAAAGCAGTCGCCAACTTCTACCCACTATGATTATCATGGCCTGTACCATGTGAACTAGGGATAATAATAATTAAAAAAAAAACTTTATGGGAGGAGTTCTTTTTATGACACCAATAGATAGCAGTTGAAATTGGGTTGTGATAACTTGCTATATTTTTTAAATAGTCATCCGATGCTTTAATTTTTGGGGGGTGAATGAGATATTGAGAGTTAATATACAGTTAAACCTGTCTATAGCACCCCCTCTTGGGACTCACCAAAATAGGGTGCTATAGAGAGGAGGTGCTATAGACAGGTCACTTTTAAAGTAAATCACATCATACTACGCATTTAAAATCCGGCGCTATAGAGAGGAATGACTTTACAGAATGATTGCAAGGTTTACCCACTATCTACTAAGTGTAATTCTCAACCTGCAACCACAAAACACATTATTGACTGTATTGACTCATCCCCAACAGACACCATCAACAGCTCTACAAATTTGATACCCTGATATGATTGAGTGGAGATAAGAAAGAAAAAGACCAAACTATCCTTTATAGAGAAATGGTCTCTTACTGGAAAACAGCTAATTGGTAAAAAATGGTAATTCTGTGAATGAAAACTGTCCTTTATAGATTGCCCTACGCTCTTGAGCGTAGAAACTTGCTAAGCTTTTTTGTTGGTATGGTTACATTTTTTAAATGAAATCATTATGACATATCCCCAACCTACACACAAACCCATATTACATCATCATCGTCAGTTCATCTATAGATGAAATGCTACTAAGACCACTTTCAAGGTGGTGAAAGATTCCATCATCATTTTATTACCTTACATTGAGATATAATCTAAAAGACAACTCTCTATTTAAAATGTATTGATAAAATCTCTCTTTAACCTACTTTAGTAACTACCCCTAAATTTATCATTCTACACCTGAAGGCCTTTCATGATAATTTTATGCCAATCATTAGAGAGAGAAATTGGAACTAAATCATGTAGATGGTCACTTTTAATGAGGATAATAGGGATAGAAATCCACAAAGGATAAAATTAAACCAAAGATTTATAAGCCATTAAACAAAGTGAAGTTCCTCATAGTTTTTTTTAAACAGTACAACCTCCCTGCAACGGACACCTAATAGCAGAGCCAAAGTATCCTTTAGGGAGAGGTGTCCTTTTTTTTTTTTGCTTATCCCTAGTACACATGGTACAGGCCATGATAATCATGGTGGGTAGAAAAAGGCAACTGCTTTTACTGTAAGTGCACCACATGTCTACACATGTGAAAAGCAGTTCAATTTTTGCACTTACAAATGTGCCAGAGTCCCGTTTGGTTACTTGCACTCGCTGGTGGGGTTGGACTTTTGCAAGAATCGGGGGCCATTGGAGCATTTTCTTTCTTTCTTTTTTTTTTTTTTATCAGAAAAAAATGCCCAATGTGGGAATCAAACCCGGGTCGTAGTGGTCGAAAACCAACGGTTTAGACCATCCTTTCACCGACCCCTTTGGGGAGATGTGTCCTCTTACCGGAGAGTTGCTAAATTGTAAAAATGGTAATTTTGCAAAGGAAAACTGTCCTTTATAGAAAGGTGTCCTCTAGCGTGGATATTCTCTCATGGAGGTTTTACTGTACAGTAGTAGTGTCCACTGTTATATCAAAATGTCACACACTGTTTATTTATTCGTATTAGTCTTTCCTTGTGTTTTTAACTATCCATAAATTAAATATAAAGGGGTCATTAGAAATCAGTGAAAAACAACACCATAGCTATGACCTGTTATATTATTCAGCTAAAATTCCTTAATAACCCTACACTCTATAGACCATGAAGTCAGTATAAAGTTTGATGAGGATTAAGGTTGTCCCAAAAGTTCGTGTTTTTCTTATTACTTGGCGAATAATATTATTACGGCGAATACATAATAATACAATTACTTTATATATAATAAAAAGACATCATACATAACGGCGAATAATATTGGTATTTCAATTTTTTGCAAGTGTTCACAAACTTTTGGGACAACTTTGTATATTTAGGCATCTATACATAATTCTATCCCTAGCTAATAAATGATCCAAGAGTGTTGATGCTAGCATTTTATTTGGTAGCAGTAGAATCTCAAATAGCTGGTCTCTTCTGGAGGTAGTCTCTTATCGGAGATTCTGTCATGTCAGCCAAGTCATGAGTAGTCTTTTAACAGTCGCTGATAAAGACCATATCAAGGAGAGAATGGGTACAGCCATGTTTTTTAGGTCTATCACGGGAGACTAGTGTATTACTTTTGGACCAATGCTATCAACGACCTCCTCTATTTAGTGAAAAAAAGAGAAAAAGATGAGTTCCCAACTTTACAAAAAGTGAAATCAAGAATGATAGAGAGGTAAAAAAATCTGTTATAAATCTCCCATGTCTTCAACATATCACTATACTGATCATTTAAACCTGGTTTAACATGGCTAAAATACTTTGAGAAATTTGTGACGGGTCCAAACAGAAAAAAGGTTGATGAAGTGTTGATCTATGGATGTTGTGGATAATCCAATTTCCTCTTTGGCATCTGTGCCAAGCCTCCATTAGCCTTGGGTACTTTCAAGGAGCCATGGTTTTAGGATATGGTCCTTGTAAGTCCAGGGCACACTTAGATTTCAGGATATCCACAAGGAATAAATGCCAGCTAAACATCTATTTGACAACAAATTCTGAAGATATCAGGAATTTCTTGTGGATCTCTTGAAATGAAAGTCTCCTCTTAATTGGTCATAACCCAAAACCATGGTCTTCCAGGTGGGCATTCTGAATTTGTCAAAGCTAAGGCTTTGTGTGGCGATTAAAGACAGGTTTAAAAGTACAGTAGAACCTCCATGAGAGGACACTCACGTTAGAGGACATCTCGCTATAAAGGACAGTTTTCATAGGAAAAATAAAGTATTTTTACAATTTAGTAACTTTCTGGTAAGAGGACACCTCTCCCTAAAGGACAGTTTGGCTCTGCAATTAGGTGTCCTTTACAGGAAGGTTTGACTGTACCTAGCAAGGTGACGCTAAGGATGCACTTACACCCAAAGCCACATTGAATTTCAGACTTTAAGTGCTATCCTTGAATAAAGAATAAATAGTTGATATCATTAACGGAGGAAGCAGTTAACAAGAGAGACCTTGAAAAAGCAGGAAGGAAATCCTGGAGTAACAAGGTAGCATGGATCTCTCCTTACTCCTAGTAGAAATCTGAGAACTCCCATATAAACATTTTACTAAAAATATAATTTTTATTTTAAATAATATTCTTTATTTTATAGTTCCCCAGCTCTCTCTATGGTAATGCATTAGTGTGCCATCTGTTATGAAAATTCAAAACTATTATAGACATGTATGATTCTTTTAAAAATTAAACAATTTCTATTGGTATGGAATACTACATCTCTCTATGGTATTGAAATGTTAAAGATTCCAATCCACTTGTTAATTCCCTGACTAAACTTTTGTCATTTACTCAATAATTTTCTTATTACATACATCTTCATATAGAGCCCCAGATCTGGTTTACCAATGCCTTTTTCCTCTATGTCTTTGGCAAAATAAATTTGGCTCTTCCAACTTTTGGGATGATTTCTTCCCCCAAGGACAAGATAATTCTCTTCTTCATCATAAGAATGAGGTCAAAAGATTATTCCAGCTTTTCTATATACAGTAGAACCTCCATGAGAGGACACTTCTCTATAAAGGACAGTTTTCATTTGCAAAATTATCATTTTTACTATTAAGCAACTCTCCGGTAAGAGGGCACCTCTCCCTAAAGGACAGTTTGGTTTTGCAATTAGAAGTACTACTTCTGGTTCTCTGTGTTGAAGGGCATCTTAGTCTGAAATCTCAAGAAATAAAAGAAATGAGAAAAGAAACCAAACCCTAGATTCCTTATTGATTGTGTCAAAAAGAAAATACTCATGTTGTTTGTCTTGTGATAGTTATTATTAAAGGCAACTGTGCTAATAAGTTTATATGCAACTATCTGAAAATGTACATTATGAATGGGAGATGATGAAAGACTAGATTCTCTCCTTGTCTGTAAGTAACAATCTAGAAACCAGTTACTCAAGGACTATACAAATTATCCAGAATTGGTCTCTTATCGTGTCATTTGCATGATTGTCTTGTCAGTCTTATTATCTACATTTGTCTGTGAGAACAAATTTGAAGAGAATTGGGCAAAAACTGGAAACCTGTTTTAAAAAAGTTCCTATTTAACCATATCAAACTTAAAATATATCTTTAATTATATATATATAACTAGCGGATGTGCCCGGCTTCGCCCGGGTTTTACCCGAGTGAATGTTTGTCTAACGAACATTTGTTAAAACAATTCTCTATAAACTTATAAAACGTACTCGGCTTCGCCCGGGGTTTTACCGGAGTAAAGGTTTGTCTAGCGAACATTTGTTAAAACAATTCTCTAAAAACTTATTTTAAAAAAAAAGATATATTTTGATAATTTGAAACTCGTAAATTTGAATCTCTCGATAAAGTGAACATTTTTTCCCGGTCCCTGTGTGCCGTGTCATCCTGAATTTTGTCTTTCCTAATTTTCTACATTAGAAAATCATAGTTTTATCTAGTGAACATTTTTTCCCGTGTCACATTGCCGTGTCACATTGCCTTTATTCTTCATTGTTGGCTTTTTATATTATATTTACTCTTCATTGTTGGCTTTTTATCTTAAATTTATTCTTCATTGTTGGCTTTTTATATTACATTTACTCTTTATTGTTGGCTTTTTATCTTACATTCATTCTTCATTGTTGGCTTTTTATATCATATTTACTCTTCATTGTTGGCTTTTTATATTATATTCTGACCAAAATCTATCTGTGAACTTCACACAGTGAACTTCACACAGACAGAATAACGCAATTATATAAGTAGATTTACTCTTCTTTGTTGGCTTTTTATCTTACATTCATTCTTCATTGTTGGCTTTTTATATTACATTTACTATTCATTGTTGGCTTTTTATCTTACATTCACTCTTCATTGTTGGCTTTTTATCTTACATTCATTCTTCATTGTTGGCTTTTTATATTACATTCACTCTTCATTGTTGGCTTTTTATCTTACATTCATTCTTCATTGTTGGCTTTTTATATTACATTTACTCTTCATTGTTGGCTTTTTATCTTACATTCACTCTTCATTGTTGGCTTTTTATATTATATTTTTAGATTGAGATTATTAGCTAGTATGTAAAAATATTAACTCTGTTGAAATTTAATTTTGTATTTATATATAAATAAAATTAACTCTGTTGATTTTTTTGTATTTAATCGATAACAGCGAAGTTACGCATGTTAATGTTAGGGAAAAATATTTTGACGTTAAGCAAAACCTGCTCCATCTCGTTTTACATAAATGTTGAAAATTTGGTCGAAATTGATGCATTGTAACGAAAGTTTTTAGTGATGTCCTCTTATGAAATTTGCATTTTATTAATATAGATTATATTTATAGAAACTATTTTCAAAAGTTGTGTGCTGGGGTGTATTATATTAATTGCTACTCTTTTTGTGTTGATTTCTTGCTTCCCTCTTTCTTCTTCTTATTTTTTTTTTTTCCTTTTCTTATTTTTTTTTTTTCTTTCTCTTTTTACTCTGTATATATCGCTATTTCCGTTGTCTCACTGCTTTGTTCTTATGCATACCTCTGGTGAATCCTGTATAGGGTCAGTGACCCTAAATAAAGGCTTTTTTGTTGTTGTTGTTGTTTGTATTATATTAATTCCATTTCAATTATGATACAGTAGAACATACTCCATGAGAGGACACCCCACTAGAGAACACCTCTCTACAAAGGACAGTGTTCATTTGCAAAATTACCATTTTTACTGTTTAGCAACTCTTCAGTAAGAGGACACCTCTCCCTAAAGGACACTTTGGCTCTGCCATTAGATGTCCTTTACAGGGAGGTAGTTCTACTGTATTAACAAAATTGTTAATTAAAATGAAGGATAATATTAATAAAATTTGGTCATTGGAATTCTGTCATCAGAGGAAAGTAACTTCTTATTTCTAAACAGTAATTATTCTTGCTCACAACACACAATCTTATATTTTAATTATTAAAATATTTTTTATTTTATTTTATAAAATAGGGTTTGATTAAATAGGCATTAATTTTGATAAAGCACAATTTGGATTATAGATTATTTGGATTAGGTCTTATTTTCTTGTAGGCATTAATTTTAAAAGGTGCAAAAAAAAAAAAAAGATAATAATATAATAAAGGAAATAAAAATAGAAATTCAAATAAGTATTTAACTGTTTTAAAAAGTCTATTTAAAAATAATTAAAATATTTGTTTATTCACACACATAAAAAGCAAACGAATATACATTAATTGGGCATCATTAAAGTGAATTTGATTTTTGTGTTTAATCTATGAATAAATATATTTATTTTTGACCACACATCTCTCTTCAAAGTTTTTTTTTTTTTTAATGATGTTTCTGCAAAGAGTGGGAATAAAAAGATGCAATAATTGTAGATTTGACCAAAATAGGGAAAGTACGAAAATGGAGGGAGGGGGGCGGCTGCTATTAAAAAACCAGATGGGGGAGAGGGGGGCCAACTTAAGGGGCAAGAGTCCCCCCCTCTGCGTCATTAGGACAGATGTACGACCTCTGGGAGAGACAACCGGTATTTAAATACGCGAACATTTTAGTTAGTATTTCCATCTTCCCCCCAAAGACAAATTCGATAACAATTAACTATATCTCCAATGTGTACAAATTTACATGGATCATTTATTTTTAAATGTATTATTAGTTGTAGCGCTTT
This sequence comes from Cordylochernes scorpioides, assembly GCA_030710605.1. NCBI lineage: Eukaryota > Metazoa > Arthropoda > Arachnida > Pseudoscorpiones > Chernetidae > Cordylochernes > Cordylochernes scorpioides. The sequence goes on along the minus strand of CP092873.1, from coordinate 68,131,582 downwards.
TTTTAAATAAGCTCTTTGTGGTCTAATGCTTAAAATTGTTTATAAGTATCTGGTCTTAAAATTGCCTGTAGTATATGTTTCTTTAAATGTCTAGTGGCGTTAAAGAATTATTTTCATGGCCCGTTTCATTCTTGCACAAGTCTACCCACAAAGAAGAAATGTCTAGGGGATTATTTGTACAGTACTGCGCGGTGTTTGACGCACCGTGGCTATATTCAATGTTTCGCTTGATTAGCTATACGACATCGTGTTCTGTGGCAAAAAGACGTCCACTTATTCTACGACCAAAGTAAGTATTCTAAAGTAAAGTAAGTATTCTAAACATTCAAAATCGCAACGCGACTTACACGAAGTCGTATTATGGAATGATCGTCTATTCAATATATCGTATAACCTTTTTGACAAGGTTGTGGGAAGTGCTGAGTCTCTTTTAAAATAGAAAAATATTTTTTATTATTATTTTTTGGATGAAAATATTTTAGCCATTAAGTAATGCTATACAATTTCATTCTGTTCTGCCCCCATTCTTCATTGCGCGTGTGTGGTGGGTCAAAAATAAATAAAACTAGAATCTATATTTATAAGGTACTAAGTTCCAACGGGAGCTCGCGAAAGATACTAGCCAGACTTCTGATCTCTGATGATCCCCTATTTTTGAAACCTTGGGTGCCTTGGAGCTCTAGGTGTGTTTGGTGCTGCCTTGGTTCCCTCGCAAGCGGCGCGCTGTTACCAGATGCAGCGGGCTGTTCGCATGTGTTGTCCCTGTGTTCAATTGTGCCTTAAAATGCTTCCAGACTAGCATGTAGAAGGCGGATTAATTGATACTATATTTATAAGGTTTATATATGAAAATAATATATCGTGTTAAATCATTTTAATTTTCATATTTGCTATTGAAATTACGAAGCTGAATGAATTCAAAATTTACAATTGATCCTTGAGGAATTTAAAAACGAGGGATTAACACAATTGTTACCAGTTTAATAAACCCATTGTTATAGCGTGGAATATGTATGTCCCATAGATAATTAGTTTGGGGGAGGCGTGACAGCTGTATTCTTTCGATTTACAAAAAAATAACGATGTGTCATTAGAGAGGGATTATGTTATTTATGTTGATAATATGTAATTTATCTTCTCTATCAAAAATAATATCAAAACTATAAAATGCGGAACAATATAGGTATTTTGTATTTATCACCATTTTCTATCTTTAAAATTATTTTTTAAATCGTTATAAATATCTCGAGAGATTAAATTATGTTATTTATGTTGAGAATATGTAATTTTTATTCTCTCTCTCTCTCTCTCTCTCTATTAAAATAATATCAAAACTTTAAAGAGCAGAATATTATAGGTATTTGGTATTCACCATTTTCTCTTTATGAAATTATTTTTGATAAATATATCTCTCGAGAGATTAAATTGTGTTATGTTGAGATAAGTAATTTATATTCTATATTAAAAAATATATCAAAACTTTAAAGAGCAGAATATTATAGGTATTTGGTATTCACCATTTTCTCTTTTTAACATAATTTTTTTTTAAATTCGTTATAAATATATCTTAAGATTGAAAGGTGGATTTGTACGAAGGTTTGGATGTCTGACAGTTCCCATTTCTTATGTTCTACAAGAAGGAATGTTGATTAATAAGATGCTAAAATGTATTTAGGCGCCATGTACAAATTCATTGTACTAGCATATATCTAATTATTATTTTAAAATAAAAGTGCAGATTGTGCACTTTTGTATGTATTGTCAATAGTAAATAAAATTATGTTTATCGTCAATTAATTATAAGGCGATAACGTGCTATCTATAAAATAAGAAATGGAAACATTTAAACACGAATGTTTCTTTTAAAAATATAAAACAAACTTTTCTACTATCCTTACTGCAATGAAAAAATACTGGGAGGGCTTGGCTCATTGCAGCATATATAAGCAGAATCGTCCAATACAATATAAGAGCTCTAAGAAGCGATCTGGTAGATTAAATTGGCAAAACCGCTAGGAAGGTTAACCACTGATTAGCCAAGCTCTCCCAATATTTTTTCATTGCAGTAAGGACAGTGGAATTCATGCTTAAATGCTTCCATTTCTTAATTGTCTAGATTATGGAGAGTCTAAAATCATTTCTATATCGATGTAGGTATTACAGAGTGGTCAACAATGGTAAATGCCAACAGATGATAGGTTTGAATGTTATAAAGAACGTTCAACATTACGTCCCTGTCCAGAAGTCCTCCAATACGTGGCAGGAGGGAGAAGCAGCACAAGTAAGGGACTGCCCTGTAGTACGGTGTCGTGAGCCCCGAGCCGCTACGGTAACCGTGAACAGAGAACTCTGAAATGTGGCTGACTAACGGGGCAATGGCACCCTCCTTTCCATGGAGAATGTACAAGACATCACCACCAACATTACGTCAGTAGAAACAACTTTCAATGCTGATACCTTCCTTGTTTCTACGTGGCTAGAAACTGTGTGCGGCTGTACAAATAGGCTGATAAACGCTACGAGGATGTTTTGGAATTATTAGACAACACTTCAACTTTGCTATATTACGGAATTAGAGAATCGTTTGAACAAGCTCTTCAACAGTATTAACTTCAGTGTGTGTACATCTAGTTGATGGACTTTTTTTATAATCCCTTTTACAAGAGGAAAAATACCTAATCCAAATAAATTAATAGTGTGTGACGTTTCGGTAACAGTGTTGTTAACATCATCAGACGAAAGAATAAAAATGTAATTTCTCTTCGAGGATGTTTTAGGCATTATTATACAGACAGCAACACTTCAACTTTGTTGTATACGGAATTAGGAAATCGTTTGGACAAGTTCTACAACAGTATTAACTCAACTACAGTATGGGTGTATATAGTTTTGATGACTTTTTTTATAATCCCTTTTACAATAAAAAGGGATGCTGTTACCGAAACGTCACACACTATTAATTTATTTGGATTAGGTCTTATTTTCTCGTAGCTATAATCTATAATCCAAATTGTGCTTTATCATATAATCCTTTTAATAATAAAAAGGATGCGTTGCTACATTTTAACTTTTAACATTATATATAAAATATATTTTTAACAATGAGTATTTTTCTAGATATGTAAAATACCAGGATTCAAGCGAAAATCGCTCTTCTACAGGTTTAAATGGATAGAGATCAACTGTTTGTAACGCGCGAGCGTAAACCAATAAGCAATCGTAAACCAACAACAAGCAATACAAGTGTAATAAGTACCCTGCGGTAGATGCGGTTGACGTCCTCCATGATGTGCTGGAAGCGCTGCAGTAGATGGGACGTGTAGACCTCGCTGAGCACGGCGTGGTGTCGCGCCTGTTGCCGTGTGGAGGACACCAGATGTTGCCAGCAGGAGTAGGACGAGAACATGGACCACTGTTCCCTCCTGCCACGGCACCAAAACATTGAGATCCTAATATATCTCAGAACTCTAGACACTCCCACGTATGGCACATTTGACATTGAGAGTAAACAAACTGATAGCTACATTCTTCTCTAAGACAATACTATTCTCAATGTAATTTATAATTTGAAATAAAAAATATTTTTACTATCCTTACTTGTTATCGATTTTGACGTGACAACGTCTTAAATTAGGTTGCGGCTGGGAGTCACTTATGAAAAAGTGTAACGCCCGGTAACGTTACGATGAGTCACCGAACGAGAGTGCTGCGCGCGCAGCGCTAGAGAATTAGGCGCATTGAATCGGCGCATGCTTGTCTCTGTCTTTGTCTTTCTCGAACGTTCTTGGCGTTGGAAAAACAAGAAAGCGTCATAATACAAGTTCACACGTGTGGTTAAAGTATCGTCAGCTGTGTCTGTAGTGAAAATGTGGAGTGCTTAGATTCGTCATTTACAACAACTACAACAATAAAGGTAAATAATTGTACACTGATATTCATTATCGTAAACTATGATTGATTGATTAATTGTTAGATTGACACAAAAGTTGAGAAACTGAGTTTATAGGTTATGTCATACTATTGATAAATGTTGATAGTGTTAAGTAAATTATTAGTTTAAAATTAATTAATTAATTAATTATTATTTTACAAATTTTAAATAGTTTCAAATTTATTTAGCAAAAATTTGAACCTTCGATCTGAATAAATGTTTTGATTTTCGAATTGATTCTTTAAAATTACAAATATTAAGAAAAAGTGGCAGATATAAGAAAACTTTATTTAAACTGTGTTGAGCAAGAATTTTAACATCTAATTTAAGTAAATGTTTTAATTTTCAACTTCATCATTTACAATTACAAATTTTATTTAATTTCAAATTTATTTAGCAAAAATTTGAACCTTCGATCTGAATAAGTGTTTTGATTTTCAAATACCAACGCGGCTGGTGGAGTGGCGATCTATCGTAAATTATCATCGACATCTACGGCGGAAGTGTTCCAAGTTGCGATTACAGACGTAACTCGTGTCATTAAAACCAAGGGTGACATGTGCATGACTGAAGTTACTTGCTTCGCCGCTAATACTAGCTTCAAGTTTATACTCGGTGCTGTATATATTCATCCAGGAGCTAGTATGCAGGATATTGGAATGTTACTATGGCAAGGACTCGGTCCGTACATTCACAACAGCCAGTACGTGCCACCGTTCGTGCAAGTTGATTCTAGTATACCGATTCTTCTGTGTGGTGATTTTAACAAAAACGTAAAGCCTGACAACTCGTTTCTTAATTTCATGAAAAATACGTATAATCTTGATTGCGTATCAAACGTTTCTAAGTCAACTACGTTAAAAGGAACAACTATCGACTTGACTTTCGCAAGACACATTACAGCAGAAACACTTCCTTTCATTTCATATTTCTCCTATCATCGTCCTATCCTCAACAAAATCACTCAAATAGGAATTAGTTAAGTTTAAGTTTACATGTACAATGTTTTAGTAAACAAAATATATTTCTATAGTTAAAATTTGTGCAATTCTTATTTTCATTCAATTCCTTGTTCCTATTGTGCAATTTAATTATATTCATATCAATAAATATTCTACCGTTGTCACGTAAAATCTTCGCCCGTAAAACCGACTTTACAGGCAACCATTGTTTTTTTTTTTTTTTTTAATTATCCCTAGTGATAAACGTGATACAGGTCATGATAATCATGGTAGGTAGTTAGCGACTGCTTTTACTGTAAGTGCACCACATGTCTATACATATGAAAAGCAGTTTGAATTTTGAACTTAAAAATGTGCCAGAGCCCCCGTTTGGTTACTTGCACACGATGGTAGGGTTGGACTCTTTGAAATAATCAGGGGCCATTGGAGCATTTTTTTCAATTAGAAAAAGTGCCCAGTGCGGGATTCGATCCCGGGTCGTAGCAGTCGAAAACCAACGGTTTAGACCATCCTTCCACCGACCCCCACGTTATTGAAAATAGTGAGAGGGTCTGGCTCATCAATGGTGAGATTTCCAGCGGTTTTGCCAGATAGCTCTACTATAGCATTGACTGTTCTGCTTATGTCCGTTACTTTTGAGCAATTTAGACTTATTTTTATAGACATCAACTTTCAATTACCATAACTATATTGTAAAATTATAAACTCAAAAGGAGCTTCTTCTATAGAACATGTTTATTTTGCTAGCTTTCGAACGTTCTTCAACGGGCGTAAAGACAACTTTAAGACTTATCTTTGTCATCTCAAGACCTCCAGATAGCTAGAATTACTTATCCAGAGTTCTCCAAGGTACCTCCAGGCTTGTGTGTTAAGAAACTCGAAATAAGATCTAAGTCAGGATCTATTCAATTGGGAGGATTATCACTTGCTTATCTTGTGCTACGACACTTGGGAATAAAGCTCCTTTTAAATCCTGTGTCAGGATCAGTGCAATTGAGTTATCTTGTTTTCTGAAGTGTGGATGTCTTGTGAAATTTGAAGTAAAGGAAAACAAGACTACTTTAAAATATATTTTATCAGGACCCGTGAAATTGGGAGAGTTTATCGCTTACCCTATGCTCTGAGTATACTATAGACAATATCTAACAAATGAAATATTGGTTCTTTCAAATCGCATCTTTGTGTTGTATCAGCAGAACCTAAGCGATTGGGAGATAATATCTTTTAGCTTTTTTAAAGATGCCTACAGTTTTGTGTTAAGAAACAAAGCATTAAAAAATGAGAGAGACTATGTTAAATCTGCTTTGAAAATTCGAAACTATTATAGACGCGTAATGATTCTTTTAAAAATTAAACAATTTCTACTGCCCTTACTGTAATGGAAATATTAATGGGAAGGCCCCTGGCTCATCAGTGGTGAACCCTCCCAGCGGTTTCGCCTGCTTCGGTTTACTGTCTTATTTGTATTTGTGTGACTGCCTAGATAAGAATCTCGTAGATGTTGAAGTCATATTTGGAAGGAAACGTGACTGGCAGTTTTATATAATAAGGCCTACCAAGAAAAGAGGAAAACTCTCAATTTCTTATTTTATTTTTGGGCCAGTGTGGGGGATTCCCCCATTTCGTATTTTAACAATGACATTTAGAGACTATAGCGATAATATAATACATCACATGATAAATATCTTGCTAGGTGATCTCAAGGCAAACGTAGAATGCTTTCTTTATAAACTGAAAGGATGGCTAGAGTGTCTTAGGATTCCAAGGCCAATTAAGTAAGTTCCTACATAGACATGTGCCCGGTCAATGAACAGATCTAGAACGACAGGAAGTTATCTACTTTAATAATTTATCATATCATTATAAACGTATATGTATAGCATTAGAATATGTATTGTCACATTATTATCGTTTTTATTATCTTTTACTGTATTAAATAATCCTATATAAATGTTTTATAAAGATTCTTCCCTGCTTTTACGCCTTGACTTCAATAAGGAATCAAGGGGTTTGTTTCTTTTCTTATTTCTTTTATTTCTCGAACAACATGTCCTTCAACATAAGATCCTGAAGTACAACTTCACGCCTAGGATCTCCGTGTTGAAGGACGTTGGCCCGAAAGCTTGAGAAATAAAAGAATAAGAAACTCTTGATTCTTTATTTGATTAAAGATATTTCGGCCAGTAAATCTTTTTTATTGTCTCGACGATAAATTATATAGAATAATTTTTAACGCTTTGCCAAATGTTTTAATTTTTGTTCGTTCCTGACGAAGACAAAAGATTTTTGTTGAAACGTCGAGACAATAAAAAGATTTACTGGCCGAAGTATCTTTAACTTGAAGAACTATGAATTCATAAACGCGTCTATGAATTCCGGCCAGGCAGCCTCTAACTTTACGATTATTTGATTGAATCAATATTAATGTTTGCTACACTCTAGTTACACAAAACCGTGTCTGTATAGGCTGAGAAAATAATGTTTTGTGTGTGTGTGCCAAAAATCAAGCATAGAGGTACGGCTGCACTTAAGAGTAGAATAATTGGTACACTGAAGTGGTTAGGAAAACGAAGCAAATCTTGTTTGAACTTGTATAGTGAGTGAAGACAAGTGTAGGAAGGACGAACCTCTGTTTCTCCGCCTTGTGCCGGAAGAGCAAGGACTTAGCCAACTTGTCCAGGGCTCTGGAGTAGTCCAGCTCCACCTCGGCCCTGCGGCGGAAGTAGTCTTGAATTTCGGCCAGAATGGAGGTCTGGCATTCCAGCCGTGAGTCCAGGCATTTCAGCTGTTCCCCGACCTGCTGCCTGAGATCTGCACCAGACATACACGTTCAAACAACCATAGTAAAGCAATCTCAACACTTTCACCGACCATAATCACGTACGTATAGAGTTGGTATGTAACAAGTCCAATTTACACTAGTGGCGGAAATTGAAAGTGTCACACCCGGAGGAAATTGAAGAAAAACTTGGAAATTGCTTCAAATTGAAATTTTTTGTGGCGTGTGGTTAAATTTTGGATTCAAAACGTCTAAAAAAATAGTTAAATGTGGGCACATTTTCATTTTGTGAATAATTTATTCAATTTATAAATAGCTGTAGATTCAAGCAAGTTCCTTTATATTCCACCTCTGAGTGTAACATTTTCTACTGACACCCCCCCCTATATCACAAAATAGTAATACAATAGAATCTCCCTGTAAAGGTCACCTAATTGCAAAGCCAAAGTGTCCTTTAGGGAGAGGTGTACTCTTACCGGAGAGTTGTTACATAGTAAAAATGGAAATTTTGCAAATGAAAATTGTCTTTTATAGAGAGGTGTCCTCTAGCGTGAGTGTCCTCTCATGGAGGTTCTACTGTACTAAATAAGGTACGACATGGAAATTGTCATTGAGTACTATATCACACTTCTGTTTCTATTCGATATAGAGTTTGTTTCTCTCAACCTAGTAACTATTTTTGGTTTAAAAAAAGGTATTCCAGTGTTTTTTTACTAAATGACTCTCGATCTTTATGTTCATTTTACCTTTTCTCTTGTCTCAAAATGACGATAATTCAAGTAAGGGTACTATAAGGTTGTCCTAAAAGTTCGTGTTTTTCTTCAAACGTTGTTTTTCTTGGCGAATAATATTATTACGGCGAATACATAATAATACATAATACAATTACTTTATACATAATACAAAGACATTATACATAACGGCGAATAATATTGGTATTTCAATTATTATTATTATTTATTTTTATTTTTTTTTTGCAAGTGATTACGGACTTTTGGGACAACCTTGTATCAGACTTCCACTGAGGACCTTCAACATGACCTGCAGTGTTGTCTCCTGTAATAACGTCGTCCTCTAGACTACCACTGAGGACCATTAACTAGGACTTACACAGTTTAATAATAAAAATATCCATAAAAACGACTTCAACTACGAGTTATCAAGTTTTATCTGCCACTCCTTCATACCAGAGCCTTACGAAATCAATATTAAAAAAGCTAAAAAAAAAAAACGCAACAAAGCATGTTCATTAAGGAAACAAACAGGCTAGAACTTCATCAATGTTATCAGATCAAAGCACTCAATGTCCATTAAAGTTAGAATTAATGTGACGCGGCGTGAAGAAATAAAAAAAAAACAAGGGAACGTGATATAGCCAAGTTAATATGATTAACATGCAAGACCTTGTGTAACTAACAACTTCATTTTCTCTGAAGAAATTAGTATTCCAACTGTCTATTTAATTGTTGGCATTGAACTTGGAGCGTTTCACTACAAACTTCAGAGAGTAATAAATCAGGATTCTTCAATCAACCAGAGGAGCCGCCGTGCATTGATTTCCGATTTCATTTATCTCGAGGGAACGTTTTTTTCCTCTTTTGTGACACGCTTTCAACTAGCTCTTCTTTCAGATGCTCCGTTTTCCCTTTCTAAAGGTTATCTGCAGCAAGCTTACTACATTTACCTGTAAAGATAGACCCCCTGCACTTGTTTCCTGTGATGACCCTGAAACGCTGAGGAGCGCGATTACAGGGCTCTTAAAAACAGCGGCAGACCAATCTATACAAAACGACCTTACAAGAATGGATAAATCTAAGCTATACTCTCACTACAAAGACATTCACATATCTTTCATGACGGAGGGATACCTTTTAGGGGATTTTCCTTTCCCGGTTGTAAGACTACTCGCACAAGTTAGAATACTTTCAAGTTTTTTTAGAGAAAACCACACCAAGATGCTCTGCGGTGAGGACCCGACTTGTACCTTCTGTAATTCAAAACTACAAAATGAAATCACTCACTATATTTTTGATTGCTCTGCTCTGAAAGAAGAACCCTTATGCTCAAAACTGGGCAACTCTGTGCTTCACTTCCATCAATAATTGACAATATGACCCAGAATAAGTATATTGCTACGGCGTTTTATGGTTTCCACAAGTCCATATCTCAGAAGAAGGCCAAGTGATACTCACTCCTCACTTTCTTACTGCTACTCTTTTTGTGTAGATTTCTTGCTTCCCTCTTTCTTATTATTATTATTTTTTTTCCTTTTCTTGTTTTTTTTTTTTTTTTTCTTTCTCTTTTTACTCTGTATATATCGCTATTTCCGTTGTCTCACTGCTTTGTTCTTATGCATACCTCTGGTGAATCCTGTATAGGGTCAGTGACCCTAAATAAAGGCTTTTTTGTTGTTGTTGTTGTTGTAAAGATAGAGGCTGCCTGGCCGGCATTCATGGTTCTTAGATTGAAGATACTTCGGCCAGTAAATATTTTTGTCGAAACGTCGAGATAGTAAAAAGATTTACTGACCGAAGCATCTTCAAATTTAAGAAAATTTACCTGGTTTCTCAATGGGAAAGAGAAAAAGTTTGATTTAAAAATTGGAAAGAAATGCACCATAAACTTTTGACGTTTTATATTTCCTTAAGTTTCGAAAAACAATTGTCGTCTTTTTTAAAATGAAAATCGAAACTTTTTAATAAACACAGAAAAAGATGGATAAGTGAAATTCTCAATATAGACAATAATTTAAACGTGAGAATAAGATTTAAAAAAAAAAAGTTTAAAACGTCAGTTAAAACAACACGTTCGTATTTTACAGTCAGGATGATGTGTACCTCAGTAAAATTGGAATATTAGAGAATTACATTTCACCCCCCCTCAGTATAGATGACAACTGGGGAGTTACGGTACAGCTGTGGTGGTTTTATATAAGACACATTTCAACAAAAGTGTTGTGTCGTCGTTGTGTCTCTCCAATCACCAACACGTAACGCAAATAGGGTTTTTATTGCCTACACAAGATAAGGTACAAGACTGACTTAACGTGCAGCTCCACTGCCTGCACTCTAAAACTGACCACGGTATTTATATCTTACAAAATCACTATCAATAACTATGCAAAATAGTGCTATCTTCTAAAAGCATAACCAACAACTATGCAAAATAGTGTAGATACAAGAAATAAATATGGTAATACACAACAAAAAGAATTCAAATAATCCATATTTAGATTGGCAGAACATCAAGCTCATTATCAAGATATAAATACCATATTTGTTTTTGTACCAAATAAATAAGGTACAAATATACGAGTATGTGTACCAAATAAAGTACAGAATAAAAGCGTTATTGTATAAAAGATCGGCGTTTTGTCCAAACAAAATATTAGTAAATTGATTGGTTGTGTTACAATAAATGTCCCATCCATGTATAAAAATATAAATAGGTGGATATAAATAGGATGGCTCTATTTTTTACAAATAAATGTGTTTATCTTGTTTTGACAACGTTTCTTCAGAAAAAAAAAGTGTCTAATGTGTGGGATTCGATCCCGGATCGTGGCCATCGAAAAACGACTGTGTATAACAATCCTACACCTCTTTGACAACGTAGTTTTATATATAAGGTTGTCCCAAAAGTTGGTAAACACTACAACATAATTGTATATAATAAGTGTTTACGAACTTTTGGGAAACCTTGTAGCATTATTGATACCAGGTTCGAATATCTGATAAGACGACACAGATTTTAAAAAATATTTATTCAACATCTCTCTAATGCCGTTAGCTTAACCACAGCCAAATTATTCCCATTCAAGTGATTTAATGGCCATCAGCAACTTTAAGTTGAACGTTCAGAAGATGATTGTATAATCTTATATTTCAATAGAGTTTGTGACTAGCTCAACTTCTGTGCGTTCTAGTTTTGCAATAAAGACTGTAGAAGTGGGTGGCCACGTTACATTCTTACTGCTATCAATGTCTTTTTATACTTGTACAACGTAATGTTGATGAGGCTCTACACTAACATTTCAGTCTTCCTCAATTAGTAACTTTCTATCAAAACCGACACATCCTTTAAGGTTTATTTCTCTCTTACAAGTCTTTTAGCTTTAAAAAAATGACCTCAAAACGAATTTCAATATTTGAAACAGCACAATGTATATCGTCTTATTAACCAAGTTTTATTTTTTTGTTAAAACTTTTTTTTTTCTAAATAACGTAAAAAAAAAAAAAGCGCCATTTATTATTGGTAGTCTCTACAATCACGCTTGCTAGGTTTTGACAAAATGCTATAAAATCAGTTTTAGTATTTGAATGGTATTCAGTTTTGTTTTGTTTTTTTAATCGGGATAAGTGCTTCTCTCATTCCCAAGAATTATTTTTTAGCTGTAATAGGTATATACAGGATTTAGCCTTCTCCAGAGATTTAAAGAGAAGGATGATGTCATAGCGCGGTACAAAAGAGCGAAGACGTGACAGCGATGGTACTTGTGTGTAAAGAATCTTCCAAGAATGTCGAATGAATCAGATCTGAACACAGCAGTTCAGTCATTTCCTTTCAAATCCTCCCCTCACGCCCAGCCTTGTTGGATTCTTCTTCCCCTGCCAGCATTGATTCACTCTTCTCCTTTTTTTTTTACCCTTCTTTTACCTTAGTATCCTGCCATGCCTGTTTAAACCCTCAGTCTGGAATTACATCGGTGTCAGTTTTCATTTTAACAGCTGCTCCAAACACTAGGTGTGTGTTTGTTGTGTGTGTGCGGGTTTGTGTTGTGTGATGCGGTTTATGTTGTGTGTGTGTGTGTGTGTGAAAGAATTGGCAAACTTTCCGCCTTTATCATCACATTTGATTCTTTTTTTTTTTAAGGAAATACATTAAGCTAAACTCTGATATCTATCGGACGGAAATAACTTTATTTAACGGGGCTGCTAATCAAAATAAAATAATTTTTGACACCCAATGGCCGCGTAAAGCGGAATATATGCAAAGCACTATGACCAGGCTGGGGACAGGATCTCCGTCAGGGAAGAGGCAGGTTAGGCCGGATTGGGTCCGCGGAGGTCAGGAGGCAAAATATCTATCGACCCGGTGTCACCACCATTATAAAAGAATGAATAGAATATTCTGGAATAGATACAGTAGAACCTCCATTAGAAGACACATCTCACTACAAAGGCCAGTTTGAATCGCCAAAATTATCTTCTTTACCTATTAGCTACTTTCCAGAAAGAGAACACCTCTCTATCTAAGGGATAGTTTGGTTCTGCAACTAAGTGTTGTTCTTTAGAAAGAGGTAGTTGTTTATTAAAGATTTAACACATAGAGAGCGTCGGCCAATGTCGCCAGTATAACACAGTGAAAACCGTCTGGAACGTAATTCTTTACAACGAAAATCTCAAGTTACTTTTTATGAGTTGATTTCGGACTTAAGACATACCGACTCAAGACCAAACGGCATTTAGGACCAAAATGTATCGGTCCCAAGTCTTAAATACAAGTCTAGTATGATGTGAAAATCTTTAATATTGGATATCTTTTAAGAAACTGATAATTTATATTATGTTGATTGTAGATATTGCCAGACTTCTTTCTTTTGTACACAGTTCTCTGTTCTCGTTTTTTCTCTCTTTCTCCTTGTTAATATCATATGACTATTCTATTCACGGCCTAAAATTATTGTATATATATGTATAGACAAATGTAAAGGCATACATGTAGACAGCGCAAGTGTTACTAGGGGGACATGGGGCTTTATATAAATTGAAATAAATCTGAAATAAAACAGCCAATATAGACCCCCAATTCGAATCTAAGAATTTTAAAGTCCTAGATTCAATTTGTTTTTAATTGGTGGTATTTTAGAGACCAAAATATTTCGGGTTTTTTTTTTTCGAAATGCGTATCTAATTGTATTTTAACACGTAGATATATAAACTTGAAGTACCTTTTATCAGATTATTTGGATACCTATTGGATATTTTTTTATTCTCCTTTATATTGGAGTTAACGCACCACTTCTGGCAGGAAATGGTGAAAATGGATAGTGGACTACCTATCGTTACCCCATGGTGATGAAAGTGATGAGACCAAATCGGATTTAAAACTGGAAAATTTGATCTCCATGGATAGTTATTTATTCGCGAATTGTATTTGTTTAGATTTCCGTTACAAACTCTCTTTAGAGAAAAAAGCTTCGGGCCGTTTCAATGTCTTTCGGCTACTGTATGAGATTGCTGCATTGTCTGTGGGTCTGACGACATGTCTCTAGTCCATAGGTACTGGTGCTGCTCTGCTGTCAAGACCCCTAATCCGGGAAGTATTTAACCATTTATAGCTGCCTCAGGTTATGCAGAGATGGATCTTCGGGTTTGACCTTTATGACATTGCCATCTTCGGCTAAACCAAGAATCTACAGGTTCTTCATGACTCTGGAAATTATCCGTGATCTGATTGCTTGGACTCTTCATCTTTGGGAGAACTTCCTCGATGTAACATAATTGTATAGTTTTCAATATCTTTATTATTTTTATTTTACTCTTTATCAAAGTGCCAAACCGGTATTGTAAATTATATTTTAAAAATGTATATATACATGTATTATTGTATTATTTTTTCTCCTACTATTGGTTTGTGTGGTCAATAAAGTGTTTTCAATATCTCAATCTCCACCAATACCTTTATAAAAGACTTATCTGTATATTCTCTATCACACTGCCAGATTAACGAAAGGTTGAGTGGTCATAAACCGCTTGTTTAGTAAGTTCGGTTTGTGAATAGGATAAACTGCGTTTCGGGGGTGCAAATTTTAGGAGGTTTGTGGGCCTGGGGTTCGGTGGGTGGGGAGAAAAATGGCGTGTTGGATCAATGGAAGTGACTCATCTCCTCTCCCCCAACCTCTCTGTACGTCTGGTTCTTTTTCGCTCCCAGAACATTCCAACTCCTTATGCAAATCTAGAGAGAATCTTGATCACGATACTTTATATCGCGATATGTAAACGTGAACTTACATATAGCATTTTAAGTCGGTATTAGTTTGGCGTTACAGCTTCTTTTTTGTTGTTGTTGTCGTGTCCAATGAAGAGCCTCAGATGTCCCCATGCATCTCTATCACAGCGGCTGCAATGTCCACTATCTTGGGTGTGTATACTGTATTGTTGTTGTTGGGTCCAATGAAGAGCCCCGGATGTTCCCATGCATCTCTATCACAGCAGTTGCAAAGTCCACTATCTTGGGTGTGTAAAGCTGCTGCTCTGGGTCCATGTCAACTTTCTGTTTTTGTTGTTGTCGTGCCCAATGAAGAGCCTCAGATGTCTCCATGCATCTCTATTACAGCAATCGCAATTTGCTCTTCATTAGAAAATGGGTGCCATTGCCACGTTAGTCACCTTGGAAACGAAACAGTTTTTTTTTTTTTAATAAAGGAATAATAACCTAATAAAAGTATCTTAAATATTTGAAAATATGTTAGGGTTTTATTGATATTTTGAAGGATGTTAACTAGGGCTTAGGAATACTAATATGCACGTTTTTGCATATGTAGATTTAACTACATACCATACATAAACATGTCTCATACGCCAACCATGCTTAACTCATATAGTAAATAGAATTTATATTTGTGCCCTGTTTAAATTTCTGAGTTTTAGCGCAATATAGATTTTAGAAAAGTTTTAAAAAAGTAAAAGAGACCAATGCATTTCTTACTTATTAGGATTTGAGCAATAGTATCTATGTAATTTATAAGATATGTAAGGATGGCTGCGAACATACTGAATGGATCAAGAAAGAAGAAAACGTTCCAATTGTAGTATAGATATTGCCGCGTGTAGAAGGAAGAAGAGTAAAGAAGATTCGCGCGGGTTGAATGGGAAAAAAAAAGAGGACGAGACGAAGAAGAGAGGCATCATGATCATTAGAGAAACCATTATTTACAAAAAAAGAGCGTAGGTTAAAGAAAAAAATGATTTCAGAGATGGAGGAAGACTCTATTGTGTCAAAGAGCAAATGTTTTCGATGGACGAACCATGTGCGGTGTAAGAAGCCATGACCTCGATATTTAATCATCCCCATCTAATGAGACATTGAGAAGACAAAGCACAATGGGCAGGTGCCGGCACAGTAGCGTCGTGCCTGTGCAGGGTGTAGACAACTTTGCATGACCAACACCTGGCCCGAGTCCACTCACTGAATCACTATTCTATCCAATCTTGATCATAACAGACAAACGTGCGGAGGCCGATCTGGTGAGCAGTGGTGAGGCAAACAAATAAACAAGCTTAGATGCTAACTAACACCTAACAGCATGTTTCAAGTTCATCATATTGCCCCCTACAGTATTCCAACCAGTTTAAATCGCATCAAACACCATGGATAGTAGCCTACCTAGACCGAAGTCTATACGCCTGAATTGCATCAGAAAGGTGCAAAAAGTGCAGTAGTATCATGAGAAAGACAACCTGAGCAAGATGAGCTGTATGAGATATGGATGATCAGACATGAGGCCACCAGCTAACCAGTTCTTCCAATAACTACAGCTTTCTCACCCATTTCGTTCGTAACAGACCGTTGCCAAGGGTACATTGGAGTAGTGAGGAAGACAACTTGAGCATGGTGAGCTTTGTATACGATATGGATAATGAGACAATTCAGCATGGCCAGCTAACCATGTTATTTCAATAACTACAGCTTTCTCAGCCGTTTCGATCGTAACAGACAAACGGTACATTGCAGTCGTGCGGAATCCTACCTGAGCAAGGTGTGCGCTGCACGCGGTGGAGCAGCAGACAGCTCGACATGACCGGGGTAGGTCCGTCCACCCACTGACTCACGGCCTTTCCATCCAGTTTCGATCGCACCAGACAGGTGGTCGCTCGATCATTCCTCTCATCAAAAAAATAAATTCGTGTTTTTCTTTCACGCTAAAAATTGTATTAATCAAAATTTCGGTAGCTAGTCAATTTGATAATTTTAGATCAAAAATTGTCTTCGAAGCAAATATGATAATTGAACGAAATAATATTAGCATATTTCATTTAGCATTTGATGTCTCAAATGGTACTTCTCATCGCTATACATAGATTCGTATTAATGGGGTTTTAACTTTCTGAAATTTCAGATTAGTTAGGAAAATGTGAATGTGGTAAAATCTGAATTCACAAGCCTCTGTCATAGACCATGTGAACCAAACAATCTGATGTAGATGGCGGTTCCTCAAAACATCTACCGGCATATGGATGCTACATCGATTCTCCACAGACGTAAAGAGGTAGAAATCCCGAATCAATCTACCGACGTTGTCCGGACTCTCGAAGAAAAAGATTTTCACACAACACATGTTATATAGGACTCTACCGACGTATACTGGTACTGAGACGTGGTATATCTCTACTAGTGTTATCACCAACATGGCGGTACAAATAGTAAGGAGGGCAGCTAAATGAGGAAGGTAATTGGAGGACCAGCAATAAAGTCTAATGAACTGTTTTAATTTGTACGGCGCATGCTCGAGAGATCACGTGTGCTAGCGACGTAATATGAGGAAGTGGGGGGACATAAACAACAATACTCGGGGGCAAGATTTTAAAATCATCAGTTTCCCTCAATCGAATAGCTTTCAAGACAGGCGTATTGTGTGGAAACTTGTGGTATATGGCTGATATATCCCTTGTTCACTATTTGTTGTTGTCGTGTCCAATGAAGAGCCTCAGATGTCCCCATGCATCTCTATCACAGCAGTCGCAATGTCCTCTATCTTGGGTGTGTATACTGTATTGTTGTTGTTGTCGTGTCCAATGAAGAGCCTCAGATGTCCCCATGCATCTCTATCACTGCAGTCGCAATGTCCTCTATCTTGGGTGCGTATACTGTATTGTTGTTGTCGTCGTGTCCAATGAAGAGCCTCAGATGTCCCCATGCATCTCTATCACAGCAGTCGCAATGTCCTCTATCTTGGGTGTGTATACTGTATTGTTGTTGTTGTCATGTCCAATGAAGAGCCTCAGATGTCCCCATGCATCTCTATCACAGCAGTCACAATGTCCACTATCTTGGCTTGGTCACTTGTACCCCGGCAATATATCAATAGCTTGGCCTAGCTACTTTATCAAATTCTTAACATTTCATGAAATCCCTGTGGATCTCATGGAATCAAAGCTGCCTAGGGCCATTAGCCCGAAGTCTAGAGTGATCTGCCAAAGCTGGCTTTCTCCCCACCGAATCGATTCTACAGTTTGCAGAGACGGTCGGTAGATGGCGCACAGTTTGTTGTGCCTAGTTTGACTTGATAGGTGTCCTTTCTTTTTATATTTGAACCTGTGTTAACCTCTCTTCTTTGAATGTTCACTTTATATGGATGGAAGAAGAGAATATGGCATATTATTAGCGGTGTATATGAATTATATAATAAAATATTCCGTTATACTCTTTGTTTGTATTATTAACATGTTCACTTTTCTCTTAAAGTATGCGTCGGATCTGTAGGCTGTTGTTGGGCTCTGCGCTGCCTGGAGTACAGGAGCTCCATCTATGCTTCCTTTCTTCCTGTGGAAATCTGTATAAGACCGGTATTCTTAAAGCTGTGTGTGGGCTTAAGGTATTCGAAGAAAACCATAACAACAGGATAAAATCATTTTTAAAAAGATTATCCCACATATGGTATATAGACAATAATAATCATGATGAGTAAGTTTCTACGACAGTTTTCTTGTCAATACACCACAATATGCCTGTACATATACAGAAGCAGTTTCACTTTGACTTACTGGATGCCGAAGTTTTTAAATGAATTCACCGGTATACTTGAATTATGGTAAAGATATAGGCTGCATGGCCGGCATTCATATTTCTTGAAAATAAATATACTTCAGCCAGTATATATTTTTATTATTTACTTGAAGATAAAATAATCTGTTTGAAGCGATTGAGAGAAGCCCTGCTATTGTTTGTATAAAATCTGCTTCAAAACGTGGGTTTGAAAATCCTGGAAACGTCAGTTTAACCAACACCTCCAGGAGTAGTGATTTGGTAGATGTCCTCTCGTACTGCGCGAGACAACACTCCCAGCGGAACGATCAGTTCAATTAGGTCTTGGGGGACAATATGGTAGTCAATCAGGGTGACAAGGGGCGACACAAACCTGTCCTACCAGAGACCCCACCCCCCAAAGGATGGGGAGAGGTGTCACAGAATTGGTTCCGGCGGTGGACTGGTATTTCTGCTGCGACAAGATTTAAAACCCATGTCACACCCACTCTCCTAACCTGGTTAGCGACGACTTTTTTTTCTGTCTGTCTCTTTGTCGGTCGAACCTCATTTTTTTAGTGTGTGTCCCAGAGACCAGATGGATTGATTCTATTTTACGGTAAATATACTTAGTCTGCTGTAGGGACATTTCTTTGTGCTACTTTTTAGAAAACCCTTTCTCCTACTGAAAGTAAAAATAAATATTGAGAAAGGCTTATAGCTAATCAGTGGTCAAACTCGCACAAATCTACCAGCCAGCTGTTTCTATCTTGCCTTTATTGGTTTGTTCTATGCCGCCAGAGTCTAGTGAATAAACCATTTGTAAAATGACTTCAAATTACAAGTATTTACTTGTGCTAACTTAGTGAGTATTTGTTGTTGTTGTCGTGTCCAATGAAGATACTCAGATGTTTCCATACATCTCTATCACAGCAGTAGCAATGTCCACTATCTTAGGTGTGTAAAGCTGCTGCTCTGGGTTCATGTCAATTTTCTGCAAGGCTGCGGCCATTGCTGGGCATGAGAATATGTGGGTAGGTGTTAGTTCCACACCAGGACAGTTTTTGCATGTCCTATAGGTCCTTGTGCCATCTGGATGTATTATCATTCCTTTAAAGTGTTTCGTTCTTAGTCTTGTTATAGCTTTTTTTTTTTTTTTTTTTATTCTTCTCTCAGAGTTTATTTCGCATATTTGAACTTTTATTATTTTTTTTGTTGAATTATCTTGAATTTTGCCAAAGCATCAGCGTTTAATACTGACATTTGTTCTTTCTTTTGCCTCAACATTCTGGGTTCCTTTGCTATATATATAATTATTAAAATATTTACTTCACTTGTATTTCCAGTGAAAGAGCCACCCCCCCCCCTTCAGAAGTGACCTGAAGTGTTTTGCAAATGACCTCTGGTGGAAGATTCGACACTAAGTAGAAATAGAAAATAGTATATGCACCCAGAAATAATTATCATGAAGTCTATTACATATAGATCAAATGATTTTAAAAAATTAAAAGAGGATTCAAATTTAACTTTTTTTAGAGGTTTTGAATTCAAAATTCATGTTAGTTCTTCCAACTCCTAGGTGTAAAATTTCAAAATTTCTATTAGTGTATTTTGAAAGGAATTCTTAGCAAATGTTATATTCGAGTTTATGATTTTAAGATGTGTTGTAGAAATAAACTTTGAGAGGTATCAAGTTTGCTCTATTGAAACTACACCTAATTGGTAGGATAGACATTTTTACACAAGTAGAAAGTGACGAGCATTAGATACACCAAAAGATTCCCCAGGCTAGGGGGAAAAAATGGTGGTGTCAAGCAAATTTCGTTCGCGACCAATGGAATTTGAACATTAATTCCAAAGCTCAACTGACCAGCAATGAGGGTTTTAACAGTCAAGGACCATTTTTCCACCAGTTTTACCTGGTTCCCAGAAAAAGACATTTCTGGTAAAGTGGTGACATCAATTAGAATAGGGACATTTTACTAGCCTTCCATCAACGCACAAAAATTGCATCGGCCGGGAAGGAAGGAAGACGGCAAATATTGGCAATATACCAACCGGTCTTACATCACCCATAGCTAACCGCAGGATTGCCCGGGCAGTTATAGAAATAGCAATCATGATAACCAGAACACCTGCCAACATTACAGTTCCCTTATTTTACTCATTTTTTTTTTTGTAAACTGACAGATCGACATAGACTATTCTAGTATAGGCCTGTATAAAGGTAATGATAGTAATGGTTTAAAACATTTGGAAATATTAAGAAACGAATATAGAGAATTACCAGAATTAGCTACAATTGGGTTTTAGGTCATTATTATTAAGATTCTCCATGACTTCCTCTCCCTAGTAACAAAATTTACAAGTATAAAGGTGAGATTGAGTCTAAAAGTCGCAATGATCCATTGTGGCAATATCCAAGTTCGAGAGAATCGCCATGTAGCAAATGTTTAAAACTAAAATTGGTTTACATGACTTTTCTAACACTGAAATACGTCTAAATCAGCCAATGCGGGCAAGAAACCGAACAGGATCCACGTATCTAATAAGTGATTAATCCAACTGTGGAGATATGTAGATATATGTGGGGTGCATATATGCAACAAGCATTAGTTGTAACCTACCATACTTATAATGACCATTGACTATGTATTTTATTTTGAAATAAGCATAGGATTCAAAATAACCATTCCCCTGACAGAGTCATTGAAACGTCGAGAACCAAATAAAAAATTGAGATATGACAATATATATATATTTTTTCAAACAAACTTCCAACCAACAAAAAAGTTAACATTTGAGTTATATATATATAGAATTTTGTATAGTGGGGTTGTGTGCGCGCTTATTTTGGAAGTCAATGTTTGTATTCGATTATACATGCATTCTAGCGGCTGCATTGGAAAGCTGGTGTAGTAAATGAAGGTTGAAGTCGACTATAAATTGAGGTCATTATACGAGAGGTAAAAGAAGTGGAGCAACTGTAACGATGGTCAGGTTGGCGCCAAGCATCCGGTGTGTCACCTACTGTCGCCGCCTAGGTGACATTTCCTCCCCGTACTTCTACATAAATGCTACTGTACGGCGGAGGTCAGCCATCAGACTATATTTCATTCCATTCTATTAAATTATCAAACCAATCCTTATGGGTCTCCATATTGGGTTCCTACAGTCTCAACTGAGGTCATACAGGCTTTCTACCGATTTATAGGCTCCCTATTAAACCCCATAGTCTCCCTATTAAGTCCCTACAACCTCCCTATTGAGTTCCTACAGTCTCTACTGAGGCCATACAGGCTTTCTACTGATTTCTAATCTCCTTATCGAATCCCTAGCGTCTCCCTATTGAGTCCCTACCGTCCCCCTCCAGTATCGTCATTAGACGACCCCACTTATACATAGCTGCTATTGTGGAGAGAACCGTCATGCAGCACAGCCATCTTCAATACGGAGGTTGGTCATAAAGGGAACACCATTTCACTCTTGTTCTATCTTCTAATTCCAGGCCATCCTTATCAAATCTTTCCTTGTCCGTCTCTCTCTTCATTCTTCAAGGTGTATCCCACCTCCAGTATGATCAAAAGATGATCCTCAGAGTACATGTCATCCAAACTTACATTGATTACTTCATATTCTCCAACCTTTTGTTTGTTTGTCCCCTACCATAGCCATTTATTGGACTGAGAATTTTTCTAACACGATATGTGTCAAAAGAGTTATTCTGGGCAAACAATAGCGGTATATATGTTAGGACCCTTTCATACAAAGTTGGCTGTATGTTTCCTCATTCCATATATAGCGAAACATTCAATTCGAACCTCCCACGAGCGAAACAATATGGATTCCCTCCTTGGGTTAGAGGTCAGGTAGGTCATTTAGGATCTTACCAAGGTGGTCCCTCAACAGAGATTTTATGGCACAACACGGAGGGAAGAAGAATGTGGAATGTTCTAAAAAGTGTTTGTGGTAAAAGAGGAATGCATATATTTAGCATGAGGGGTAAGGGGAATAATGTGTGTGAAAGGGGACGAGGGTTTATGGCCGCCAGCTGTTAGCGGCTTGAGTTTTCTTACTACAGATTCCCTAGTCTTCAGTTCCAACACTCTCCCTACTGAGTAACTTTAGATCTGATTTCTAGTCTCCCCATTAAATCCCTACAGTCTCTCTATTTATTCCCTACTGAGTCCCTTCAGATCTCTACTGATTTCTAGTCTCCCTATTAAGTCCCTACAGGCTTCCAACTGATTTCTAAGACTCCTCATTAAGTCTTTACAGTTCCTACTGAGTATCTACAGGATTCCTACTGATTATTATGCCTCCCTATTAAGTCCCTACTGAGTCCCCACAGGCTTCCTACTGAATTCTAGTATCCTCGTTAAATCCCTACTGTACCCCTATTAAGTCCCTACAGTCTCCCCCTATTGAGTTCCTACAGAGAGAGAGAGTCCCTACTAATTTCTAGACTTCCCATTAAATCACTACAATCTCCCTATTTAAGTCCCTACTGAGTCCCCACAGGCTTCCTACTGATTTCTAATCTCCATATTAAATAAGTCCTTACAGGCTCCACGTTGAGTCTATGCATTTCCACAGACTCCTTCCTACCATCCCCCTACCAACATATCAAATATGCGAACAGCCACTACTCCCAATAACAACGTAATGATAAAGGTGGCAAATCATATTAATTGAGAAATTAATTTTTCTGCTCTTGGTGAGTAAGTATAATTTAAAAGTATATATCTAAACACATATTTGGTTGAGATGTGAAGATATATATTTCTTTAAACTCCTATTTGTACTTTAAAACGACACTTCGGTCAGTAATTCATCTTATTTTTAATCAACACAAAATGTCTGAACCTAATATATATTTTTTTAAATGTAAGCGTACAAAAAGGTTAATTGTCAAGTTCCAAACATTTCTGTTCCCAGAGGCTGTGTAACCTCTGGAGAGCAACTCGGGGAGTGCTAGAGAGGCGCGACCAAAGATGACAAAACAATGCACTACGACATGTATTATGTAGAGATAGAGATGTTTCAATTATGGGGAGTGCTGGCTTTGAATAATACATTTAAAGCCCCGAGATTCTCTCTCGTTACTAGAAAAATAAAAACATTGAGGGGAAATCTATTTCTCCTCACAATCAATAATATTCTGATCAACGGGTCTTAATACATTCTGCCGTTTTCCACAAAATCTTGTCAAATTAAGCTTCGAATTAGGTAAGAAAGAATTATTTACCACCTTTTTGTTATTTAATATTATTATAATAAAGAGATTCTATACACAAGTTTGTCTTTTACTTTTGATTTCTATGTCTTCTTCTTTCTTATCTCCACTCAATCATATTAGGGTCTGGGTGAATTAGAATGCATCTGCCTTTGTCATTAAGACTGGGAGCACTACTCAGTGGCAGGCTGACTTAGCTCCAAAAGAAAGGGCCGCCTCTGACATGAGGAGCAGACGCCATGTCTCTATGTAAATAACGGCATGTGATAATTGCTGCCTGGACATGATTACATCAACAAACAAATATTTATTCAAACAATTGATGACTCATTTCGATCACAAACTTGTATTTGGTTCTAGGGGCTCTTATACAGCATCGTTTTCTAAGCCCCATCATTGAATGTTGTCATACAAGGTTATCCCAAAAGTTCGTAAACACTTGCAAAAAATTGAAATACCAATATTATTTGCAGTTATGTATAATGTCTTTGTATTATGTAAAAAGTAATTGTATTATGTATTCGCCGTAATAATATTATTCGCCAAGTAATAAGAAAAAAAACGAACTTTTGAGACAACCTTATACTTGAGGGCGATGTTCCAGGTGGTCTAGGATGATTCTCATGTGTTTACCACACTACATTATAAAAGAATGTGAGATGAGCATGTAATACTGTGTTAGAGAAAACTTCCCACACATGGGTTGATGTGAGGCAGAGTATTGGGAAAGAAGAAGTGATATATTTGTGTCATTGTGGACAGGTGCGCTGTGACACATGGATCAACACATACATTCTCTAATGGTGGAAGAACAATACATTCACAAGTGTGCTGTCACTATTTAAATACTGGATATAGGTGAGTATGGGGGGTGGAAGACATGGAGCATAGGTCGGGCCCAGACAGGAGTATCTGGTCTACATACTTCTGGTATGTTCGTAGGTGAACCGATTGGTTCTTGGCCCTCTCTAGACCAACTCATGTGACAAATCAGATAATCCTATGTCAATGGTAGTTCTATGTATTTCCTTATCGCCCGCAAACTATAAAAACAAACAGCTCCAAAATAAAAGAATTAGCGAACCAAAGAACTTATTTATTTTTACAAGACTATTAACTCTCTATACTGGAGGGCTACCTAGTGAAGACATAAAGGGTGGTTGAGAATGTTAAAAATTGAAGAAGTTGCCTTGATGAAATAAGACAATTATAACAAAAAAAACTATGAAAGAACAAAAAAATAACAAAAAGAATTCTAAGGAGTTTTACAGTATTTGACCAAGGTAAGCAGCCACTTTACAGAATTATTGTCAACAGTCGGCTCACGTAGGGGTCACTGTGGATTAAGAGGCCGCCGTCATCGTAAAAAAAAAAAAAAAACATGAGAACCTCTTGGCACAGGTGTGGCAGATATTGTACGTCCCACAAAACCGAGGGAAAAAAATGCTATCAGCTTAAAAGACGTAACACTGATATCGTTGTTGTGTCCTTAAAGGTATTTTGTTAGAGTGCCCTTTTTTAAATCATGCTTCAGGCTTTCTCGAGTTTGAAAAGGGTTTTTAAAAGGGGGATGTGTGAAGGAATTGCTCTATAGATTTCAGGTAGCATGCTTTTATAAATGCTATTATAAAGTTGTTCCAAAAGTTCGTAAACATATTATGATTTATATTTTGCAAGTGTTTACGAACTTTTGGGATAACCTTGGTAATATTGGTAACCTTGGTTAAAATTATAACAGAATTCTTATAGGAGAATGATTTAATCTCTGATGTTTTCTATATCAAGGGTGACCAATCAGCAAGTGGGCCAAGTTTCAGAATGACAAGGTTGTCCCAAAAGTTCGTAAAACACTAACAAAATATAAATCATAATATGTTTACTAACTTTTGAGATAACCTTGTATTTGGGTGTCAAGAAATTTGATTCCATCCATAGCTTTATTGTATTCGAAAATATCACAGAAGCTTTAGAGTCAAAAGATAAGGCTAAGTTGTGATTAGTAAATGCTTATTCGAATTTAACCACATATTCATTAGCATTTACAGATTGTTTGATAGAGAGCTAATCCGTAAGTAAAAAGTTGTGAAAGTGAATTTTTCGTGGAAGTATTTCAAAGAATTTACTGGAAACATTCGCGTTAGAATGGCCTGCATGATGCAAATTAACCTCCATTCCAGCGTGGATTCCTTCAAATTTTATGGGATAAGTTCTTAGCCGAAGATAATTCTAAAATTTTCAACCCTTTCTAACCTATATATAAAACGATATGGTTTACAGTAAAAAAGAAAGAAAAGAAATACTGTCAATGGGTTCAAGAATTACAAGGTTGTTCAAAAAGTTCGTAAAAACTTTCAAAAAAATTGAAATACCAATATTATTCGTCGTTATATATAATGTCTTTGTATTATGTATAAAGTAATTGTATTATTATGTATATTCGCCGTAATAAAATTATTCGCCAAGTAATAAGAAAAACAACATTTTAAGAAAAACACGAACTTTTGGGACAACCTTATAAAAGAAAAATAGTGCTCTTCGTTACTTTAACACACTATGACACTTCAAGAATATGCCATTTTTACATAGGTATGAAATGCTTTTTTTGATTATAAATAAAATATGCATACAAATAAATTATAAGAGATAATTAAAAATAAAACGATAAAAATACCTACCGGAATAAATGAGAGCAATTTAATTGAATGAAATTCCAAAGACATAGGGAGAAAATTATGGCGTCCATGAATTTAGAGTTATTTAAAGCGCTAACCATTTAAGAAAAAAGTAGCCTACCAAATAATATTATATCATTGGTTAATTAAAAGTGGAGAACCAATTAGCGGAAAGTTAATGGAGGCAATTAAGAGAAAGAACAAGAAGATGGGCTACCATTGACGTAGAAATATGGATGGGTTATGGTAATACAGCTATCGAGGTGAGGAAATTGGAAGAAGAGCTGAATGTTACTTAGAGAGAATTGAAGTCGTTTGCTTTCCATTTAGAAAATGAAGAAAGAATATACTAAGAAAAGACTAGTCAAGTTCTTTGCTCAACTGATTTAATTACATAGGGGACATTTTGACGTATTTTTTAACCATTCTGTGATATTTTGATATTATTTTTGACCACGCACTGAAATATCGTTTGATGTATGACTAAATCGAACTTTTGTAGGAATATATATTTTTAATTTAAATAAAAGGATATGTATTGTCTCAAAAATGTTTAATGATAAAATTGAAACAGGTGGGTAAAGAATTTTAGAATTTAGCAGTGAATTAATTATGTTGTTTTTGGCTATGAAATCTGAAAGTAATTTTCATCAAGGTTTTTTACTCTTTGGAGATATCTTTATTAATAGCAATATTGTTTCAGTATTTTACAATAGAGCGGTATGGAAGATTAAACTGAAGAGTTCACTACTGACGAACCAGGTCGTCTTCCTGGTATTTTTCCAATGTGTGTGAAGTGAGAAAATTAAGAATTTTTATTTTTTTAATTAAAAAAAAATTGCGTTAGTTTCCTTTTATATAAAATATCATTTTCATTTTATATATATAAAACACTTTTTGAAAATAGAGCAATCCATAAATAAATATTTATATAAAAAGGCATATATTGGATCAAAATATTATTTATAATACCTTGATAAAGGTTGGCGTTCAGACAACTGAAATATTGGTAAAATAAATGATATTTTGATCCAATATATGCCTTTTTTAATTAAATATATAAACATCATAAAAAAACATATATATAGAAGCAACTTAAAAAAAAAAAAAGTAATTATGGACTATTTTTGATGGATTTGTGTGTGTACGAGAGAGTGGTTGAAGATATAAACGGAAGTTTGTTGAATAGCTCTTCCTATCTTAATTTTCTCAGCAGTGAAACTGTCAAAGAGAACCTGACCCTTCCCAAACACTCTCCAACTTGTCAAAACCTTTTTTTTTTTTTTTTTTTTTTAAGAAGTGTGTTGACGTCTTTTTACAGGCGGATTGTATGACATTTTTATCTTCACATGTCAACAGCAATTTACAAATGTAGGACGAACTTTTTTTTATTGTAAAAACTCTTTTTAGAGAGATTTTTCATGGGATTGTGTCTTGTCATCTCATTGTATAGAGTGCTGAATTACTTTTAAAAGTATAAACATGAGTTTCTGTGAAGAGTTAAAACATTGAAAATTTTCTTTAAAATATTATTCTCTAAGTAAAATAATATTGTCTGTCTTTTTTTATAAGTCTTTATCCATGAAAATTATATCTGGCATATAAAACACAGCCTATTTACAATAGATTTATTTATGTTTTTGTTGTCTTGGCAGGCTTTCTATCTTACATTCATCCACACAAAGATTTAGCAAGACGTATTCTATAAGGTTGTCCCAAAAGTTCGTGTTTTTCTTATTAATTGGCGAATAATATTATATTACGGCGAATACATAATATAATACATAATATAATTACTTTATACATAATACAAAGACATTATACAATAAAGGCGAATAATATTGGTATTTCAATTTTTTGCAAGTGTTCACGAACTTTTGGGACCAACCCTTTGGCCTAAAGCTCAAATTAAAATGATCTCTAACTTCCCACACATACTGTAATGAGAAATGCACAAACGCCTTTTGCGTATTAAGACGCATAGTCATATACATGGAGTCTGCAAATGAAAATAATGAAAAAGTAAAAGCTAAAAACATTTAATGGTAATAATGAAATTTATATACAGGAAAACTTAAGTACAATAGAACCTCCATGAGAGGACACTCACGCTAGAGAACACCTCTCTATAAAAGACAGTTTTCATTTGCAAAATTACCATTTTTACTATTTAGTAACTCTCTGGTAAGAGGACACCTCTCCCTAAAGGACACTTTGACTCTGCAACTAGGTGTTGTCTACAGGGAGGTATTTCTACTGTAATAAAGCTCATAAATAGATGTGTAAATCCGAATAAAAAAAAATTCACTGTGATGAGAAATACGTATATTGGGTAAGTAATTGTTAGGACCATAGAATTTGAAACTCTCTCCAGTCTATTCTAGAACTGATTCTCATTTAGAAGAGTAAATATAACCCACCAGTGTGATTGGTCAATATATTATCCAATCAAGTTTCAGCAAACTAATGTGGGTTGGATGTTTACTTACAGTATTGATGATTTACTCCGGGAGGTGTGTAGAAAGACACTTTATTTAAGAACAGTTACCATTCGGAATAAAAACAAACACGCGTTTAGAGACATAATAGCTAAGCAATTCGTATTTTAAAGATATAATTTTAGTTATTTATGCAGAAAAATACACATTTTTTTCCAATTCAGAATACAATCCTTTGTTAGCAATTTTTAGATGTTAAAGTAAACACGTCCAAGGATGAGTATCTTTTATTAAACGTTTTTCGAGATTTCGGTATAACGCCCTTCTACAGGAAAAATTGATTTAAAATTTTTATCAAATTTTCCCGTAAAAGGGCGTTATCCCGAAATCTCGAAAAACGTTTAATTAAAAAGATACTCATCCTTGGACGTTTAGTTTATTATATAAAAAAACATTTTTTATAAAATTATAGCGATAACTACATCACACAACCTTATATAGCTTTATTACAGAAAAATGAACACTTGAGGAATGGAAATAATAAAAAACGGATTGATTGCATGACCAACAAATACCAATCGTTCAATATGGAAGACCATCAATCACCAGCCTTCACTAATCATCATTATTATCATCACTGAACCATTATTATCGAAGGCCATCCAAAATGGTGCTATACACCATCAACTACCAGCTATGTACAAGACTCAACCCCAGTGTCTCTCTTCCCCGAATCAATAAAGACAGGGAAGTACAAAGAATTTCCCAACAGAACTCCTAAATGATGCAGTGATGGTTGCTGTGAAGACATCAGATTACATTTTGAAATATATAAGGTTGTCCCAAAAGTTCGTGCTTTTCTTATTAACTTGGCGAATAATAGTATTACGGCGAATACATAATACAATTACTTTAGACCTTCAAAAAGCTTTAAAAACCTTTATTAGGGATCAAGCCCCATACAGGATTCTCCCAATATAGCAAATTTTATAAGTGAGAATAAATAGATAAATCGAGGGGAGATATATTTTTGAACAACAAAAATATATTAATACATAGCAATAACGTGCCATCTATTAAATACAAATAAAACACCAAAACGCGAATGTTTCTTTTCACAAATAAACCAAACTTCTACTGTCCTTACTGCGATAAAAAAAAATATTGGGATATAATTTTTTGAAAATAGAGCAATCCATATTTAAATATTTAGATAATAAAAATATATTAGATAGAATAAAATATTTATTTGCCGATATTTCGGTTGGCTGAACGCCAACCTTTATAAAGGCATTACATTTTTATATCCTTGTAATGTAAATAATATATAAAATAATAAAAATAAATGTAATGCCTTGATAAAGATTGACGTTCAGCCAACCTAAATATTGGCAAATAAATATTTTATTCAATCCAATATATGCCTTTTTTATTATTATCTAATATATATATTAGATAGTAAAAATGCATATATTGGATTAAATAAAAGATTTATTTGCCAATATTTCGGTTGGTTCAACGCCAACCCTTTTCGAAGCATTACATTTCGGTATACACAAACTCAGCGCCGCATAGTGTTATAATATCACAGTTGAAATAATTTTAAAAAATACAAAGTAGGTGGGGAAAATATGTGCATGAAAAAAATATTATAAAAATAAGAATAAGAAGTGAGTAAAAGGTGATAAAATAAAAATAATAAATATTTATTTAAAACGTAGCAAACGAAAAAGCCTTTTTTGGTGCAGACGATGCCGGAAGTTGGGTGGGTAACCTTGAGGGCGCCATTTTTAAAGGTCGCGGGCGGATTAGGTGGCGTTAATTAGCTACTCAACTCTAGTTACGTCATTATTGATTGGATGGTTTTTAATAATAAGGTCTCATTTAATATTTTATTAGACAGCCTTTAAAGATATATAGATTTTTAAATTAAATAAAACACATTTAGTGGAATTCGCTACATTGGTTTACGTTTTAAGTAAATATCATTGTTTTTATTGAAAGTTTTTTTTCTATTATTTTACAGACTTAGGTGTATTTTAGAATTAATTATATAAAATACTAGGATTTACACATTTTAAAAGAAAAATATATATAATAAACGAAATTATGAATGAAGTTTCAAATATTTATCATAAATTGAAAACAATTATTTTAATTTTTTTTTCTATTATCATTTTTTCTTTTACTAAAATCGTGATAATTTGTATTTATCACATTTTATCGAAGAATTACACTTTATTTAAAAAATCGCTTAAAGTATCTTTAAATACCTTAAGAAAGTTTTTTTATGGATTAAAAGATAAATATATAACCAAGGCTCCTTGAACGCAGAACCTAAGTGTTGAAAGATTCTATAGCAATATATCTGTAGCAATATTTGGTTTAAGAGTTCGATGGTATTTAGTTTTAAAAAACAATTTTAAAAAATATATCTTTCTTTTGAAGAAAAAAAAAATATTTTAGAAATTTTGCATAACAGTCTTTAAGAATTCTTAGTTGAAAACAAATATAGAATTAGAGAGTACAAAGGCATATATTGAATTGAATAATCCAACTGTTGATAGAAAGTCTAAGCCTTTCCATTGTTCTTGCTAGGCGAAGCGCGTCGATACCAAAACTGGTTGAAATCGTTCTGAAAATAGAACAATCCATATTTAAATCATTAGATAGTAAAAAGGCATATATTGGATTGAATAATATAAAGAATTATAAGGCGTGTGGCACTTATATATAAGAGATGGGAGAATTTAAGCACGAATGTTTCTTTTAAATATTATCGGACATGGCCTAGACCAGGGGTGGCGAACCTTTTTATATTAGAAGGCCAATTTTCATTTTACCATTTTGGAGAAGGCCGCACACCGGCAATTACGTTGCCTCGACGTTACTTGTACGTTACGTTTAGTTTTAGTACTAGTGTTGACCGCAAATCGGCGCTGCCGATATAGTGGTATAGTTATGTACTTCGTTTTTAGCACGACACTGAATGAAAGTAATTGAAACTGCGAAACAAAAATTATAATTTTGAATTTATGAAAAGGCCACAACTTGGGCAAGAAAAGGCCGCACGTTCGCCACCCCTGGCCTAGACGATGACGCCCTGGCCATCCTGACGTCTGCCAAGACCCACATCTACGAGTACGTATACGTACATCCTCGGTGTGGAACTGAGGAGTGTTCAAGAAGACCTTGTCTGGAGGAGAACTCTCTCAAGGTGGGGAAACCTTCCTTGCTGAAGAAATTTGTACACATATGCAACTATATATATTCCCCTACATTTTATATACTCTTTATTTACTATTTTATCATATATTTTTCCACCTTTGTAACAATTGATTAGAAGAATAAATAATTATTGTTTAAATTGTCTATATAAAGGTGGAACGTTATCGTCTTATAATTAATTATCCCTAACTGGTCTTGCCCTTATTGTTTACGGAAGAGCATTGCTCGATGCAAATATTTATATGTAATTCTACTGTCCAAAAAGCTTATGTTCATAGTTTGCTTGAATATCATTTCTATGATTCCACCCTTCATTGCAGCATATATAAGCAGAATTGTCCAATAGTTATAAAAGAAAGAATTATATATCTGAACAAGTTTTTATTGTTATTTTTTATATTTTATTCCCCCAAAAAAGGTTTGAAGCTATGAGTACTCCATTTAATTCGAAATCCAAGCCTGTGGATCAAAACTTGGCAGCTACAAGAAGTAGTACTTGTTGCAAGCTATTCTTAATATTTGGAATAAATTTCTTTATAGTGCTGTGTTTGTCTCTTGTGTGTGTGAAAATCTGCGTATTTTCAATATTATTTATTTGTGAGCAATAGTTAACCAGGAATTATTTAAAAAAGTAAAAATAAAATAAATAAGAAATAAATATTATTAAGAGATTGTACATAGAGTATCAGCCCGTTAAAGAGCAGTATATTTGCTCGAAATATTGCAAATTCAAAATTAAAAGAAACTTTTTACCTAAATACCATTTATTATTTTAAAATTTCTATCTACAAACTTACACACACACTTTAGTGAAAAGTTAACTTGAGAATGAAAGAAAGAACCTACATTAGAATTATAAATCAATTCTATAACAACGGGGCGCGTGGAGTAAAAAAAACAATTAACAAAAAAACTTGGAGATATTGTTTTCTTAAAAATAGGCCAAATGACAGTGATGACAGTAAAAAAAAAAAAACTTGAGATTTTTAAAACGCACACAATCAAGACTATGTGAAAAAAAAATAGTCAGCATGAAACCTAAAAGGACTAAACCTAAAAAAGACCGATAATTTAAAAAGCACGAGGCAATTTGCAAAATTACTTGAAATAAACAT
The DNA here is from genome assembly GCA_030710605.1 of Cordylochernes scorpioides. Lineage (NCBI taxonomy): Eukaryota > Metazoa > Arthropoda > Arachnida > Pseudoscorpiones > Chernetidae > Cordylochernes > Cordylochernes scorpioides. Next base: position 68,098,475 of record CP092873.1, on the reverse strand, counting down.
AATTAGGAACTCCCCCAAAAAAGAGACAATTTTTATCTCCCTAAAAAAGCAGGCCAGTTTTAGCCATTAATAAGTCATTACCCTAGAGTCAGTGGGAGAATATGTAACATAGAGATGAGGAAGCTATGCAAATTTTTATAGATGACGGTCTATATTCGGGAAAGACAGGGTGTTTCTAAGAGCATGGCGGAGGCGCAAAAATACACAAGCCAAACTGGTCTTAAGTGAAAACGTGTAAAGCCAATAGACCAATGGTAAGCTAATACAAGAATCTTTAGAAACTATTATAGACACGTATGATTCTTTTAAAATTAATTTTTAAATTCTTTTATTTTTAAAAGTCCTGGGGTTCCCCCAGAGGTCTTTTTTGGAGGATTTGATAAATGATATTCACATAACTTCAAATGACAACTATCTAACATATACGATTTAATTTTACAATTGAATATGAATTAGAAGAAAACTAAAAGTTTTATTATGGGCAGATTGTGAGAAAGATTAAAATTCTGATACATAGATGTGTCATTCAACTTTAGATACCAAACGAACCATCCAACAATGTATTGATAGCGGAAGAGAGCGAGGTCACCTTTGAGCCCGTGGGATTGAGAAGCGCCCACGATTGCCTTAAGTAGCTCGGTAACAACGAACCTCCAGCTGAGGGTGTTTTACAGCCTCTACAGATCCTTTATTTACAATCTAATACAACAACAACAAGCTTTATTAAGACCTTTCAGTCTTATACGGATTCTCCGAGTAGAAATGTAGGGTACATGTAAGAATAACAGTTATAGTACCAGTAATCAGCAATGTACAACAACAAAAAGCTTTATTAAGACCTTTCAGTCTTATACAGATTCTCTGAGCAGAAATGTAAGATACATGCTGGAATAACAGTTATATTACCAGTAATCAGCAATGTACAACAACAAAAAGCTTTATTAAGACCTTTCAGTCTTATACAGATTCTCCGAGTAGAAATGTAAGATACATGCTGGAATAACAGTTATATTACCAGTAATCAGCAATGTACAACAACGAGCTTTATTAAGACCGTTCAGTCTTATACAGATTCTCCGAGCAGAAATGTAAGATACATGCTGGAATAACAGTTATATTATCAGTAATCAGCAATGTACAACAACAAAAAGCTTTATTAAGACCTTTCAGTCTTATACAGATTCTCCGAGCAGAAATGTAAGGTTACATACAGGAATAACAGTAATAATATCAGTAATAAAAATTGTTATTATTATCTTTTTTTTTTTAAAGATAATCACATAAATCTTCAAATCAAAGGTACTTCGGCCAGTAAATATTTTTATTACCTCGACGTTTCGACAAAAATCTTTTGTCCTCTATCTTTACGATAATCACATAAAGTTAAAAAAAAAAGGTGTACAATGTGGGATTCGATCCCGGTTCATGGCTGTCGGAAACAAACGGTTTACACCGCTAGCCACCGACTTTGCTACAAGCTAAGAATTATGTACATACTTGCATATTGTTGCACTGGGCTGCGGTTTGGCAGATTCTTCAGTCTTGAGTCCTCTCCTCAGACGTGTCTTGCATCTTTCCAGAACGTGTCTCAACCATCTTACAAGGTTAAACCATCCAATAATAAGACAACTATAAATTTAGGTAGCACCTAGAATCTCTTCTTTATTTTCTCACATCAAAGAGAGCAGTGAAGTCACAGTGTACCTAAATACAAATGATGATAAATTAATAATCTGTTTTAAATAAATATCATAGAATATTTTATATAAAAATAAATAAATATATAATTTAAATTTCAAATATATTAAAACTAATATAAGAAATACGCCATTAATCATGATGTAACACTTCCCCCTCTCCAGAGGTCGTCACGTCCTCGTGATTGACCTCATCAATTCTTTCAAAATAGGGTTTGATTCTTGAGACATGGACAATCAATGGGTCTTGGCCAGGATTATCTTTTGGTTCAATTAAGTAATTTACGTTGGACAGCTTCTTTAATATTCTATATGGGCCAAAATATTTTCTCAGTAGTTTCTCACACTTTCTTATTTTCCTAATTGGTGTCCAAACTGCTACTAATTCTCCTGGTTCGTAGCTTCTTTCCATGTGTTTCTTGTCATAGTTCTTTTTCATTCTTTCTTGAGTCTTTATTGTGTTGTTAATAACTAATTTTCTTGTTCTGTTTATTTTGTCTAAGTGATGTTTTATGTATTCATCATAATCATCTTTGTCAATGTCCACCGAGATATTCCTGTCGTCCAAAAGAGACGTGGGTTCTCTTCCAAACATCAGGAAAAAGGGAGAATATCCTGTGGTTTCCTGAATTGTAGTATTGTAAGCGTGAGTGATGAATGGGAGTATTTCGTCCCAATTTTTCTGATCAGTGTTCACATACATACTGAGCATATTGATCAATGTTCTATTTAACCGCTCTGTCAATCCATTAGTCTGGGGATGATAGCTCGTTGTGAAGCAATGTTTAATCTTGCACGTTTTCATCACCTCTTTCATTAAATTACTGGTAAATTGAGAGCCTCTGTCACTAATAAGATATTGTGGGGCTCCGTGCCGAAGAAAAATATCCTCTACTAGAAATTTAGAAACTTCTTTCACTGTTGCTTCCGAGACTGCTCTTGTTTCTGCATATCTAGTGTAGTAGTCCGACAGCACGATTATCCATTTTTTCCTGTTTTTCGTAGATGGTAGTGGACCAACAAAGTCAATTCCAATTCTTTCGAAAGGAAAGTTGGCTGGGGGGATGGGCTGTAGTAGTCCAGAAGGTAATTGGTTTGAGCCTTTCCTACTTTGGCAAAGGTGACACGTCCTAACGAATTCTGAGACATCCTTTAGCATGGATGGCCAAAAGTATTTACTCTTTATTCGGTACATGGTTCTGGCGACGCCCAGATGGCCATTCGACATATGATTGTGATATTCTTTCATAATTTCTCTCTTTTTATTCTCTGGAACCACAAGCAACCACGCCCTGCCTTCAGGGTTCGGGTTTTTCTTAAAGAGGCATCCATCTTCTTCTTTAAAGTTTTGCGCAATTGATCGCCTGCTTCCATTAAGGTTTTTCTTAACACTTTCGATAAATTTATCCTCTTCGTCTGTTATTTGATTTAAAAATAGCCTTTCAAAATCCTCATCCCAATCAGTTTCTGGTAAGGGCCCCCTAGATAAGCCATCGGCGTCCAGATGCTTCTTTCCCGATTTATGTATTATATCGAAGTCATATTCTTGAATTTTCAATGCCCATCTTGCCAATCGACCTGTTGGATCCTTCAAGTTTTTGAGCCAGCATAAGGCGTGATGGTCTGTTACTATTTTAAAGTGTCTTCCATAAAGGTAGGGTCGTAATTTTGACATTGACCAGACAACGGCCAGACATTCTTTTTCAGTGGTTGAATAATTTTGCTCCGCTTTACTTAGGGTACGACTCAAATATGAGATCACCTTCTCTTCACCACCGATGTCTTGGACAAGTGTTGCACCTATGCCGATGTTGGACGCATCAGTATGAACATAAGTAGGTGCATTTGGATTGAAGTGACCTAAAATTGGTGGACTTAATAGTGCTGTTTTTAGGGTTTGAAACGCTTCCTCTTGTCTTTCTGTCCAGGTAAATGATACACTTTTTTTATAAGGTTGGTCAAAGGGTCAGCAATTTTTGAAAAGTCTTTGATAAATTTTCTATAATATGAACACATTCCCAAAAAGGATTGTACTTCTTTGACCTTTTTGGGTCGAGGAAAATTTCTGACAGCTTTGATGTTATGTTCCGCGGGTTTTATACCATGTTTGCTCGTTATATAGCCGAGAATCTCCAATTCTTCAAAAGCAAATCGGCATTTTTTGTCGTTTAACCTTAAATTAGATTCACGAAAACATCTAAAAACAGCTTCAAGTCTTTTGAGGTGCGTTGGAAAATCCGGGCTATATATGATAACATCATCCAGATAACACAAACAAATTTGCCATCTCAGATTTCCAAGCATATTCTCCATATTTCTCTCAAAGGTAGCAGGCGCGTTACAAAGTCCAAAAGGCATCACGTTGAATTCATATAATCCATGCGCTGTAGTGAAAGCTGTTTTCTCTTTGTCTCTTTCTTCGACTTCAACTTGCCAATATCCAGATCTGAGGTCTATTGCTGAGAAGTGTGTAGATCCTTGGAGAGTATCCATAACTTCGTCTATTCTAGGGATCGGATAGACATCTTTTACTGTCACATTATTCAGTTTTCTGTAGTCCACACAAAATCTGTATTTACCATCTCGCTTCTTGACCAATATTACTGGAAAAGACCAGGGGCTAGGGTCTTCTGTTCCATCATATTTGGGGATGTCTATGTTGGGGTTCAAAACAACTGGGTCGGCACTTGCATCTCTACCAATTGTTGCACTGGGCTGCGGTTTGGCAGATTCTTCAGTCTTGAGTCTCTCCTCAGACGTGTCTTGCATCTTTCCAGAACGTGTCTCAACCATCTTACAAGGTTAAACCAGTCAATAATAAGACAACTATAAATTTAGGTAGCACCTAGAATCTCTTCTTTATTTTCTCACATCAAAGAGAGCAGTGAAGTCACAGTGTACCTAAATACAAATGATGATAAATTAATAATCTGTTTTAAATAAATATCATAGAATATTTTATATAAAAATAAATAAATATATAATTTAAATTTCAAATATATTAAAACTAATATAAGAAATACGCCATTAATCATGATGTAACAATATTGGTCTAAAAAACGAAAGGCCATCTTTCCAATCAACATACGCTTAAACCAAGGGCCATCTCCGCAAACTTAGCAGCTCAGTTCGGTGACAATGCCACTACACCAGCTTTTTCACAAAATATTTTAAATTTTATTTATAAATATTCCACCTCATCTTTGTATTCCCTAAGTGTGAAAACTTACACTGAGTAAAACGCGAGTTTTGACTTATATACTCCATATTCCGGGCATATCTTCTCAATAAATCGACTTTTATGAGAATTCGAAACTATCATAGACGCGTATGATTCTTTTTTTTTTTTTAATTAAACAATTATTAACTGTCCTTATTGCAATGGAAAATTAATGGGAGGGCCTGGCTCATCAGTGGTGAACCTTCCCAGCGGTTTCGCCAGTTTAATCTATCATACCGCTGTTATATTGCATTTTTCGGTTTTCCTTTTATACCGATACTGACCTCTTGGAAATTGATTTTTTTTTTTCAATCTGAGGGGGAAAACAATGAATTAGTTCAAGATTGAAACGTTGATTCATTGTCGAATTGTAGATAATAAAAGACGAAACTGGTTGAAAATTGTGTTTTGCATACCGGCAGCAGATGAAGGCTTAAAATCTGAAATATGAATAAGTCAAAAATATATGCAATATTTTAAACCTTTTCCAAGAAATAAAGCAGGTATAATTTGATTCCTGGCGGGAATCTAAAGATACAACCAAATATCCACTAAACCCTGTGTATAAGTTTTTTTCTTATTTTCTTTTTTTTAATTGTTGTTGTTGTTTTCTTATCCCTAGTACACGTGGTACAGGCCATGATAATCATGGTGGGTAGACTGGTTTTACTGTAATGTCTTTACACTTACAAATGTTCCAGAGCCCCGTTTGGTTATTGCACTCGCTGGTGGGGTTGGACTTTTCCAAGAATCGGAGGCCATTAGAGTATATTTTTTTATCAGTCAGTGTATGTGAGTGTGATAATGTCAGTGTATTTTTTTTTTAAACAAAAATTTGACCTTTTTCGTGATATTCCCTTTTATATCAAGGGGACAAGGGAAGTTGGACAGGGTTGTGCAGAGTGGATTATCATTAGTATTAATAGCAATAAGAAGTACTCTCATCAAGGTTTCACTGCTAGTTCCCACACCACAGCATTGTTCCGGAATATACCATAATATTTATGATATGATTTATTTTTAAAATAATCATACCCATCAAAAATAGTTTTAGTACCATGAGAATAGCTTGATTGAATTACATCGACACAGGCTGGATTCTTCTTGAAATGTCCTGTCGCATGTGCTATGACTGAGGCAAGTCAGTGACAATTCAGCCCGGTAAATTCGGACCCGTTAAATCCGGCCATGATATTGCAGACAGACGGTGTCAAAACATTTATAGAAAAGGCAAATTCAAAAATATTGTGGCGAAGAAATAATTTATATTTTATTATTTAATTATTCAATGGGGAAATATTTTAAACAGATTTATTACTTTATATTTGTAAAATCATCTTATAGTTGCCTAGCTTGTTTGCTCGATATTCTCTAACAGTAGATAGTTTGAATAAATTATATACATAAAAAAAAATAAGTAATAAAATAAGGTGAAGAGATGGGCTGGTTTGACAATGAAGAATTCTCGACGTCCGCTTCGTTCTTGTCGAGGTAACTTCCCCATTGTCCACCAGCTTTCTATTAGGTACTGGTGAGCTTTGTGGAGGCCGCAGAAGCCGACTCCAGTTGTCGACTAGTCGTACTGACGTCATCAATAAATACTTTTACATATTAAGATATTCCAAGACTTGATTTCTACGCTACAATATTTTATTGACATTCTTATTCAATTGATACAAAAATTAATGAGAATTTACAATTAGGTGATAAGATAATAAAAATATGTTCTTAGGAAGGGAGGCTCCATCTTGTCCTCCTCCAGACATTTCTCAGTTCAATGTTGAGATGATACTTATAGAGACTTGTCTTGGTAGACGTCATATCAGAGATGCCATTTATAGAAACACATTCTGACTTTCCAATTAACAGATATTCCCAGAGCGAGAAGAAAAACAATAATTATTTTTACAGGCGCCAAACACACACAATCATGACGTCATCCGTGACGTGTTTGGTCAACCACCAGGACGACACTTGTGTTTATATTTAGATACGTCAGGGGGGGCGTGGTTTACGTTAGCTTGTGACGTCATTGGTTTATTTTTACATCCCCTCCGTTACAGTTGGGGTGCCAAATAAAAGTGGGAGAAATCTCCAGGTTTTTTTTAAGGGGATAGGGAGAAGTAGAGATATATGTATAAATAATTAATAAGTAAAAAATACATTTTCTAAAAATATATTTTATTTAAATGTATTAAAAAGGAAGAAAATAAAATATTTTATCTTGTGTCATTGAGCAATTAGATGTATCTGAGTGAAAATAAAAGCGGCGGGGGACCATCATCATGAATTTCGAACCTAATGTGATTTAATATGTAGCAGCTGATTTTTATAAATGTTTGCTATATTTTTACCTCTTGTCTAAATATGATAGCTTAATACCCTAATATGATTGAGTGGAGATAAGAAAGAAGAAGAGGGAAAACTCGCGTTAAAAATTGTGTTGTAAGTTATGTTTGAATCTCCCCATATCTTGTCCAATCTAGAGAAGACATTCGATTTTCTTGTTGTCTCCTTTGTCATTGTCAATAATATTGATTTGTCTGTCTCCGCCTGTCAGCTTTTCGTTACAAGATAACAAAAAATACACGAAACGGATTTTGTTAACGATTTTGTGACAAGATAAATTGTAACCATCTTATAACCATTAGTCGTAAATATAGCTAGAAGTTTTGTATACTCTCCTTGGATAATTATTTTTTACTAAATACACCCATCCCCCGATTTACACGGTACTTTTTTTACACGTTTTCGCTTTTACACGGTTTTCCAAATAAGTTTTTTTTTATCGCACTATACTAAATGCTACTGTGATTGAACACATGCGCTGTGTACACATCTCACGAGGAATCCCGAGCTTATGTGCTGACTACATATTTTAACCTGTCAATGCATTTTATTTTTATTTCTGTGTACACCTATCCCCCGATTTACACGTTTTTCTCAGGAACGTATCTACCGTGTAAATCGGGGGATAGGTGTATATGTAGCATATCTGGATGATTTTTTGACACGAGTTAGGTCTGGAAGGAGTTTCGACCTCGCAATATACCTTGTCACAACATTCTCTCTCGACCTATCTGAGTGAAACTTTGACAACTCATAGAGTATTTCAAGTCGCGCATCTATAAGTACTTCCTCGGTGTGGAACTGAGGAGTGTTCAAGAAGACCTTGTCTGGAGGAGAACTCTCTCAAAGTGGGGAAGTATTCCTTGCTGAAGAAATGTGTACATATACAACTATACATACAGTAGAACCTCCCTGTAAAGGACACCTAATTACAGAGATAAAACGTCCTTTAGAGAGAAGTGTTCTCTTACCAGAGAGTTGCTTAATGGTAAAATTGTGTAAATAACTACTGTCCTTTATAGAGAGCTGTCCTCTATAGCGTGATTGTCCTCTCATAGAGGTTCTATTGTATTTCCCTACATTTTATCTACCTTTTATTTACTCCTTTATTATATTTTTTCTGTAACAATTTATTAGAAGAATCAATAAAATTGTTTAAATTGTCAATTGTCATAGAGTACGTCGGGTCGGAGTAACTGTCATAGTTTTAAAACGCCGAACTATGCAAATTAACTGATTATAGGTTAAAGTTAGAGAATATTCTGTTTATTCCGCAAACGTTGGCACAAAATCTAACCTCTACGGATGAAAGTTTACCACTATAAACCAGAGTATGGCAAATAGTTCAGAGTAAAGGGAGTCAGGCATCAACACAGAATTGATAAGAGAATCTGTCCTGTTTGTCTATCATCTTCCGTCGTAGACAACATTAGGGGCCATCCAAGAATCTGCCTGGGGGGCAACAAAAATAAAATAATTAGCTCCCAATTTACATAATCACTTCTCTTTTTTCCCCTAACCTCCAACCTTACAGTACGTTGTTTAGTAGTTCTACCATCTTGTGTCGAAATGTTGACTTGTCCCCTCTGTTCAAGTATTTGATTGCTATCGCCACCTTTCAGAATGTTCTCTTTGTATCATGGTACAGTCGATTTAACGGGGGCCGTTGTCCAAGTCTAAAGAGAGAAACCGCCTAGAAATATTTATTAACCAATTCTAGAACATGTAAAAAAAAGGGGGAACAAAGTCTGACTGTCAATGTGGTGGATAGCCAACCTACGACAGCAGTTCCCCATCATGGAGACTTATGGACTAAATATAGTCTCCATGACATTGTATAGTTATACAATGGGATAATAATAATAATAAACAAAGAACATGTAAAATCTTTAATTTAAAATACACACACACACACACACAAGCCTTTATTAAGACACACAGGTCTTACAGAGGATTCTCCTTGGGGTTACAAAACGGAGAAAGTGGGAAATAAAAATGGTGAAAGAATATATACATATGGTAAATATATACAGATTATAAGAAAGAATAAAGAAATAAGAAGAATTTTAAAAAATAAAAAAAAAAATAATAAAAATTTGGAAATATGGATGGGAGAAGTGGAGAGCGAAGAGAGGAAAGAAAGCAGGTATTTACATATGGAACAAGTCAATTTAAGTTCTTCTGCAGTGGACCATGGCTTTTTCAAGAAATCTTCAAGAGATTTTCCAGGAAAATCCGAGTGTTCAGGGTTGTAAGGTAAACACCGTTTTATCAGTGTGGTTAATTTAAAATACTTGTATGGATGTTCTACAAGGTAGCGAGCAAGAAAGCACGACTCATGCGAATTTAAGTTCTTTACATATGTCTAACATATGCGAAAGTATCGTGCATAGATGTTGTTTCTAATGTTTTTATTATTATTCTTTTTTCTGTTCATTTGATTTGTTGGCATTATCCTTGAGGTATAAAAGAATATGTGTAAACACATTCCATGTATATATCTGGTAGATATTAAAGAAACTCTTTCCTCATCAAGTGGTTCGTTATATATGGATTTATGTTTGTGTAGTCTAAATTACATTTTCTCCTTTTCTTCTTACCCAACCTTTTATTCTATTTTTTCCATAGCTGGAGGAGAGACATTTGTAAAATTAAGGATCTTGATCAAATTCCACATTTTTTATATTAGAGTAATTTGTGATCTTGGAATTGGAAATACTGTAGTTGCCTTTTTTACCTGGTAAATCAGGACTGTATTTTCTATTTACTTGAATTGTTCTGACGTGATATAGGAGAGGCGGCACATCGTCCTGTTCTACCTTTTTTTAAATGAATTCTATTATGATATGACCCGGAGTTATATGCAATGGTGGGAGCTAGCAGTAAAACCTAGATGAGAGTGCTTCTTATTGTCATCAATATTAATGATAATCAATCCACTTTGCACAACCCTGTCCAACTTTGTGTTTGTAATAAAGGGGAATATCAAGAAAAAAGTCAAATTTGTTTTTAAAAAATTGCACAGATATTAAATCCAGGTATATTTCAGCCATATTTTGACAAATTTCAATCAATTAAATAACTTTTTAGATAGAAAAATTACATTGTGTACCAAAAAAAAATGTCAATCAATCAAATGTGTTTAGTAACCTTCATAATTGCTTTCCCTAGTGGTAAAACACCAGATCTACACAAAAATTGGTTTCTATTTATTAGTTAGCACATGATCTTTTAGTTGAAACTCTGATACTTTCATGTGAAAGTTCAATGATTTAGAGAAGGGTAACTAACATCGAGTTAAATATTTATATGGATGATACTCAGGGTAGTTCTGACTATTGACTGATGAGAAGGTTATATGTAAGAAAGCCTTCAGAATGACATCGAGGTAGATTATTTTAAAGGTCGGCTACAAACAGCCTGATCAAATAAACCACTAGAGGTGGATCAAGGTAAACTTGTGGGTGGTGGTGGGACTTCCAGATTTTTCTACTAGGGCGGAAGTGGCGTGGTCAAGATCGTGAGGAACTCTTCGTGAGCTTATTATCTATTTGTTAATCCCTGGCCGCACGATGTTCTCAGCTCTCTCTTCATATAATGTATAATCCCCTTGTATCGGTAATATATATATACAGTAGAACATACTCCATGAGAGGACACTCACGCTTGAGGACACCTCTCTATAAAGGAGAGTGTTCATTGATAAAATTACCATTTTTACTATTTAGCAACTCTCCGGTAAGAAGACACCTCTCCCTAAAGGACACTTCAGCTCTGCAATTAGGTGTCATTTACAGGGAGGTTCAACTGTATATATAAACTTGTAAACAGCACAAAACGTTTCATATTTTTATTTTAACTTTCGAAAAATCACCTTTACCAAAACATTCAATAATCCTGGAGGTTTCACACGTCAACTTTTCGAGCAAAAATAACACAACTGCATTTATTTTTTGCTTAGAAGCTGTTGTAGAGAGTTTCGCTCGTTAGTATCCCCAGATCGGTCGTTGTGGAAATATAATAGTTCTAATACCTAACAACGCGCGGCGAAAATGCACAAAAAATGTGAATGAAAGCTTTGGTGCTATGTTTAAACGTAGGAAATCTCACATGATAGGATGGAATGGCTACCTAAGCTAGTATTGCCTGAACGCTTGCAGCCGAGGCTGCACCCCTGACCTACAGCCAATAGGAACCGGTGCATTCTCCATGCACCGAGCGGCCATTTGGTTTTGCCCCTCGTACCCGCCTTTATGGTCTAGCTCAGGGGTCGGCAAATTTTTGAGTAAAGAAGAGCCAAAAATTACAATTTACAAACTTTCAAAGTTTTTAAAGAGCCACTTTTTTTTTCCTTGCCAATAATAAATAGTACTCGCATAAATAATATTTACGTATGGAACTATATAAAGAGCCGCAGCTTCACATCCAAAGAGCCGCTTGTGGCTCGCGAGCCGCAGTTTGCCGACCACATGGGGTCGACCAATCAGCCCACAGGCGTCTACGAGAGTTTCATAGCCAGGTTGCTGTCCTTTCCTTCGGACTTGGTTAAATCCGTCCAACGCTCCAATAGGACTCCTTCCCTTTAGCCCTCGTACCCTTAGCTCCCAGTACTCCTTCCCTTTAGCCCTCGTACCCTTAGCTCCCAGTACTCCCTGAATCTGCCGACGAATCAGGGACCTCTGAGGTTGACACGGGGAACCACGCGAAGGCGGGGGGTGTTACCGCTGTGTGTATTCGGAAAGTTCACAGTTAATCTGATTTAAAATCTTAGCGATAAACTACTGACCTAGATGAGGGGGAGGGGGGAATTTCTTCGTCTGATTTGTCCGCCATTTTGAAAATAAACTTTTGTTAGAAATATTGCCAGAACAAACGATATGATTTAAGTTGGAAAACGCCATGTGCAGTAATGTGGTATTTTAAAATGATGTATAAAAAAGTATCGTATTGATAATCATGATGGGTAGTTTATTTTATAAGGTTGTTCCAAAAGTTCGTTAAAATATTATGATTTATATTTTGTAAGTGTTTACGAACTTTTGGGACAACCTTGTAATTCTGAAACTTGGCCCACCTGCTGATTGGTCACACTTGATATAGAACATCAGAGATTAAATCATTCTTCTTTATAAAAATCTGTTATGATTTTACCAAGGTTACCTATATTACCAAAGGTTGTCCCAAGAGTTCGTAAAAACACTTGAAAAATATAAATAATTATCATAATATGTTTACGAACATTATAATTCAGGTGTGTCTCCTTAATCAAAGGTTTCTATGGTGATTTAGCCATAGTCTGGTTGTAAGGTGTCTTCCTTGGTCCAATCAACTCTATGTCAATTTTCGTGGCAAATAAGCGATTGTTTCCCCTTGCTAATAGTGGGTAGTTAGCGACTGCCTTTTAGAGCATAAGTAACATCTCATATCAACATAAAGCAGTTCGAATTTGATTATCTGTACGCACTGGTGGGATTGAACTGACGCAAATATCGCAAAATATATATTTCTATAGCTGAAACACTTTTGGTTATAGAATCGGCTGTTATCATACCTCATTCTGTGGGATTCAGATGTTAGCAGAAAAAGTTCTATTGGGATAGATACCTTACATCGAAATATCTGTAGGGGCTTTCCGATATTTATAAAAGCTGTTGGTGATGAATAGATCAAAATTTATGTGTGGAAAAAGAATATTTTAAAATGCAATTGTCTTTGTATTTTTAAATAATTATGTGCTGTTGTTTTTTTTTTTTTTTGTTACTCTTAAGTAAGCAAAATCCAGTTAACGTAGAATATGAAAAAAAGGGTTGAAAACACAAGGTTGTCCCAAAAGTTCGTAAACACCTGCAAAAAAACTGAAATACCAATATTATTCACCGTTATGTATGTCTTTGTGTATTATGTATAAAGTAATTGTATTATGTATTATTATGTATTCGTCGTAATAATATTATTCGCCAAGTAATAAGAAAAACACGAACTTATAAAATCAAAGAGAAATTATGAACTGAAAAAATTCTTTAAAATTTTTCTTTTTAGCGATGAAAAATGTAACAACAGTTTGCCATCTTTATCATTTGAAGAAAAAAAATGAGACAACCATATATTTTCACAACGTGAGTGAAAAGCTATTAAAGCGGTGTTTGATAAAAGAAGGGCGTGGAGATGAACAAATCTTTGGGGATTAATGATGTAATCATCTGTCAAAGGGGAAGCAACAGATGTTCTTGTCCATACTGGACACTTTGACAACATCATCCATTCTCCTTTTCCAGTGGCCAACAACAGGCTTCTATATAAACAGACCCTCTATATAAACAAAGAACCGAAAACTTGGTACAGTGAAAAATATTCGAAACTATTATAGACGCGTATGATTCTTTTGAGAATTAAACAATTTCTACTGCCCTTGCTGCAATGGAAAATTTAATGGGAGGGTTCACCACTGATTTTTCACTTAATTTTTCCATTGCAGAAAGGGCAGTAGAAATTGTTTAATTTTTAAAAGAATCATACGTGTCTATAATAGTTTCGAATATTCATAACAGATGGCGCGCTGATGCATTATAATACAGTGAAAAATCCTCTAAAGAATGAATTGAAACTTTATAAATGAGTTCATATGTTTCCTTGTTTCGCATACATTTCCGAAATATTTTACTAATCCCGGCAAAATTGGAAACAATATCGATAAAGGTCTGAAAAGGAGTCTTAATTTCCACTTCGGACTATGCAAATTAACCTGTCATCGGACGTATTTGCATATTCCGCACAACTTTTCACATTATGCACGACTTATCTGAATGAAAAAATTTCGACATCTATATATATATAAAAATGAATGTTTGTATGTTTGTCTGTTTGTTGGTTTGTATGACCTGTATACAAATTCGCAGTAGTTCACTAATTCAAACCAAAATTTCCATACATAGGTAAAAAATAACGGGGATGACGATAGGCTATTTTAAAAAATATATAAATCAATTATAAAAACTATATATTCAAATTATTCTACTTAGCTCACGAGCAGCGCCCTCTAGAACGCGGGCGATCTGCCGGCAGCCAACGGGCGCGCGCCGCCGGCAGGTCGCTTTAGCGTTCTAGACGAGAAGATTTTTCTTAATTACAATGCAAGTCCTTAACTATATTTACAGGTTTTCTAATTTATAACTATTTCACATATTTACATAATTCGCCGTTTAAAATAACCGCTCTTGCTATATTTGCTATGTTTTATTTTGCTATGTTTAATGTGTTTGAATAATACATTTAATGATGGAAATGTTGACAGATTGTGAAGATTCCATTAGATCCCATGTTGATCTCATGGAATAAAGTCCGCCCTAGGCTGACGAGGGACATTAGCCCGAAACCATGGTCTCTAGGTGGACGCTTTTCAGTTTGCCAAAGTTGGTGTTGTGGCTTTGTCACCGACCCGAGGCCGCTAGTTGAGGCGACGGACAATAGATGGCGTCTGGTTTTAGACGTCTATTTTGACGGGAGAGGCGATCCTTGTCTCTTTATTTATATATATATATATGAAAAACAATAGAAAAAATAAAAGATAAGTGGGTCAGGTGTTGATATTAAAAATAAAAAAGGCATCTCCTGACCACGAGCACATGTGCTTTTTAGATGGCAGAGCGCCATCTAGTGGAGCAAAAATGTCATTCCAGTATAATATCTATTACTTTAGCTATAAACAGTCTGATGCACGCCCGCGGGAGCACAGCCACGACACCAGTTTTGGGAAATTTCAGACAGTTTCGGGCTATAACCTTCAGGGGCGTCTTCGATTTCATATATCACATTAGGAATTATCAAATCGGCCGAATTTGCCAAAAATACTGGTGAAGTGGTAAGGTCGATGCATTCTAAGGCATATTTAAAGAGATAGGTGTCACTTTTGGTATACAGGTTGTTGGCTTTTTGTCTGAATTTGCCATAACTGGTGTTGTGGATCATTCTTTTTCATTACTAGTAAAGTTTTTTCCGATAAAATAATCCCTTGAATCAATATTACAATAAGAACATTAGGTCTCCAAGGAAAAGTTCCTTTTTAGTAAAGTTTTTTACTTTGGTGATGCACAGTTCTGATGCACAATTAAAGCGTGGTGTGGTAGCTTGCTAGGCAGGTGTCGATATACACGGGTTCCTGCACCACAATTACCCGGGTTTGATCTCGGAGATGGGAAGGCAAGAGAACGTAACACGCGGGGATAAGCAACGCGTGAAAGATGAGCATTTTGAAAATAAAAATAATATCGTATTGACTAGCGACTAAATATTGAATACTTCATGAATCTTTGTGATTATATATATCGAGTTGATGTGTAATCAGCAAACCGTCTTTCTACTCTATATATTTAGGTAGTTCATGATATCATTTCTAATTTGAAGACTAACTTTGAAGAAAGCAACCAATGGATAATGCTCCAAGACCTCAAACCTGCTCTAGTCAGCCAAGTTCTAGACCAACGACTCCGAAAGAACAAGTATCAAGATTTTTCAGCTGTGATAAATGCTCCAGTCAGCCTTGTCGCCCAATTTCTAGACCAACAACGCCGAAAGAACAAGCTTCGAGGCTTTCCAGCTGTGTAATGCCCTCAAGTCAGTCATATCAGCCAATGTCTAGACCAACAACGCCGAAAGAAAAAGTATCGAGGCTTTCCAGCTGTGTAATGCCCTCAAGTCAGTCATATCAGCCAATATCTAGACCAACAACGCCGAAAGAACAAGCTTCGAGGCTTTCCAGCTGTGTAATGTCCTCAAGTCAGCCTTGTCAGCCAATTTCTAGACCAACAACGCCGAAAGAACAAGCTTCGAGGCTTTCCAGCTGTGTAATGTCCTCAAGTCAGCCTTGTCAGCCAATGTCTAGACCAACAACGCCGAAAGAACAAGCTTCGAGGCTTTCCAGCTGTGTAATGCCCTCCAGTCAGCCAATTTCTAGACCAACAACGCCGAAAGAACAAGTTTCGAGGCTTTCCAGTTGTGTAATGCCCTCAAGTCAGACTTGTCAGCCAATTTCTAGACCAACAACGCCGAAAGAACAAGTTTCGAGGCTTTCCAGTTGTGTAATGCCCTCAAGTCAGACTTGTCAGCCAATTTCTAGACCAACAACGCCGAAAGAACAAGCTTCGAGGCTTTCCAGCTGTGTAATGCCCTCAAGTCAGACTTGTCAGCCAATTTCTAGACCAACAACGCCGAAAGAACAAGTTTCGATGCTTTCCAGCTGTGTAATGCCCTCAAGTCAGACTTGTCAGCCAATTTCTAGACCAACAACGCCGAAAGAACAAGCTTCGAGGCTTTCCAGCTGTGCAATGCCCTCCAGTCAGCCTTGTCAGCCAATTTCTAGACCAACAACGCCGAAAGAACAAGTTTCGAGGCTTTTCAGCTGTGTAATGCCCTCCAGTCAGCCTTGTCAGCCAAGTTTTAGACCAACAACGCCGAAAGAACAAGTACCGAGGCTTTCCAGCTGTGGCATGTCCTCTAATCAGCCTTGTCAGCCAAGTTTTAGACCAATAACGCCGAAGGAACAAGTAACGGTGCTTTCCAGCTGTGGCATGTCCTCTAATCAGCCTTGTCAGCCAAGCTTTAGATCAACAACGCCGAAGGAACAAGTAACGGTGCTTTCCAGCTGTGGCATGCCCTCTAACCAGCCTTGTCAGCCAAGTTTTAGACCAATAACGCCGAAGGAAAAAATTTCAGGATTTTCTAGCTGTGCCATACCCTCGAGGCAACCTTTTCATCCAAGTTCTAGAAAAACAACACCGAAGGAATCAAGATCCAAACTTTCCGGCTCAGACATACGCTCTAGCCATCCAAGATCTAGATCAAAGACACAGAAGAAACAAGAATCGAAACTTTCCAGCTGTGACATACGCTCCAGCCAGCCAAGTACTGGACAAAAAACCGTTATGGAAGCAGGATCGGTACCTCCCGGCTATGACATACGCTTCAACCAACCTTGTCAGCCTAGCTTTAGATCATCAATATCGATAGAACAATCATCAAGACCCGCGAGCTTTACCATACAATCCAGTCAAGTTTGCCAACCAGACGTTGAATCAACCAAACCATTTAGCCTAACACCAAAATCCCTCTTCAGCCGTGATCTCTCCAGTCAACTTTCTCAGCCAAGCTCTACATCATTAAAATCTATATCTCAAGTGCCAAAATCTCTCAGCACTAAGCACCATGCATCAAGACCTCACGGCTCTGACAAACGTTCAAAAGAATTTCGTAAGTCAATATCGAGATCAACAAAACCAGTTGAACAAAAGTCAGGGCCTTCCAACTTTGACATCTTCTCCAGTCAACCATGTCAGCCAAGCCATATATCAATACCACCGATGGAACTAGCATCAAGACTTCAGGGCTTTGAAATTGGCTCCAGCGAATTCCATCAGTCAATTTCGAGATCAACAACGCCAGTTCAACAAAAGTCAGGACTTTCCAGCTTTGACATTTTTTCCAGTCAACCTTGTCAGCCAAGTTCACTATTAACACCGATGGAGCTCGCATCAAGACCTCGAGGCTTTGAAATTGATTCCAGAGAATTTCGTCAGCCAATTTCGAGATCAACCACGCCGAATGAACAAATACCAGGTCTTGTCAACTTTGACATTTTCTCCAAACAACCTTGTCAGCCAAGCCCAATATTAACACAGATGGAGCTCGCATCAAGACCTCGGGGCTTTGAAATTGGCTCCAGCGAATTTCGTAATCCAATTTCGAGATCAACAGCGCCAAATGAACAAATATCAGGTCTTACCAACTTCAGTCAACCTGTTTTTCCGAGTTCTGATTCAACAACACCGATGGAACTATCATCAATATCGCGCGGCTTTGAAATTCGTTTCAGCGAACCTCGTCAGTTATGTCCGAGGTCCGTATTGCTGCTTGAACAATCAACAATACCTCACAGCTCTAACATACGATCTAGTCATCCAGGTCTGCCGAGACCAACAACAATCCAACCAATACAAGAGCCTCCTAGCTTTCACACTTTCTCCGTCGAACCTCCTCAGTTAAGCCCTACTAGATCAACCAACCCGATTTCCCAAATACCAAAATCTCAGGGCCACGATATATTTTACAGCCAAATTTTTCAACCAAGCCCTAGACCGACATCACCAATGGAATCAACACCTCAAGCCATATACTCCAACCAAATTCGCCACTTAAGCCCTAGATCACAAATACTGATGGAACAAATATCAACGCTTCAAAACTATGACATATGCCCCAGCCAAATTCTTCAGCTAAGCCCTAGACTAACAACACCGATTGAACAAGCAATAACGCCTCAAGACTATGCTATACGTCCCAGTCAAATCCGTCAGTTAAGCCCAAGACCGACAACACCTATGGAACAAATATCAACGCCTCAAGGCTATATCATTCGCTCCAGCCAAATTCGTCAGGTAAGCTCTGAACCATCACTACCTATGGAACAAGAAACCAGATCTCACGGCTATGACATACTCCCCCCTGAACCTCGATAGAGGAGACCGACAACACAGATTGATTGCATTATCCCGAGTCAAGCACGGCACAAACCTGCGACATCTACACCACCTGTCGACCAATATCAGCCAGGATGTTAAGCGTATCCATTGACTAGCGCTCGATCCAAGCACCAATCTAAACTAGAAGTAGTCGGAAAGAAAGAACAACCACGAAACACTACATGTCCAATAAAATTTGATTACGACAGTTTCTAATCAATCTAAATGAACTATCAAAACACTTTTCTCTCTCTTACTTTTTAGTTTCATTCAACACCATTTTAAGTCTTTGGAATTTGGGTCTTGTATGAAATTATTTAAAATAAATAACAAAACCTTTCTTAAAAGGTTTACTAATTATGGTTGAAATTCGCCTAGAAAAAGAAAGATTCGGCGCATTTCAAATTTCGTTTATGGAGTCCCCTCTCAAAAGAAGAAAACTCGACTTTGAAATTTTATGTGTTCGATTGGGGGGTCGGTGGAAGGGTGCTCTAAACCGTTGGTTTTCGGCCGCTACGACCCGGAATCAAATCCCGCACTGGGCACTTTTTTCTAATTAAAAAAAAAAAAAGCTCCAATGGCTTCCGATTTTTGAAAAATTCCAAACCCATCAGCGAGTGCATGTAACCGAACGGAGCTCCTGCACATTTGTAAGTGCAAAAGTCGAACTGCTTTTCATATGTGTAGACATGTGGTGCACTTACAGTAAAAGCAGTCGCTAACTGCCCATCATGATTACCAAGGCCTGTACCAGGTGTACTTGGGATAATTTTTTGTGTGTGTGTGTGTGTGTTCGATTGAGCAAATTTTTACAACCACATTAAAATGTTGCAGCAGGCATTAAACGAAATTGTATTTTCCCCTTAGGATAAAATAGGACAACATATTAATGTGTTGTTGTGTGTGAAAGTTAAAAATTGGATGGGACATACCATTAAGTGGATTGATAAAGAAAGTTTTGAACGGTGGTAAAATGAATTGAAGGAGAACGATAAGAAGAATTGGATGAATTGACTGGAAAGGAAGCTATGAAGAGAAGTATGGCTCCACTGGAAACTCAAGAGCAGATAAATTGAAATATTTTCCAAAGTCTGCGAAATTTTTGAAACGACAGAAAAAAAAGCATTCAGATAAGTTTTGAAAGATCTAGAAGCTAGCTACAAGTTCTTGGCCCTCCCTGCTGATATTTAGAGTTCTTGGAGAGAGGGTACATTTAAAAAAATTGCACATGAGAGTAATGAGTAGGCCTGTTTGGTCAAAAAAAAAAAAACTGGAAGGATTTCTATGAAGAAGTAGTTTGCTGACGTGGCATTGTAAATTTCATTTCTGAGAGAATATAAACTTATTCGTTTGGAAACTATCAGTGTAATCATGGTCATATCTTAAATACCAATCAAAATATTCCAACAGATTATAAAAAGCGATGAGTGTCTTTATTGGAGACTTGGAAAATTTCGATTAAAAGATCATCGACCCGCTGCTCAAAAAGAAGATTCTACCTAACGACGATAACCTATCAATTGAAAGCTTGGCAATCTGTAATGAAGAAATTCGTTAAAATCTGTTGTGATATTTCGATACCTATCCTTCTTCTTCTTCATCATGACTGGGTGAAGTAGAATGCATCTGCTTTTGTCATTAAGACTGGGAGCACTCGATACCTATTAACTTGTTTAGTTTCACGATGTGTGACATCGGAAAATTAGAAGAATGAACAAAAGGCGACAAAGAGCTATAAATGTGAATGCTGGCAGGGAGTGTGTGTGGTACCTCGATGTTTAGCCCGTCATCTCGTTAATGGTCCGCGATTCTATAGAATTAGAGAGAAGATCTGTCGGTCTTCTTCCTTCCTGTAATCCTCCCTCGGGACATTCCTCAATCTTTTCTTCCTTCTTCCTCAAGATCATCGTAGAAATAACATTCTCTACCTGGGTCAAAGTGTTAAAGTCACCGCGCGTTTCCTCTCTACTCCAGAAACACATTCTTATAATTCTTTTTTAACACTTTCTCTTCATCTACTTCAGTTTCTCTGAGTCTGTTTTTTTTTTTTTTTTTTT
>CP092873.1:67997958-68077542 GCA_030710605.1 Cordylochernes scorpioides | reverse complement strand
TGTGAAAAGAAACATTCGCGTTTTGGTGTTTTTTATTTGTATTATATATAGATGGCATGTTATTGCTATGTATTAATATATTTTGTTGTTCAAAAATATATCTCCCCTCGATTTATCTATTTATTCTCACTTATAAAATTTGCTATACTAGGAGAATCCTGTATGGGGCTTGATCCCTAATAAAGGTTTTCAAGTTTTTTTGAAGGTCTAAAGTAATTGTATTATGTATTCGCCGTAATAATATTATTCGCCAAGTTAATAAGAAAAACACGAACTTTTAGGACAACCTTATATATTTTAAAATGTAATCTGATGTCTTCACAGCAACCATCACTACATTATTTAGGAGTTCTGTTGGGAAATTCTTTGTACTTCCCTGTCTTTATTGATTCGGGGAAGAGAGACACTGGGGTTGGGTCTTGTACATAGCTGGTAGTTGATGGTGTATAGCACCATTTTGGATGGCCTTCGATAATAATGGTTCAGTGATGATGATAATAATGATGATTAGTGAAGGCTGGTGATTGATGGTCTTCCATATTGAACGATTGGTATTTGTTGGTCATGCAATCAATCCGTTTTTTATTATTTCCATTCCTCAAGTGTTCATTTTTCTGTAATAAAGCTATATAAGGTTGTGTGATGTAGTTATCGCTATAATTTTATAAAAAATGTTTTTTTATATAATAAACTAAACGTCCAAGGATGAGTATCTTTTTAATTAAACGTTTTTCGAGATTTCGGGATAACGCCCTTTTACGGGAAAAATTGATACAATTTTTTTGTATCAATTTTTCCTGTAGAAGGGCGTTATCCCGAAATCTCGAAATCGTTTAATAAAAGATACTCATCCTTAAACGTTCATTTTATTATCTAAAAATTGCTAGCAATGGATTGTATTCTGAATTGGAAAAAAATGTGTATTTTTCTGCATAAATAACACAAATTTTCTTAGCTATTATGTCTCTAAACACGTGTTTGTTTTTATTCCGAATGGTAACCGTTCTTAAATAAAGTGTCTTTCTACACACGTCCCGGAGTAAATCATCAATACTGTAAGTAAACATCCAACCCACATTAGTTTGCTGAAACTTGATTGGATAATATATTGACCAATCACACTGGTGGATTATATTTACTCTTCTAAATAAGAATCAGTTCTAGAATAGACTGGAGTTTCAAATTCTATGGTCCTAACAATTACGTACCCTATATACGTATTTCGCATCGCAGTGAAATTACATTATTTACACAGATCAATCTATTTATGAGCTTAATTACAGTAGAACATTCCTGTAAAGGAGACCTAGTTGCAGAGTCAAAGTGTCCTTTAGGGAGAGGTGTCCTCTTTCTAGAGAGTTGATAAATTGTAAAAATGGTAATTTTACAAATGAAAACTGTCCTTTATACAGAAACTCATGTTTATACTTTTAAAAGCAATTCAGTACTCTATACAATGAGATGACAAGACACAATCCCATGAAAAATCTTTCTAAAAAGAGTTTTTACAATAAAAAATAGTTCGTCCTACATTTGTAAATTGCTGTTGACATGTGAAGATAAAAATGTCATACAATCCGCCTGTAAAAAGACGTCAACACACTTCTTAAAAAAAAAAAAAAAGGTTTTGACAAGTTGGAGAGTGTTTGGGAAGGGTCAGGTTCTCTTTGGCAGTTTCACTGCTGAGAAAATTAAGATTGGAAGAGCTGCTCAACAAACTTCCGTTTATATCTTCAACCACTCTCGTACACACACAAATCCATCAAAAATAGCCCATAATTACTTTTTTAAGTTGCTTCTATATATATGTTTTTTTAATGATGTTTATATATTTAATTTAAAAAGGCATTTATTGGATCAAAATATCATTTATTTTACCAATATTTCAGTTGTCTGAACGCTAACCTTTATCAAGGTATTATAAATGATATTTTGATCCAATATATGCCTTTTTATATAAAGATTTATTTATGGATTGCTCTATTTTCAAAAAGTGTTTTATATATATAAAACGAAAATGATATTTTATATAAAAGGAAACTAACGCAATTTTTTTTTTTATAAAAAAAAAAAAATCCTAATTTTCTTACTTCATTGGAAAAATACCAGGAAGACGACCTGGTCATTAGTAGTGAACTCTTCAGTTTAATCTTCCATACCGCTCTATTGTAAAATACTGAAACAATATTGCTATTAATAAAGATATCTCTAAAGAGTAAAAACCTTGATGAAAATCACTTTCAGATTTCATAGCCAAAAATAACAGTTAATTCACAGCTAAATTCTAAAATTCTTTACCCACCTGCTTCTATTTTATCATTAAACATTTTTGAGACAATACATATCTTTTTATTTAAATAAAAAAAAAAAATATTCCTACAAAAGTTCGATTTAGTCATAAATCAAACGATATTTCAGTGCGTGGTCAAAAATAATATCAAAATATCACAGAATGGTTAAAAATACGCCAAAATGTCCCCTATGTAATTAAATCGGTTGAGCAAAGAACTTGACTAGTCTTTTCTTAGTATATTCTTTCTTCATTTTCTAAATGGAAAGCAAACGACTTCAATTCTCTCTAAGTAACATTCAGCTCTTCTTCCAATTTCCTCACCTCGATAGCTGTATTACCATAACCCATCTATATTTCTACGCCAATGGCAGCCCATCTTCTTGTTCTTTCTCTTAATTGCCTCCATTAACTTTCCGCTAATTGGTTCTCCACTTTTAATTAACCAATGATATAATATTATTTGGTAGACTACTTTTTTCTTAAATGGTTAGCGCTTTAAATAATTCTTAAATTCATGGACGCCATAATTTTCTCTCTCTGTCTTTGGAATTTCATTCAATTAAATTGCTCTCATTTATTCCGGTAGGTATTTTTATCGTTTTATTTTTAATTATCTCTTATAATTTATTTGTATGCATATTTTATTTATAATCAAGCATTTCATACTTATGTAAAAATGGCATATTCTTGAAGTGTCATAGTATGTTAAAGTAACGAAGAGCACTATTTTTCTTTTATAAGGTTGTCCCAAAAGTTCGTGTTTTTCTTAAAATGTTGTTTTTCTTATTACTTGGCGAATAATTTTATTACGGCGAATAAATAATAATACAATTACTTTATACATAATACAAAGACATTATATATAACGGCGAATAATATTGGTATTTCAATTTTTTGAAAGTGTTTACGAACTTTTTGGACAACCTTGTAATTCTTGAACCCATTGACAGTTTTTCTTTTCTTTCTTTTTTACCGTAAACCATATCGTTTTATATATACGTTAGAAAGGGTTGAGAATTTTAGAATTATCTTCGGCTAAGAACTTAACCCAGAAAATTTGAAGGAATCCACGCTGGAATGGAGGTTAATTTGCATCATGCAGGCCATTCTAACGCGAATGTTTCCAGTAAATTCTTTAAAATACTTCCACGAAAAATTCACTTTCACAACTATTTACTTACAGATTAGCTCTCTATCAAACAATATGTAAATGCTAATGAATATGTGGTTAAATTCGAATAAGCATTTACTAATCACAACTTAGGCTTACCTTTTGACTCTAAAGCTTCTGTGATATTTTCGAATACAATAAAGCTATGGATGGAATCAACTTTCTTGACACCCAAATACAAGATTGTCCTAAATGTTCGTAAATATAGTATGATTTATATTTTGTTAGTGTTTTACGAACTTTTGGGACAACCTTGTAATTCTGAAACTTGGCCCACTTGCTGATTGGTCACCCTTGATATAGAAAACATCAGAGATTAAATCATTCTCCTATAAGAATTCTGTTATAATTTTAACCAAGGTTACCAATATTACCAAGGTTATCCCAAAAGTTCGTAAACACTTGCAAAATATAAATCATAATATGTTTACGAACTTTTGGAACAACTTTATAATAGCATTTATAAAAGCATGCTACCTGAAATCTATAGAGCAATTCCTTCACACATCCCCCTTTTAAAAACCCTTTTCAAACTCGAGAAAGCCTGAAGCATGATTTAAAAAAGGGCACTCTAACAAAATACCTTTAAGGGTACAACAACGATATCAGTGTTACGTCTTTTAAGCTGATAGCAAATTTTTTTCCCTCGGTTTTGTGGGACGTACAATATCTGCCACACCTGTGCCAAGAGGTTCTCATGTTTTTTTTTTTTTACGATGACGGCGGCCTCTTAATCCACAGTGACCCCTACGTGAGCCGACTGTTGACAATAATTCTGTAAAGTGGCTGCTTACCTTGGTCAAATACTGTAAAACTCCTTAGAATTCTTTTTGTTATTTTTTTGTTCTTTCATAGTTATTTTTTTTTTGTTATAATTGTCTTATTTCATCAAGGCAACTTCAATTTTTCACATTCTCAACCACCCTTTATGTCTTCACTAGGTAGCCCTCCAGTATAGAGAGTTAATAGTCTTGTAAAAATAAATAAGTTCTTTGGTTCGCTAATTCTTTTATTTTGGAGCTGTTTGTTTTTATAGTTTGCGGGCGATAAGGAAATACAGAGAACTACCATTGACATAGGATTGTCTGATTTGTCATAGGAGTTGTCTAGAGAGGGCCAAGAACCAATCAGTTCACCTACTAACATACCAGAAGTATGTAGACCAGATACTACTGTCTGGGCCCGACCTATGCTCCATGTCTTCACGTCCTTCCACCCCCATATTCACCTATATACAGTATGCGGGCGATAAGGAAATACATAGAACTACCATTGACGTAGGATTGTCTGATTTGTCACATGAGTTGGTCTAGAGAGGGCCAAGAACCAGTCAGTTCACCTACGAACATACCAGAAGTATGTAGACCAGATACTTTTGTATGTATCCGACCTATGCTCCATGTCTTCACGTCCTTCCACCCCCATATTCACCTATATACAGTATGCGGGCGATAAGGAAATACATAGAACTACCATTGACGTAGGATTGTCTGATTTGTCACATGAGTTGGTCTAGAGAGGGCCAAGAACCAATCAGTTCACCTACGAACATACCAGAAGTATGTAGATCAGATACTCCTGTCTGGGTCCGACATGTCTTAATGTCCTTCCACCTCCATACTCACCTATATCCAGTATGCGGGCGATAAGGAAATACATAGAACTACCATTGACGTAGGATTGTCTGATTTGTCACTTGAGTTGGTCTAGAAAGGGCCAAGAACCAATCAGTTCACCTACGAACATACCAGAAGTATGTAGATCAGATACTCCTGTCTGGGTCCGACATGTCTTAATGTCCTTCCACCTCTATACTCACCTATATCCAGTATGCGGGCGATAAGGAAATACATAGAACTACCATTGCCGTAGGATTGTCTGATTTGTCACATGAGTTGGTCTAGAGAGGGCCAAGAACCAATCAGTTCACCTACGAACATACCAGAAGTATGTAGATCAGATACTCCTGTCTGTGTCCGACATGTCTTAATGTCCTTCCATCTCCATACTCACCTATATCCAGTATGCGGACGATAAGGAAATACATAGAACTACCATTGCCGTAGGATTGTCTGATTTGTCACATGAGTTGGTCTAGAGAGGGCCAAGAACCAATCAGTTCACCTACGAACATACCAGAAGTATGTAGATCAGATACTCCTGTCTGGGCCCGACAGGTCTTCACGTCCTTCCACTCCCATACTCACCTATATCCAGTATGTAAATAGTGACAGCACACTTGTGAATGTATTGTTATTCCACCATTAGATAATGTATGTGTTGATCCATGTGTCACAGCGCACCTGTCCACAATGACACAAATATATCACTTCTTCTTTCCGAATACTCTGCCTCACATCAACGCATGTGTGGAAAGTTTTCTCTAACACAGTTTTACCTGCACATCTCACATTCTTTTATAGTGTAGTGTGGTAATCATGAGAATCATCCTATAATTCCATCTCCGATATATCATGGAACATCGCCCTCAAGTATAAGATTGTCCCAAAAGTTCGTGTTTTTCTTAAAACGTTGTTTTTTTCTTATTAATTGGCGAATAATATTATTACGGCGAATACATAATACAAAGACATTATACATAACTGCAAATGATATTGGTATTTCATTTTTTTGCAAGTGTTTACGAACTTTTGAGAAAACCTTGTATGACAACATTCAATGATGGGGCTTAGAGAACGATGCTGTTGTATAAGTGCCCCTAGAACCAAATACAAGTTTGTGATCGAAATGAGCCATCAATTGTTTGAATAAATATTTGTTTGTTAATGTAATCAAGTCCAGGCAGCAATTATCACATGCCGTTATTTACATAGAGACATGGCGTCTGCTCCTCATGTCAGAGGCGGCCCTTTCTTTTGGAGCTAAGGAAATGCAGAGAACTACCATTGACATAGGATTGTCTGATTTGTCATAGGAGTTGTCTAGAGAGGGCCAAGAACCAATCAGTTCACCTACTAACATACCAGAAGTATGTCCAGTCTTAATGACAAAGGCAGATGCATTCTAATTCACCCAGACCCTAATATGATTGAGTGGAGATAAGAAAGAAGAAGACATAGAAATCAAAAGTAAAATACAAACTTGTGTATAGAATCTTTCATATAATAACAAAAAGGTGGTAAATAATTCTTTATTACCTAATTCGAAGTTTATTTTGACAAGATTTTGTGGAAAACGACAATGTTTAAGAACCGTTGATCAGAATATTAATGATTGTGAGGAGAAATAGATTTTCCTCTCAATGTTTTTATTTTTCTAGTAACGAGAGAGAATCTCGGGGCTTTAAATGTATTATTCAAAGCCAGCACTCCCCATAATTGAAACATCTCTATCTCTACATAATACATGTCGTAGTGCATTGTTTTGTCATCTTTGGTCGCGCCTCTCTAGCACTCCCCGAGTTGCTCTCCAGAGGTTACACAGACTCTGGGAACAGAAATGTTTGGAACTTGACAATTGACCTTTTTGTACGCTTGCATTTTAAAAAATATATTAGGTTCAGACATTTTGTGTCGATTAAAAATAAAACGAATTACTGGCCGAAGTGTCGTTTTAAAGTACAAATAGGAGTTTAAATAAATATATATCTTCACATCTCAACCAAATATCTGTTGAGATATATACTTTTAAATTATACTTACTCACCAAGAGTAGAAAAAATAATTTCTCAATTAATATGATTTGCCACCTTTATCATTACGTTGTTATTGGGAGTAGTGGCTGTTCACATATTTGATATGTTGGTAGGGGGATGGTAGGAAGGAGTCTGTGGAAATGCATGGACTCAACGTGGAGCCTGTAAGGACTTATTTAATATGGAGATTAGAAATCAGTAGGAAGCCTGTGGGAACTCAGTAGGGACTTAAATAGGGAGATTGTAGGGATTTAATGGGAAGTCTAGAAATCAATAGGGACTGTAGGAACTCAATAGGGGGAGACTGTAGGGACTTAATAGGGGTACAGTAGAGATTTAACGAGGATACTAGAATTCAGTAGGAAGCCTGTGGGGACTCAGTAGGAACTGTAAAGACTTAATGAGGAGACTTAGAAGCCTGTAGGGACTTAATAGGGAGACTAGAAATCAGTAGAAATCTGAAGGGACTCAGTAGGGAATAAATAGAGAGTCTTTAGGGATCTAATGGGGAGACTAGAAATCAGTAGAGATCTGAAGGGACTCAGTAGGGAATAAATAGAGAGACTGTAGGGATTTAATGGGGAGACTAGAAATCAGATCTAAAGTTACTCAGTAGGGAGAGTGTTGGAACTCAAGACTAGGGAATCTGTAGTAAGAAAACTCAAGCCGCTAACAGCTGGCGGCCATAAACCCTCGTCCCCTTTCACACACATTATTCCCCCCCTCATGCTAAATATATGCATTCCTCTTTTGCCACAAACACTTTTTAGAACATTCCACATTCTTCTTCCCTCCGTGTTGTGCCATAAAATCTCTGTTGAGGGACCACCTTGGTAAGATCCTAAATGACCTACCTGACCTCTAACCCAAGGAGGGAATCCATATTGTTTCGCTCGTGGGAGGTTCGAATTGAATGTTTCGCTATATATGGAATGAGGAAACATACAGCCAACTTTGTATGAAAGGGTCCTAACATATATCGCTATTGTTTGCCCAGAATAACTCTTTTGACACATATCGTGTTAGAAAAATTCTCAGTCCAATAAATGGCTATGGTAGGGGACAAACAAACAAAAGGTTGGAGAATATGAAGTAATCAATGTAAGTTTGGATGACATGTACTCTGAGGATCATCTTTTGATCATACTGGAGGTGGGATACACCTTGAAGAATGAAGAGAGAGACGGACAAGGAAAGATTTGATAAGGATGGCCTGGAATTAGAAGATAGAACAAGAGTGAAATGGTGTTCCTTTATGACCAACCTCCGTATTGAAGATGGCTGTGCTGCATGACGGTTCTCTCCACAATAGCAGCTATGTATAAGTGGGGTCGTCTAATGACGATACTGGAGGGGGACGGTAGGGACTCAATAGGGAGACGCTAGGGATTCGATAAGGAGATTAGAAATCAGTAGAAAGCCTGTATGGCCTCAGTAGAGACTGTAGGAACTCAATAGGGAGGTTGTAGGGACTTAATAGGGAGACTATGGGGTTTAATAGGGAGCCTATAAATCGGTAGAAAGCCTGTATGACCTCAGTTGAGACTGTAGGAACCCAATATGGAGACCCATAAGGATTGGTTTGATAATTTAATAGAATGGAATGAAATATAGTCTGATGGCTGACCTCCGCCGTACAGTAGCATTTATGTAGAAGTACGGGGAGGAAATGTCACCTAGGCGGCGACAGTAGGTGACACACCGGATGCTTGGCGCCAACCTGACCATCGTTACAGTTGCTCCACTTCTTTTACCTCTCGTATAATGACCTCAATTTATAGTCCACATCGACTTCAACCTTCATTTACTACACCAGCTTTCCAATGCAGCCGCTAGAATGCATGTATAATCGAATACAAACATTGACTTCCAAAATAAGCGCGCACACAACCCCACTATACAAAATTCTATATATATATAACTCAAATGTTAACTTTTTTGTTGGTTGGAAGTTTGTTTGAAAAAATATATATATATTGTCATATCTCAATTTTTTATTTGGTTCTCGACGTTTCAATGACTCTGTCAGGGGAATGGTTATTTTGAATCCTATGCTTATTTCAAAATAAAATACATAGTCAATGGTCATTATAAGTATGGTAGGTTACAACTAATGCTTGTTGCATATATGCACCCCACATATATCTACATATCTCCACAGTTGGATTAATCACTTATTAGATACGTGGATCCTGTTCGGTTTCTTGCCCGCATTGGCTGATTTAGACGTATTTCAGTGTTAGAAAAGTCATGTAAACCAATTTTAGTTTTAAACATTTGCTACATGGCGATTCTCTCGAACTTGGATATTGCCACAATGGATCATTGCGACTTTTAGACTCAATCTCACCTTTATACTTGTAAATTTTGTTACTAGGGAGAGGAAGTCATGGAGAATCTTAATAATAATGACCTAAAACCCAATTGTAGCTAATTCTGGTAATTCTCTATATTCGTTTCTTAATATTTGCAAATGTTTAAACCATTACTATCATTACCTTTCTACAGGCCTATACTAGAATAGTCTATGTCGATCTGTCAGTTTACAAAAAATTGAGTAAAATAAGGGAATTGTATGTTGGGAGGTGTTCTGGTTATCATGATTGCTATTTCTCCAACTGCCCAGGGCGATCCTGCGGTTAGCTATGGGTGATGTAAGACCGGTTGGTATATTGCCAATATTTGCCGTCTTCCTTCCTTCCCGGCCGATGCAATTTTTTGTTCGTTGATGGAAGTCTAGTAAAATGTCCCTATTCTAATTGATGTCACCACTTTACCAGACATGTCTTTTTCTGGGAACCAGGTAAAACTGGTGGAAAAATGACCCTTGACTGTTAAAAATATGTATGTGTTAACACTCATTGCTGGTCAGTTGAGCTTTAGAATTGTATGTTCAAATTCCATTGGTCGCGGACGAAATCTGCTTGATACCATTTTTTTCTCTGGCCTGGGGAATCTAACCTTTTTGAGCAACCTTAGTGGCATGCAGCACCTTGGTACTTTGCTATAGTGCATTGAGGCTTGTCTGCCTGCTACATTGTTTTTTGGGCTCGAAAATCATACACTTTGGTTAGTAGCCCGTAAAACCATATTCTCGCTCTCTTCCTTTGTTAGTAGAGGACAAGCCAGATGTTGCAGGAGGATATCTCGAAATGTATCAACCTGTAGAATAGCGACAATCTGAAAGCTTTTTTTTCCCTTTGTAAATAAAGATACCTATATTGATAATGAACTGAATTGCATTTCGTTTACTACCATTATCAATTGAGTATAGGTTACTAAACACATAGGTTACTAAACACATAGGTTACTAAACAATTCTAATGTATAGTAATTTTTATCTTTTGTATTTTGTATTGGTGTATCTAATGCTCGTCACTTTCTACTTGTGTAAAAATGTCTATCCTACCAATTAGGTGTAGTTTCAATAGAGCAAACTTGATACCTCTCAAAGTTTATTTCTACACACACATCTTAAAATCATAGTGTAAGAATAGAAATTATTTTTTGAAACAATTTTTACTCTCATCTTAAAATCAAAAATTCGAATATAACATTTGATAATAATTACTTTCAAAATAGACTAATAGAAATTTTGAAATTTTATACCAAGAAGTTGGAAGAAATGACAATGAATGATTACATTTTGGATGCATAATCTCTAAAAAAAAAAAACAGTTACATTTGAATCCTTTTTTAATTGTTTAAATCATTTAATCTATAAATGTAATAGACTTCATGATAAGTTTTTTCTGGGTGTATATAATATTTTCTTTTTCTACTTAGTGACGAATCTCCCACCATTTACAAAACACTTCAGGCCTCTCCTGAAGGAGGTGGCTCTTTCAATGTCAGTATTAAACGCTGATGCTTTGGCAAAATACAAGATAAATCTACAAAAAAAAAAAAAAAATCAAATATGCGAAATAACCTCTGAGAGAATAATTACAAAAACTATAACAAGACTCAGAACGAAACACTATAAAGGAATGACAATACATCCAGAGGGCACAAGAACCTATTGGACATGAAACAACTGTCCTGGTGTTGAACTAACACCCACCCACATATTCTCATGTCCAGCAATGGCCGCAGCCTTGCAGAAAATTGACATGAACCCAGAGCAGCAGCTTTACACATCTAAGATAGTGGACATTGCTACTGCTGTGATAGAGATGTATGGAGACATCTGAGTATCTTCATTGGACATGACAACAATAACAAATACTTTGCTTAGTAAGTACAAGTAAATACTTGTAATTTGAAGTCATTTTACAAATGGTTTCTTCACTAGACTCTGGCGGCATAGAACAAACCAATAAAGGCAGGATAGAAACAGCGAACTGGTAGATTTGTGCGAGTTTGACCACTGATTAGCTATAAGCCTTTCTCAATATTTATTTTTCCTTTCAGTAGGAGAAAGGGTTTTCTAAAAAATAGCACAAAGAAATGTCCCTACAGCAGACTAAGTATATTTACCGTAAAATAGAATCAATCCATCTGGTCTCTGGGACACACGCTAAAAAAAAATGAGGTTCGACCGACAAAGAGACAGACAGAAAAAAAAGTCGTCGCTAACCAGGTTAGGAGAGTGGGTGTGACATGGGTTTTAAATCTTGTCGCAGCAGAAATACCAGTCCGCCGCCGGAACCAATTCTGTGACACCTCTCCCCATCCTTTGGGGGGTGGGGTCTCTGGTAGGACAGGTTTGTGTCGCCCCTTGTCACCCTGATTGACTACCATATTGTCCCCCAAGACCTAATTGAACTGATCGTTCCGCTGGGAGTGTTGTCGCGCGCTGTACGAGAGGACATCTACCAAATCACTACTCCTGGAGGTGTTGGTTAAACTGACGTTTCCAGGATTTTCAAACCCACGTTCTGAAGTAGATTTTTATAAAAACAATAGCAGGGCTTCTCTCAATCGCTTCAAACAGATTATTTTACCTTGAAGTATAAGTAAATAATAAAAATATATACTGGCTGAAGTATCTTTATTTTCAAGAAATATGAATGCCGGCCATGCAGCCTATATCTTTACCATAATTCAAGTATACCGGTGAATTCATTAAAAAACTTCGGCATCCAGTAAGTCAAAAGTGAAACTGCTTCTGTATATGTGCAGACATATTGTGGTGTACTGACAAGAAAGCTGTCGTAGAAACTTACTCATCATGATTATTATTGTCTATATACCATATGTGGGATAATCTTTTTTAAAAATGATTTTCTCCTGTTGTTATGGTTTTCTTCGAATACCTTATATAAGCACACACACACAAACTTTATTAAAATCACCGGTCTTATACAGATTCACCACAGGAAGAAAGGAAGCATAGATGGAGTTCCTGTACTCCAGGCAGCGCAGCACCCAACAACAGCCTTCAGGTCCGACGCATACCTTAAGCGAATATGCTAATAATACAAACAAAGAGTACAACGGAATATTTTATTAAATAATTTACATCGCTAATATATGCTATTTTCTCTTCTTTCGTCCATATTAAGTGAGCATTCAAAGAAAAGAGGTTAACACAGGTTTAAATATAAAGAGAAAGGACATCTATCATGTCAAACTAGGCACAACAAACTATGCGCCTTCTACCGACCGTCACTGCAAACTGTCGAATATTCGGTGGGAACAAAGCCAGCTCTGGTAGACCACTCTCGACTTCGGGCTAATGGCTCAAGGTATCTTTAATTCCATGAGATCCACAGAGATTTCATGAAATGTTAAGAATTTGGCAAAGTAGTTAGGTCAAACTATTGATATATTGCCGGGGTACTAGTGACCAAGCCAATATAGTGGACATTGCGACTGCTGTAATAGTGCGTCTATGCTGTGATAGAGATGCATGGGGACATCTGAGGCTCTTCATTGGACACGACAACAACAACAATACAGTATACACACTCAAGATAGAGGATATTGCGACTGCTGTGATAGAGATGCATGGGGACATCTGAGGCTCTTCATTGGACACGACAACAACAACAATACAGTATACACACTCAAGATAGAGGATATTGCGACTGCTGTGATAGAGATGCATGGGGACATCTGAGGCTCTTCATTGGACACGACAACAACAACAATACAGTATACACACTCAAGATAGAGGATATTGCGACTGCTGTGATAGAGATGCATGGGGACATCTGAGGCTCTTCATTGGACACGACAACAACAACAATACAGTATACACACCCAAGATAGAGGACATTGCAACTGCTGTGATAGAGATGCATGGGGACATCTGAGGCTCTTCATTGGACACGACGACAACAACTAGTGAACAAGGGATATATCAGCCATATACCACAAGTTTCGACACAAGTCGCCTGTCTTGAAAGCTATTCGATTGAGGGAAACTGATGATTTTAAAATCTTGCCCCCGAGTATTGTTGTTTATGTCCCCCCACTTCCTCATATTACGTCGCTAGCACACGTGATCTCTCGAGCATGCGCCGTACAAATTAAAACAGTTCATTAGACTTTATTGCTGGTCCTCCAATTACCTTCCTCATTTAGCTGCCCTCCTCACTATTTGTACCGCCATGTTGGTGATAACACTAGTAGAGATATACCACGTCTCAGTACCAGTATACTCAGTATACGTCGGTAGAGTCCTATATAACATGTGTTGTTTGAAAGTCTTTTTCTTCGAGGATCCGGACGACGTCGGTAGATTGATTAGAGATTTCTACCTCTTTACGTCTGTGAAGAATCGATGTACCATCCATATGCCGGTAGATGTTTTGAGGTACCGCCACAGTTCCGTCTACATCAGATTGTTTGGTCCACATGGTCTATGACAGAGGCTTGGGAATTCAAATTTTACCACATTCACATTTTCTCAACTAATCTAAAATTTCAGAAAGTTAAAACCCCATTAATACGAATCTAAGTATAGCGATGAGAAGTACCATTTGAGACATCAAATGCTAAATGAAAAATGCTAATATTATTTAGTTCAATTATCATATTTGCTTCGAAGAACAATTTTTGATCTAAAATTATCAAATTGACTGACTACCGAAATGTTGATTAACACAATTTTAGCGTGAAAGAAAAACACGAATTTATTTTTTTGATGAGAGGAATGATCGAGCGACCACCTGTCTGGTGCGATCGAAACTGGATGGAAAGGCCGTGAGTCAGTGGGTGGACGGACCTACCCCGGTCATGTCGAGCTGTCTGCTGCTCCACCGCGTGCAGCGCACACCTTGCTCAGGTAGGAATCCGCACGACTACAATGTACCCTTTGTTACGATCGAAACGGCTGATAAAGCTGTAGTTATTAAAAATACATGGTTAGCTGTCCATGCTGAATTGCCTCATTATCCATATCGTATACACAGCTCACCATGCTCAGGTTGTCTTCCTCACTACTCGAATGTACCCTTGGCAACGGTCTGTTACGAACGAAACGGATGAGAAATCTGTAGTTATTGGAAGAACTGGTTAGCTGGTGGCCTCATGCCTGATCATCCATATCGCATGCAGCTCATCTTGCTCAGGTTGTCTTTCTCATGATACTACTGCACATTTTGCACTTGTCTGATGCGATTCAGGCGTACAGACTTCGGTCCATTGGTGTTTGATGCGATTGAAACTGGTTGGAATACTGTAGGGGGCAATATGATTAACTTAGAACATGTTGTTAGGTGTTAGTTAGCATCTAAGCTTGTTTATTTGTTTGCTTCTCCACTGCTCACCAGATCGGCCTCCGCACATGTACTGCTTGTCTGTTACGATCAAGATTGGATGGAATAGTGATTCAGTGAGTGGACTCGGGCCAGGTGTTGGTCATGCCAAGTTGTCTACACCCTGCACAGGCACGACGCTACTGTGCCGGCACCTGCCCATTGTGCTTTGTCTTCTCAATGTCTCATTAGATGGGGATGATTAAATATCGAGGTCATGGCTTCTTACACCGCACATGGTTCGTCCATCGAAACATTTGCTCTTTGACACAATAGAGTCTTCCTCCATCTCTGAAATCATTTTTTTCTTTAACCTACGCTCTTTTTTGTAAATAATGGTTTCTTTAATGATCATGATGCCTCTCTTCTTCGTCTCGTCCTCTTTTTTTTCCATTTAACCCACGCGAATATTCTTTTCTCTTCTTCCTTCTACACGCGGCAATATCTATACTACAATTGGAACGTTTTCTTCTTTCTTGATCCATTCAGTATGTTCGCAGCCATCCTTACATATCTTATAAAAAACATAGATACTATTGCTCAAATCCTAATAAGTAAGAAATGCATTGGTCTCTTTTACTTTTTAAAACTTTTCTAAAATCTATATTGCGCTAAAACTCAGAAATTTAAACAGG
Organism: Cordylochernes scorpioides; assembly: GCA_030710605.1. NCBI lineage: Eukaryota > Metazoa > Arthropoda > Arachnida > Pseudoscorpiones > Chernetidae > Cordylochernes > Cordylochernes scorpioides. The sequence goes on along the minus strand of CP092873.1, from coordinate 68,062,082 downwards.
GCACAAATATAAATGCTATTTACTATGCTATGAGTTAAGCATGGTTGGCGTATGAGACATGTTTATGTATGGTATGTAGTTAAATCTACATATTCAAAAATGTGCATATTAGTATTCCTAAGCCCTAGTTAACATCCTTCAAAATATCAATAAAACCCTAACATATTTTCAAATATTTAAGATAATTTTATTAGGTTATTATTCCTTTATTAAAAAAAAAAAAAAAGCTGTTTCGTTTCCAAGGTGACTAACGTGGCAATGGCACCCATTTTCTAATGAAGAGCAAATTGCGATTGCTGTAATAGAGATGCATGGGGACATCCGGGGCTCTTCATTGGACCCGACAACAACAAAAACAGAAAGTTGACATGGACCCAGAGCAGCAGCTTTACACACCCAAGATAGTGGACTTGCAACTGCTGTGATAGAGATACATGGGAACATCCGGGGCTCTTCATTGGACCCGACAACAACAATACAGTATACACACCCAAGATAGGGGACATTGCAGCTGCTGTGATAGAGATGCATGGGGACATCTGAGACTCTTCATTGGACACGACAACAACAACAAAAAAGAAGCTGTAACGCCAAACTAATACCGACTTAAAATGCTATATGTAACTTCACGTTTACACATCGCTATATAAAGTATCGTGATCAAGATTCTCTCTAGATTTGCATAAGGAGTTGGAATGTTCTGGGAGCGAAAAAAGAACCAGACGTACAGAGAGGTTGGGGGAGAGGAGATGAGTCACTTCCATTGATCCAACACGCCATTTTTCTCCCCACCCACCGAACCCCAGGCCCTCAAACCTCCTAAAATTTGCACCCCCGAAACCCAGTTTATCCTATTCACAAACCGAACTTACTAAACAAGCGGTTTATGACCACTCAACTTTCCGTTAATCTGGCAGTGTGATAGATAAGTATTTTATAAAGGTATTGGAGATCGAGATATTGAAAACATTTTATTGACCACACAAACCAATAGTAGGAGAAAAAAAAATATATTTTTAAATATAAGTTACAGTACCGGTTTGGCACTCTGATAAAGAGTAAAATAAAAATAATTAAAAAAAAAAAAAGAATCTTTCTAAGTCGCGCGCGCTTTCTGTGTATCTTTCCATGTTGAATATTTTCTTTGTTATATTTGTATGTACATTTAGCGCAAGTGTCCCTAGGGGGACATAGCGTTTTGAATTGAAATTAAAAAAAAAAAGATATTGAAAACTATACAATTATGTTACATTGAGGAAGTTCTCCCAAAGATGAAGAGTCCAAGCAATCAGATCACGGATAATTTCCAGAGTCATGAAGAACCTGTAGATTCTTGGTTTAGCCGAAGATGGCGATGTCATAAAGGTCAAACCCGAAGATCCATCTCTGTAGAACCTGAGGCCGCTATAAATGGTTAAAGACATCCCTGAATAGAGGTCTAACAGCAGAGCAGCACCAGTACCTATGGACTAGAGACATGTCGTCAAACCACAGACAATGCAGCAATCTCATACAGAGGCCGAAGCTTTTTTTTTCTCTAAAGAGATTGTGTAAGGGAAATCTAAATAAATACAATTCGCGAATAAAGAACTATCCATGGAGATCAAATTTTCCAGTTTTAAATCCGATTTGGTCTTATCACTTTTATCACCATGGGGTAGCGATAGGTCGTCCACTATCCATTTTCACTATTTCCTGCCGGAATAAATATCCAATAGGTATCCAAATAATCTGATAAAAAGTACTTAAATTCAAGTTTATTTATATACGTTGTTAAAATACAATTAGATACGCATTTCGAAAAAAACGAAATATTTTGGTCTCTAAAATACCACCAATTAAAAACAAATTGAATCTAGGACTTTTAAATTCTTAGATTCGAATTGGGAGGTCTTTATTGGCTGTTTTATTTCAGATTTATTTCAATTTATATAAAGCGCTATGTCCCCCTAGTAACACTTGCGCTGTCATACATGTATGCCTTTACATTTGTGTATACATATTTACAATAATTTTAGGCCGTAAAGAATAGTCATATGATATTAACAAGGAGAAAGAGAGAAAAAAAAAAAACGAGAACAGAGAACTGTGTACAAAAGAAAGAAGTGTCTGGCAATATCTACAATCAACATAATATATATTATCAGTTTCTTAAAAGATATCCAATATTAAAGATTTTCACATCATACTAGACTTTATTTAGGACTTGGGACCGATACATTTTGGTCCTAAATGCCGTTTGGTCTTGAGTCGGTATGTCTTAAGTCCGAAATCAACTCGTAAAAAGTAACTTGAGATTTTCGTTGTAAAGAATTACGTTCCAGACGGTTTTCACTGTGTTATACTGGCGACATTGGCCGACGCTCTCTATGTGTTAAATCTTTAATAAACAACTACCTCTTTCTAAAGAACAACACTTAGTTGCAGAGCCAAAGTGTCCCTTAGATAGAGAGGTGTTCTCTTTCTGGAAAGTAGCTAATAGGTAAAGAAGATAATTTTGGCGATTCAAACTGGCCTTTGTAGTGAGATGTGTCCTCTAATGGAGGTTCTACTGTATCTATTCCAGGATATTCTATTCATTCTTTTATAATGGTGGTGACACCGGGTCGATAGATATTTTGCCTCCTGACCTCCGCGGACCCAATCCGGCCTAACCTGCCTCTTCCCTGACGGAGATCCTGTCCCCAGCCTGGTCATAGTGCTTTGCATATATTCCGCTTTACGCGGCCATTGGGTATCAAAAATTATTTTATTTTGATTAGCAGCCCCGTTAAATAAAGATATTTCCGTCCTATAGATATCAGAGTTTAGCTTAATGTATTTCCTTTAAAAAAAAAATCAAATGTGATGATAAAGGCGGAAAGTTAGCCAATTCTGTCACACACACACACAACATAAACCGCATCACACAACATAAACCCGCACACACACAACAAACACACACCTAGTGTTTGGAGCAGCTGTTAAAATGAAAACTGACACCGATGTAATTCCAGACTCAGTATTGAGAGTTAAACAGACAAGGCAGGCAACTAAGGTAAAAGAAGGGTAAAAAAAAAAAGGAGAAGAGTGAATCAATGCTGGCAGGGGAAGAAGAATCCAACAAGGCTGGGCGTGAAGGGAGGATTTGAAAGGAAATGACTGAACTGCTGTGTTCAGATCTGATTCATTCGACATTCTTGGAAGATTCTTTACACACAAGTACCATCGCTGTCACGTCTTCGTTCTTTTGTACCGCGCTATGACATCATCCTTCTCTTTAAATCTCTGGAGAAGACTTAATCCTGTATATGCAAATATCTATTACCGCTAGAAAATAATTCTTGGGGATGAGAAGCACTTATCCCGATAAAAAACAAACAAACTGAATACCATTCAAATAAAATGGTTTTATAGAATTTTGCCAAAACCTACCAAGCGGGATTTTAGAGACTACCAATAATAAATGGCGCTTTTTTTTTTTGCGTTATTTAGAAAAAAAAAGTTTTAACAAAAAAATAAAAACTTGGTTAATAAAACGATGCAAATTGTGCTGTTTCAAATCTTGAAATTCGTTTTGAGGCCAATTTTTTAAAGCTTAAAGACTTGTGAGAGAGAAATAAACCTTAAAGGATGTGTCGTTTTTGAGAGAAAGTTACTAATTGAGGAAGACTGAAATGTAAGTGTAGAGCCTCATCAACATTACGTTGTACAAGTATAAAAAGACATGGATAGCAGTAAGAATGTAACGTGGCCACCCACTTCTACAGTCTTTATTACAAAACTAGAACGCACAGAAGTTGAGCTAGTCACAAACTCTATTGAAATATAAGATTATACAATCATCTTCTGAACGTTCAACTTAAAGTTGCTGATGGCCATTAAATCACTTGAATGGGAATAATTTGGCTGTGGTTAAGCTAACGGCATTAGAGAGATGTTGAATAAATATTTTTTAAAATCTGTGTCGTCTTATCAGATATTCGAACCTGGTATCAATAATGCTACAAGGTTTCCCAAAAGTTCGCATACACTTATTATATAAAATTATGTTGTAGTGTTTACCAACTTTTGGGACAACCTTATATATAAAACTACGTTGTCAAAGAGGTGTAGGATTGTTATAAACAGTCGTTTTTCGATGGCCACGATCCGGGATAGAATCCCACACATTAGACACTTTTTTTTTCTGAAGAAACGTTGTCAAAACAAGATAAACACATTTGTAAAAATTAGAGCCATCCACCTATTTATATTTTTATACATGGATGGGACATTTATTGTAACACAACCAATCAATTTACTAATATTTTGTTTGGACAAAACGCCGATCTTTTATACAATAACGCTTTTATTCTGTACTTTATTTGGTACACATACTCGTATTTGTACCTTATTTATTTGGTACAAAAACAAATATGGTATTTATATCTTGATAATGAGCTTGATGTTCTGCCAATCTAAATATGGATTATTTGAATTCTTTTTGTTGTGTATTACCATATTTATTTCTTGTATCTACACTATTTTGCATAGTGGTTGGTTATGCTTTTAGAAGATAGCACTATTTTGCATAGTTATTGATAGTGATTTTGTAAGATATAAATACCGTGGTCAGTTTTAGAGTGCAGGCAGTGGAGCTGCACGTTAAGTCAGTCTTGTACCTTATCTTGTGTTGGCAATAAAAACCCTATTTGCCTTACGTGTTGGTGATTGGAGAGACACAACGACGACACAACACTTTTGTTGAAATGTGTCTTATATAAAACCACCACAGCTGTACCGTAACTCCCCAGTTGTCATCTATACTGAGGGGGGGGGGGGTGAAATGTAATTCTCTAATATTCCAATTTTACTATATATATATCACTGTGCATTAAATATCTCTCAGAGTTTTTTTTCTGAATCCCGATATATATATATATGCTATAAGGTACAACTTCCTTAAGTTTTGTAGACCTGTGTAATTACAAAAACAACAAGACTCAGAATGAAACACTACAAAGCAATGATAATACATTCAGATGGCACAATAACCTACAGGACATACAACAATTATCCTGGAGGTACACATCATCCTGACTGTAGAATACGAACGTGTTGTTTTAACTGACGTTTTACACTTTTTTCTTTTCACGTTTAAATTATTGTCTTATGAGAATTTCACTTATCCATCTTTTTCTGTGTTTATTAAAACGTTTCGATTTTCATTTTAAAAATACAATTGTTCTTCGAAACGTACGAAAATATAAAAAGTCAAAAGTTTATGGTGCATTTCTTTCAATTTTTAAATCAAACTTTTTCTCTTTCTCATTGAGAAACCAGGTAAATTTTCTTAAAAAGGAAGATACTTCGGTCAGTTAATCCTTTTATTATCTCGACGTTTCGACAAAAAGATTTACTGGCCGATGTATCTTCAATTCTAAGAACTATGAATGCCGGCCAGGCACACAGCCTCTATCTTCACAGGTAAATGTAGTAAGCTTGCTGCAGATAACCTTTAGAAAGGGAAAACCGAGCATCTGAAAGAAGAGGTAGTTGAAAGCGTGTCACAAAAGAGGAAAAAACGTTCCCTCGAGATAAATGAAATCGGAAATCAATGCACGACGGCTCCTCTGGTTGATTGAAGAATCCTGATTTATTACTCTCTGAGGTTTGTAGTGAAACGCTCCAAGTTCAATGCCAACAATTAAATAGACAGTTGGAATACTAATTTCTCCAGAGAAAATGAAGTTGCTAGTTACACAAGGCCTTGCATGTTAATTATATTAACTTGGCTATATCACGTTCCCTTGTTTTTTTTTTTATTTCTTCACGCCGCGTCACATTAATTCTAACTTTAATGGACATTGAGTGCTTTGATCTGATAACATTGATGAAGTTCTAGCCTGTTTGTTTCCTTAATGAACATGCTTTGTTGCGTTTTTTTTTTGGAGCTTTTTTAATATTGATTTCGTAAGGCTCTGGTATGAAGGAGTGGCAGATAAAACTTAATAGCTCGTAGTTGAAGTAGTTTTTATGGATATTTTTATTATTAAACTGTGTAAGTCCTAGTTAATGGTCCTCAGTGGTAGTCTAGAGGACGACGTTATTACAGGAGACAACACTGCAGGTCATGTTGAAGGTCCTCAGTGGAAGTCTGATACAAGATTGTCCCAAAAGTCCGTAATCACTTGCAAAAAAAAAATAAATAAATAATAATAATTGAAATACCAATATTATTCGCCGTTATGTATAATGTCTTTGTATCATGTATAAAGTAATTGTATTATGTATTATTATGTATTCGCCGTAATAATATTATTCGCCAAGAAAAACAACGTTTGAAGAAAAACACGAACTTTTAGGACAACCTTATAGTACCCTTACTTGAATTATCGTCATTTTGAGACAAGAGAAAAGGTAAAATGAACATAAAGATTGAGAGTCATTTAGTAAAAAACACTGGAATACCTTTTTTTAAACCAAAAATAGTTACTAGGTTGAGAGAAACAAACTCTATATCGAATAGAAACAGAAGTGTGGTATAGTACTCAATGACAATTTCCATGTCGTACCTTATTTAGTACAGTAGAACCTCCATGAGAGGACACTCACTCTAGAGGACACCTCTCTATAAAAGACAGTTTTCATTTGCAAAATTTCCATTTTTACTATGTAACAACTCTCCGGTAAGAGGACACCTCTCCCTAAAAGACACTTTGGCTCTGCAATTAGGTGTCTTTTAAAAGGGAGGTTCTACTGTATTTAGCATCTCTCCGGTAAGAGGACACCTCTCCCTAAAGGACACTTTGGCTCTGCAATTAGGTGTTCTTTACAAGGAGGTTATACTGTATTACTCTTTTTTGATATAGGGGGTGTCAGTAGAAAGTGTTACACCACCCAGAGGTGGAATATAATGGAACTTGCTTGAAGGCTATTTATAAATTGAACAAATGATTCACAATATGAAAATGTTACCACATTTAACTATTTTTTAGACGTTTTGAATCCAAAATTTAACCACACGCCACAAAAAATTTCAATTTGAAGCAATTTCCAAGTTTTTCTTCCAATTTCCTCCGGGTGTGACACTTTCAATTTCCGCCACTAGTGTAAATTGGACATGTTACATACCAACTCTATACGTACGTGATTATGGTCGGTGAAAGTGTTGAGATTGCTTTACTATACGTTTTCAAAACTCGTGAAAAAAACTATGAAAAATTGTTGTTGACTTGGTTCTGTCTCATCTATCGCTAAACTTGGTTGTTTGAACGTGTATGTCTGGTGCAGATCTCAGGCAGCAGGTCGGGGAACAGCTGAAATGCCTGGACTCACGGCTGGAATGCCAGACCTCCATTCTGGCCGAGATTCAGGACTACTTCCGCCGCAGGGCCGAGGTGGAGCTGGACTACTCCAGAGCCCTGGACAAGTTGGCTAAGTCCTTGCTCTTCCGGCACAAGGCGGAGAAACAGAGGTTCGTCCTTCCTACACTTGTCTACACTCACTATACAAGTTCAGGCAAGATTTTGCTACGTTTTCCTAACCACTTCAGTGTACCAAGTATTCTACTATTAAGTCCAGCCGTACCTCCATGCTTGATTTTTGGCACACACACACAAAACATTATTTTCTCAGCTTATACAGACACGGTTTTGTGTAACTAGAGTGTAGCAAACGTTAATATTAAGTTAATTAAATAATCGTAAAGATAGAGGCTGCCTGGCCGGAATTCATAGACACGTTTATGAATTCATAGAATTCATAGTTCTTCAAGTTAAATATACTTCGACCAGTAAATCTTTTTTATTGTCTCGACGTTTCAACAAAAATCTTTTGTCTTCGTCAGGAACGAACAAAAATTAAAACATTTGGCAAAACGTTAAAAATTATTCTATATAATTTATCGTCGAGACAATAAAAAGATTTACTGGCCGAAGTAGCTTTAATCAAATAAAGAATCAAGAGTTTCTTATTCTTTTATTTCTCAAGCTTTCGGGCCAACGTCCTTCAACACGGAGATCCTAGGCGTGAAGTTGTACTTCAGGATCTTATGTTGAAGGACATGTTGTTCGAGAAATAAAAGAAATAAGAAAAAAAAAAAAAAAACCCTTGATTCCTTATTGAAGTCAAGGCGTAAAAGCAGGGAAGAATCTTTATAAAACATTTATATAGGATTATTTAATACAGTAAAAGATAATAAAAACGATAATAATGTGACAATACATATTCTAATGCTATACATATACGTTTATAATGATATGATAAATTATTAAAGTAGATAACTTCCTGTCGTTCTAGATCTGTTCATTGACCGGGCACATGTCTATGTAGGAACTTACTTAATTGGCCTTGGAATCCTAAGACACTCTAGCCATCCTTTCAGTTTATAAAGAAAGCATTCTACGTTTGCCTTGAGATCACCTAGCAAGATATTTATCATGTGATGTATTATATTATCGCTATAGTCTCTAAATGTCATTGTTAAAATACGAAATGGGGGAATCCCCCACAAACTGGCCCAAAAATAAAATAAGAAATTGAGAGTTTTCCTCTTTTCTTGGTAGACATTATTATATAAAACTGCCAGTCACGTTTCCTTCCAAATATGACTTCAACATCTACGAGATTCTGATCTAGGCAGTCACACGAATACAAGACGGTAAACCAAAACAGGCGAAACTGCTGGAAGGGTTCACCACTGATGAGCCAGGCCCTCCCATTAATTTTTCCATTGCAGTAAGAACAGTAGAAATTGTTTAATTTTAAAAAGAATCATACGCGTCTATAATAGTTTCGAATTTTCAAAGCAGATTTAACAAAGTCTCTTTCATTGTATTTATGCTAAGTGTCTTAACACAAACCTGCAGGCACTTTTAAAAAAGGCTAATTCTCCCAATCACTTAGGTTCTGCTGATACAACACAAATATGTGATTTGGAAGAACTAATATTTCATTTGTTAGATATTCTCTATAGTTCTTGAAATTAAAGATACTTCGGCCAGTAAATCTTTTTATTATCTCGACGTTTGGACAATGATATTTTGTCCTCGTCAGGAGCAAACAAAAATTAAAACATTTGGCAAGACGTTAAAAATTATTCTCTTATTAATTTTTAACGCCTTTACAAATGTTTTAATTTTTGTTTGCTCCTGACGAGGACAAAATATCATTACCGAAACGTCGAGATAATAAAAATATTTACTGGCCGAAGTATCTTTAATTTCAAGAACTATGAATGCCGGCCAGGCAGCTTCTATCTCCACGACTCTCTATAGTATACTCAGTACAGTGTAAGCGATAAACTCTCCCAATTTAACAGATCCTGATGAAGTATATTTTAAAGGAGTCTTGTTTTTCCTTTACTTCAAATTTCACAAGACATCCACACTTCAGAAAACAAGATAACTCAATTGCACTGATCCTGCCACATAGGATTTAAAAAGGAGCTTTATTCCCAAGTGTCGTAGCACAAGATAAGCTTTTCGACCGCTACGACCCGGGATCGAATCCCGCATTGGGCACTTTTTTTCTAATTAAAAAAATACTCCAATGGCCCCCGATTCTTTCAAAGAGACCAACCCTACCAGCATGTGCAAGTAACCAAACGGGACACTGGCACGTTTGTAAGTTCAAAGTTGTAACTGATTTTCATATGTGTAGACTTGTGCATTTAGAGTGAAAACAGTCGCTAACTACCCACCATGATTATCATGGCCTATACCACGTGTACTTGGGATAATAATAATAAAAAAAAAATTGATAACAAGTAAGGATAGTAAAAAGATTTTTATTTCAAATTATAAATGGTATTAAACAGTATTGTCTTAAAGAATAATGTATTACATATGTACATATTAAAAATAAAAAAGGCATATCCTGACCAGGAGCACATGTGCACATGTTTAGTTTATTTCTGTTCCACCAGATGGCGCTCTGCCTTCTGAAAAGCACATGTGCTCCTGGTCAGGATATGCCTTTTTTATTTTTAATATCAACACCTGACCTATATATTTTTTCATATGTACACATGAATATACAATAGCTATCAGTTTATTTACTCTAAATGTCACATGTTCCACACGTGGGAGTGTCTAGAGTGCTGAGATATATTAGGATCTCAATGTTTTGGTGCCGTGGCAGGAGGGAACAGTGGTCCATGTTCTCGTCCTACTCCTGCTGGCAACATCTGGTGTCCTCCACACGGCAACAGGCGCGACACCACGCCGTGCTCAGCGAGGTCTACACGTCCCATCTACTGCAGCGCTTCCAGCACATCATGGAGGACGTCAACCGCATCTACCGCAGGGTACTTATTACACTTGTATTGCTTGTTGTTGGTTTACGATTGCTTATTGGTTTACGCTCGCGCGTTACAAACAGTTGATCTCTATCCATTTAAACCTGTAGAAGAGCGATTTTCGCTTGAATCCTGGCATTTTACATATCTAGAAAATTACTCATTGTTAAAAAATATATTTTATATATAATATTAAAAGATAAAATGTAGCAACGCATCCTTTTTATTATTAAAAGGATTATATGATAAAGCACAATTTGGATTATAGATTATAGCTACGAGAAAATAAGACCTAATCCAAATAAATTAATAAACAACGCTGTTACCGAAACGTCACACACTATTAATTTATTTGGATTAGGTCTTATTTTATTGTAAAAGGGATTATAAAAAAAGTCATCAAAGCTATATACACGCATACTGTAGTTGAGTTAATTCTGTTGTAAAACTTGTCCAAACGATTCTCTAATTCCGTATACAACAAAGTTGAAGTGTTGCTGTCTGTATAATAATGCCTAAAACATCCTCGAAGAGAAATTACATTTTTATTCTTTCGTCTGATGATGTTAACAACACTGTTACCGAAACGTCACACACTTAATTTATTTGGATTAGGTATTTTTCCTCTTGTAAAAGGGATTATAAAAAAAGTCCATCAACTAGATGTACACACACTGAAGTTAATACTGTTGAAGAGCTTGTTCAAACGATTCTCTAATTCCGTAATATAGCAAAGTTGAAGTGTTGTCTAATAATTCCAAAACATCCTCGTAGCGTTTATCAGCCTATTTGTACAGCCACACAGTTTCTAGCCACGTAGAAACAAGGAAGGTATCAGCATTGAACGTTGTTTCTACTGACGTAATGTTGGTGGTGGTGTCTTGTACATTCTCCATGGAAAGGAGGAGTGCCATTGCCCCGTTAGTCAGCCACATTTCAGAGTTCTCTGTTCACGGTTGCTGTAGCGGCTCGGGCTCACGACACCGTACTTCGCCCTACAGGGCAGTCCCTTACTTGTGCTGCTTCTCGAGCCCGCCACGTATTGGAGGACTTCTGGGCAGGGACGTAATGTTGAACGTTCTTTATAGCATTCAAACCTGTTGGCATTTACCATTGTTGACCACTCTGTAATACCTACATCGATATAGAAATGATTTTAGACTCTCCATAATCTAGACAATTAAGAAATGGAAGCATTTAAGCATGAATGTTTCTTTCAAATATATATAAAAAAAAAACTTCCACTGTCCTTACTGCAATGAAAAAAATTGGGAGAGCTTGGCTAATCAGTGGTTAACCTTCCCAGCGGTTTTGCCAATTTAATCTACCAGATCGCTTCTTAGAGCTCTTATATTGTATTGGACGATTCTGCTTATATATGCTGCAATGAGCCAAGCCCTCCCAGTATTTTTTCATTGCAGTAAGGATAGTAGAAAAAATTATTATATATTTTTAAAAGAAACATTCGTGTTTAAATGTTTCCATTTCTTATTTTATAGATAGCACGTTATCGCCTTATAATTAATTGACGATAAACATAATTTTATTTACTATTGACAATACATACAAAAGTGCACAATCTGCACTTTTATTTTAAAATAATAATTAGATATATGCTAGTACAATGAATTTGTACATGGCGCCTAAATACATTTTAGCAGCTTATTAATCAACATTCCTTCTTGTATAACATAAGAAAGGGGAACTGTCAGACATCCAAACCTTCGTAAAATCCACCTTTCAATCTTAAGATATATTTATAACGAATTTTAAAAAATAATGTTAAAAAGAGAAAATGGTGAATACCAAATACCTATAATATTTTGCTCTTTAAAGTTTCGATATTATTTTTGATATAGAATATAAATTACTAATCTCAACATAACACAATTTAATCTCTCGAGAGATATATTTATCAAAAATAATTTCATAAAGAGAAAATTGTGAATACCAAATACCTATAATATTTTGCTCTTTAAAGTTTTGATATTATTTTTGATATAGAATATAAATTACTAATCTCAACATAACACAATTTAATCTCTCGAGAGATATATTTATCAAAAATAATTTCATAAAGAGAAAATTGTGAATACCAAATACCTATAATATTCTGCTCTTTAAAGTTTTGATATTATTTTTGATATAGAATATAAATTACTAATCTCAACATAACACAATTTAATCTCTCGAGAGATATATTTATCAAAAATAATTTCATAAAGAGAAAATTGTGAATACCAAATACCTATAATATTCTGCTCTTTAAAGTTTTGATATTATTTTAATAGAGAATAAAAACTACATATTCTCAACATATATAACATAATTTAATCTCTCGAGATATTTATAACGATTTAAAAAATAATTTTAAAGATAGAAAAGGGTGATAAATACAAAATACCTATATTGTTCCGCATTTTATAATTTCTAATATTATTTTTGATAGAGAAGATAAATTACATATTCTCAACATAAATAACATAATCCCTCTCTAATGACATATCGTTATTTTTTGTAAATCGAAAGAATACAGCTGTCACGCCTCCCCCAAACTAATTATCTATGGGACATACATATTCCATGCTATAACAATGGGTTTATTAAACTGGTAACAATTGTGTTAATCCCTCTTTGTTAAATTCCTCAAAGATCAATTGTAAATTTTGAATTCATTCAGCTTCGTAATTTCAATAGCAAATATGAAAATTAAAATTATTTAACACGATATATTATTTTCATATATAAACCTTATAAATATAGATTCTAGTTTTATTTATTTTTGACCCACCACACACGCGCAATGAAGAATGGGGGCAGAACAGAATGAAATTGTATAGCATTACTTAATGGCTAAAATATTTCCATCCAAAAAATGATAATAAAAAAATATTTTTCTATTTTAAAAGAGACTCAGCACTTTCCCCCAACCTTGTCCAAAGGTTATACGATATATTGAATAGACGATCATTCCATAATACGACTTCGTGTAAGTCGCGTTGCGATTTTGAATAGTTTTGAATGTTTAGAATACTTACTTTACCTTAGAATACTTACTTTGGTCGTAGAATAAGTGGACGTCCATTTGCCACAGAACACGACGTCGTATAGCTAAGCAAGCGAAACATTGAATATAGCCATGGTGCGTCAAACACCGCGCAGTACTGTACAAATAATCCCCTAGACATTTCTTCTTTGTGGATAGACTTGTGCAAGAATGAAACGGGCCATTAAAATAATTCTTCAACGCCACTAGACATTTAAAGAAACATATACTACGGGCAATTTTAAGCATTAGACCACAAAGAGCTCATTTAAAAAAGCGCTACAACTAATAATACATTTTAAAAGAAATGATCCATGTAAATTTGTACACACACACATTGGAGATATAGTTAATTGTTATCGAATTTGTCTTTGGGGGGAAGATGGAATTACTAACTAAAATGTTCACGTATTTAAATACCGGTTGTCTCTCCCAGAGGTCGTACATCTGTCCTAATGACGCAGAGGGGGGACTCTTGCCCCTTAAGTTGGCCCCCCTCTCCCCCATCTGGTTTTTTAATAGCAGCCGCCCCCCTCCCTCCATTTTCGTACTTTCCCTATTTTGGTCAAATCTCCAATTATTGCATCTTTTTATTCCCACTCTTTGCAGAAACATCATTAAAAAAAAAACTTTGAAGAGAGATGTGTGGTCAAAAATAAATATATTTATTCATACATTAAACACAAAAATCAAATTCACTTTAATGATGCCCAATTAATGTATATTCGTTTGCTTTTTGTGTGTGTGAATAAACAAATATTTTAATTATTTTTAAATAGACTTTTTAAAACAGTTAAATACTTATTTGAATTTCTATTTTTATTTCCTTTATTATATTATTATCTTTTTTTTTTTTTTTGCACCTTTTAAAATTAATGCCTACAAGAAAATAAGACCAAATCCAAATAATCTATAATCCAAATTGTGCTTTATCAAAATTAATGCCTATTTAATCAAACCCTATTTTATAAAATAAAAAAAAAATAATTTAATAAATAAAATATAAGATTGTGTGTTGTGAGCAAGAATAATTACTGTTTAGAAATAAGAAGTTACTTTCCTCTGATGACAGAATTCCAATGACCAAATTTTATTAATATTATCCTTCATTTTAATTAACAATTTTGTTAATACAGTAGAACTACCTCCCTGTAAAGGACATCTAATGGCAGAGCCAAAGTGTCCTTTAGGGAGAGGTGTCCTCTTACTGAAGAGTTGCTAAACAGTAAAAATGGTAATTTTGCAAATGAACACTGTCCTTTGTAGAGAGGTGTACTCTAGTGGGGTGTCCTCTCGTGGAGTATGTTCTACTGTATTATAATTGAAATGGAATTAATATAATACCCCCAGCACACAACTTTTGAAAACAGTTTCTATAAATATAATTATATATATATAATTAAAGATATATTTTAAGTTTGATATGGTTAAATAGGAACTTTTTTAAAACAGGTTTCCAGTTTTTGCCCAATTCTCTTCAAATTTGTTCTCACAGACAAATGTAGATAATAAGACTGACAAGACAATCATGCAAATGACACGATAAGAGACCAATTCTGGATAATTTGTATAGACTAGTCCTTGAGTAACTGGTTTCTAGATTGTTACTTACAGACAAGGAGAGAATCTAGCCTTTCATCATCTCCTAGTCATAATGCACATTTTCAGATAGTTGCATATAAACTTATTAGCACAATTGCCTTTAATAATAACTATCACAAGACAAACAACATGAGTATTTTCTTTTTGACACAATCAATAAGGAATCTAAGGTTTGGTTTCTTTTCTCATTTCTTTTATTTCTTGAGATTTCAGGCTAACATGCCCTTCAACACAGAGATCCAGAAGTAGTACTTCTAATTGCAGAACCAAAGTGTCCTTTAGGGAGAGGTGTCCTCTTACCGGAGAGTTGCTTAATAGTAAAAATGATAATTTTGCAAATGAAAACTGTCCTTTGTAGAGAAGTGTCCTCTCATGGAGGTTCTACTGTATATACAAAAGCTGGAATAATCTTTTGACCTCATTCTTATGATGAAGAAGATAATTATCTTGTCCTTGGGAGAAGAAATCATCCCAAAATATGGAAGAGCCAAATTTATTTTGCCAAAGACATAGAGGAAAAAGATATTGGCAAACCAGATCTGTGGCTCTATATGGAGATTCTACTGTAATAAGAAAACTATTGAGAAAATGACAAAAGTTTAGTCAAGGAGTCAACAAAGGGATTGTGATCTCTCATATTTCCATACCATAGAGAGATATAGTATTCCATAACAGTAGAAATTGTTTAATTTTTAAAAGAATCATATGTGTTTATAACAGATGGCACGCTAATGCATTACCATAGAAAGAGCTGGGGAACTATAAAATAAAGAATATTATTAAAAATAATAATTATATTTTTAGTAAAATGTTTATATGGGAGTTCTCAGATTTCTACTAGGAGTAAGGAGAGATCCATGCTACCTTGTTACGCCAGGATTTCCTTCCTGCTTTTTCAAGGTCTCTCTTGTTAACTGCTTCCTCCGTTAATGATATCAACTATTTATTCTTTATTCAAGGATAGCACTTAAAGTCTGAAATTCAAATGTGACTTTGAGTGTAAAAGTACATCCTTAGCTTCACCTTGATATGTACAGTAGAACCTCTCTGTAAAGGACACCAAATTGCAGAACCCAACTGTCCTTTATGGAGAGGTGTCCTCTTACCGGAAAGTTACTAAATAGTAAAAATACTTAATTTTACCTATGAAAACTGTCCTTTATAGCGAGGTGTCCTCCATGGAGGTTCTACAGTACTTTTAAACCTGTCTTTAATAGTAGCACAAAGCCATAGCTTTGACAAATTCAGAATGCCCACCTGGAAGACCATGGTTTTGGGTGCTGGCCCTTGCCAATTAAGGGGAAGCTTCCATTACAAGAGATCCATAAGAAATTCCTGAAATCTTCAGAATTTGTTGTAAAAGAGATGTTTATCTGGCATTTATTCCTTGTGGATATCCTGAAATCTAAGCGTGCCCTGAACTTACAAAGGCCATATCCTAAAACCATGGTCTTCAGGTGGGTACTTTGAATTTGTCTAAGATGATGTTGTAACTGACCCAAGTATGCTAGGCTGCAGAGATGATCAATAGATGGCACACAGTGTTTTTAAATCTATATTGACAGGAGAGGCTCCATGTATCTATCCAGGACAGCTTTGCATAAATCTGCTGAGAAAATTGATATATCAGGCTGGCTATGCAGAATTTGAGGTTTTTATATTATAAAGGGGTATAAAAAATGAGAAGAAAATCAGGCAGTTAAAATAATGAAAAAGACAATCCTGACTGATTAAAGGACCAAAAAAAAAAAAAAGATGTAAAATCACCATCTATATCCTCTAATAAATACCAATACTAATAAATACCATGTAAAGGACACCTAATTGCAGAGCCAAAATGTCCTTTTGGGAGAGTTGTCCTCTTACCGGAGAGTTGCCAAATAGTAAAAATGATAATTTTGCAAATGAAAACTGTCCTCTAGCGTGTGTGTCCTCTCATGGAGTATGTTCTACTGTAATACTTTATTTCTTCCAATTTCTCTCCTTTGACAGATACTCCACAGTCCTTGGAAGTACCCAAGGCTAATGGAGGCTTGGCACAGATGCCAAAGAGGAAATTGGATTATCCACAACATCCATAGATCAGCACTTCATCAACCTTTTTTCTGTTTGGACCCGTCACAAATTTGTGAAACTACCTTTAAATGGTCAGTATAGTGATGTGTTGAAGACATGGAGGATTTATAATAGATTTTTTACATCTTTATCATTCTTGATTTCACTTTGTGTAAAGTTGGGAACTCATCTTTTTCTCTCTTCTCACTAAATAGAGGGGGTAATAAAGGACAGTTTTCATTTGCAAAATAAACATTTTTACAATTTAGCAACTCTACGGTAAGAGGACACCTCTTCCCCGGTGGAAGGATGGTCTAAACCATTGGTTTTCGACCGCTACAAACCGGTTTGATTCCTGCATGGCTACCGATTCTTGCAAAAGTCCAACCCCACCAGCGAGTGCAAGTAACCAAACGGGGCTCTGGCACATTTGTAAGTGCAAAGTCGAACTGTTTTTCACATGTCTAGACATGTGGTGCACTTACAGTAAAAGCAGCCACCTTCTTCTACTCACCTTGATTATTATGGCCTGTACCACATGTACTAGGGATAGGAAAAAAAAAAGGACACCTCTCCCTAAAGGATACTTTGGCTCTGCTATTAGGTGTCCGTTACAGGGAGGTAGTTCTACTGTATTAAAAAAAAAAAAACTATGAGGAACTTCACTTTGTTTAATGGCTTATAAATCTTTAATGTGGTTTAATTTTATCCTTTGTGGATTTCTGTCCCTATTATCCTCATTAAAAGTGACCATCTACATGATTTAGTTCCAATTTCTCTCTCTAATGATTGGCATAAAATTATCATGAAAGGCCTTCAGGTGTAGAATGATAAATTTAGGGGTAGTTACTAAAGTAGGTTAAAGAGAGATTTTATCAATAAATTTTAAATAGAGAGTTGTCTTTTAGATTATATCTCAATGTAAGGTAATAAAATTGTAAAGGAATCTTTCACCACCTTGAGAGTGGTCTTAGTAGCATTTCATCTATAGATGAACTGACAATGATGTAATATGAGTTTGTGTGTAGGTTGGGGATATGTTATAATGATTTCATTTAAAAAATGTAACCATACCAACAAAAAAGCTTAGCAAGTTTCTACGCTCAAGAGCGTAGGGCAATCTATAAAGGACAGTTTTCATTCACAGAATTACCATTTTTTACCAATTAGCTGTTTTCCAGTAAGAGACCATTTCTCTATAAAGGATAGTTTGGTCTTCTTCTTTCTTATCTCCACTCAATCATATCAGGGTATCAAATTTGTAGAGCTTGTTGATGGTGTCTGTTGGGGATGAGTCAATACAGTCAATAATGTGTTTTGTGGTTGCAGGTTGAGAATTACACTTAGTAGATAGTGGGTAAACCTTGCAATCATTCTGTAAAGTCATTCCTCTCTATAGCGCCGGATTTTAAATGCGTAGTATGATGTGATTTACTTTAAAAGTGACCTGTCTATAGCACCTCCTCTCTATAGCACCCTATTTTGGTGAGTCCCAAGAGGGGGTGCTATAGACATGTTTAACTGTATATTAACTCTCAATATCTCATTCACCCCCCAAAAAATTAAAGCATCGGATGACTATTTAAAAAATATAGCAAGTTATCACATCCCAATTTCAACTGCTATCTATTGGTGTCATAAAAAGAACTCCTCCCATAAAGTTTTTTTTTAAATTATTATTATCCCTAGTTCACATGGTACAGGCCATGATAATCATAGTGGGTAGAAGTTGGCGACTGCTTTTAATATAAGTGCACCACATGTCTACACATATGAAGACAGTTCGACTTTTACACATACAAATGTACCAGAGCCCCGTTTGATTACTTGCACTCGCTGGTGGGGTTGGACTTTTGCAAGAATCAGGGGGAGGTCGGTGGAAGGATGGTCTAAACCGTTGGTTTTCAGCCGCTATGACACAGGTTCGATTCCCGCATTGGACACTTTTTAATGATTAAAAAAAAAAAAAAAAAGCTCCAATTCTTGCAAAAGTCTAACCCCACCAGCGAGTGCAAGTAACCAAACGGGGCTCTGGCACATTTGTAAGTGCAAAGTCGAACTGCTTTTCACATGTGTAGACATGTGGTGCACTTACAGTAAAAGCAGTCGCCTACTTCTACCCACCATGATTATCATGGCCTGTACCACGTGTACTAGGGATAAGCAAAAAAAAAAGAAAAGAATCAGGGGCCATTGGAACATATTTTTTTAATCAGAAAAAGTGCCCAATGTGAGATTCAATCCCGGGTCGCCGCAGTCAAAAACCAACAGTTTAGACCATCCTTCCACCAACCCCCTCCCATGGGGTCAGTCACCATGGTATGACCCAGTGCTTGACTCCCGCCCAGCATTGTTTATGGAGTGCAGTAATGAAGATGATGCTGTGGTCCATTTTATGACACTAGGCCTAATGTGGTTAATAGGGCTAATGGATGGGTTGGGCAAAATTATCCTTTTTTTTGTCGTTATTGTTTTTGCCTCTGTTGTTGGCCTCTTCACCGACGATTGGCAAAAAAACTTTTAGGGAGAATTTCTGCATAGGGTAAATTGATGAGGCACAATTTGGATTTGGTCTTATTACCTTGTGTGCATAGGGTAAAATAACTTTGTTTTTTTACTTCATTATTTGTGTCAAGTTAAAAGAAATTTTTCACCTGACACTTGTTGTCTAATTATAAAACAACTAGTGTAGAAAGAACAAACTTAGTTGAACAACAGTCTTTGATTTCCAGACTTAGGTCTGGTCATCTATGGACAATGACTTGCCAGAATGGTTGCAAGGTTTCCCCCACTATGTACTAAGTGTAATTCTCAACCTGCAACCGCAAAACACATTATTGACTCATCCATTGATGAATCCCCAGCAGACACCATCAACAAGCTCTACAACTTATAAAATAAAAGGATTTAAAGCGCGAATGTTTCCCTTATACACAATATGAACTTCTACTGTCCTTACTGCGATGAAAAAATATATTGGGAGGGCTTGGCTCATCAGTGGTGAACCTTTAAGCGGTTTCGCCAATTTAATCCACCAGACCGCTTCTCAGAGCTCTAATACTGTATTGGATCATTCTGCTTTTATATGCTACACTGAAGGATGGAATCTCAGAAATGGTTTTCAAGTAAACTATGGACATAAGCTTATAGGACAGTAGCATTATATTCAAATGTTTGCATCGAGCAATGCTCTTCAGCAAACTATAAAGACAAGGCCAGTTAGGCATAAATTAATACAAAGCAATAACGCGCCATCTATACATATAAAATAAAAGGATTTAAAGCGCGAATGTTTCCCTTATGCACAATACAAACTTCTACAACTTGATACCCTAATATGATTGAGTGGAGATAAGAAAGAAGAAGAAGACCAAAATATCCTTTATAGATAAATGGTCTCTTACTGGAGAACAGGTAAAAAATGGTAATTCTGGAAATGAAATTGTTCTTTATAGAGTGTCCTCTCATGAAGGTTCTACTATATTCTTAGACAGTAGAACCTCCATGAGAAGACACACCTGATAAAAGTCACCCCTCTTTAAAGAACAGTTTGAATTTTCAAAATTATCATTTTTACTATTTAGTAACTCTCCAGTAAGAGGACACTTCTCCCTAAAGAACATTTTGGCTCTCTGATTAGGTGTCCTTTACAGGGGGGTTCTACTGTATTATAAAAATACTCTAAATTTACATTGAAAATACTTGGGATATTTCATCTTCATTTGCGGTGAATCCGCGGTAAATCCATGTATAATAAATCTCTTTTCTTCCAATTTACCCAGACTAATCTATTAGCTTGATTGTCTTTATATAATTTTTCCTCTATATAAATATCATATTACTATTAAGATACTATTACTTATTTCCTACATGTATCCTACATTTCTGCTTGGAGAATCTGTATAAGACGGTCTTAATAAAGCTTGTTGTTGGGATATTTTATATAGGTATTTTAAAGGGCTTTAAAGTTTTGTTTTATTATGCACATGTGCAGGTGAACATGCTTTTAAAACAGTTTGTATTTCTCCTCTTTTTTTTTTGCTTATCCCTAGTACACGTGGTACAGGCCATGATAATCATGGTGGGTAGTTAGCGACTGCTTTTTACTGTAAGCGCACCACATGTCTACACATGTGAAAGCAGTTCGACTTTGCACTTACAAATGTGCCAGAGCCCCGTTTGGTTACTTGCACTCGCTGGTGGGGTTGGACTTTTGCAAGAATCGGGGGGCCATTGGAGCATTTTTTTTTTTTTTAAACAGAAAAAAGTGTCCAATGCGGGGATCGAACCCGGGTCGTAGTGGTCGTAAACCAAACGGTTTAACCAGCCTTCCACCGACCCCCCTATTTCTCCTCTTGACATTGTTAAGCCAGTAGAAGAGCGTCATTGCTTGAAAGCTTGCTTTTTGACAATAAAAAGAAGATATGTATTACACTAAAACCTCCATGAGAGGACACTCCAGCTAAAGGACACCTCTCTATAAAGGACAGTTTTCATTGTCTAAATTACCATTTTTACTATGCAACAACTCTCTGGTAAGAGGATGCCTCTCCATAAAGGACATTTTGGCTTTGCAATTAGTTGTCCTTTACAGGGAGATTTTACTGTATTAAATTTTTAATAATTTTTGAATAACTTTTATAATAATTTTACTTACTGAATATCTTAGGTTGGTTACCTATATTTGATGTTGTTGTACAATTTGTGTATAAACTGTCCAGTGCCGGGAGATTGGAATTGAAGGCCACGAGGAGTTGCTCAAGGTGCTTCATGAGCTCCACACGGTAAGTTCATCTCATTGTGTGAGTCGTCTCAGTTGTCCCCTCATGTTAGGTTGGTTCTATGACTCAGAGAGGTTCTCCACATGTTGGGTTACCAAGACTATTCATGACAGAACTTGGAGGAAGGATTTCTCACATCATTGATACTGTGGTTCCATTCCTGGAGAGACACACCAACATAGATAGACATGGCAATCATTTCCTGCCTAAAAACAGGCCACACAAGGAAAATATTCTTTGAAGGCAAAACCAAACACTTCACAAACTGCACAAAATGTCTGGTTTGTGAGGTATCCCCGGAGCACATCCTGCAGTGCTGTGACCAAAACAAACAAGATATTTACAACAGCAAGTCATCAATATACTAGGAGGTCTGTTGGTTTAAGCTATCAACTGATGGATTAGAAATAAAAAAAAATGACAGAACTGTGGTAGTGATGTCATTGTAGAAAATCACCAAGTGACCAAATAACTTTATTTTAGCAATACTGTAAGACCTTCTTTGAAGTCATCTGTCTTGGAAGTGTCCCTGTCTAATAAGCCAATTTTTTTTAAAACTGTTATTTTCCCATTAATTTAGTTTTCATAAGGATTTGACCCTTTTTAGCACATTCACATCTAAGTTTTTAAGCCCCAGATAAGTGTGTTGAATATCCTATATTAAAAACATCATTGAATTTGCATAAGAAAGAATAGTTTTAGGTTTATT
Organism: Cordylochernes scorpioides; assembly: GCA_030710605.1. Lineage (NCBI taxonomy): Eukaryota > Metazoa > Arthropoda > Arachnida > Pseudoscorpiones > Chernetidae > Cordylochernes > Cordylochernes scorpioides. The sequence goes on along the minus strand of CP092873.1, from coordinate 68,039,628 downwards.
ATTATTATTAATTTCTAATCCATCAGTTCATTGCTTAAACCAACAGACCATTCTTTCCTGGTACATTGATGACTTGCTGAGGGATTTTGTAGATATCTTGTTGTTTAGACCACAGCACTGCAGGAGATGTCTCACAAGTTTATTGAAGCTAATTCAACCTGTCTCATAGGAGAGTATTTTTGCTTGGAACCAAGTGGACACTCCCAAGACATGTAGTGTTATGTCATCATTGATAACAGTACTTGGTAAGCATCACAAGGTACCAAAGCCAAATATATACTATATTTGATGTTTAAGTAACATCACTGTCGCCAAAATGTCAACATATATCATACTTACTTGGATTTGTTCTCATGACTGCTAATCTTGTATAATACAGTAGAACCTCCCTGTAAAGGACACCTAATTGCAGAACCAAAGTGTCCTTTAGGGAGAGGTGTCCTCTTACCGGAGAGTTGCTAAATGGTTAAAACGGTAATTTTGCAAATGAAAACTGTCCTTTATAGAGAGGTGTCCTCTAGCATGAGTGTCCTCTCATGGAGGTTCTACTGTACAGTAAAGCCCCTCTATAGCGAACACCAATAAGACTGATCCTGTAGTTCACTATAGCCATGGTTCGTTATAGCCACAATTTTACTGTATTATAAAATAAAAATGAGGATTATTTCAGATTCGTTATAAGGGAAAGTTTGCTATATCCCAGGTTTGTTTCAGCAGAGTTTTTGCATTGAGCAATCCTCTTCTGCACACAATTCCTGCAAGGCCTTCATTAGATATAAGGCATGCCATCCCTCTATATAAGAATATATTCTCCTTGGCATGTTACAATTCCATCTTTCCTAAATTACTGTCTACAAGAGAGCCAGAAAGGAAAATGGAGAGAAGAAGGTTTGGAACATCAGAAAAGTGAGGCTATAAAATACCTTCTATGAGGAAAACTGAAGAAATTCAAAATGGTCAATTGATGGCTGGCCTCAATAGCTAATGATATTATGTGGGATTGTTCCAGTGGTTTCCACCTGGCCATCCAGATTTATTACTTTGTACAGACTGCTGCTGCTAGAGGGCACCTCTCTACAAATAGCAGTGTTCATCACCAAATTACCATATTTTGTAATTATCAACTTTCCCGTAAGAGAAGACCTTTCTTTAAAGGACACTTTGGCTCTCCAGCTAGGTGTTGTCCTTTGTAGAGAGGTTCTGATATAGTTACAACTAGGTCCAATTCTGCACTAAGCACTTTTATCTAATATACAGTATAACTGCCTCCCTGTAAGGGACACCTAATTGCAAAGCTAAAGTGTCTGTTAGGGAGAGATGTCCTCTTACCGGAGAGTTGCTAAATACAGTAGAACCTCCCTGTAAAGGACACCTAATTGCAAAGCCAAAGTGTCTGTTAGGGAGAGGTGTCCTCTTACCGGAGAGTGTCAAAATAGTAAAAATGCTAATTTTGACAATGAAAACTGCCTTTTGTAGAGAGGTGTCCTCTAGCGGGAGTGTCCTTCCATGGAGGTTCTACTCTAATAAGAAATTATACAAGTCCAATTCTACCAAGGAGTGCAAATAATCAAAAAGAGCTCTTAAGTTGAACTGCTTCCACAAATGTAGATATGTATATACAGATCATGAATATCATGGCTGATGTACAGAACACAGATTACAGTAGAACATCATTATAGCAATCTAGCTTATAACAGCAATATGTTTATAACATCGTAAGGTCCCATTTGTTCTACTGCAGTTATAAAAAATAAAATATTGGTTCCAAATGATTTTGTTTTAGAAAACTTTGTAACATAAATTTAAGTCACAATTTTTTTTTAGTGGCCACTCCCTTTTATGAATATTAAAAAACGTTTTACAAATAGCTGTTGTGTGTATAATAAATGAGAGGTCTAAATGTTGGAGAGATTAATATTTCTAACGGCCAAATAGGAAATTAATTATCTGTCAGTTTTTATACACTCCCTCCCTCCCTCCACAACTGCCATTTATTGATACAATTTGGAATTATTGTGTTTTTTGGCAATAGGTTCTTGTTAGAATAAGCTGAGTTTTAAAACATAGTTTAGTAAAACAATTGTCTTACTCTAGACATTCTATTTTTAAAATAAAGTTTTGTCTGATATACTAAACAAACAACAATTCCACAGTCAGTTGTTAAAATAATAATATCACACAGCTATATACAGTAGAACATACTCCATGAGAGGACAATCACGCTAGAGGACACCTCTCTATAAAGAACAGTTTTTATTTGCTAAATTATCATTTTTACTATTTAACAGCTCTCCGGTAAGAGGACACCTCTCCCTAAAGGACATTTTGGCTCTGCAATTAGGTGTCCTTTATAGGGAGGTTCTATTGTATATTCAATTTTTTTAATGATACACTCTTGGACACAAAACTTAAGGAAGTTTTACCTTTTAACATGTATATCAGGATTCAGAGAATAACTCTGAAATATATTTGATACACAATGACCTTTGTTGTAGAAACACGAGATAGCCAAGTGTGAATAATATTGCCTAAGTCTTAAAAAAAAATAATAATTATAAAAAAATTTAAAATGCACTAAAAATAACAAAATAAATATTTCTGAATGTGCCATTTAACAAATAGATTAATAGAATTAGAAATAAAAGCGGTGGGGGATGATAATCATTTATGCAGCAAATAGGTTTAAATTTAATGAAAGGCATAAATATTTCTGAAGTATTGCTTTTTTTTTTTCTGAAGGTACCATTTAACAAATAAATTTGAGAACAATGTGATTTCATATGAAGCAAATGATTAGCAAGATTATGCCTTTCGTTAAATTTATACCTATTTTCTGCATAAATGATTATCATTCCCCACCGCTTTTATTTCTAATTCTGTTAATCTATTTGTTAAATGGCACATTCAGAAATATTTATTTTGTTATTTTTAGTGCATTTTAAATAAAATCTTTTTTTTTTTAAAGTGTTTTTTTATAATTAATTATTCACGCTTTTTTAAGTCTTATATATGCCAGTCCAAAAAAAAAAAAGCCTTATCACTGAGACGACGTTGGCCTTAAATAGCTGCAAGTCTGCTCGCAGCAGATTGGTCAATTCCTCGTGGGAGGTCGGAAGTGACGTAAGCAAAATCCGTTACTAACAGAACTGCGTCTCTTTGCTTTTGGGAACCCTAAATTTATTGAATTATATTACAAAGTTAGAGACACCCAGTGGGGCCAAAGAATTAGGGCTCAAAGTAGTGTTACCGAAGCAGCGTTTTCCCTCGAGTTCCCCCTCGTGAGCCTGCTGCGCGCGCATTGTCATCAGGTTTGAACATGTGTACCAAATTTCATATTTCTAGGTGCCCTATAAGTATATTAAAAATTGATTACAAGATTTGGCGACAGACATCCAGACAGACAGACATGGAGGCAAGTTAAATAAAAGCTTTTAAAAAGAAATATAGATAATGGTTCATTTCCCGCCTTCCTGACCACCCAGAAGTCTGAAAATTAGTACACTTGCATTGTTAATTGGACTGAGAGAGTATTGTGAGTTTCGTTATTCTATTTGGTCTGGAAGCATATTAAAATTAAATATACAAAATTTGAAAGGAAATTTGGAAATTTGTCCGTTCTTGGCCAATCTGACAACCCAGAAGTCTGAAAATTGGTCAGCTAGCATTATCATCAGGTTTGAACATGTGTACCAAATTTCATATTTCTAGGTGCCCTATAAGTACACTTCGTTCTCTTTTTATGCATTTTTTTTATGCGGTTTTGGAGTTATGCGGTGCAAGAAAAAAAAATTTATTCGAATTTCGAAATTTTTTTTTTTGGTGATTCACTTTTTCTGAAAACGAATAAGAATAACAATTACAACTCTACTATTACGCAATCAATACAAAGAAAGAATTTTGTAACGTCCTGGTTGTATGTTAAGTTATCCAACAAACAGTAGAGGGGAAGTTCCAATGTCTTTTATTCCACGCCTGCCGGTGTCTTACACAACTCGTGCAAAACTGAAATCAAAACTGAAAACCCGCCGGCGTGCCAGCTGCCGTTACAAATTTCTTTTTTCTTTTATTGACATGTTTTCTCTTGATTTGTTCTTAAAAACAAAAGAGACAAAAACAAAAATACCTCGTTAAAATTGCGTGTTTTTATGCTGCATTTTGTTTTTGTATGAAACTAATTAAAAAAGCCTGCATATTGGAAAGCATTAGAAAATAAAACTTTGTGAAAGAAGGTTACTACCGAAAACCGGAAGATAAATTTACTCAAGTGAATTGTAAGTTTTTTTGAATAATTTTAGTGCGTAATTGTACATTAAGTTTTTTCTATAATTTTTAGTCCTCTTAAAGAAAATGTGTGACAATAATAAAAAACAAAAAAGAAGTGCAATTTCGCTAGAAACCAAAATTATAATTCTCGATTGCTTGGCGAAAGGAGAAAGATCAACAGCAATAGGTAAACGTTATAATTTAGGCGAATCTACTATAAGAGCAATAAAAAAAAATGAAGCGGCAATAAGAAGATCAGTCAGATCTGGTACAAATTTGAGTTCTGAAATTTCATCATATTCAAGAGGCACTTTAATAGAAAAAACAGAAAAGGCTCTCGTAATTTGGATTGAAGATTTAACTCAAAAAAGAATTCCGTTAGATGGACATTTAATCAAGATGAAAGCCCTTAAATTTTACAAGGAGTTAAAAGAATCAGAGCCATCTACATCTTCATGTGAAAGTAATCCACAATTCTCTGCCAGCACAGGGTGGTTAACTGGTTTTATAAAAAGACATTCTTTTCATAATCTAAAAATAAAAGGTGAGGTGGCTTCTGCAGATGAAGAAGCTGCTAGAAAATATCCTGAAAAGTTGGCTAAAATTATTAAAGATGGAGGATATTGTGCCCATCAAATCTTCAATGCTGATGAAACAGGATTGTTTTGGAAAAAAATGCCAACCCGTACTTACATTGCAAAGTCCGAAAAAAATGCCAGTGGTTTTAAAGCTGCTAAAGATCGAGTTACTTTATTGCTGTGCAGCAATGCATCTGGCGATCGAATGTTAAAACTGCTGCTTGTAAATCGATCTTTAAAACCACGTGCATTAAAAGGAAAAGACTTAAATACACTGCCCGTACATTGGATGGCAAACAAGAAGGCCTGGGTAACAACGGCTATTTTCACTGAATGGTTCAATAAATGCTTCGTACCCGAAGTAGAAAATTATATGAAAGAGATGGGTCTCGAATTTAAGATCTTATTAATTCTTGACAATGCACCAGGTCATCCAAACTTAGAACATCCAAATATAAAGGTAGTTTTTTTCCCTCCAAACACAACGAGCCTAATTCAACCATTAGATCAGGGAATTATTTCAACATTTAAAAAATATTATGTAAAATTCACTTTCCAATTCATTTTCGATAAACTGGAATCCGATACAATAACAGTTACTGAAGTTTGGAAACAATTTAATATCTTGAACTGTGTAGATCATGTTGCGTTAGCAATTGCCGAGATAAAATCACAAACTTTAAATGCATGTTGGAAAGCTGCTTGGCCTGAATGCGTATCAAAGAGAAATGAATCAAATAGAACAACAATAGTAACATCAGATATTATTTCAATTGCTAAGGAAATAGGTGGGGAAGGTTTTGATGATTTTGGCGAGCATGATATAGAAGAATTGCTTGTGGACGAAGCCCTAAATGATGATGATATTTTGGAAAGTATGGTAGATACTACTAAAGATTTCGAAACAGTAGATAGCGAACTGGAAGATGTTACTCCTCTGGACGAAAAATTACTTCAGGAAGGCCTTCAACTTTCCGGTAAATTGGAAATTTTTTTTATTCAAAATGATAATGATGTAGAACGCGCCTTAAAATTCCAACGTGATCTGAAATTTTGTATGTCTGGCTACAGAGAACTCTACAAAGAACTAGTCAAGCCATCACAGCGTTTGATTACTGACTACCTTGTCAAAGAAAAAAAAATCACTGAAGTTCCTAAAGAAGCATTACCATGTAGATCTGATGACGTAATTTTATCTTCAAGTGATGAAAGTGATCTTGCACCAATCCACAAACGGGTTCGCACATTATCAGACAGCGAATAATGATGAAAACATTCTTAATATGATTTTAAATAAAGTTTTGTTTATGTTTTTTTTTTACATATTAAGTTTTGTTTTTGTTATTAACACACATATGTGCCATTTATTAAAATATGATGAGAAAAAAATTAAATCTTATTATTTATAAATCTTTTTTTATGCGATTTCTGGTGCATTTTAAAACATTATTTAGGTTTTATGCGATTTTTTAAATAAATGGAACGTATCCATCATTTTACATATAAATGTATGTCTTTTTTTTTGTGCGATTTTTTTTTATGCGGATTCCCCTGGAACACATCTACCGCATAAAAAAAGAACCAAGTGTATATTAATAAAAATTGATTACAAGTTTTGGCGACAGACATCCAGACAGACAGACATGGAGGCAAGTTAAATAAAAGCTTTTAAAAAATAGACAACCGACTACATCAAAGACTTTTCACTACCTTAAGTTTTGTCTATAAGTGTATATTTTATAAAATTTATTTTCTCTACAGGACTTACTGCAATGAGAAAAATTAGATGAAAGGACTTGACTCATATCATTGGTGAACCCTCTCTGTAGTTTCACCAATTTAATATCTAGACTTCTTTACTCTTGTATTGGATTATTATACCATGCGGTTACTAAAGAAGACAGCTTAGGGGTGTTTAGGGAACCTATGGACATAAGCTTATAGGTCTGCAGGTGAATAATTGCATGAAAATGCATCAAGCAATAGAGCAGTCTAATTTGACAAAACCATTGAGAGGGTTCCCCACTGATCCATCATCTTTTCTAATCACTTTCATCATTCCAATAAGGGATCTGTAGATTTTATATTTGATACAGTAGAACCTCCCTGTAAAGGACAGAACTTAATTGCAAGCCAAAGTGTCCTTTAGGGAGAGGTGTCCTCTTACCTGAGAGTTGCTAAATAGTAAACATGGTAATTTGGCAAATGTAAACTGTCCTTTGTAGAGAGATGTCCTCTTGCACGAGTGTCCTCTCATGGAGGTTACACTGTACCACAACTGGGGGAACTAAAAGTCCTGTATAAATAAGACCTTCATAGGGAGGTGAAAATTATAAAGTAATTGCACAATTTAGGGCCTTATAGGACTGTAGAAAATACAGTAGAACTACCTCTCTGTAAAGGACAACACCAAGTTGCAGAGTTTTGTTAATTAGTAAAAATTAATTTATAGCAATGAAACTGTCCTTTGTAAAAAGGTGTCTTCTCGTGAAGGTTTTCTACTGTATATTTACCTTATATGTATTTATTTTTTCTTGAAGATTCATCTTTAGAGAGAGAAAGAGCTCAACATATTAAAATTTTTATCACTAGAGTTCTTTGATTATTTACCAAACACTGCAAGAAAACAGACTAAACTACTGCATATACATTTATATATAAAAAAAAAGGATGTACCTGGATCTGTGTAAAGAAAAAAAAAATTTTTTTTTTCTCAAAACTTTTCGAGAGATTTCTCCATCTTTATTAATATATTGCACAGTAAACTTAATTTAGAAATTTTTGTAGATCACATGAAAACTGTCATTGGTATCATGTAATCTACAAGAATTTGTAGTTTACTGTGCAATAAATTGATAAAAAGGGAGCAATCTCTCAAAATATTTTGAGAAAAATGTTTTTTTTTCTTTACAGATCCAGGTACACCCTTTTAATATAAACTTATTTAATGGATCGCCTATTGACTAAACTACTGTACATACACTGTATATATACATCAAACCTAATTGAGCTATTGTATTCCTGGACCTTAGAGAGAAACCAGGATCCCTGGTAATTGGAGGATGATTTGATAATAATTAGTGTAGGTTTCCTAATTGCCTAATTGTTGTCGGCAGTTTGTTTCAAGTGTCATTGGCCGATAGATGGCTCCAATTATGTTAATTAGCTGGACATTGTACCCGGCTACTTTTTCTGCTGCTTTGTCTCTCTCCTGTCCCGTGGTAATTGCTATTCGTGTAGTGGTGAAACTTTTGTTGTGTTGTAGGTAGGACTGCTCAATGGTCAAGTAAATTCTCCACAAAATGTACAGTAGAACCTCCCTGTAAAGGACACCAAATTGCAGAGCCAAAGTGTTCTTTAGGGAGAGGTGTCCTCTTACTGGAGAGTTGCTAAATAGTAAAAATGGTAATTTTGCAAATGAAAACTGTCCTTTGTAGAGAGGTGCCCTCTAGCAGGGTGTTCACTAAATGGAGGTTCTACTGTATTTATAATATAGTAGAACCTCCATGAGAGGATATTCACTCTCGAGGACACCTCTCTACAAAGGACAGTTTTTTAATTTACAAAATTACCATTTTCACAATTTAGCAACTCTCCAGTAAGAGGACACCTCTCCCTAAAGGACACTTTGGCTCTGCAATTAGGTGTCCTTTACAGGGAGGTTCGACTGTATTACATTTGAAACTTGTTATAACAACATCACTGGTACCATCTAAATATCAACCACAACTTCTAATTTCCAAGTTTAGATTAGAAAGACACAGTAACAAGACTTAATTCTGGAATAATATTGGATTTGGTTTTGTTATGTATAGTTTGTTGTTATATAAACATAAGGGTGTGTGGGGTGCTATAGTGAATACTGTGGTGGTACCTAATGGCAGACTTTTAAATCCAAGATGACACTTTATGATGATAAGTTCTTCCAAATTTGCATCAAAATTATGCCTATTAAATAGAATTATTGATTAATGTTTACCTTGAGTTATATAATCGCCTGAAGCAAATTCATAAAAGCGTGAAATCATAAGACTAAAGGTTTCTTTTAATTCAAATTCAATTGAAAGAAACCTTTCACCTTATGATTTCACACTTTTATTAATGTTTACTTTCTTGAATTTTATCTATACAGTAGAACATCTCTATAAGAGGACACTCTCACTAGAGAACACCTCTCTACAAAGTATACTTTGATGACTCTGTAGCTAGGTGGTGTCTTTCAGAGTACTCTAAATATAGTTCTCTACTTATCAACCCCCCTGACCCAATTGTTGTAACCCCATGTGTTGCGACAGAGCATGAAGACATACCATGCCTACCACCTGGAGTGTAAACAAGCCGAGAGCAAGCTCCAGATTGTGGAAGCCCAGAGGACCAAGTTTGAACAGTCTATTTCCCCAGAGAAACTGGAACGTTCCAAGAAGTACAAACTGGTGGTGAAGGAGATCCAGAAGGTTGGTTTTGATAAGACACAATTTGGATTATAAACACAAGGTAATAAGACCAAATAAATAGTGTGCGACGTTTCGGTAACAAAGTCTGAAGATGGTAACAACGCTGTTACAGAAATGTCACACATTATTTATTTATTTGGATTTGGTCTTATTGCCTTAAGGTTGGTTTTGATAAGGCACAATTTGGATTATGGATTATAAACACAAGCCAATAACACCAAATAAATAAATAATGTGTGACAGTTCGGTAACAGCATCTGAAGATGGTAACACCGCTATTACTGAAACGTCACACATTATTTATTTATTTGAATTTGGTCTTATTACCTTAAGGTTGGTTTTGATAAGACACAATTTAGATTATAAACACAAGGTAATAAAACTAAATAAATAAATAATGTGTGGCGTTTTGGTAACAACGTCTGAAGATGGTAACAACGCTGTTACCGAAACGTCACACATTATTTATGTATTTGTATTTGGTCTTATTGCCTTAAGGTTGGTTTTGATAAGGCACAATTTGGATTATGGATTATAAACACAATTTAATTTGGTCAATGAGATCAAATAAATAAATAATGTGTGACGTTTCGGTAACAGCATGTGAAGATGGTAACAACGCTGTTACCGAAACATCATACATTATTTATTTATTTGGTTTTGGTCTTATTGTCTTTTGGTTGGTTTTGTTTTGCTGTAATCACATTTGGAGAGTCTTACATCTGTGTTTACTGCTATACAATAAGTGATAATAACTATGAAAATTTGAAACTATTATAGACGCGTATGATTCTTTTAATTACAGCAGAATGTTTCTACTGTCCTCAAAGCTTATGTCCATAGTTTATCTAAAATACCCATTCCAAGATTCTAGTGTCAATATCACTATAAAAGGAAGATCAAAAAATGCAATATAACAGCGGTATGGTAGATTAAACTGGCGAAACCACTGGGAGGGTTCACCACTGATAAGCCAGGCCCTCCCATTAAATTTTCCATTGCAGTAATTATTTATATTATATTATTTATTTTAGTCTTTTGTCTGATGATGGTGACAATGTTTTTGCCGAAACGTCACACACTAATAAATTATTTGGATTAGGTCTTATTTTCTTTTTTCATTATAATCTATAATTCAAATTGTACTTTATCAGTAAGGGCAGTAGAAATTGTTTAATTTTTAAAAGAATCATACACATCTATAATAGTTTTGAATTTTCATATACAGATGATGTTTACTCTATTGAACACCAGGTAATAAGACCAAGACTTCAACTCTTTTGTCTGATGATAGTAACAACGCTGTTAATGAAATGTCACACACTCTTTATTGATCTGGATTTGGTCTTACTACCTTGTGTTTCTAATCATTGGTGTTTATACTATGTTCATAGAATGGGGTGTAGCTTTGGTTGATCATAGCACCATGATCCAGGGACACTTATGTTTATCCAATTGTTATGGTGTAACAGAGACAGTGTAAGTTCAACGAGGCCAAGCTGAAGTCAGTCAAAGCCTGCAATGATTACCTCCTATGTATGGAGGCCGCCAACTCTGCCATCCACAAGTACTTTGTGGACGACCTCTCTGACCTCATTGATGTGAGTACCTGCTGTTCTACTCCAATACCTGTAACATATATCTGTCTGTCTGTTCTATGTCTGAAACATTAATAATCTTCTTTCATATCTCCACTCAATCATATTAGGGTGTCAAGCTTGTAAAGCTTGAGACTTTTGAAAAAGAGATTTGACAACCATCATGATTGGGTGAAGTAGAATGCGTCTGCCTTTGTCATTAAGACTGGGAGCACTACTCGGTGGCAGGCCGACTTAGCTCCAAAAGAAATGGCCGCCTCTGACATGAGGAACAGACGCCATGTGCAGCTGCTCCTAATATGGAGTACAAACGCTGCTCATCTTGTATCCCTGGATCAGGAGCCCTTACAGGGTACTATCAGCCAGGCCAGCTGAGCCCAGGTTTTTTAGTGAGCTTGTTACTGCTCCCCCTCCTCCTTTTTCATCTGGGCTTGGGACGGGCAAAGGCGGATTATAAATAATGAAATCAACAACAAAAAACTTTTCATTAAGGACATTCGTCCTATTCACAATTCCCCCAGATGAGTAAACATAAGAAATTAAGTATTTAAGCATGAATGTGTTTTTTTTTTTTTTTGTTTTTTTTGACAAAAATCAAACTTCTACTGACCTTACTGTGATGAAAAAATATTTGGGGGGCTTGGCTCATCAGTGGTGAATTCTCCCATCAGCTTTGCCAATTTAATCTAACAGACCGCTTCTTTAGAGCTCTAATACTGTATTGGACAATTCTGCTTATATATGCTGCAATAAAGAGTGAATTATCAGAAATGGTATTTAAGCAAACTATGAACATAAGCTTTTAGGACAGTAGAATTACATATAAAAATAGCAGTTATCTATAGAAATTGGAGATAAGATCAACCTTTTTTCATGTTGGATCTATCATCTGTGTTACACCTATTTTGTTTGTGCTGTTTTCCAGAAATTGTGAAAAGCTAATGGATTGGGTTTGCTTCTCACTACTTTTGCCACAAATAATGAAATTATATCTCAATGTAAAACTTCGATAAGTAAGCCTTAGTCATGATTTCCTTTGTAGAACAGGCTATTTCAATTTAAAAGTTGAATTCTCTGAACCTCAGAAATAGACAGCACCAAACAACACTAACAAGATTTAAAACAGGCCGTCTCAGGCCATTGAAGATAGAAAATAATAACAAAATCTACCCCATTGCCCAAAATGTAGCTTGGCACCTGCAGCTCCAGAACACATTTTGGCTTGCATCATATGCACTAAACAGGACCTTTGGGAGAGGCTGCTGTTTATCATAAAACAGCTTGAGGAGCATGAACTCATGGGATTTGTGTAATATTTACACAAGGGGATAAGAAACAACAACAAAAATTCTGTCCATTGTTGTTTATATGTTGGGTGATAACCCCAATTACAATGATATAAGTTCATTTCTTCCTCAGAATTCAATTAGCTTATTTGGAAATTTATTACAGTAGAACCTCCCTGTAAAGGACACCTAATTGCAGAGCCAAAGTGTTCTTTAGGGAGGGTGACCTCTTACCGGAGAGTTGCTAAATAGTAAAAATGGTAATTTTGGCAATGAAAACTGTCCTTTGTAGAGAGGTGTCCTCTAGCGTGAGCGTCCTCTCATGGAAGTTCTACTATATTAAAAAATCTCTCATTTCTCTATATTCTGTGGCTTGAGTAAAGATGCACTTGTGGTACATCCTGGCTATTTCATAGGTCTAGTCTTACCAGAAGGTCACTAGAGGAGCTGTGAATGATGGCCGCTAACAGAACAAATTGGAGAACAATATACAGTAATCCCTCGTTAAGACAAACTCAACGGGAGAACGAAATACCCTTTTCGTCTTAAAAGAATATATACCGAATTCGTATAAACCGAATTCGTATTAGACGAATTGAATTCGTGGTATCCGGGGGTTGTACTTATGTACTACTGATGAGTAAGAAAACTACATTTCTGAGGAATAACGAATAAATTTATTTTAAAACAATATTAATGAAAATATTTTATAATTTTAAGGAACAACAATTATGTGTATATGTATGTACATAAAGTATTTTATTTTAAAATACAATATGGATAATATAATCACAATGTAAGGCAATAACATGAGAATATAAGTTTATTTTAAAACACAAATAAAAAAGAACAACAAAAGAAACAACTTACATAATATACTTGGTACATACAATGTTTATGTGTATGCAGCATATGCAGTATGCATAGAGTATCCTATATCTGGGTTTTCTCTGCAGGCTTCAGAAAGTCTGTTATAGTGTTTTGGTGGAATTTGATTGGGCACTGTTTCAGACACTCCCTTCTTATTTTATCCAGGTCTTCTTCAAAATGAACATCAATATCCGCAGAGGTTTTGGACAGCTTCTGGAGGGTTTCGAGGGCCGCGATTACTTCCCTTCTAGTAGGCATCATTATCTCTTCTTTCGCCTCATCGTCTTCTGTTTCTTCTTCTTCTTTCTTCTTTTCTTCTAATTCGGGTGAACCGCAAATTTCCAACCCTTCATCCAGGGCAACATACTCCAGGAAAGTCAAAGTCTCAGCTGGGTTTGTAGCTGAAAGGAGTTTGGTCCATTCTTCAGGCTCATCAAGCATTGTTTCTGGAAGTGAAAACGAATCAGCTGTTTTTTCCACACCCAATGAGACACTTATTTCTTTAGCCTTTTCTTTGACAAGTGCGCCGGATACAGGAATATTATTTTGTCTACTTTTTTAAAACCATTTTAAAAGCTCATCTTCCACGTCTTGATGGGATGCTTTTCGAAGTCGTTTTGAAGAGCTCGAAGACCCTGAGGCAACAGCCGCATCTATTTTTCTTTGTTTTTTAGAATGGTTGATAATGTGGATTTCGCAATTTGAAAATTTGGCACAATAGAGTCGAAATTTTCCACTGATTGAGTACATGGAACGACCCCAAGGGGATGGTTTCATAGAAAATGAGTCATCATAACAAACAAAGGACGAATGTTTACACAAAAGATAAAGAGAGCCAATACTTGATATCAACGGCGTTTTTGTTGTTTTAATAGTTTATTGTTTTACTTATAACTCGCCTTTAAAAACATATTAGAATTCGTTTTAACCGATTGATTAGTTCTGCTGGGGGCTAAATTTAATTCGTATTTCGTCATAACCGAATATTTCGTCTTAACCGGCAAAATCTCTTTGGAAAGCATTGAAATTTAACGGGGGAAAAGAAACGGTTCGCGCAAACCGAGAGTTCGTATAATCCGAGTTCGTAATAACGAGGGATTACTGTAGTGTCCATATAGTCACCAAAAGTTAACTTGAAGGACACTAACACAACAAATATAGATACTGTTTAGGTTGGAAGATGTTTTAATGGATGGTTTGACTCATTAGTTGATTTTTGAAAAAAGTGCCTCCTCCCTATCATTTTTTTTGTAATTATCCCTAGTATGTATATATTTTACAAGCCATGATAATCATGGTGAGTACTAGTTAGTAACTACTTTTACTGTAAATGCAAATTATTGATTTCAATCTTCATGACCTGGTGTAATCTTACCCATGGGATAATAGAAAAACAACTATAAATGCATCACATATCTACACATTTGAAAAGCAGTTTGATTTTTGCACTTACAAGTGTGTCAGAACCTTTTTTTGATTAGTTGCACTCACTGATAGGGTTGGACTTTAGAAAGAATTGGGAGGCCATTGTTAAAAAAAAATTCTTAAAAAAAAAAAAGGCATCTCCTTATTGTGAAATTAAAGTTGCTGATGAATCTATTGGAATAAATATCAACAATTTTTTATTTTTAATTATTCCAAAATTGGTCAAAAATATTTTTCTCCAGAAAAAGCACCCCCTATGTAGGAATTGATCCCAGGTTATGGCAGTTCAAATATGACATTTGATATCACTCCTCCCCCGGCCCAGCATTGTCCGGACTAACTGATGTTTGTGGCAGTGTATGGACTTTGGGCTCCACACCTCCCTGGGAGAAACCATCCAGCAGCACCTATGTGCTCAACAAGCCGTGGTAAAGGCAGAACAGGTTGCCATGGAGGGAACTGCCAAGTGTGTTGCGGGTCTGGACTCTCGTGCAGACAAACAGCGTTTCCTGGAGGCCAACAATTCTGCATTTATGGTGCCACGCAAGTTTGAGTTCCAGCCTCCACATCGTGGTGAAGTTCAGGTAACACTTTTATTTCTTGTATCTTACTTGTCTTTAGGAAACATCTGACTTGCTAATACTGTGAGCTCAAAGTTTGATATAACAGTAGAACCTCCATGAGAGGACACCGCTCTATAAAGGACAGTTTTCATAGGTAAAATTAGCATTTTTACTATTTAGAAACTCTTCTGTAAGAGGACACCTTTCTCTAAAGGACACTTTGCTCTGCAAATAGGTGTCCTTTACAGGGAGGTTCTACTGTATTAAGATTCTCTCAGTGTTGATAAATCTCCTTTCAATCAACTTGGTAATTTTGGAATACCTTATTAAAGAGAGAGTGGAGAAATAGCCCACACAGTCCAAGTTTTGACAACAGCCTTGGATTGAATCTCACATTGAACATTTTTTATGCTTCAATGCTCCCCAACTCTTGCACAAGTCCGTGCAAATAATCAGATTGAAACCTTGTAAGTGCAAAATTTGAACCACTTTCTAAATATGTAGGCCTATAGTAAATTTTCAGTAAAATGCAATCATGATTATCATGGCCTGTACTTGGTCTTTTTTTTTTTTAATTATCCTTAATACACATGGTACAGACCATGATAATCATGGTGGGTAGTTAGTGACTGCTTTTACTATAATTGCACCACATGTCTACGCATGTGAAAAGCATTTCGATCTTTGCACTTACAAATGTGCCAGAGCCCCATTTGTTTACTTGGACTCGCTGGTGGGGTTGAACTTTTGCAAGAATCAGGGGCCATTGGAGCATTTTTTTAATTATAAAAAAGTGCCCAATGCGGGTTTCAATCCTGGGTCGTAGCAGTCGAAAACCAATGGTTTAGACCACTCACTCAAATGCCCCATGGGTACTAGGTCTAGTTGAGATAAGTATAAAATGACACCATCATACCTAAGGCTATTTCAAATAGAGAATACCATAGTTGTAGGGAGTGTTGGATTTTGATTAATTCAAGTTAAAAATATCATTAACCTTTATATGAACATTTATCGTCCTTTAATTGTCGTTTACAAAAAGGTTGATGTGAAGTCTTTCAAATGCGCTAAGAAATCATTAATTTTGTTCTAGTGATGTTTTAGTGTTGACTTTTCGTATAAATTCTAACTGGGTGTATTTTAATTAGACCACTATTTAATGCATATGAATTAAATTAACTCAATCTCTCACATGAGGTGGTCAGTGGAAGGGTGATCTAAACTGTTAGTTTTCAACCACCTCAACCTGGGATCAAATCCTTCATTGGGCACTTTTTATAATAAAAAAAAAATGCTTCAATGGCCCCTGATTTTTGCAAAAGTCCAACCCCACCAGCAAGCTCAAGTAGCCAAATGGAGCTCTGGCACATTTGTAATTTCAAAAGTCGAACTGCTTTTCACATGTGTAGAGATGTGGTGCAGTAAAAGCAGTCACCTACTTCTACCGCCATGATTATCATAGCCTATATCACATGTACTAGGGAGAATAATAAAATGTTGTAATACAGTAGAGAACATCCAGGAGAGGACACTCACGCTAGAAGATACCTCTCTATAATGGACAGTTTTCATTTGGAAAATTATCATTTTTACTATTTAATAACTCTCTAGTAAGAGGACACCTCTCTTTAAAGGACACTTTGACTCTGTGCTAAAGTTTCCTTTATAGAGAGGTTCTACTCTTGTTTATGGTAATTCAGTTCATGTGAAGTAGCTTACACAGATATGGGATGTGCCAGGTCAGCCAGCTCATGGTAGAGAAGGCTGTCCAAGAGGAGATGGAGCTCCGCTACAAACAACTCAACAAGAGGATTGCTGGACTCTCCGTTGAGACTGAAGAGGTGCGGTACAACCTCTTTAATCCAGCCTACTTTAATTCAACCAATGATTCACCTACCACAATCTTATTTACCTCAGCCTATTTAATTCAACCCAAAAAATCTGATCCTTTTGCATGTTGAATTAAAGATGTTAGTCTGCAGAAAAACTTCTGTATTGACACACTATGACTCAATCTCCCAATAACACCTTGTGTGTGTGTGTCAGTTACTGGAGACTATATTGTCTTCTGTTGTTGTTGTTACTTATCCCCTTGTGTAAAGATTACACAAATTCCATGAGTTCATGCTCCTAAAGCTGTTTTATGATAAGCAGCGGCCTCTCCCAAAGGTCCTATTTAGTGCATCTAATGCAAGCCAAAATGTGTTCTGGAGCTGAAGATGCTAAGCTACATTTTGGACAAGTGTGGTAGATTTTGTTATTATTTTCTTTCTTCAATGGCTTGAGATGGCCTGTTCTAAATATTGTTAGTGTTGTTTGATGCTGTCTGAGGTTCAGAGCTCCTCCTGGGTCCACTCCACTGTACCAGCTGTGCTTTTAGGTGGGATCCTCCAGTTTCTTATTTATTTTTGTTTTAGCTATTATCTCTATTTCTTCAACCTTCATGAAGTTATCATTAGAAGATAGAAGTTAGCAGAAGACTGATAGTTATTGAGTATCCATTAACCCCAGTGGACAACTTGAAGAGCGAAGACAGACCATTGTAGAAGTGGTGTTTGACTTGAAGTGGTCTGGAGAATTTTAAGGAATACATAGAACAGAGTGAAGTGGCATTCCATGATCACCATGAGAGACCGGTCATATCAAAAATCTTGGCTTTAGTAGGAGCTATATTGACTAGAAGAAGAATTAGTTGCTGAAAGAATATACAGTTAAACCTGTCTATAGCCACCTCTCTTGGGACTCACCAAAATAGGGTGCTATAGACAGGTCACTTTTAATGTAAATCGCATCGTACTACGTATTTAAAATCGGGCGTTATAGAGAGGGAGGTGCTATTTAGAGGAGGTGCTTTAGACAGGTTTAACTGTATTCAGTTAAAAAAAAAAAGATTCCAATTGTTGAAAAGGGAAACAGGATTGTTAACCCTTAACTGGACGGGTTGGGTAGATTCCGCCCATGCATAAACTTAATATAGGAAAAAAATATATTTTTCGTTTACTGAGAGCTAACAGCTTTGGTGTATTCTAATTTTACAGTGATACAAACAATTTCCATTCATCGTTTAAAAATATAAGTTTTGGGAGGGCGGTTAAATTTGCATGTGTGGGCGGATTCCGCCCATGCCGTCCAGAAGCGTGAGAATTTTTCATGTTAGGGTTATAGCTGATTGCTCATTCTCGAGTCGCTTTCTTCCGCTATTTTTTAGCTTCCATTCATAAAATAATACTTCTTTCTTTGGCTAAGTAGAATTTATTCTTTTAGATAAAAAAAAACAACTTCCTTAATTTTTTTTTATCAAGGTAAGACTTTTTATTTTTGAAATTCTATTTATAATGGAAGACGAAATTTTGAATAAGAATTTTGACGATGATTCTGAAACTGAAAATTATTCATTGAACGAATCTTCAGATGTCAGTACAGATGAGGAATGTGATTCAATTCTTACCACTGTTCAAATGTCTTCAAGTAATTGTTTCATTGGGAAAAATGGCTATAAGTGGAACAAGAATCATGCAATAATTGGAAGAACCCGTTCTCATAACATAATTACACACTTACCTGGTCTGAAAGGCCCTGCTAAACCGAAGCCAAATTGTGGCATAGATATATTCAACTTATTTTTTACTGCCGCAATTATAAAACAAATATCTGAATTTACAAATGCAAAAATTGAAGAATTTTGCCAAAGAATTTCAGATTTGACCAAAAGTACTTACTCAAATTTTACAAGTGAAATAGAAATAAGAGCATTCTTAGGTTTGTTGTATCTAGCTGGAGTTTACAAATCAGGTCATGAAAATGTAGAATCTTTGTTTGCCTCAGATGGAACAGGCCGTGACATTTTTCGCTCTGTAATGAGTGTGAAGCGTTTCCTTTTTCTATTACTTTGTATTAGATTTGATAATTTCAAGACAAGATGCAAAGAAGATAGACTCTCACCCATAAGAGATATTTTCCAAACCATTATTGAAAAATTTCAAAGTTATTATACACCTGCTGAATACCTTACTGTTGACGAAATGCTTGTAGGGTTTCGGGGGAAATGTCCATTCAAAATTTATATACCCTCAAAACCTAATAAATATGGGATAAAAATAGTGATACTAGCAGACTCAAGAACACATTATATGTATAATGCAATGGTATATACAGGAAAATCTAAAACTCCAAAGTCAAAAGAACTATCCCTGCCAACCCAAATAGTTTTAGATATTAGTCGACCACTTTGGAAGAGTAATAGAAATATTACAGCAGACAACTGGTTTACTTCAATAGAATTAGTTGATAAGTTGAAAGAACATGGCCTTACATATTTAGGAACGATGAGAAAGAACAAACCTCAGATTCCACCACAATTCCAACCGCATCCTAAAAGAGAATCAGGAACATCTATTTTTGGTTTCTCTGGAACAAAAACTTTAGTCTCCTATGTTCCCAAAAAAAGAAAATCAGTAATCCTTATATCTTCGATGCATCATGACAATAAATGTGATGAAACAACAGGAAAACCTGACATTATAATGGATTATAATGTAACAAAAGGAGGTGTAGATACCATTGACCAAATGGTCTCTAATTTTTCTACCTCTCGTCGATCCAGAAGATGGCCTTTGGCACTTTTTTATGCCCTCTTAGATATCACAGCTCTGAATTCTTACATCATCTTCAACTATCAGATTGATAAAAAGGATCAAAAAGAAAGAAGTACCTTTATTGTTGATCTTGGGAGATCCTTGATTGATGAACACCTGGCCACACGTAATCTAAATTCCCTCCCGCTGGAATTACAGACGACAATAAAAAAAAATAAAAAATAATGATGGTTCAAGTACATCAAGAGGATCTACGATGCCACAAGAATCTGATACTCCAAAAAGGTGCTACAAATGTCCATCAAAAAATGCGGGAAAAGTGAAAACCTTATGCTCTGTATGTCAACTAAGCGTCTGTAAAAAACATTTCTTAATTATTTGTGAAAACTGTAAATAGATTATATTTAATATTTTTAGAAGTCAAAATCTGTATATTAACATTTGTAATCATTAAATAATCTTTCAAATATTGATTTAATTCATTATTTAGCGCTTATTTCGTAAAGGTACATAGGTGGGTTGAATCTACCCACCCCGTCCAGTTACGTAAGAAAAATCACCCGTCCAGTTAAGGGTTAAAGAGATAGAGAATTTATTGTTATAAAAAGGGAGACACCATTGTTAAAAAGGAAGATTCATAAATGTAAAATATGAATATTTTGTGTTTTATAGAGCTTTGAGAGAGAAATTTTATTCTTTCCAACTTATAATGTCTCAATTCAGATTAAACATAAATATTTCAGGACAGGAGATGCACCATTTTTATACATTAATACCTTGCTCCTGTACAACATTGCGCTGTATTTCACAGGTGTAAAATACACATATAAAAGATAATAAATTCATAAAAATAAGAAAATAAGACCTAATCCAAATAAATATATAGTGGGTGACGTTTCGGTAACAGCACTGTGTTACCATCATCAGATAAAAGAATGATTATGGTAACAATGTTGTTACAGAAACATCATCCACTATTTATTTGGATTTGGACTTATTTTCTTTTATCTATAATCCAAATTGTGCTTTATCATAAATTCATAAAAGTAAACTCATGATAATCATATGGTAGCAAGTCCAAACATTTAAACAGAAAGTGTGGGTAACAGTATTGTGTCATAGAAAACTTGTGTTATGAAATTATAATGTGTCATTTTCAAATGAAAATTGTCCTTTATAGATAGGTGTCCTCTAGCATGAGTGTCTTCTCATGGAGGTTCTACTGCATTTAATTATTTGTATTTGGTCTTATTACTTTGTCCATTCAGTACTTTTGTCTGAAAATGGTAACAATGCTATTACCGAAACGTCACACACTACTTATTTATTCGGTCTTATTACCTTGTGTTGTTCTCTTGTTACATTGAGAATTGTCTTCAAATCTCTATTTGGCCAACTCCACACAGTAAAGTTTATACAATTCCAGGTTTGAAATTTGTGCTAGAGTATGACACTGGTGCTGCTCAGATCTGGAAGACCCTGGAGACAGCTGAACACTCCCTGCTAGCCATGATGTCAGCTCCAGAGATTGATGTCTCCGCCATGTTTGACGAAGAGCCTCCTGCAAGACCACCGGAGACCCTAGCACTAAAGGTGGGTCAATAATCTAGTGCCTTCACTACAGCCCTGTTGGTTCATTATTGCCTTGGTTCACTATATGATGGGACCTATACTATGGCTTACATATACAGTAAAACTACCTCCCTTTAAAGAACACCTAATTGCAGAACTAAAGTGTCCTTTAGGGAGAGATGTCCTCTTTCCGGAGAGTTGCTAAATAGTAAAAATGATAATTTTGCAAATGAAAACTGTTCTTTGTAGAGAGATGTCCTCTAGCATGAGTATCCTCTCATGGAGGTTGTTGGAGATTATTTTATTATTATTACTCGGCATAAATGTTTTTATTGTATTTGACCAGGAGTGCCTGGTCACGTGTGTATGTTTGATTGTATATATAGTGTGCTTGAAAATAAAATGGAGTGTTGTGTGGAACTTTGTGAGACTAGTGATTTCACATAGTTTAGAAATTGGAGAGCCCGCTTCAGTTTAGAAGAAGACCTCTGCGCTGCCTATACCTCTGGGTGAAGAGTGAACAAAGGAGAACCAGCCAAAGAAGAAGATTGGCTAACATTTTGGTCCCTCGAGCCGGATTCAAGCTACAAGATTTAAGCTACAAGATTCAAGCTACAAGATTTAAGCTACAAGATCTAAGCTACAAGAGTTAAGCTACAAGATTTAGGCTACAAGATTTAAGTTACCGGATTTAGGTTACCGGATTTAAGTTACCGGATTTAAGTTGCCGGATTTGAGTTGACCGGATTTAAGTTGCCGGATTAAAGTTGCCGGATTCAAGTTATAAGATATAGAAGAATTCACTCTTGATTAAAGTTTAAAAGTTAAAAATCGTAAATCCAATTTGTTGATATTAAGAGAATCAAGAAAAAGGCCTATGCAAATTTAGGCAAATCATAGCAAAAGAAGAACTTATGTGAATAAGTTTTTAAAAGTTTTGCAAATTGGATTAAAAGGAAAAGGCCGAGGTATAGTGCGTTGATAAAAGGTTAAGTTAAGATCAAAAGGCAAGTCTAGAAAATGAAGCGGGCAATGAGAAGTAGAGCCGTTCAAAGAACAATTATATCCAAGTTGATCAAAAGGGCAGAAGCGGAGTTGGATGAAGAAACTCCTTCTGAAATTATGGTAGGAACGAATTATACACTCATCGAAAAGTATATAGCAGATCTTCGGGAAGAAGATGAGTTGATCTGGAAGTTGATGCTAGAAGATAAGGAAATTGATTGCAAGGTGCTAGAGGAGGAGATGGATACAGTGATCCATTATTATGAGAAGTGGATAGATCTTGAAAATAAGACAAATCATTTCCTCAGCTCTCTGATGAAGGATACGGAGGCCCTCTATGGTGCTAGTTCGAAAAGGGGCTCGCTGCCTGGATCGGGAGTTTGCCGACTGCCCAAATTGGATATGAAGATCTGCGATGGAAGCAGTTTGGAATTCAGGATGAGTGAGAAGCCAAGGGTTGTAGGAGTTACCTTGATGAAAGGAGTTGATCCAGCTTCTATTAAGGAAGATGCTGGGATTGTGGTATCATCCGAGCAAATGGTAGAAGAGACATCCAAGCAGATTGCCGTTGAAGAAAGTGAAAAGGCTCAAGTTGAGAAAAAGCATTTGGCTGAAGAAAGTAAAAATACTCAAGTCGAGAAAGGGTCTGTTATAGAAGTTGATGAAAGTCATAGGGCTGAAGTTAAGAAAGAATCCGTTGAAGCAGATGAAGAGAAAGGAATGGATTCAAAGAACACTGAAGAAGTGAAGCTGCTCTATGCAGAACAAGGTACTGATTCAAAGGTGGTAGAAGGGTTAGATGCAGAACAAGGTACCGATTCAAAGGTGGCGGAAAGGCAAGACACAGATTTAGAGAATGAGAAAGACTCAGAAGCTGAAACCAAAGACAATGGAGTAGGGGATTCTGAGACTGCAATTAAAGGTTATGAATCGGTGAGCAATTCTAAAGCGGTAGCTGAGGGCGATGATCAAGTGGAGATTTCGGATGGTGAGGCTGAGTCCATTGATGATATTGAGGAAAGAGTTGTCAGAGTTCCAGCATCGAGGAAATTGGTGGAAGCAAGACAAACTGGAGATGCGGAATTTAAAGTAAAGGGATGCTCTTTTCCCGATCGCCCTGTATTTGAGTGTGGGTCCAAAGCGACGCCTATACGGCCAGTATTTGACGACGCTTCCTGTCGAGGAAACTGCGGACTCGCCTTGAGGCGGTACTTGAGGAGGAGACCCGGTCTGCAGAGAAGAATCCCTGAGGTGAGGATAAAACTTCGGGAAAATAAATTTGGAGTTTTGGCCGACCTAAGAAGATATTTCCGGATGATCGCCATTAAGGAAAATGATTGGGACTACCTTAGATTTCTTTGGAAGAAGAAGATGGACAACTGATGGTTTTTGGGCGGGAAATCGTTGTAGACGATTTTAATTAAGTGCCCCGTATCTCAAAATCCGGAAGAAAAGGAAATGGTTGAATGATGATGCAAAGGTTGGAAAAAGTAAAACGCTTTCTAAACAGGGTTGTACCATCCAGATCACCTATGTGAAGAGAGAACCAATACAAAAGGGTTCAATTGGCAAATATCTTCCAAACAATAAAGTGCAACTTGTATCGGAGGAAACTGTTTCTGGAGCTGTAGTAACTCCAATATTGTATACTCCGGCCAGTTCTCCAAAGGGGCAAGTGCCTACTCCGGAGAAAATCTTAGTTTAGGAGACAAGTCTCCAGAAAGGTCTGGTAAAAGTGCTAAACTGGAAAGGATTGCGAATCCAGTAGATTATAGGAATATTATATTGAGTGGTTTGAGATCTCTAAGGAAGATTTCGGAATCTTATGACTGCTCTGGGCCATCAGACGATACCTCTGAGCATCAGACGATACCTCTGAGCCTTCAGACGATACCTCTAAGCCTTAAGACGATACCTCTAAGCCTGCAGACGATGCCTTAGCATCAGATCCTGATTCTTCGGGAGGTAAAGCTCAAGGTTCTCAAGAGGTTCCAGAAGTTGCAGTGGAAGATACCAACGAAAAGTCTGCAATTGAGGATTCTCAACCTTCAGAGCCTCTTGATGTGGAGGGTTCTGGAGTGGGGGCTTCAAGCGATGTAGAGGTAGGAGCTCAAACAAAGAGCCCTAAGGCCATATCTTCCAAAATACCTTGCATGAAGAAAGAAGAATCCAGCATAGACTTGGAAGAGGAAGACACTGGAAGAAACGAACCCTCTCCAGCCTCAATCACCTTCAAAGCCTTAGAAACCACAGATTCTAAAGAAGTTGATCTGACGATTTTGGGCAGCATTGCGAGAGAACATTGCGCACAAGGGATTACATTTGAACAGTCCAATGTTATAAGGACATTGGGTTTGGGATAGATCCAAATTGAAGACTGTTTCTTATATGAAGTTCAGTCGTTGGAAAAGACATCGGCGACTACCACGAGCGAAATGCTTTCCTTCATCGCCAAGTTAGAAGATCCCTTAAGATGGTTGGCACCTGTCCTTGTAACAGGAAAAATAATGGTTCAAAAGTTGTGGATAACGGAATTACATTGGGATGATCCGATGGATGAATCATTGATTGAAGCATGGACTAATATAGGAAAGGAGTTGAATTTCCTAGGAAGAATGAGAATACCCGATGGTTGGGTCTCGGAAGGAATACCCAGGGAGTGCAGTTGCATGAATTCGGTGATGCCTCCGAAGATGCCTATGCGGCAGCTGATTAGATAAGAATTCCCACTGATGATGGTGTCAGTGTGGGACTGTTGGCATCAAGGACTGAGTTGGCTCCCATACGGAAGATGTCAATTCCACGCTTAGAATTGTGCTCAGCTCTTCTGCTGACCAGACTAGTGAAATATATAATGGAAGAATTGAATATCAAACTGTAGAGTGCTACCTGTTGGTCCGATTCTACCATAGTCTTGAATTGGTTAAGAACTATGTCTAGAAATCTCCCCACTTTCATCGGCAATCGTGTCACGGAGATTCAGAGTTGTCCACAAGTCAGGGAGTGGCGCTATGTTTCTACAGGAGATAATCCAGCGGATATTGCCTCGCGAGGAATTCTGGGGTCCGAGCTGAAATAGTCTTCCATCTGGTGGACAGGACCTACCTGGTTATCAGCAGAATCAACAGAATGGCCTAGAATGCCTCCTGTGTTTGAGCACCAAGGTCAAATTGAGTTCCTGAGTATTCATGCCATCAGTGAAACACCTTTCTTGGTGGCTATCGGAGAGATGAGCTCAACCTTTAATGGATATATCCGAAAAGTGGCCTGGATATTGCGTTTTTACCATAACTGCCGCTACAGTGTGGAGCGATATCAGTCGCACTTAACCCCAGCCGAACTGAGAAATGCTCATAGGAGAATACTTCAAGCAATTCAGTGCCAGCATTTCAGGGAAGAAATGAGAAGTTTGACCACTTTAGGATCAGTGAAGCGCACGGGCAAGATTTATGGTTTAACACCGATCCTCGACGATCAAGGAATCTTTAGAGTCAGCAGTAGATTAAAATGGGCTCCATCTATGACATATGAGCAAAAACATCCTGCGCTATTGCCTTCATCAGGAAAGGTGGCTCAGATGATTGTTAAAGCGGTTCATATGCGGACTTTGCACGGAAGTGTGCACCTGATGCTGTCCACATTGAGACAGAAGTATTGGATACTGAGAGTAAAAGATCAGGTGAAGAGATGCATTCGAGAGTGCGTGACATGTCGATACAATCGCGTCACTCCAGGCCAGCTAATGAGCGATTTACCCAAGGAGAGATTAACACCGGGTAAACCCTTTTCAATCAGTGGTGTAGATCATGCTGGACCTGTGAACCTTCGATTGTCCAAGGGTAGAGGCCAAAAGACTGAAAAGGGCTACA
Organism: Cordylochernes scorpioides; assembly: GCA_030710605.1. Classification (NCBI taxonomy): domain Eukaryota; kingdom Metazoa; phylum Arthropoda; class Arachnida; order Pseudoscorpiones; family Chernetidae; genus Cordylochernes; species Cordylochernes scorpioides. The sequence goes on along the minus strand of CP092873.1, from coordinate 68,013,550 downwards.
TCTGTCTATTTATGTGCTTTGTGACCCGAGCAGTACATCTTGAATTGGTCACAGATGCCTCTACACCCACCTTCATGTCGGCTTTCAAGCGATTTGTAGCACGAAGAGGACACTGCACTCGGCTATATAGTGATCAAGGAACAAGTTTTGTAGGAGCTGCACGACAGTTACGTTCACGTTTCTATCTGGCTCAGGATCAATTAAAAGAACTGGCTGCCGTGTTAGCTAATGATGGAACTAAGTGGAAGACCATCTCTCCCAATGTCGACATCAATACGTTAGTATTGATAAAAGAGGAAAGAATGCCCCCTGCAGGGTGGCTTATGGGTAGAGTGGTGGAGACCCATCCTGGGAAGGACGGCCTGGTGCGGGTTGTATCGGTGCGAACATCAGTTGGAGTGCTCCGAAGACCCTTGGTGTGGCTGGTGCTGCTGCCGGTAGCCCCTCCGGATCTTGATGGGACCCATCAACTCGGGGAGGAATGTTGGAGATTATTTTATTATTATTACTCTGCGTAAATGTTTTTATTGTATTTGACCAGGAGTGCCTGGTCACGTGTGTATGTTTGATTGTATATATAGTGTGCTTGAAAATAAAATGGAGTGTTGTGTGGAACTTTGTGAGACTAGTGATTTCACATAGTTTAGAGATTGGAGAGCCCGCTTCAGTTTAGAAGAAGACCTCTGCGCTGCCTATACCTCTGGGTGAAGAGTGAACAAAGGAGAACCAGCCAAAGAAGAAGATTGGCTAACAGAGGTTCTACTGTATTATTGGGGATTATATTAGGTTTGTTATAAGGTATGTTTTAGTGAGGATTTACTGAATTTAGAAATTTGCTTACAAAGGAGAAATGCTAATAAAAATATTTTAATAGAATTATATTTTTCATCCAATTTTCACATTCAAATCGACTAGATTGTTGGTTTCTGTTTATTTTTTATTGAGAGAGGTGAAAATGATATACAGTAGAACCTCTCTGTAAAGGAGACCTAATTACAGAGCCAAAGTGTCCTTTAGGGAGAGGTGTCCTCTTACCAGAGAGTTTCTAAATTGTAAAAATGGCTACAAGAAAATAAGACCTAATCCAAATAATTTAATAGTGTGTGAAATTTCAGTAACAGCATTGTTAGCATCATCAAACAAAAGAATAAAAAAAAAAAAATTATTCTTTTGTCTGATGATGGTAACAATGCTGTAACAGAAACGTCACACACTATTAAATTATTTGGATTAGGTCTTATTTTTTTGTAGCTATAATCTATAATCCATGAGTCCATGCTCCTTGAGCTGTTAATGATAATCAACGACCTCTCCCAAAGGTCCTGTTTAGTGCATCTAATGCAAGCCAAAATGTGTTCTGGAGCTGAAGATGCCAAGCTACATTTTGGACAAGTGGGGTAGATTTTGTTGTTATTATCTTAAATGGCTTGAGATGGCCTGTTCTAAATCTTTTCACTGTATTCTGATTCTACTGTATTCAATATGTAACAGTGTTGTAAGAGAAATACTCCCCACATTCAGATTACTCTATTTGGCCTGACAACTGGTTACTAGCTTAGTGTAAATAGCACAAATTGTCATGTATCAAGCTGTGCAAATTGAGAAGGTATGCAACTAAGGTAGCACGACACTTGGTGTGCAGCTCCGGGCAGATCGGCAGGAGACTGAGGACTTCTACCTCCACAAGTTCCAGGAGTACCTCCAGGCCAACAGTCTCTCCACCAGGCTGCGGGCGCGGGCAGGACTCCTGCGTACTGCGCTGGGCCTAGATTCTGCTGGTCAGTCCTCAGCAGGTTCCTCTCCTGCCAGACCCCATCGCGCCCTGCGTAAGAAGAGGATTGGGCAAGCTGGCAGCCAACCCTCAGCTGGGGGACAGCCGAAGTTGTTTGGAGGTTCCCTGGAGGAATACATTGAGGTGAATAACTTTCTATTTTAACCTTTTTATGAGGTGGTTGTGTTAGCTCTTCTATTTATATGTAGAATGAGATGTGTGATTGTGTATAATATTTATTGTGATGTGGTAATGTTAAGGCATAATTTGGATTAGGGATTATAAACACAAGGTAAATAAGACCAAATCCAAATAAATTAATAGGGTGTGACGTTTCAGTAACAGCATTGTTACTGAAACATCACACACTATTAATTTATTTGGATTAGGTCTTATTTTCTTGTAGCTATAATCCAAATTGAGCTTCATCTTTTCTTTTTATTTTATAACTTTTAGTTCATCCTATACATCTCTCTCCTCCTATAAAACCTTATTTTAAATCTCTTCCTGATTTTTTAGATACAAGGTAATAAGACCTAATCCAAATAATTTAATAGTGTGTGACGTTTCGTTAACAGCGCTGTTACCATCATCTGATAAAATAATAATATTCATTCTTTTGTCTGATGATGGTAACAATGCTGTTACCGAAACGTTACATACTATTAATTTATTTGGATTAGGTTTTATTTTCTTGTAGTTCTAATCTATAATCTGATTTGTACTTTATTATCTCTCTATAAATGTGTTGTTTATCTTTGCTTTTCATTTTAGAACTTTTAGTTCATCCCCCTCCCCCTATAAAACCTTTTTTTTTAATCTCTTCTTGATTTTAGTTACAAGACAATTCCTGAGTAGTTTGTTTGTACCCAATGGCCTGTGTTGTCCCAGGCCACAAACCAAGAAATTCCACTCATCATTAAAAGCAGTATTAGAATCATCAACCTTTATGGTGAGTACACCACTAATTTAGAGCATTTGGTAACTGAGACTTAAGATGTTACGTGTGGGTTCTTCAATAATGGATAGTAGAGCTTTCAATGACTTTTGGTTTGAAAATTCCACTAAATATATACAATAGAACCTCTGTGTAAAGGACACCTCTAATTGCAAAACCAAAGTGTCCTTTAGAGAGAGGTGTCCTCTTACCAGAGAGTTGCTAACTAGTAAAAATGGTAATTTTACAAATGAAAACTGTCTTTTATAGAGAGGTGTCCTCTAGTGCGAGTGTCCTCTCATGGAGGTTCTACTGTATAAATAAAAAAATTTGATGTGATGCTTAGATAACAGTTATTTGGTCTTGTTAACTCCTTATCTGTAATCCAAATTACACACCTCTCATCATAGTTATACAATAGTGTACATAAAACAATCAACTCTCCCTGCTAAAAGTGCAAGAAACAAAGCATGTTATTGATCCTTATACAAATAACCTAGAGTTTGATTTGCCAATACACTAGCTCTTGTATGGGATTCCAGAAAAAAAAATACCCTATGGTTTCAAACTGGGGCAGTATAGATACAGCTATGCTTTTTAATGATACCCTTTAAGATTTTGCTAAATTGTACATTTAAGAACATTTCTCTTATAGTTTAATACCTGTTGAGATATTTCACATGAAAACCAGCAATAATGAGAGATTCAATACAGTAGAACCTCCATGAGAGGACACTCCCGCTAGAGGACACCTCTCTATAAAGGACAGTTTTCATTTGCAAAATTACCAAATTTAATATTTAGCAACTCTTCGGTTAGAGGACACCTCTCCCTAAAGGACACTTTGGTCCTGCAATTAGGTGTCCTTTACAGGGAGGTAGTTCTACTGTAATGACAAACTTGAGAGTTCCTCTGGTCCAACTGCTGAGGTCCACTGTGGTGCTCAGGACTTCACCATCAAGGAGTGTTCCGGGTTTCCGGCTCGCAGGTCGAGATCAACAACTTCAAGGAAGCCTTTGAAAAAGGTGAGTTGAGCAGGTCAGGGATGGCTTCACCTGTCATCTCACGTGGGTAGCTCTAGGGATGGATCCGCTGGCGGACATGACAGATGCCAGTGACATCAACTCTGTCGCTGGGGTGCTCAAACTCTACCTCCGGGAGCTGAGGGAGCCGCTGTTCCCCATCTTCTACTTTGACCAGCTGGTGGAGATCAGCCGTAAGTCCTACTTCAGTCGTATCTCAGTCGTGCCTCACCCTGGACCTCACAGAGGTAGAGTCCAAGCCTGAGTTCATCGCCAAGGTGCGGGACCTCGTCAACAGCCTTCCTCGCTCCGTCTACATCGTCCTCCGCTATCTCTTTGCCTTCCTCAACCAGTAAGTTCCACCCACACACCTTGTGTGCTCTCTATTGTAAACATTACAAATACTAATAGCAATATGTATGTTGGCCTGTAGAAGAGCTGTTTGGAAGCTAGCTTAATTATTTGGAATAAAGAAACCTGGACCACCTTGGAAATTTGTAAACTTGTTAGTCAAGTTGGAGAGACCAGTTATTTTTTTTGGTTGTTGTTGTTTCTTATCTCCTTGTGTAAAGATTACACGAATTCCATGAGTTCATGCTCCTCGAGCTGTTTTATGATAAGCAGCAGCCTCTCCCAAAGGTTCTGTATAGTGTATCTAATGCAAGCCAAAATGTGTTCTGGAGCTGCAGGCGCCAAGCTACATTTTGGACAAGTGGGATAGATTTTGTTGTTATTTTCTACCTTCAATGGCTTGAGATGGCCTGTTATAAATCTTGTTAGTGTTGTTTGATGCTCTCAATTTCTGAGGTTCCAGAGGGATCCTTCAGTTCTTGTTTATTTTTGTTTTAGCTACTGTCTCTATTTGTTTAAAATTGATTTTTTTTGGTTAGTGAAATATGGATCCAAATTCCCTTCATTCACAACTTACCTAACATGATTTGCTAATCCTACATCCCCTTGTGTGGTCTAAAGCTCCATTGTGTGTTTTCCAGCCTATCAGAGTTCAGCGATGAGAACATGATGGACCCCTACAACCTGGCCATTTGCCTCGGACCAACTCTTCTCCCCATCCCAGAAGACAAGGACCAAGTCCAGTTCCAGAATCTTGTCAATGAGCTCGTCAAGAATCTCATTGTCTTCCAGGAAGACATATTTGATGTGTCAGCGGGAGGTCCACTGTACGAGAAATACCTCACGGCTCACAGCCCCATAGAACCGTGAGTAGTACCTAGACACAGGCTGTAGACATCTGTGACATTGTACGGATGTCACAGAGAGGTAGGGGAGTGTCCAACTGCCGCTCTGGAGCAGGCTTCCAGCGACTGTGACGACGGTATGTCTTGTCCCTGACATCCTCTGCATGGCTTGTCACCTCTGGTGTGTAGATGCTGTCTTTAGAGACCCCGACCTTTCCCTTAATTTATTTGCCAGTAAGTAGCCCCAGCATGTCTACCTCCCCCCAGTAACACCCTGCTCAACTCTGTCTTGGGACACAACAGTGTTGATTCCTATATTGCCAACAAACAATAGAAATGATCACATACACCAAAGCAGTACTATCTTGTTGTTGTTTCTTATATCCTCATGTAAGGATTACACAAATTCCATGCTCTTTGAGCTGTTTTATTTTAAAACAGCGGCCTCTCCCAATAAGTAGTACTATAATACCTCAATGTTTATAATTTTATTTAAATGACTATTCATTGTCAGGTCACCTTAATCAGCATTGAACCAATCAGGGTACAGTATTTATTTAGTTCAGTGGTGTTTAGCAGGGTTTTGCAGTGTGGTTGGTGTTTTTACCTAATATCACAATAAACCCTAACTATTTCTTTGGTAGAGAATTTCTCCCTCTCTTACATTCACCATGTGTTCCATAGCATTTCTCCATTCAACTATACCCACTTAACCCTATTAGAACTATCTTCCACTTTACCTCCCCCCATCCATGTCATTGCACCAACCTCTTTTATACTAACCTTTGTTGGATTGTACTGGACACTATCTCATATAGCCTCTCCTCTCTCCCATTGTAATCAGGATGGTGGCTCCATGTTACACCATTCATTCATCTCTAATTAATTGGTAATAAAGCACAATTGGGATTATAGATTAGAACTACAAGATAATAAGACCAAATCCAAATAAATTAATAGTGTGTGACAAGAAAATAAGACCTAATCCATATTAGGTCTTATTTTCTTGTATCTATAATCCCAATTGTGCTTTATCATAATAATGTGTGGGATGTTTCGGTAACAGCATTTAAACCAAAACATCACACATTATTAATTTTTTGGATTTGGTCTTATTTTCTTGTAACTAATTAATTGGTGTTTGTGTGTGTGATTGAATAAAGTACAGTCCCAGTTATCAGTGATCCCAATTAACAGAATTCTTCATTTTGAAAATAGAGCAATCCATAAATAAATCATTAAATAAAAAGGCATATTTTGGATGATATTATGATTATATAAATGATATCTTTTTTTTTTTATCCACTATATGCTTTTTTATTTAAATAATTCTTGATAATCAACAATCCCAATTAACAAAAGTGTTAATTATGAGTAATCTGTATTAAAAAAAGCTCCATTTATCAATACTCTAAACAATGAAGCCTCAATCATTAGCAAACTCTCATGCTTAACAGAGAAGCTTCAAATATCAGTAGTTCTAATTACCAGAGGTCAACTATCTGTAATTGGGCAGAGAAATCCCATTTACGAGCAATTAAAAGAAGTTCCAATTAATACACGTGTGTTTAAAATCCTGATAAAAACTATTATTTTAAATTTACAAATTATTATTTCACAATTGTGTCATGAATAGAGATTTATATGATATAGAAAAGCTATTATGCTAACACATGAAAGCTTGCCCATTTAAACAATGAGAAAAATCTTCTTTGCCAAATGTTACTTTATTTATTGCCTATTTTTGTTCTGGTATCATCATAGGATGTGTTTGCTCTGTGGCTTGTTGAATAAGTTTTGGTCTTGAACCTAATTTGTCAGTGGGAATACAATTTGGATTATAGATAGGAATTTTAAGGTGACAAGACCAAATCAGTAGTATACACATGACATTTCATCACTGTCCCATCACATTATATAATTTTGTCTTTTGTCACCTTGTGGTCATAAATATTGTTTGTCCCCCTCTTATTTATACTTCTACAGAGAAATCAATATTCGGGGGGGGGGTTCCTAGTTTATAACTAATTAGTGGGAAATATAAAGAAAAGAACCCATTCTTACAATAGGAATTTGATGTGTAGAAGCTGAAGGACTGGAAGCTGTGGCCCAGTATGACTTCAGTGCAAGATCAGACCGGGAGTTGTCCTTCCGGCGCGGAGACACGCTGCAGCTCCACAGCCAGGTGTCGGGGGACTGGTGGCGCGGCTCGCTGGCGGGCCGTGATGGCCTGGTGCCAGACAAGTACATCCTGCTCAAGATAAGGTAGATAGATGTGAAAGTGTAACTAATAGAAATTTTGCCAGATATTGGGATCTAGCTATAAAGCTACTACCTCTCTCTCTCCCATTTCAATAGATGCTAACACTAAGGTGCCATCTATTAACTGTCTCTGTAATCTAGCAGATTTGGATCAGTGCTGATGAAGCTATAATTCACAATGCCCACATGGAGACCATGGTTTCTGAGACGCTCATCACTCCAGGGCGGGGTTCGAAAATGGTGCTTAGTTTTAGTGTATTTTGAGCTAGGAAAAGAGAGGTAGTCTTATCTTTTCTCAAGTCCAACTATGTAAACTGGAGTCGATATTCAAATGGCACAGTTTAGATTACAGATAATTAATTATACAAGTCCACACTATGTAACAGTATTGCAAATATCATAAGACTAGAATCACAAGGTAACCAGACACAAGCCAATTAAATTATATGAGAAATTTAATAGGTACTTGGTGTCATGTGATTCTTATCAAAATACCATCTCAGCATCATAAGACTAGAATTCTGAGTATGCTAAGTTACTTATGATGATAGAGCACCATCGCACATAGAATTCTAGTCTTATCATGCTGAGGTGGTATTTTGATAACGGAATCACAAGACACCTATTGAAATTTCTCTTATAATTTACTTCTTTGGCTTGGGTCTGGTTACCTTGTGATTCTAGTCTTATGATATTTGCAATAGGACTCGTTGTGGACTTGTTGATAAGGCACAATTTGGATTAGACATCATAATCACAAGGTAATAAGACTAAATTCAAATAAATAAATAGTGTGTTATATTTTGGTAACATCGTTGTTACCATCTTCAGACAATTTCAGGCATTCAGTACTTTTTGTCTGAAGATGGTTACAACACCGTTACTGAAATGTCACACACTTTATTTAATTGGATTAGGTCTTATTACCTATATTTAATTATCTATAATTCAAACTGTAGCGTTATAGTATTGACTCCAGATTTGTAGCATGAGAGAGTGTGGTTGTGTTCCCCCCCATGTTCAGTTAGGCTCTGTCACCAAACTCTCTGTGTAGGATTGACTGATGTGGTGGGGCAGGGATGAGGACAGGCCGGAGTGCCGTCGCAGTTCCTCCGACTCTCTCTCCAGCCACAAGTCCTGCTCCACCAGCTGTATTCCTGAGGAGGAGGACAGCACACCACTCCGCAGGTCCGGCTCCCCGCTGGACACCAACAAACATCACCGTAGACGTTCCCTCAGTCCCAGCTCGCTGCGGGCAGCGGCCACTGTGTGGACAGAGCCATGTTCCAGCGGCACAGTCCTCCCGCAACCTCCACCACGCAACTGCAAGGACACCCCAGATCTGGTGCTTGATCTTCCCATCAGTCCATCCGGCGACAGCCCCCCAGTCAAATCCCCCACCACTGACAGTCCAGAGATGACTGGGGCCGAGCGCTTCGCACTCTCCAACCAATGCACTATGAAGAAAGGCAGCACCATGGCTCGGCGCATGCGGCAGAACCGTAACTCTGCGGCAGCCAGCAATGAGGACCTGCCCCCCGCCACTGAAGAATAGCCTCCCTCACCTGTACAGATATTTATTAGCAAGTTTTCTACCTGTTATTTTATACCTAGAGGCCCATCTTTCTATATGCAACCACATCAAATGGCTTTTTTTTATAAGAATGAATGTAAAGGCTTTTTGTTTTATTTAGTTTTTTTTTATAACCAATCCACATGTATGGAGTATTTTTGTACCATCCTGAGCTGTGTATAGTTAGTTGACAGTCGTATCATTACAACAGATCATGCCAAATATCTTTTGTAATCCCTTTTTTGGTCATAATAAATAATTTGAAAAAAAAAGGTTTCTTCCTACTTACATATCCACCTATAAAGTTGCCTCTCCGAACTATCTATTCAAGCTAGTGGACTTGGGCCAGTGTCAAAGCCATATAGTGTTGTTAGCATCCATCAAGTTGAGTTCCAGCAACTCCAGAACAAATTTTGGCTTGCATTAGATACACTAAACAGGACCTTTGGGAAAGGCCACTGCTCATCATAAAACAGCTTGAGGAGCATGAACTCATGGAATTTGTGTAATCTTTACAAAAGGAGATAAGAAACAACAAGTTGACTTTTGGTGACTATATGGGCAAATATTCTCCAATTTGATCTGTTAGTGACCTTCCGGTAGTTTTCTTGACCCCTTCTAGCAAACACATTACAGGTACATTTTTCCCAACATTAACAACTTTTCTAAACCATTTGCTTTCATTATGTATCTGAAGTAGGTGATTCTCTACATATTTTATCAGGATTAATTTCATTTAAAACAAAATACGAGGTGTGTTCAAAAAGTATCACTACTTTTGAATTTTCGCGGGTTACGAATATTCGAATTTCGATCTTTTTGTGGCTTTATGTTGATACTCATGTCTCTCACTTATGCCGACAAGCTCGGCCATTTTGAATGTTCACTTAATTGTTGACAGCTGCTTTGCTTGCAGGTGTTTTGAATCATCCTCGATTTTTACCTATTTAAAAAAAATGGATCAAAGAACCTGTATCAAATTTTGTGTGAAAAACGAAATTAAGTGCGCGGATGCATTCCGAATGTTGACTGTGGCATACGGAGAAGCTACCTTGGACCGAAGCAAGGTTTATCAGTGGTACAAAATCTTCTCAGAAGGCCGAGAAGATGTGAACGACGAAGAGCGTGCCGGACGCCCGAGCACTTCAACAACAGACGAAAAAATTAATGAAGTGGAGAAAATGATATTGGCCAATCGCCGAATCACCGTTAGAGAAGTTGCTGAGGACCTAAACATATCGATTGGCTCGTGCCATTCGATTTTTATCAATGATTTGGGCATGAGACGGGTCGCCGCAAAACTCGTACCAAAATTGCTCAATTGCGACCAAAAACAGCATCGCATGAACATTGCTAATGAGATGTTGGACTCTGTCCGCGTCGACCCAAATTTGCTCCAGAGGGTCATAACTGGTGACGAAGCGTGGGTTTATGGTTATGACGTGGAAACCAAAGCTCAATCATCTCAATGGAAGCTGCCGCACGAACCAAGACCGAAAAAAGCACGCCAAGTTCGGTCGAATGTGAAAGTTTTGCTGACAGTTTTCTTCGATTGCAGGGGCGTGGTGCATCATGAGTTCTTGCCACAGGGTAGAACGGTCAATAAGGAATATTACCTGCAAGTTATGCGCAATTTGCGCGAAGCAATCCGCCAGAAACGCCCGGATTTGTGGAAGAACAAAAATTAGCTTTTGCACCACGATAACGCCCCTGCTCACACATCGTTGCTTGTGCGCGACTTTTTGGCCAAAAACAACACACTAATGATGCCGCAGCCACCGTATTCCCCAGATCTGGCCCCCTGTGACTTTTTCTTGTTCCCTAAACTGAAGAGGCCCATGAAAGGACGACATTACACTACGCTTGACGAGATAAAGACGGCATCGAAGGAGGAGCTGAAAAAGATTTTAAAAAATTATTTTTTGAAGTGCTTCGAAGATTGGAAAAACCGTTGGCACAAGTGTATAATATCTTATGGGGATTACTTTGAAGGGGACAAAATAGGTATTCATGAATAAATAAATAATTTTTGAAAAACACAAAAGTCGCGATACTTTTCGAACACACCTCGTATTTATGTTTTTTCTGTCAATGGCACTTTGAGTAGCTTTCTCAGTATACAGCAGTAGAACCTCCATGTAAAGGACACCTAGTTTCAGAGCCAAAGTGTCCTTTAGGAAGAGGTGTTCTCTTATCGGAGAGTTGCTAAATAGCAAAAATGGTATTTTTGGTGATGAAAACTGTCCTTTATAAAGAGGTGTCCTCTCATGGAGGTTCTATTGTATATGTAAGAATACAAGAAAATCAATGGGTATATTCAATTCTTGTTTGCACTTTCTCATATTTTGATATAATTTCACTCTATACTGGATGACCATTGCTCCAGTGGAAGATATCAGGAAGAGACAAGCCCAACCTTACATATGCTATGTATGTGAATCTTGTATGGAAGGATGAAATTAAGTTTTAGAACAACAGAAATGTAGAGATGGTTAAATGGAGTAAAACCTTTAATAAAGAAATTCTAAGAAGAGAGCGCTGAAAGACAAACAGTTTCTCAATCAAATAAAAAAGAGAATAGACAACTGGGGCTAGGATGTGTTGTTTGAGTCTTGTGTTCACAAGAAGGAGGAGAATCCAAATCTAGAAAATAAGAAGTTTGTGTGATTGTTTTGCCACAATATCTATATCTGGATGATACTTTAAAAGAAACAAAAATAAACAAGAACTGGAGGATCCCATCTAAGCACAGCGGGTACAGTGGAGTGGACCCAGGAGGAGCTTTGAACCTCAGAAATAGACAAGCATCAAACAACACTAACAAGATTTAGAACAGGCCATCTCAAGCCATTGAAGGGCGGCCCGGGTTCGATTCCCGGCTGATGCATTCTTTTTTTTTCTGCTTTTCACATGTGTAGACATGTGGTGCACTTACAGTAAAAGCAGTCGCTAACTACCCACCATGATTATCATGGCCTGTACCACGTGTACTAGGGATAAGCAAAAAAAAAAAAAAAAGAACAGGCCATCTCAAGCCATTGAAGATAGAAAATAACAACAAAATCTACCCCACTTGTCCAAAATGTAGCTTGGCATCTGCAACTCCAGAACACATTTTGGCTTGCATTAGATGCACTAAACAGGACCTTTGGGAGAGGCCGCTGCTTATCATAAAACAGCTCGAGGAGCATGGACACAAGGAATTTGTGTAATCTTTACACAAGGGGATAAGAAACAACAACAATATCTGGATGAAACTTTAAGATATTATTGAGTGGGTCTGGGGGAGGAGTTGGTTTCCAATTTTCAACTCGATAATATGCAAATTAAACTGATATGTAACATGTTGCATATTCAAAGTTTAGAAATTGATCATGATATTAACAAATACTCTCCTGACACTTCACATATTACTACTGCTACAAATAAGAATACTTTTGTTGGAACAAGATTAGTTGGGCAAACATTCATTTAGGTTTGGGTCACTCAATAAGTTACCAAATAAGTGGTGGTGGTGTCTTGTCCACTCCATGGAAAGGGGGCGTGCCATTGCCTCGTTAGTCAGCCACATTTCAGAGTTCCCTATTCACGGTTACCGTAGCGGCTCGGGGCTCACGACACCGTACTACCGAGCAGTCCCTTACTTGTGCTGCTTCTCCCGCCCGCCATGTAGAGGAGGACTTCTGGGCAGGTACCAAATAAGTGACAAGTGAATGGAGAGACTGCTGTCTACAGAATGTGATTTCAAGAGGAGAGAATAATGAATCAACACAATCTGCCAGAGATCTATATTATATATCTATATATAAGAGATCTATATTTGAGCTGATTTAGTTTCAATTTTACAGCCCTCTTCTTCCAAAGCACAAATTGACGTTATTATATACAGTAGAACCTTCCTGTAAAGTACTCCTAATTGCAGAACCATAGTGTCCTTTAGAGAGAGGTGCCCTCTTACCGGAGAGTTGCTATATTGTAAAAATGGTAATTTTGCAAATGAAAACTGTCCTTTGTGGAGAGGTGTCCGCTAAAGGGAGGTTCTAATGTAATACATTTAATATCATTTACTATGTAAATATTTTATACATAAATACATTTGATATCATTTAATTCATTATTTTTAATGCCACCCACCAACAAACAATACCAAAATCCAGAATACTTAAGACAATTATCATTAGAAATAATTAATAACACACACACATTCCTAAAAATGCAATAACTATCTACACCAATGGTAGCAAAGACGAGTTCGGACACACTGGAAGTCTTCAAATTGTAAATAAGAAAATATAATTCTAATTGATACTTAGTACTAGCTTTGCAAAATTGATATTTTACCAGATTATAGAAAAAAGGGAGATTCTTCCTCATTGCTGGTGTCTAGAATAGAACTATTAAATGGTACAAATTACCCAATATGGGCATTAAAGGTCGGGGCACTTCCACGTGCAAAGAAGTTATTTAAATGTGTGATTTACGATCCCGAGCCTGATATTAAAAATAAAGATTTATGGGATTACATATAACGAGAAGAATGATGAAGCCTTTGGTATAATTATAACAACACTCTCAGACGAACAAGCTGGAATGTTTTTAGATGTAACTAAGGCAAAAAAGGTATGGGATGACCTAAAAAGGATATATACGGGAGATCTCGAAGATAAAATTATAGATGGAGGACTCGAACTCAAAAATATTAAAATGAATCATAATGGATCGGTAGATCAATATTTAACTAGGGACAAAAATATTGGAGCAAAGAGCTCATCGCTCGGACACCAAATATCCCAAAGAGAGCTGACCTACCATATTGTTCAAGGCATCAATCCAAAATTAGAGTAAATAGCAATTGTACTTAGATCCCGACGAGATATAACCCTCGAAGAAATACAACAGCCTCTCAAAGAGGAAGAAAACAGACTAAATTATAAAACGAATGAAATTCACATGGAGGAACAAGAACAGGCCTACAGAAATAGAGATAGAAGGGGTTATCATCCAAACAGAAAGAATACTTTATTTGTAGCAAAAAAGGGACATGTGGCCAAAGATTATTGGTTTAGAAATAAGCGATCTCAAGAACAACAAAGAAATAGAAATGCAAAATCAAGTACGAATTATCATAAAAGCAATTTTATAAATCGTACAAACCTAATATCAAGCACACCTAAGGAACTAGCATTCAATAACTATATAGATGAAGGAAGCGATGTATCCACAGATAGTAATGGTGAGAAACGATCATGGTGTATTGATTCTGGATGCACAACACACTTATCACCACACCTCAATTGGATGGAAGATGTAGTGCCATATGCAAGTGAAATAGACTTGGCAGAAAAGGATAAAATTACTCACTCTACTGCTAAAGGTAATGTCTGAGTGACTACTAGTACAGGCCAGGAATTTTCGAATGTACAGATTAAGGATGTTTTACATGTACATAATCTGAGGTCAAACCTTCTTTCTGTGTACGAACTCACAAAAAGGGGAAATACAATAATTTTTAATAATGAAGGAGCCAAAATTTACAATAAAGAAAACAACTTAGTCGCCGAAGCCCAGATTAAAGACCGAATGTTTATAATGGAGGCAAGGTTAAGAATTGATAATTCAAGAAGGCCTGAGAATGCTATGGCCACAAGCGATATCTCCAATGACAAGATTAGTAACTGGCACAGAAGATTGAATTATCTGAACCAAGCTTACATGAAAGAGTTGATCCAAGGAAATCTGGTGTATGGACTTGATATTAAATATAGGAATCTACCGGAGTGTGGTGGTGGTGTCTTGTCAATGGAGCAGATCAGATCGGTCTGTGCACCCTGATTACAATACCGGCTAACCGAGGTGCCTTGTCCGTATGGATATGTTGCTCCATGGAAATGCCATTGACCCGTTAGTCAGCCACATTTCAGAGTTCCCTGTAGGCCTTCACGGTTACCGTAGCGGCTCGGGGCTGTCCCCACCGTACTTCGCCCTACAGGGCAGTCCTTTACTTGTGCTGCTTCTCCCGCCCGCCACGTAGAGGAGGACTTCTGGGCAGGATGACCGGAATGTGAATCGTGTGTAATGGGAAAACTGAGTAGAGAACCTTACAATCCCGTTACAGGGAATAATACGACTGAGCCACTTGAAGAAATTCACATGGATCTGTGCGGTCCAATGGCTAATCAATCTTTAGGAAGATCAAGGTATTTCTTTGTTCTAGTGGATGACTTCAGCAGAATGACTTTTGTCTACTTTCTAAAAACCAAAGATGAAACCTTTGATAGATTTAGATATTTGAAGGCGAGAGTCGAAAATGAACTAAATATAAAAATAAAGGATGTGCGAACTAATAACGGCACTGAATTCATCAATGATAAATTTAAAGGTTTCCTAATAAAGAACGGAATTCACCACCAACTCACCACCACCTACTCGCCTCAAAGCAACGGAGTTGCGGAGAGAATAAACCGAACTCTAGTGGAAACAGCGCGAATTTATTGATCGACTCAATGTTACCTATGCCTTTCTGGGCAGAGGCTGTAGCTACGGCAGCTTATGTCAAGAATTGTACTCCGCATAAGTCGCTCAGACAGGCTACGCCAATGGAAAAATGGAAAGGGAGGAGGCCTTCTATTAGGAATTTTAGAATATTCGGCTGTTTAGTGTATTGGCCCACTAATAAACGACGTAGAAACAAATTTTCGCCTAAAAGTCAAAAGGGCATCTTTCATTATCTTTACTGGGAAAATAGAGAGAAAAAGTAAGATCAGTAAAATTTATATAAAATAAGAAAGGAATTCATTATGCAAATAATCTCCGAAAAGACACGAATTATGA
>CP092873.1:67903282-67997858 GCA_030710605.1 Cordylochernes scorpioides | reverse complement strand
TTTTTAAGAATTAAAGAAGTGGAAGACTCGAGTTGTTTTTGTGTACATGAGGAACAAACCTCAATACATCTTTTACTAGATTGTCCTGTTTTTCAAGACTATAGAATCGACAATAATTTAATAGTAACAGATCCAAGTATTTTTATTTACAGTAAAGAAATGTATATTAAATTCAATACCTTTTGTAGATATATTTTAAATTATATAGCAACAAATATCTTTTAAGAAACTGATAATTTATATTATGCTGATTGTATACATATTGCCAGACACAACTTTCTTTTGTACACAGTTCTTTTTTCTCGTGTTTTTCCTCCTTGTTAATATCATATGACTATTCTATTCACGGCCTAAAATTATTGTATATATATGTATAGACAAATGTCATACATGTAAGACAGCGCAAGTGTCTCTAGGGGGACATGGCACTTTAAATTGAAATAAATAAAACAAATGCTGGTCTCATTTTATGGAACTCTCTTCGTCCAGTACGTCAGCCCAATTATTTCATTTCTTTAACAATTGATTCTACCATCCAAAACCTTCTTTGTCAATCCATTTCCTTTTCCACCGGTGTGCAAAAGTTAAGAAACAACCCATATAAAAGATCATTTTTTTGAAAATTATAGAAAATTCGCATATATTACATACTAAGCTAGTAATGTAAATGAAAAAAAAAATTTAAAAAGGACGTTTAATGATCATGTTTGTACAATCACATGTATAAATAAAACTCACTAAAAAGACATCAAAACTATTAATATGGGGTTATGATCACCCCAAATCTATATATATAATTGCCTTATTCTGTCTGAAGCTCACGGATAGAATGCGCGCCCATTGGCTGCCGGCGAACACGCCCCTCTAGACAACCCTGTTATCAGCTGTGTGATACATATACCTGTCTATAGCGGCCATTCTAGACAACCCTGTTATCAGCAGTGTGTTACATCCACCTGTCTATACAGACCACCCTGTCTATAGCGACCACTGACCACCCTGCCTATAGCGACCACTCTAGACAACCCTGTTATTAGCTGTGTGATACATCCACCTGTCTTTACAGACCACCCTGTATATAGCGGCCATTCTAGATAACCCTGTTATCAGCTGTGTGATACATCCACCTGTCTATACAGTCCACCCTGTCTATAGCGGTCACTTTAGGCAACCCTGTTATCATCAGTGTGTTACATTCACCTGTCTATACAGACCACCCTGTCTATAGCGGTCACTTTAGGCAACCCTGTTATCAGCAGTGTGATACATACACCTGTCTATACAGACCACCCTGTCTATAGCGGCCACTCTAGACAACCCTGTTATCAGCTGTGTGATACATACACCTGTCTATACAGACCACCCTGTCTATAGCGACCACCCAAGACAACGTTTTTAAAATATATTCGCACTCGGGTAAAACCCGGGCGTTGCCCGGGCCATTCGTCTAGTATTTAAGAATTGAAAGAAGAGCGTTGGAATAGTTGACGACAACAGAAAATGAGCTAATGTTTTAAGTAAGTTCAATCTGATTGTATTTCATTTTCTCTTATTTTAAAAGCCTTTGTTTATTTTCATTTTCAATTTATATCTAGCTAGCGCGGGACTTGTGTTTCGACACTATAGTTCTTCACAAAAATATTATTCCAAGAAACATGTTTTACGCCAAAATATTTACAGCTATTTACATATTTTCCTTTAAGAAAAGACAAAAGTTTATGTAATCAACTTAGAGGAGGGTGAAAAAGGGTTTTGACTTTATTTTTTTATTATTTTAAACAAAAAAAAAAGGCAAAAGATTTAGCTTCAATATGAAAAATCACTGAAGCATTACATTCTACTTTTAAAACTTTTCGTAATTACTTTAGTTAATAATAAAAAAGAAAGTTTTTTTTAAATTCAATTTATCGTTATCATTTTGTATGTATGACCGCAAGGTATTTGTGCTGTAGACGTTTTTAAATGAAATATAACAGTATGTACACAACACACTCTCCTACGGTCCCAAGCCCGGATGAAAAAGGAGGAGGGGGAGCAGTAACAAGCTCACTAAAAAACCTGGGCTCAGCTGACCCAGCTGATAGTATCCTGTAAGGATGAGTCTGTACTCCATGTTAGGAGCGGTTGCACATGGCGTCTGTTCCTCATGTCAGAGGCGGCCATTTCTTTCGGAGCTAAGTCGGTCTGCCACTGAGTAGTGCTCCCAGTCTTAATGACAAAGGCAGATACATTCTACTTCACCCAGTCATGATGGTTGTCAAAGCTTGATACCCTAATATGATTGAGTGGAGATAAGAAAGAAGAAGACACTCTCCTACAATAAAAAGTGTGTTATACCTAGAAGTAAAACTGGTGAGGTACCAACAAAACTTTGTACGAATGTGAACAGGCTATTACATAGAACGAATTCTTTTAAAATGAAAATAAATAAAATTTAGCTTTTAGATGTTTTGTATCCAAAATATAACATACAAGAACTTGAGACAAATTCCATGTTTGTTTCTTCAACTCCTAGATTTAACACTTTCTATTTCCACCAGCGTATGAGTGGTACCTCATTGAAGGTTGGGTTATAGAAGTCATAATTTTATTTTATTTACAAAATGGAATATCAAGTGAAGTTTAGTGTGTCGTGGCTATAGGTATTAGTGATTTTAATTCAGCACAATGTAACCAAAATATATGCGCTAAAACATTTTTTTTTTTTTTTAATATATATACATTTTTAGAAAAATTAGTATCAGAATAATCGAACATTCTTTATAATATTTAACTTATTCTGATAGTCATTTTAATTAATAAACCCCTCCCCCCTCACCTCATATATGTTTTAAAATTATTTTAACTGTAATATAATGACACACTAAGTTTGTTTATACAAAATGTAAATTGGCAAATAAATATTTTATTCAATCCAATATATGCCTTTTTATTATCTAAAGATTTAAATATGGATTGTTCTATTTTGAGAAAAATATTGCTTTATATTAAAAAAAAAAAAAATACGTGTGGCTGAACAAAGTCCTTTAAAAAGTTTAGAACAAAACACACCCAAAGACATCTTCACCTTAGAAAGAGATTTCTCCAACACGAGCCGGTCAACTTACCCCAAATGTCACATCAAACAAGTTCCATCCACCAAGAAACTTACAAAAAGAAAGAATAAAGAGTTTTAAAAAAAGGTATAATTGCTACCGCCTATAAGTATGAGGAACTGAATCGCAAGAGAGAGAAAAAAAAAAAAACTTATTGTAAATTTATGAAAGAAGAAAAACGGAGAGGGGGGGAAGAAACTTTTTTTGGCCATTCACGACCTACCGGCCAAACCAGCTGAGGGGGCGAGTTCCTTTCTCTACTAGGAGCTCAGATGGTTATTTCAGACGAGAAACAGCCAGGATGGCTATTTGTGACTTCCAGGTGGTCGACCACCAAATGACTGTAGCTAACAGGGCCTAAACGTCCTAATAGGTCCAAATTATCCCTTTTCTTACCTTTGATTACTTGCACTTTCGTGTCAAGTTCTTGGTTGATCGGACGGGAAAAAAATCAGGAAATATGAATTTGAGAGGATATTTGTGTTGGCTGAAAATATATTTCCTGCAAAGAAATCAACGTTTAGCTTTTCTTTTTCTTTTTTTCCCTAATGGATGGCACACGGTAAACCATCAGCACTATTTATTTGCACAATGAGAAGATGTTCTTTCATTATAATACCATTCTGATATTCAATACTTTGAAACTTGTTTAGATAAATGTTAGCGCCATCTGAGACATCGATTAAAAATATTTCATTGTAGAATGTGATAGTGTATTTTTGTTCAATCTAGCATGCATATTCCTGGAGTCAAATGTCACCAACCATCCAGAGTTGTCGTCAGCCTTAAGTCCTATTTACACTGACAGTATACCTGCCCAGAAGTCCTCCTCTACGTGGCGGGCGGGAGAAACAGCACAGGTAAGGGACTGCCCTGTAGGGGCGAAGTACAGTGTCGTGAGCCCCGAGCCGCTACGGTAACCGTGAACAGGGAACTCTGAAATGTGACTGACTAACGGGGCAATGGCACCCCACTTTCCATGGATGGACAAGACACCACCACCACACTGACAGTATGAGTCCAAGGCGTGAGGTTTGTATCAGGTAGATTTATTTCTTGGAAGATTTTAAAGGTTTCCTGGATTCAGTTGGAAATTTCTCCAAGGAGTGTGGCTAAGTGTTGTGCAAAAAAAAAAAAGAAAAAACGAGATTCCTTTACTCATTAATGGTATTTTTGGTCCATAATCACTTTATTAGGTCCGCTCAAAAAGAGCAACCTAGTTTATGATATTCGATTTATCTGGGTTTTACCCGCTCGTCCACCGACTCTTTATTTTTTTTTTTTCATTAATGGTATAAGATCCAGGTGATATTATCTTTCCATATTACCATGTCTACACATGTAGAAGCAGTTTTGAATTTTGTACAAAGCAATGTTTAGACACTGCTCCTACTGGTTGTTTTGGACTTGTGCAATAATGTTGGAGCCATTGGAACATAGCTATAGTTCAGGGGTGTAACTAGGTTTTGATTGTTGAACATTTAGAGTACTAGAGAGACACAACCCCGTAGAACTTTCATTATCGTACTGACCAGCGGTGCAATAATGTTGGAGCCATTGGAACATAGCTATAGTTCAGGGGTGTAACTAGGTTTTGATTGTTGAACATTTAGAGTACTAGAGAGACACGGGGTTCCGTAGAACTTTCATTATCGTACTGACCAGCGAGCAACTTCTAGAGGGAGTCTCCCTGGTCAAAATACAAAAGAAATAATTCATAGAGCAATTCAATGGAGGTTGAAAAGAAAGGAAGAAAAACGAGTTGGTAGATAAAATCAGGGCAGTGTAGATAATCAAGGTCATTGTTGTGTGTGCGTACAAAACGGTCCGTACAATTGTTAGGCGGGTTGCATGCGTACAATAACTCGGCAACCAATACTGTGTAGCCTGGTGATTTCACTATGACGTCATCAGACCGAATTATTGTAAGTACGATGCCTTCTATCAGATAAATATGGAATTAAATAATATTAATGTATATCTCCCTACACTTATTTTTAGTTTATTCGTAAAGTCAATCTTGAAACGCTAAAGGGTGAACAAATTTTGTTTCACATAAGTAAGTCACGTTGTGTACATGGGGAAAATGACACTATTACTATGGTATATTGTAAAATAATTGTTATTCTGCCTCTTCTCAATATGCCCTCTTTGCTCTTTTAGTTAAGAATATTTTGATTATCCAGACTTTTCTGTGTGATCTTATACTTTTCTGTATTAATTTTTGTATAGGGCGTCATTTTATCTTCCGATCACAGCTTCAGGATGTCAAATATGGCTTCACTTAAGGATGGTGGTCTTCATAATGGCTTCACCTCAGGATGATGGTCTTCATAATGGCTTCACCTCAGGATGATGGTCTTCATATATGGCTTCACTACAGGATGATGGTCTTCATAATGGCTAATTACAAGATGATGGTATTCAAAATAATAATATATGACTTCGCCGAAGTTGCTCTCTATAATATCTACCATTAATGATAATGTTGTAGATTTATCGTTTTCGCTTTCTCTCTCGCTCCTAGCAGCTTCTCACCTACAAATTCAGCTGTTTTCTTTGTTGTTTTTATTTATAAAAAGTTAAATGGTTCCTTTAAACATGTTTCAGTTTAGATATCGGCGAATTTTTCCGTCGTTATGTGCGAAGATATATTGTTCTAATATAGGTTGTATAGGTTGTGAAACTTTGTAGATTTCTTGTGGCGGGACGTTCAACTTTGTTCGCCTACAATGGTCGGAGAGACCGTGTTTAATAACAGGGTGGAGCCTGCTTCTGTTAGAAAGTGTGAAAGAAAAGGTGGGGGACCACCCAAGACGTAGTAGTGCAAATGAACAGCTCACTGTTTGTCTAGGGTCTGGTCCCTTTCCGTGGTGATATTAGGAGGGAACCAGTTTTGTAGAATCATTATCGGCCTATGGGACATGACCCTGACACAATACCTCGTTAGAGGGGGCTTTACATTGCTAGGTCAGCTAAGTATTGGAGGTATATTTGCTCTGGCTCCCTTCGTCCGTCCGCCAGTTTAGCGGCTCCCTCGTTTCAAATTGATCCTGTCCTTGTCTGGAGGAGGACTCTCTCAAGGTGGAGGAGTCGACCTCCCTAAGAAGAGCTTTTTATCATCAAATTGAAAATAATAGCATTTATCTTTGTGAAAAAATAGTACAAATGTGGCATTGTACTATAATAAGGTTAACAAATTAAGAAAAATACATCTCCTTATCGTGCAACTGAAAGTTGCTGATGACTTGCGTTCGGTTGCACGATAAGGAGATGCCTTTTTCTTAATTTAAGCATTTATCTTTGTTTAATTTTTGTAAAAATTTTGTAAGAGTGTCAATAAAATATTTTGAATTGTCCAATACCTCGTGGGGGGAAACCTTGATAGCGCGGGTTTCTGTGAAAATGACTCTGCTTCCATTATCTGTTTCCAAACCACTAGCAACAACGCTCGTCAAAGTTACGCTCCAGGAACCTGGTTTTATCTATCATCAAATTTGATGGATTTCTAGCCGACACCTAACCTATATATTGATAAGAATTGTATGGTAAATTAGGAATTGTCACTTATACCTGTTCAGTATTAATATAATACATTTTAGCATACAATTTTATATATGTTAAATATCGAGCAATCCATTTATGATAAATTAAAATACGGGCATATTTTGGATCAATATATTCATTCAAATTCAATATTTCGACGAGGCTGTTCGCCTATCTTCTTCTAGGAAAAATTCAAAATCTTGTAAGTTTACAATATAATATTAAGCTTATAGCTATAAACTTACAAGGAGTTTGATTTTTTCCTAGAAGAAGATAGGCGAACAGCCTCGTCGAAATATTGAATTTTAATGAATATATTGATCCAAAATATGCCCTTATCTTAATTTTATGTATGTGAAAAAATAAAATACAAGGTTGTCCCAAAAGTTCGTAAACACTTGCAAAAAATTCAAATACCAATATTATTCACCCTTATGTAAAATCTCTTTGTATTATGTATAAAGTAATTGTATTATGTATTATTATGTATTCGCCGTAATAATATTATTCGCCAGGTAAAAAGAAAAACAACGTTTAAAAAAAAACATGAACTTTTGGGACAACATTATATATTAAAATGGTCAGGTGTTGATATTAAAAAACAAAAATGGCAGAATGCTCATGTGGGGGTCAGGAAATGCCATTTTTGTTTTTAATTTTATATATTTAGTGACTCACACATAAGAAATTTACGATTCCACCATTTGGAAAAATCCGCATTAAAAGAACTCAAAATCATCGTAGGGGGTCGGTGGGAGGATTGGTCTAAACCGTTGTTTTTTGACCGCTACGACCCAGGTTCGATTCCCACATTGGAAACTTTTTTCTGTTAAAAAAAAAATGCTCCAATGGCCCCCGATTCTTGCAAAAGTCCAACCCCACCAGCGAGTGCAAGTAACCAAACGGGGCTCTGGCACATTTGTAAGTGCAAAGTCGAACTGCTTTTCACATGTGTAGACATGTAGTGCACTTACAGTAAAAGCAGTCGCCTTCTTATACCCACCATGATTATCATGGTCTGTATCACGTGTACTAGGGATAAGAAAAAAAATCATTGTACCTTTTTTTTTATTTAGTTCTTCTACACAAAAATCACGTAGATCATTTGTAAAGCAGATCACAGAAATCATTTTTAAAAAATTTGACTGAGCTTCCCACACTAGCTACTGTAACACAGACACTTTAAAACCGCCAACTCTCAGGCTCTGGTCATAACATGGATAAACTTGATCTTATGGATATACAAGATGATTTATAGTACGATACATATTAGCGCGCCATGTGTTATGAGAATTCGAAACTACAGTTAAACCTGTTTATAGCGCCCCCTCTAAATAGCGCCCGATTTTAAATACGTAGTACGATACGATTTACATAAAAAGTGACGTGTCTATAGCACCCCCTCTCTATAGTACCCTATTTTGGTGAGTCCCAAGAGGGGGCGCTATAGACAGGTTTAACTGTATTATAGAAACATATATTATTAAAATAATCATACGCGTGTAAAATAGTTTCGAATTCCCATAACAAGAGGATTTGTTAATATTCTGCGGGATGGGTTCGGAGCACAAATATTTGCATAATTTAATGGGAAATAATCATCATCCTTTCAACTTATCCTGTTCATCGGGGTTCACAGAAAAACGGGCTGACACGACTGTGACATAATCAACCGATCATACAAATTAACAACTAAATTTTAATTAGAAAAGATACTCGTTAACCCATTTGCGTCACTCAATAAAAAAAAAGTACCCTTAACACTACGGCATGTAGTGATGTAACAATATCCCCTGGAGATTGGGATCTGGAGTGAGGAAACTCTTGATTGTTACATGCCACAATGTGGGTCATATTTGCATATATGCTTATTCTTAAAAAGTAATTTGCATATATATATTCTAATCGATAATAAACTATTCTAAGTATCGGTCTTTGTTTCCAAAAGAGAAGATATGCCTATTATAATATATATACAGTAGAACCTCCCTGTAAAGGACACCTAATTGCAGAGCTAAAGCTAGGAGAGGTGTCCTCTTACCAGAGAGTTACTAAATAGTAAAAATTGTAATTTTGCAAAAATGAAAACTGTCCTTTGTAGAGAGGTGTCCGCTAAATGGAGGTTCTACTGTAATTGTATATATTCTGAGATAATAAAATGATAAAATATATTGTAGCAGAATATTTATATATTATTTAATCAACAGATTATTAAATTTAGTATTTTGTCACAAAGCAACTTCTCTCGTCTCTCTACTATTTTGTGACTGTTTTTAGTAAAAAGATAAATTGCCTTCTCATCCTGAAGAAGTTTGTATTTCCTAATTTTCTCCGTGTGTTACAATAAGTCTTGGCGTTTGTCTCCATAAGATAAGCTGATAGTGTCAAACTTGGCAGATATAAATGAATGAAAATACATGTCCTGAGACCCTCAATGTGCTTTTTAAGAGGAAAATTTGCATTTATTTTATATACCTAACCTTTTATACTCTTCTCTATTAATTTTCTTTCTCCTCTAATGTGCTAGTCCAATATGTTTAGTCAGCGCGTGTAAAAGACAACATTAATCTACCCAAATGTTTAAAAGATTGGCTTCAGGAAAGACCAAGAAGAATATGAAAATATTTCCATAAAGAAGAAAGAAAATAGTTTAAAAGAATGGGAAATCAAGGAGAGACCTTCTTTCAGCAATAGATTGCAAGAGTAGCTGAAATCGAAGTATAAAGTTTTAAAAAGGCATTTTGAATGATAAAAAGAAGAACTGGAAATATCACAAATGAGGAATAAATGTATAATTAACCTGTCAGTATTCACTACAAAGGAAATGTAGATTGTATCTCTTGAAAAGAAACAGGCACACAGAGGATCCCAGAGATGGTTCAAGTTATTCCTAGACTTAGAAATAATTCGTAAAATCACCTCCAGATGGCATCAGCTGTATAAACACTCAGTGTCTAGACATCCTGCAATTGGAAAGTCTAAAAACAGTCACTTCCGTCCTCGACATATGTCGGAACAACCAATCTCTCTCTTTCTCGCCAACAATTGTCTATCTGTGAATAATTAAAATTTGACCAAGGAAAACATTAATTTGTTTACATCAGGGCGGCGTTTAATTCGTCTATGTATGTTCTCCTGTAGAAGGGCAGAGATGTCTGAAAGCTTGAGACAACTTGAATAAAATAAAAAGAAAACTCATCTCCAGAAACCTTTTTAATTATTTAATCAAAGAAAACATTAATAAAAGTGAGATAACCTGGATTTTCCTGGAACATTACTGGGGAGACTTTGGGTCACACAACAAGAGAGGGAGGGGGGAAAACATTAATTGCCACCGATACTCATTACTATTAATAAATCATTTAGGTAGATAAATGCAGGTATTTTGCGATTTTCTTACAGTCTGGATTACGTGTGTACAGATATGTAAATTATTGGTATGTAAATTTACTAATAAATATAGACATTTATATCTCTTTTTAACATAATCAATAAGGAATCAAGAGTTTGGTTTCTTTTCATATTTCTTTTATTTCTCAAGCTTCCGGGCTAATATGCCCTTTAACAAGGAGAATTTATATCTCCAAACGATTTATTCCAAAAATTGTGAAAATTCAAACCATCCACCGGGGACCAGCAGCTGAGAGAGTACTTTATCTTAAAGACACCAGTCAAGAAACCAGTTCGCATTTCCTCAAACGAGTTTGTCCAATTTACCAATGAAAAAAAAAATCAATTGGAATATATACATATATACACTGCTCTTTTTTATGTCTCAATAAACAAATTTATTATTGAATATTACCTGACTAATTATAATAGATTCGTGATATAAAATATATTATGATCACGTTTTTACATGTTGGAAAAAGTATATAACGACATGCATGTGTGCGTTGCTTTGTTTATATAAAATCCTGTGTTAAAAGAACGGTTATATATACAGTAGAACCTCCATGAGAGGACACCTCTCTATAAAGAACAGTTTTCATTGCTAAAATGAACATTTTTACTATTTAGCAACTCTCTGGTAGGAGGACATCTCTCCCTAAAAGACACTTTTGCTCTACAACTAGGTGTCCTTTACAGAGAGGTTCTACTGTATATTTATCTCAACATAAAAGCGCAATCTCCTTCAGCAAGAGCACTTATCCCCAGTAGAACATGAGTTACATAGTCTTATTTACATAACCAAAGTTATGAGAGATTGGAGAATTTTGCCGACAACAATTTATATAGGAAAGTATTGATCAAATATTTACAAGACATTATATGGAATATTTAGATAAATAGCGATACAGTTAAACCTGTCTATAGCGCCCCCTCTTGGGACTCACCAGGGTGCTATAGACAGGTCGCTTTTAATGTAAATCGCATCCTACTACGTATTTAAAATCGGGCGCTATAGAGAGGAGGCGCTAATTAGAGGGGGCGCTATAGACAGGTTTAACTGTATATATATTAGATAGAACAATGGCAGAAATATTAGCTTTTTTTTTGTAGGGATTTTTAGAATATATTTACAAAAAGAGTTGTGGGGTGCGTGTGTGTTGTGGAAAGGGCGCTGATAAAAATAAAATAAATTAATATGTTTAAAGCTCTCTCGAAATAAAGAGAGGAGAGAAATAACGGCCGCTGGGAGAAAGCCTTGTTGTTCGAACAGCGCGCGTGCCAAGTGTCCCGGATGTCACGCGGGCCGAGGTGTTCTCCCAACTCACGCGCTGGCTGAGACGTGGTGTGACCGCTACAGAGTTAGACTTACTAGTGATAGGTGTGTGCTACGGTCAAAGCGTACAAACTTGACACCCAAATTACCCTCATCAATTTGCCCCCATTAAACACAGCGAGGTATTAAATTTGGGTTTACGATAGCTTTAACACGCGTTTTATTTGTGTCCCTTTTAACAAGGACAAATGATTCTCTATTCATGATAAAATTGTGAAAAACGTTTTAAAAATAATTTCCCACAATGAGTTTCTTTTTATTATAAAATGCTAGCTTTCAAGTGATAATCGCTCTTCAACGGGCTTAATAAAAAACATTGACTATGTCTTACAAGAAATATTTACAAATGCATAAGTATTTACATATATATGTATTTCTTGTAAGATATAGTCGATGTTTTTTATTAAGTCCGTTGAAGAGCGAATATCACTTGAAAGCTAGCATTTTAAAATAAAAAAGAAACCCATTGTGAGAAATAATTTTTGTATTTTTAAACAAATGATTCTGTGCGGAACATTAATGAAAACAAAATCGTTCTTCTGGACAAAGTATCCTTTCTTAAAAAAGAACTAAAAGTGTCACGCAGCGATTAAACATCTATCCTCAAGAGAACAGAATATACAGAGAGTTAACCAACCTGTAGACTTAGTGCCATCTATAGTTGTAAAATGAAATTATTAAGCGCGGTCTTTTTTTTTTTTTTTAAGGAAATAACCTCTTACACTGTCTTTACTGTGATAATAAAAAATATTGGGAGAGGGCTCGGTTCATCAGTGGTAAACCCTCCAAGCCGTTTTACCATTTTAAATCACCGCTCTAACATTGTGTCGGAGATAAAGCAGTACAGTCTAACACAGTATTAGGGCGTTCTGGTAGATTAAACTGGCGTATCCGCTGCATGGGTTCACCACTGATGAGCCAAGCCTTTCCAATATTTTTCTCACCGCAATAGAGACCGTAGAGGGTTGGCTTATTTGAAAAAGAAGAAAATATATCGCGCTAAACTAGAGTTTTCTTAAAAGCGACAATAATGTTTATTAAGGAATAAGTTTCCCTGATATCAGCAATCTCCCTCCACGTACGTGTGGGAGGCCAACGCAAGGAATTGACATGTGTTACATTGGTTAGTCAAATAGTCTGGAAACAAAGCTAAAAATAAAGACGGGGCAACCCTATGTTTGTGAGAACCAGCAAATGGTCTGTAATGAGAAGGTATGCTTGGCTTTTTTTGAGACTTCCCGGACATAGTAGGATGGGTACCATACTTATTGGGTGAACGTTCGCTTAGGCAATTTGTGCCCATTGTCTACGTACCTACGCCTTGTGCCCGAGAACTTCGGAGAAACTGAGAGTAAAATATGAGTAGACCATAATGCATAAACGCGCCATCTATATAAATATATGTTTAAAATTTGTGTAAATTTCGATAGATTGATATCTAGCATCTAGAAAAGTGCTTAGCACAAATTCCACATCTGGAATAGAGGCGGTATAACATCGAAATGTAGTAAATGTTATTTCATCAAGCTTGCTGATGTCTTAGATGATTGTGGTCCACTAAGAGCTAGACCTGTGAAACATCGAAAGAAACAGAATACCGTAGTTTGAGTCTAAAGGTGATCCATTAATTAAGATTATATAAAAGGGCGTACCTGGATCTGTAAAGAAAAAAAAAACAATTTTTTTCTTAAAATATTTCGAGAGATTGCTCCCTCCAGGTACGCCCTTTTATATAAGAATACCGTAGGTTTCCTTATTTGATTGATAGCAAAGGACCCGTGGACCCAGGTGGAATAGACGTGCGTAAAAGCAGAACACTAAGGATGTTAACATCAACAAAATGCTCATCACAGTAGTTGGTCAAAACGTAGCGGCAGTCAATAGAGGCCCCGAGCGGAAGCCAACCCGGAAGGATGACAGGAGGGTGGGGCGAGGGACAAAGAAGGCTGGACGAAGGGGTAAACAAATTGGGCGGGACCAGCAACGCCCCCTGCCACCTGGGCGGACGGTCAAAATACCTCAACAAGATGAAGAAGCCATCAACGACGGCACCCAACGTCCAATCAGAAAGGAAACGGACAGCTTCAAGGAGTTCGAGAGCCGAAGATTTCTTTGAGATATAGTGTAATCTGCAATAGCACAGATAAAACATGTGTGATGGATCCTGATGGTTAGAGAGGACAAAGAATTGATTTAGCTGAAGGATATGATTCAAATATTGGGAAACAGGAGAAGTGACGAAGAAGATTTCAATGAAGCCCAACTATCGAGACGAAATCGGCCAAAGAAATCTTCGCCTCGAAAGATCCTCCCTCATATGCTACGATATTGCCTCTACGCAAAGCTGTTTTTTTTTTACCAACTGCTTTGTTCAAGTTGAAGAAAAGTGAATATACTATCCACTAATTGTTTCAATTTCTTATATTTGAATATATTACATTTCTAGTACACTGCGTGTCACTAATAGAGCGATAGTGCTTGTGGTTATTCTATCATTCTCACATCAAATAACGAGGATATTGTACGATTCCACAGGACAACCAATGGTTCCTGGAAATATTCCTTTCAAATTCCATCTAAGATAGGTAGTATTTGGTACCGCGATTGGATATCTTATTTTTTTCTCATTGGCTTCAGTGCGATTGTTGGTTACTATTGTTCTTAATCTTGTATTTAATTTTGTGAAGTCGCTGCATACTAGCAGTTCTCATCATGTTGATGAATGTTTCTTACCAGAATATGAAATTGGCGGAAAAATTAAACTATAATAGAATGATGAAGGTACATTGTGTCGTTTTCAGAACTCAGGAGGGTAGTTCTAAATTTGCATAAAAACATTTTTATTTTAAAATAAACAGACAAATCCCCCCCCCCCCCCCCCCCCCCCCATTTTTTTATTGCGCCACGTTGAGTACAAGAACCCAACGGGACATCTTGGGAGGGCAAAAGTAGAACTGATGTTCTGTTCAATAAAACATGTGTGGTGAATACATACTTCCAACCCTCTAGTTACCATGATTATATCACAGACTGTACTGTACGTATTTGATAATGAAAGGAACTCAGAAAGCGAGAAAGGATGGTACAAGGAAGCTTTCTTCAACCATCCAACGAGGTTGTGAGTTTTCTAACGACCGTCAGAGACGGGGAGAAACTTAAAACCGTTTTGAAAGGGCGCGATAAAAAAAAAAAGAGTTGGTGATGAAAAGGTTCTAAGCATGTCGATGAAGTATCAGATATCCGTGTATGACGGATGTAGTTCACCTTTGAACTCCGTGTCGAGGTGACGCGCACGTCCTCTGCCCCAGTTTAAATAGCACCTTCTTCCTTTCACCTTTATCGCGTGGGTAATGTTGTCTCGGAGCGACCACTTCCCTAGTGATCTCATTGTCCCGTGGCCGAAGGCTGGAAATATCCCACTATCGAACAAAAGCTACCAGAGCCCACCATCAAGAAACAGTTTTACATACCTAGAGAAATGCTCCGCAACCTATATCTCAAAAATCATGTTATTCGCGATCGAACGTTGTGACCCACTGTAGTATTACATTCCAAACACGATGCGACACCAGCCAACTCTTGTCTTGTGCTCGATATACCATCTCGGCGACAATATACTATATATTCACTTATAAATACCTGTCTGCAATCCTAGAAGCGTTTAGTTTCCTTAAAGATCCATAAATGCAAATCATAAGCCAAATGTTATAGTTTTGTTTTTTTTTTTTTACAAAAACTATAACAAGACTCAGAACGAAACACTATAAAGGAATGGCAATACATCCAGATGGCACAAGAACCTAGAGGACATGCAACAACTGTCCTGGTGTGGAACTAACACCTACCCACATATTCTCATGCCCAGCAATGGCATCAGCCTTGCATAAAATTGACATGGACCCAGAGCAGCAGCTTTACACACCGTAGATAGAGGACATTGCGACTGCTGTATTAGAGATGTATGGAGACATCTCTTCATTGGACACGACAACAACAACATAAGCCAGTTAGTCTCGTAACAATAGTAGAGCAGTCTGAAGCTTAAACTGGCGAAATCGTTGGGAAGGTTCACCAGTGATAAGCCATGCTCTCACATTATAATTTTTATCAATATAGTAAGGTGGTATATATTTAGATAAAAACGTTTTCATTATATAAAAAAAGAAGTAACAATAAAGATTATCACAATTTCCATGGAAACCACAGCATAATTCTCCAAGTATTTGAATGATCCAACACTTCAGCCTCAAGTCCAAGAAAGGACATGAACATAACAATCAAGCCATCATTTCCCTACAGTGGGATCCGGCCTTGTCCAAAAACCTCCTCGTCCTGCCAAAGAGCAACACGCTCTACCTCATTGACACGGAAATGGACCCGCCTCGAATTGTCTTGAGCTATCACTTCCCAAATCCTGAAACCACCTTTAGAAGTTCTGTTTGGCTTCCGAAAAGTCCCGAGATTTTCTTAACAGCAGATGCAGAGCTTGGAATCATTCGCTTCTGGAATATCTCCAAATCAGCCCCCATGGAAAGCCTTAAAGTCAAGGACTCAGGATTTCTGGCCTTTTCCGTCATAGCTCCTTTAAGCACGGAAGGTAGGAAGAATCAAGAAGGATCTTCGCTGGGAGGGTTCACCACTGATGAGCCAGGCCCTCCCTTTAATTTTTCCATTGCAGTAAGGACAGTAGAAATTGTTTTATTTTAAAAAGAATATTACGCCTCTAAAATAGTTTTATATTTTGATAACAGATGGCGCGCTAGTGCATCGTAACATATTTGAATGATATAAATATAAAAATGAATGTATGTGTGTCTGTCCTTTATGCCTGACCAAACCACTCATTGGAACGCCATGAAACTTTGGGAAGTTATTTAGTATAGTACTGGGAAGGTTTCTAGCAAATAAAATTTTTGAAATAACTTTTCGCCTAAAAATAATCAAGAAAATATTCTAATTTATCTGTTATAATTCAACAATCTGCTCTAAATATTATCATGATGATACGATGATTTTGTAATGTAGAAAATTAGGAAAGACAAAATTCAGGATGACACGGCAATTTATTTGAGACAAGAATAATGATACAATTCCAAGGCAAGATACTATTCCTTTAACTTCCAATTACCGAGGGAACCAATTAATATTGATTTTATTCAACTTATAGAGTATTTTTCAAGGGACCGGGAAAAAAAATTCACTTTATCGAGAGATTCGTTAGACAAACCTTTACTCGGGTAAAACCCGGGCGAAGCCGGGTACGTCCGCTAGTGATATAAATAAACGTCATTAGAATTAAAACTTGTGAGTTGAAATATGCAAAGAGAAAGGAATGTTATCAACACATAGGATTGAGAAAGGGGAAATAGATGTCCGGACGATGACAGACTGAATTCCTGTGAATTTGCATATGACAAGGACAACAGGTGGTAGATAAGACGTTCCTGATGAATATGGAATCTACAGTACGTGGCAATACCTACACAGTAGTTCATCTACATAGTGACGTTCGTTGCACCTAACTGAAGTGGAATGTAGCCATCACCACCACCTTCCAGGAACCCAGGTTACCTCTCTAGCCACCATCTTTCTAATTCTGTGGGCTTTTTTACTGTAGTACTTTTTATTATTCCTAGTACACGTGGTACAGGCCATGATAATGATGGTGGGCAGAAGTTGACGATTGCCTTTACTGTAAGTACACTACATGTCTACACATGTGAAAAGCAGTTCAATTTTTGCACTTACAAATCTGCCAGAGCCCCGTTTGGTTACTTGCACTCGCTGGTGGGATTTGATTTTTGCAAGAATTAAGGGCCATTGGAGCATTTTTTTTTTTTTATTAGAAAAAAGTGCCTATTGCGGGATTCGATCCTGGGTCGTAGCGGTCGAAAACCAACGGTTTAGACCACCCTTCTACCGACCCCCTCTGTATTACTTTGAGGTGAATCAGTCCCCTAAGACTGGTAATATGCCTCCTTAATCTGGCTTATCCAAAATCATCGATCCAGAGCAAAGTTTTCGAATATTAGAAAGATATCGGCGTGGTTTTTCTCTTCTGTTGATCCACAATATAGTACGAGGGATTTGGTGTTTTCAATGCGTCCTTCTATCTTTTTAGTAAACAATCATAGCACATGTTGCCAATTCAATTAAGTTTCCATTTTCTTTTAGTATTTCAATGAGGCATCTGTTCCCTCTCGCTAGTGATAGTACCTCTTCATATCGTTTTTTACTTATCTCCTCATGTAAACTATTTAACAATCAACAAGAGATCGTATTTCTAGAGCTGTTTGTTCATCAGTAGCGACCGACTTCCAATCCGTTCGGCAAACTTGTCAACAACAATTAAGCTAATATGGTTAACAACAATTAACGTTTAATGAAGGGTCAAATTAACTATAATAAGTTTTCCAATGTCAGAGTATGCTGATTTCGCCTCAACCATAGGTTGTTGTAGTGCCTGGCAGATTCCTGTCCTCACAGAGCTTTCTTTCCATTCCCACTTTTGAAGGCATTATAAGGGTCTTCTCCCGGAATTGTCAATATATTCCATTCTCGGCCTTCCATAGGCCAATATTGCCGTAAACCACTTGACAACTAGATGGCTGGTTCTCCTCCTTAGTCTGCCTGTCTGTCCATGGCATGAAGTTACTCGAATCTATTTCCCTTTACCTCCCTCCCAATGTACATGTACAACGTTTTATCAGCTTTGAATATTCCCCACACGTATCTCTCTTTTATTATGATTAAGCTAAAAAAAACGGCACTTTCGCGCCCCACTAGAGCCTCGTCTTTATATGATGAGGGGCCAGGTCAGCCCTCCCCCCAATCACCTCTATTTACAACGTTATATAGAATTTGAAATTCTAAAACATGGCACAATGCGCTCTTGTTCTATTTCTTCTTGTTTACTTTTTATAAACCTCCTGTATGTACATCTTGTGTGCTCTTTGTCTGTTTCTTAACTATTGTTACTTAACTACCTATGTACTCTATATAGAGAGGGAAGTTAGAAAGCGTTGTGTAGTGTTAACTACTGGATATAACGATTCCAGCAGGTTCAAATCCTGACATGTTTAGTATTATTGTGTAGTTCTATAGCTATCACCAGAAACATTGACAATGATGGCATAACATTTTTGGTGAGTTAGTCATTACAAGTTCATACATGTGCCGTATTAAAATTATAGGACACAGAACTAACGATCTATTCATATTGATGTCGGTCCAACTTTACATATTAGTAAATACAACTCTTTCTCTTTCCAAGTTAATAACAGTGTTTCCACCCTATCAACATGGATATTAGGGAGGTCTCTCACCATTTTAATGACTGTGTTGTCAAATCTTTCTTGTTGCTACGACAGGACAGTGAATGGCATGTGTTTTCTTTTTTTAACATCAGGACCACCTGGCCATGTGTTCCGGAAAAGAACCTGTGCAGAGGGGACAAAAAACTTGACTCATCGCCTTCTTCTCTTCTGTGTGACCTATAAAAAGATCGTTATTAGAATTCTGGAGGGTGCTTAGAAGAGTGTGATGTTTCTGAAATACTTTTTAAGGAACCAGTAGGGTAATGGAGAGTACCTATAGTTTGTTTACTAATATTGTTTCGCAAAGTATGTATTATTAACAGATTATTTTAATTTTGATGTTTATATATTTTCTTACTCTGCGTAAACTTCCCTCATTGCTTCTCTTGTATTTTATCAATTTTGATACCCACCATGATTATCATGGCCTGTACCACGTGTACATATGATAAGCAAAAAAAAAAATTCAATTTTTAATTGGTGCTGCCCTAAATAAATTGCTCTTTCATCCTGAAGTAAATGTTTATTTTCAATTTTCTCAATTAATATTTCTTGCTTAATAATACAAAGCAATAATGGGCCATCTATATATATATTGCTTATTAATATCTGTTTATACAAATTTTTATTTAGCAGTGTCAATTTATAGCATTTTTTTTATATGTATACAGTAAAATCTCTCTGTAAAGGACACCTAGTTGCAGAGCAAAAGTGTCCTTTATGGAGTGGTATCCTCTTATCGAATAGTTGTTACATAGTAAAAATGGTAATTTTGACAATGAAAACTGTCCTTTATAGAGAGCTGTTCTCTAGCCGGAGTGTCCTCTCATGGAGGTTCTACTGTATTATATTTATAAGTCGCTTTTATGTGTAAGACTCAACCAAAAAAACTTGAAAAATAAGAAACATGTTTGAGAAATAGGGAAGGGGGTAAAAGGGTAAAAAAAAAAGGAGGTAAAGGAAAAGAGAATTATGATGTGAAGAGCTAAAAAAAATTAAAAAATCTTAGAATAATTAATAAGCAAATTTCTAATTACTCTCTGCTAATTCATCATCATCAAACTTTTCCTTATTGATCTTGTTAATTGAAAGCTCTAATAAACTTTTTTTTTTAATTATTGATAGCTTTCAATAAATGACTTGTAATCTGGGATGAAAGGGGAGAACTCTGATTATGTTTGGAAGAGAGATTTACCTTTATGATCATTTTAATTACAAGGTGGTAAAACTGATTTCTAAACAAGTATTATTAATATGTAATATTTCTGTAACACCAGGGCTACTGTCATAAATAAATTAAACCTACAGTGGACCCTCGGTTTACGAGCACCTTGGAGTACGAGCTTTTCGCAGTACGAGCAAAATTTTTTGAAAAATTTTACCTCGGATTACGAGTGAAATTTCGCATTACGAGCAACTCGTGATGGTTGCCCGTAATCGTGATGGATGAAAATTCACTGGGATCCCTCCCTTCAGATCAGATTCGGGAAATATGTAAAATGTGGGAAACTGTGCAATTGTTCGTAGAAAGAAGAATTGCCCGAGTTTCAATTATTAAAAATAAGAAATTAGTTTCGCAATATGAGCGTTTTGGAGTACGAGCATGGCTCTGGAACGGATTATGCTCGCAAACCGAGGGTCCACTGTATACTTAACAAACCCCCACCAAATAACGTCTCTTTTTTTTATATAATCATATTTTGGGGAAATAAAATACATATATACAGTAGAACCTCTCTGTAAAGGATACTTAAATGCAGAACCAAAGTGTCCTTTAGGGAGAGGTTTCCTGTTACCATAGAGTTGCTAAATAGTGAAAATGGCATTTTTACCTATGAAAACTCCTTTATAGAAAGGTGTCCTCTAGCGTGAGTGTCCTCTCATGGAGGTTTTAGTGTACCTTATGTGTCTTCTCAAAAAGTGTTAACTCTTCCA
Organism: Cordylochernes scorpioides; assembly: GCA_030710605.1. Classification (NCBI taxonomy): domain Eukaryota; kingdom Metazoa; phylum Arthropoda; class Arachnida; order Pseudoscorpiones; family Chernetidae; genus Cordylochernes; species Cordylochernes scorpioides. The sequence continues at coordinate 67,977,240 of CP092873.1, read as the reverse complement.
TTTGGAGCCTATTTTATTGTGTCATGCATACCAAATTCTTCATTATTTCTTGCAATTTTTGTTAAATAACACTAGTTTCCCATGAACTGACTGACCATGTTTTGAGTGACCACCCTTGTTAAAAAAAAAAAAAGAATTTGATAATTCAGGTAAAAATATTGACTGAAAATAATATACAGTAGAACTACCTCCCTGTACAGGGCACCCAATTGAAGAACCAGAGTATCCTTTAGAGAGAGGTGTCCTCTTACCAGAGAGTTGCTAAATAGTAAAAATGGTAATTTTGCAAATAAAACTGTCCTTTATAGAGAGGTGTCTTCTAGCGCGAGTGTCCTCTCATGGAGGTTCTACTGTATTATTGGGGAATATATGTAAATGCAGTACAACCTCCCTGTAAAGGACAACACCTAATTGCAGAGCCAAAGTGTCCTTTAGAGAGAGATGTCCTCTTACCGAAGTGTCAAAATAGTAAAAATGGTGATTTTGCAAATGAAAACTGTCCTTTGTAGAGAGGTTTCCTCTAGTGTGAGTGCTAATCTAACAAAGAAACTTCAGGGCCCTTGTTTTGAAAAATAGGCTAGCAGGAAGCATTTGAGAGAGAATATCGCTCTCATACTTAAATACCATTGGCCTCAAGTGGGCCATTCTGTATCTTCTAATAGTTGTGGAGCCACCACTTGATAGCTATCCTTCAAAGATAACAACAAAGAGTTGAGGTTACAAAAATAAACCCAAAAAACAATAATGATTTTAATCAGCACCAAATACTAGGGAAGGTGCCCTGGTCAAAAAAAAAAAAAAAATGGTGTCAGAGAAGAACAAAGGGAGTGGTTCCGGAAGGGGAAATTGCAGATTAGAAGTTGTCATTATGAGATTATAAATGCTGGAGGGCTCTAAGGAAAACATTCGCCGGGTACAATACAACATCCTCATTCAAGAGGCGGGCGCATGTGCAAAATTTGGCTGCAATTAGGATATATAAAGATGATTTTTTTTTGTTGTTCTCTCTGTTTTTTGCCCTCTACAAGGAAGGTAGTTTATAGATTTTTCTGAAAAAATGTGCAAGAATTTTGGCTTAAATTCTTTATTAGTTAAATCCAAATACAAATAGTTTAGGCAAAAATGATTATATAAAATGAAAGGATTTAATCATGAATGTTTCTTTTATATACAATACAAACTTCTAATGGTCTTACTACGATGAAAAACTGTCTAAGGACAGTAGAATGATATGGCAATATTTGGATTATAGATTATAAACACAAGGTAATAAGACCAAATCCAAATAAATAAATAGTGTGTGACGTTTCGGTAACAACATTGTTACCGAAACGTCACACACTATTTATTCATTTGGATTGTGTCCTTGTGTTTAAGGAAAGAAGAAGTTTGTATTGCATATAAAATAGACCTTTATTCTTAAATTATTTCATTTTATATATATAGATGGCGAGTTATTGCTTTGTGTTAAAATAATGATTATGGTAAGGTGGGGGGTTTGTGATTCTTTATTCTGTGAATGGATTACAAGCTTATAGTATTTAAGAAAGGATTAGAATTCCAGAAAATTTTATGAGGATCATTAGCACCAAGCTTAATTTAAAAACTAAAATATGGTTGGAGTACCATAATTTTGTTAATGAAATTATTAGAAAACAACTATAGGTTTAAAATAAAAGAAAATAAGATCTAATCCAAATAATTTATTAGTGTGTGACGTTTCAGCAACAACATTGTCACCATCATCAGACAAAACCATTTATTATTTTGTCTGATGATGGTGACAATGTTGTTGCTGAAACGTCACACACTAATAAATTATTTGGATTAGGTCTTATTTTCTTTTATTTTAATCTAATATGTGCTTTATCAACTATAGGTTTAGTGCTCCACTGTGATATCTATGTTCATTGATGGAGGAAAAGTTTTTCCTGTCTGCTCAAAATGCTCCACTGCAACTCCAGCACATATCCTGGACTGTATTGTAGCTAAGAAGGAACACCTATACAAGAATCCCAAAACTATAGTATAAAAATGATAAGGTACAATTTGTATTATTCTATATACAGTTACGAGCGTCTTTCCTCATCTCCTAATCAGTCATCTCTCTCTGTCACCGTTTGCTTTTTTTTTGGAATGGCGCCCTCCTATTGGTTGGCTACGGTCACGCCACCTTTGCCCCCCCACTCGCTATTTATGTAACTATTGTGTTGGAGCTGGTCGCTCCCTAAATAAATGCATATATTCTAATAACTTTAATATTATAAATAATTATCTATAATAACCAAATGGAATCCTCTCTTTCTTTTTCCCAGTAAGAGACGCCTACGGAAGCCAACAGTACATAGACAGATAAAGCACATAGGCTATAGTTATTAACTAATATATGCAATTAATTAAGGCGCCAATTTATAATTGTAACAAATAGTATTTGAATCAAAACATTCAATCGGGTAAAACACGGGCGTTGCCCGGGTCATTCGGCTAGTAGATTATAAACACAGTACTGTTTCTCAGAAAACTATCTTCTTTTTATCTTCTATCTTGTTTACACACTTAATAAAATAACTATTTACAAACATGCTGTGGTAAAATTTCTCATTCAGTACTTTTGTCTGAAGATGGTAACAACGCTGTTACCGAAACATCACACACTGTTTATTTATTTGGATTTGGTCTTATTACCTTGTCGTAAAGATAAAGGCTGCCTGGCTGGCATTCATAGTTCTTCAAATTAAATACACTTCGGCCAGTAAATCTGTTGTTCGCTCCTGACGAGGACAAAAGATTTTTGTCGAAACGTTGAGACAATAAAAAAGATTTACTGGCCGAAGTGTCTTCAATTTGAAGAATTATTACTTTGTGTTTATAGTAGAAAAAATTATTGCTTTCAACCTTCATGACCTGGTGTAATCTGACCCATGGAATAATTTAAAAAATATAATATTAAAAAAACTGAGGTATCTACTGCAGTAGATTCATGTGAAGAGATTGGTGAGGTGCCATGGTAGTGAACCAAAGATAGCCATCTAGTGGGCAACCTGCCAATCTGTCTCCACCTGTTCTGATCTCATGGAGAGGACACCTGAACCCTACTATTTATACTTTTTCAATTGCCCTTATTGATAAAATTTGGAACAAATAAATTTACTGGCAATGTGTTTCTTTTCGATATTATCAGACAATATTATCTCTACAGACCTTACTGCGCAATGATATAAGTTTAAATTCAATTTTCCTCTATCGATAAAATTTGTAACAAATAATTTTATTAGCAATGTATTTCTTTTCAATAATATCATCAAATATTATCTCTACAGACCTTACTGCAATGATATAAGTTATTGAATGAGAGGGCTTGGCTCATCAGTGGTAAACCCTTTCAGCAGTTTCATCAAACTGCTTTTTGTCGAAACTGCTGAGAGGGTTCACTACAGATGAGCCAAGTCCTCTCATTCAATAACTTGTATCATTGCAGTAAGGTCTGTAGAGATAGTATCACAGCAGCAACAACAAAAAGCTTTATTAAGACCTTTCAGTCTTATACAGATTCTCCAAGCAGAAATGTAGGATACATGCAGGAATAAGAGTTATAGTACCTTAATGGTAATATGATATTTATATACAAGAAAAATTATATAAAGATAATCAAGATAATAAATAGATTAGTCAGTAGAGATAATATTTGATGATATTATTGGAAAGAAACACATTGCCAGTAAATTTATTTGTTCCAAATTTTATCTACTATTTCTCAGTCAAAATTCAACTTTATTATAAAATAAAACATTGCTTCAGTAAAATTTCACTATAACAACATTACTTAACCTTATTGTTGTGTTATAACCAGGGACAATTGGGACTTAGAGAGGAGGGATCTAAGAATTACAATGTTATAACCAGGTTCCACTGTATAAAGGCATTCTCTTTTTTTACATATTTTTACATGAAATTAAGACCTAATCAAAATTAATTAATAGTGTGTGATGTTTCAGTAACAGCGTTGTTACCATCATCAGACAAAACTACTGAATGAGAAATTATGGAAATATCTTTATTTACGGGTGTGCTAACCAAAATGAAATGCTTTTTGAGCCCCAATGGCCGCATAAAGTGGAATATAATGAGAAATTATACCACAATATGTTTTAAATAGTTACTGTTATCAAGTGTGCAAATCTTATTCTTCTTATCTGCTATCTTGTTTACACACTTGATAACAGTAACTATTTAAAACATAATATAAAATTATTATAATTAATGGATCGCCTTTTGACTCAAACTATTTAAAACATGCTGTGGTACATGATAAAGCACAATTTGGATTATAGATTATAATAAAAGAAAATAAGACCTAATCCAATATTTTATTCTTTTGTCTGATGATAGTGACAATGTTGTTGCCGAAACGTCAGACACTAATAAATTATTTGGATTAGGTCTTATTTTCTTTTATAATGCTGTGGTATAATTTCTCATTCAGTACTTTTGTCTGAAGATGTTAACAACACTGTTACTGAAACATTACACACTATTAATTTATTTGGATTTGGTCTTATTACCTTGTATCTATAAATTTATAATCCAAATTGTGCTTTATCATTTTCACATTTTTAGTTTATAGAATTGTGATATTTCTGAGAGAAATAAATAACCATTATTTCTTGTTAATTGAAATTTTCTGGGAAGAGAGAAAAAAAACTGTAGAGTTTCAATTAATCAAGGTTTACTTAATTTCTCTTAATCTCCTCTAAATTTGCATAATAACAGACTCTAATTAATGGAAGTACCTCCTCTCTCCTTCATTTTTATATAAACTACACCTAGAGCAAGACATTTGCTCTGTGCAGCACAGGATGGTACCAAAGAATGGGCCACGTCTGGAATATTCAGACATCTGTGTAGACATGTTCTGTATAGAGAATATCAACACAATACATTATAACCACATGACCAAATCCATACAGTACAACCTCCATGAGAGAACACTCACACTAGAGGACACCTCTCTACAAAGGACAGTTTTTATTTGAAAAATTATCTTTTTTTTTACAATTTAGCAACTCTCCGGTAATCGGTTTTGTCCTCCCAAGAGAACAACAGTCTTTGATTTCCAGACTTAAGTCTGATCATCTACAGACAATGACTTTCCAGAATGGTTGCAGGGTTTTCCCACTATGTACTAAGTGCAATTCTCAGCCTGCAACCCCAAGACATATTATTGACTGTATTGACTCATCCATTGATGAGCTCTACTCTTCCCCGGCAGACACCATCAAAAATCTCAAGCTTTACAAGCTTGATACCTTAGTGTGATTGAGTGGAGATAAGAAAGAAAAAGAAGAAGCAACTCTCGGGTAAGAGGACACCTCTCTCTAAAGAACACTTTAGCTCTGCAATTAGGTGTTGCCCTTTACAGGGAGGTTCTACTGTATATCTCTATTGAAAAGAAAGCCTTGTGAGATAAACAAACAAGGATTATGTAGTGTGATATCAGCTGGGGTGGTAACAGCCAATCTCTGGCCATTTGATAGCCCAGCTAATGAGGTGAATAAAATAATTTTATAATTCAATACAGTAGAACCTCCATGAGAGAACACTCATGCTAGAGGATACCTCTCTATAAAGGACAGTTTTCATTGTCAAAATTACCATTTTTACTAATTAGCAACTCTCCGGTAAGAGGACACCTCTCTCTAAAAAGTACACTTTGGCTCTGCAACTAGGTGTCCTTTAGAGAGAGGTTCTACTGCAGTGTGTAAAGTTTCGGTAACAGCTTTGTTACCATCATCAGACAGAAATATCCTGAAGACCTTCAATAAGAGGAAATTCAGGAATCAAACACATGGAGTGACAAAGGAAGAATTAAGTAGCCAGTCACAATCCTATAATTCTAGGAATATTAGGAGAGTTGGAAAATACACCATAGAAATAAATATAGCCTGACCATCAATAAGAAGAAATGTAAGAATCCAACGAGGTAGAACATTCTATAATTGAAACCAAGATAGATGTGGAGCTAATCAAATAGATAGATAACGAGAGTAATTAACCTGTGTGTTGTAATTCCTGACAAGATAACTGTGGGGAGGGACAAGTTAATAACTGCTATGATAGAGTGTCACCCTGCAGACAAGTTGGAGAACTTGTTGCTGTCCTCAGCAATATACAGTGGCTACATCACTGTTGCCATGACACCTTGCTCTAACCAGTGTTAGTTAGAACAATTTGAACTTTTGTGATTGTAATCAAATTGCTGGTATAAAAGAAGCTATTATAACCCACTGCTAGAGAAAATAGTTCTAAGCAAATGTAAACAAAAAACTTTTAAAAAATCTAAAATGACTTAAACTGAACCAACCACCATTGTGTTTACAGTTGCCCGGCCATCCTTGCAGCCTTCTATATGGAAGACATCAATCCAGAAGAGGACATCCATACGGACAAGGGCACCTCAGTTAGCTGGTATTGTGATCAGGGTGCACGGACCAATCTGATCTGCTCCATGGACAAGACACCACCACCACCTCAGTTGGCCGGTATTGTGATCAGGGTGCATGGACTGATCTGATCTGCTCCATGGACAAGGCACCACCACCACCTCAGTTAGCTGGTATTGTGATCAGGGTGCACGGACCAATCTGATCTGCTCCATGGACAAGACACCACCACCACCTCAGTTGGCCGGTATTGTGATCAGGGTGCATGGACCTATCTGATCTGCTCCATGGACAAGACACCACCACCACCTCAGTTGGCCGGTATTGTGATCAGGGTGCATGGACTGATCTGATCTGCTCCATGGACAAGACACCATCACCACCTCAGATGGCCGGTATTGTGATCAGGGTGCATGGACTGATCTGATCTGCTCCATGGACAAGCACCACCACCACCTCAGTTAGCTGGTATTGTGATCAGGGTGCACGGACCAATCTGATCTGCTCCATGGACAAGACACCACCACCACCTCAGTTGGCCGGTATTGTGATCAGGGTGCATGGACTGATCTGATCTGCTCCATGGACAAGACACCACCACCACCTAAGTTGGCTGGTATTGTGATCAGGGTGCACGGACCAATCTGATCTGCTCCATGGACAAGACACCACCACCACCTCAGTTAGCAGGTATTGTGATCAGGGTGCACGGACCAATCTGATCTGCTCCATGGACAAGACACCACCACCACCTCAGTTAGCAGGTATTGTGATCAGGGTGCACGGACCAATCTGATCTTCTCCATGGACAAGACACCACCACCACCTCAGTTAGCAGGTATTGTGATCAGGGTGCACGGACCAATCTGATCTGCTCCATGGACAAGACACCACCGCCACCTCAGTTAGCCGGTATTGTGATCAGGGTGCATGGACTGATCTGATCTGCTCCATGGACAAGACACCACCGCCACCTCAGTTAGCCGGTATTGTGATCAGGGTGCACGGACTGATCTGATCTGTTCCATGGACAAGACACCACCACCACCTCAGTTGGCCGGTATTGTGATCAGGGTGCATGGACTGATCTGATCTGTTCCATGGACAAGACACCACCGCCACCTCAGTTAGCAGGTATTGTGATCAGGGTGCATGGACTGATCTGATCTGTTCCATGGACAAGACACCACCACCACCTCAGTTGGCCGGTATTGTGATCAGGGTGCATGGACTGATCTGATCTGCTCCATGGACAAGACACCACCACCACCTCAGTTAGCTGGTATTGTGATCAGGGTGCATGGACTGATCTGATCTGTTCCATGGACAAGACACCACCACCACCTCAGTTGGCCGGTATTGTGATCAGGGTGCATGGACTGATCTGATCTGCTCCATGGACAAGACACCACCACCACCTCAGTTGGCCGGTATTGTGATCAGGGTGCATGGACCGATCTGATATGCTCCATGGACAAGACACCACCACCACCTCAGTTGGCCGGTATTGTGATCAGGGTGCATGGACCGATCTGATCTGCTCCATGGACAAGACACCACCACCACCTCAGTTGGCCGGTATTGTGATCAGGGTGCATGGACCGATCTGATCTGCTCCATGGACAAGACACCACCGCCACCTCAGTTAGCAGGTATTGTGATCAGGGTGCATGGACCGATCTGATCTGCTCCATGGACAAGACACCACCGCCACCTCAGTTAGCAGGTATTGTGATCAGGGTGCATGGACCGATCTGATCTGCTCCATGGACAAGACACCACCGCCACCTCAGTTAGCAGGTATTGTGATCAGGGTGCATGGACCGATCTGATCTGCTCCATGGACAAGACACCACCACCACCTCAGTTAGCAGGTATTGTGATCAGGGTGCATGGACCGATCTGATCTGCTCCATGGACAAGACACCACCACCACCTCAGTTAGCAGGTATTGTGATCAGGGTGCATGGACCGATCTGATCTGCTCCATGGACAAGACACCACCGCCACCTCAGTTAGCAGGTATTGTGATCAGGGTGCACGGACCAATCTGATCTGCTCCATGGACAAGACACCACCACCACCTCAGTTAGCAGGTATTGTGATCAGGGTGCATGGACCGATCTGATCTGCTCCATGGACAAGACACCACCACCACCTCAGTTAGCAGGTATTGTGATCAGGGTGCATGGACTGATCTGATCTGCTCCATGGACAAGACACCACCACCATAGTGAGTCTACCTCCAGGAGAGAATAAACCTCTCTATATTTTAGAGGTGGTTTCTAATGTAATGTTAATATGCTTTATGTAAACTACATGTCAAATACTAGAGGATAGGTGGGATATATAAGCTAAGTCTGGGAAATTAGAAGATTCCAAGATATGAAGGTGTTGCACAGAACTGGACAAAATGGTGTTCCATGATGACTGACATGGTGCAAATAAGATAGCTTGGAATTACATGTGAAAGATCTGGGATCAAACTGACCTATCACCTTACCTAGAGTCTGCATAGAACTCCATAGAAATTGTCAACTTGAAGGTAGCCTGGTAGACACCTATATACATTCCAATACCATGACTATTTTGGTGTTCAATTCTTTAAAAAAAAAATGCTTCTGATAGTGTGTGCAGTATTATTTTTAAAGAATAAATATTTTTTTATAAATATGTGTACGTGTGTTTTGAAAATATTTCAGCACAGACAATAGTTTTACTTTATATTTCACTTAACCAGTAGAACTACTCTGTAAAGAATACCTAATTGCAGAGCTAAAGTGTCCTTTAGGGAGAGATGTCCTCTTACCGGAGAGTTACTAAATAGTAAAAATGGTAATTTTGCAAATGAAAACTGTCCTTTGTGGAGAGATGTTCGCTAGCGGGGTGTCCGCTAAAAGGAGGTTCTACTGTTTTTTCACTAAAATTACAAAATAAAAATGTCAAGTGTTCTTCATCAATAAAAACCATACTGGTAATGGTGCACATGTGGGAGAAATATATTAAAAGACCTGGCTCCTCAGCCCTGAACCCTCCACCATTTGGAGGTCAGGCTTTCTCTTTGCTGCAAGCATGGTGAAAATACACTTTCAAAATTAAAATTGTGATAGAGTACACAACACCTAGTTGCAAAACAAAAGTGTCCTTTAACGAGAGGTGTCCTCTTACAGAAGAGTTGCTAATTGATAGAAATGGTAATTTTGCAAATGAAAACTGTTCATTGTAGAGTGAGTGTTCTCTCATAGAGGTTCTACTGTACAAGATACATATACAAACGTATATTTTGAATTTTGAAAAAAAAAAATAAAGTACACAATCCGTATTATATAAAAATTTATATATACGGGGGGGGGGGGGGCATAAGTCCTGAACCCTTTTATTTTTTATTAAAAATTAAAAGACAAACTATAATTCAAAACTTATAACTATTTTATTATATGAAAAAATAGTACAAATGTGATATTGTACTGGGATAAGGTGCATAAATTATTAAAAAGGCATCTCCTTATCATGCAACTGGAGATGCCTTTTTCATATTTAATTATAGTTTTCCTTTTAATTTTTAATAAAAAATAAAAAGTTTTCGGGACTTATGGGCTACCCTGTATATATTGAATTATAAAATTATTTTATTTACCACATTAGAGCCACAAATGCCAACCTTTATGAAGGTAGAAACAAACTACTTATCTGTTTTTATACATTGTACCTTGACAGAGGTTTAAAATTTTTGCTGGCAGGATATTGATATATAAAAATAAAAGCCACCTCTCCAGTCAAAATAGACCTAAAAACTAGACACAATCTATCTATTACATAGTGGTATTTATTTATTACGCTAGATGGACCTAGCCAACATTCAGTTATACAATCAGGAGATGGCTTTTTCTTACTTTGAACACCTAGTCTGATATATCTTCTCCTATGTTCTATTTTTATTTACAGTAGAGTCTCCCATGAGAGATCTTTAAAACCATGGCTAAACCTATGTCATGAGGAGTCTTTCAACCAAAACAGAGACCATCTCCAGGAGAGACTGACTTTAGCCATGTTTTTAGGCTGTGGTCTCTCATGGGAGTTTCTAGTAACACAAGGTAACAAGACAACATTCAAATATAAAAATGATATGTCATAATATCTAATTATTTGGATGTTATCTTGTCACCATATGTTTCCATTGTACCATAACATTTTGGAAGACTCTAATTGTTGCTGTTGTTGTATCCAATGAAGAGCCTCAGATGTCTTTATGCATCTCTATCACAGCAGCAGCAATGTGGGGGAGGAGAAGTCCGACCACACCTCCCCCCGCCTGGACCCTTGGAATATTCGACCAAATTCTGGCCCAGGGTGACTAACGTGGCAACGGCACCCATTTTCCAATGGAGAATCTAGTGTAATGTGTATATGCCACAATTTGGATCATAGATTATAAACACAAGGTAATAAGACCAAATCCAAATAAATAAATAGTGTGTATCAATACAAGAAAATAAGACCTAATCTAATAGATGTGGGAAAAAGAACTTACCCTTTTAATGCTGTGTTTTCTCAACTTCTTGAAGTAGAGCTTCAGATCCCGAACTCTTTAAAATAGAATCTTCAAGTGATGGCTTAGCATCAAGGTCTTATTTTCTTGTATTATAATCTATAATCCAAATTGTGCTTCACCATAGTGTGTATCAAAAATGATGTCATAATCTAATTATTTGGATGTTGTCTTGTCGCCATGTTTCTAATCTATAAACTAAATTGTACCTTATCATTTTGGGAGACTTTAATGTATTGATTTGCCCATTTGTAAACCAGTTTAACTTGCCGCGACCAAGTTGTTGACTTTGCATTTTTTAAACTAGTTTAAAAGAGAACAATAAACAATTGCTACAACTTGGTTATTCTGGGCAATATTGGCTAAAAGAGCACCTTCCCCAAATAGGATAATATTTATAAAGAGGAATTGGGAAGAGATTAGACATTTTGGAGATGACATACTAGTAAGAATTAAGAGAGTTAATACTAAGGTGTTTTTTTAGTACAGTAGAACCTCTATGAGAGGACACCTTCCTACAAAGGACAGTTTTTATTTGAAAACCAAGCCCGGATGAAAAAGGAGGAGGGGGAGCAGTAACAAGCTCGCTAAAAAACCTGGGTTCAGCTGGCCCGGCTGATAGTACCCTGTAAGGGCTCCTAATCTAGGAATACAGGATGAGCAGCGTTTGTACTCCATGTTAGGAGCGGCTGCACATGGCGTCTGTTCCTCATGTCAGAGGCGGCCATTTCTTTTGGAGCTAAGTCGGCCTGCCACTGAGTAGTGCTCCCAGTCTTAATGACAAAGGCAGACGCATTCTACTTCACCCAGTCATGATGGTTGTCAAATACCATCAAGGGTAACAACTTGATACCCTAATGATTGAGTGGAGATAAGAAAGAAGAAGAAGACTATTTAGCAATTCTCCAGTAAGAGGACACTTCTCCCTAAAGGATACTTTAGCTCTACAAATAGGTGTCCTTTATAGGAAGGTAGTTCTACTGTATATATCAATTGAAAAGAAAGCTTTGTGAGATAAACAAACAAGGATTATGTGTTATCAGCTGGGGTGGTAACTTTATCTCTGGCCATTTGATAACACCTCAAACACCACCTTAAGATAAACACTGACAGCTGTCATACTATTGCTTATATCTTCTTTATCATCCCTAGTACTGTAAAAACCTCCATGAGAAGACTTCTCTACATAAAGAACAATTTTTATTATCAAAGTACCATTTTTATAAATTAGCAACTTTCCATTAAGAAAACATCTCTCCTAAAAGAACACTTAGGCTCTAAGTGTTGTCATTACTGAGAGGTAGTTCTACTGTACTGTACATTGATAATCCTAGTAGTGGAAGTGTCTAAACAAAGATAGAAAAGATTTTTGATTAACATGGAGTCATTCAGTTCCTTCCTTATTTAGTGGCTAAAGGAAGCAAACATTTATTCCACTGCTATGTTTAATTTCAATATATTCTTAAAATAAAAATACAGTAGAACTACCTCCCTGTAAAGGACACCTAATTGCAGAGCCAAAATGTCCTTTAGGGAGAGGTGTCCTTTTTCTGGAGAGTTGCTAAATAGTAAAAATTGTGATTTTGACAATGAAAAATGTCCTTTATAGAGAGGTGTCCTCTAGCGGGAGTGTCCTCTCATGGAGGTTCTACTGTATACATATATTGATTATATGCTAAAAAATCTTGTGGCTCATCTAGTGATGGAGTTGATGGGTTAGAGTATCCCACATCTCTTCTTTCTTATCATCACTTATCATAAGTGTCAAATTTGTGGAGCATTTCAATGGTATTTGCTGGAGTAAAGCTTATCATTGCAGTCAATAATGTGCTCTTGTGGAGCAGATGTGAAGGGGTCAGGTGGGATAGAGGAGTATTTGTGTAGAGAATCAATGGCTGTGGGGAGACAATACTTGGTGACACACCATTCACCCTATAAAATGTCAACTAAACTTAGCAAGCATTTGGAGAATAATGTTTTTCCCAAATAATAAAGTACTAACTACAATAGTATGACAAGGTGTGTTTTGGCTGCCTAAATCCAAAACTAGGAGGGAGACAAGTTCCATAGTCAAATTCACCTAAAAGTAGAAGAAAACTATGAACCAAAGGCTGATGGGGCTCTTTATAGCCATAGTTGGCATTTCAAACTTTGATCAGTAACCTGTATTTGGTTCTAAGAAACCTTATTATCCAACACAAGGAGAATACCTCTAACCTATGTATATATAAGAAACCTTATTATCCAACAAGGAGAATACCTCTAACCTATGTATATATAAGAAACCTTATTATCCAACAAGGAGAATACCTCTAACCTATGTATATATAAGAAACCTTATTATCCAACAAGGAGAATACCTCTAACCTATGTATATATAAGAAACCTTATTATCCAACAAGGAGAATACCTCTAACCTATGTATATATAATATCAAATTAATCATAGCTCTATATAGGTACCTATTTCTCTGGTAAAGCACAATTTGGATTATAGATACAAGAAAACAAGACCTAATCCAAATAAATTGATAGCCGAAACGTCACACACTATTAAATTATTTGGATTAGGTCTAATTTTCTTGTGTCTATACCTATTTCTTATATGATTATTCTTATTTTGTTTTCCTTCTCTATTCCAATCTCAGGAGTATCTATATATAAGACTTAAAGTTTTAATAAAGGTAACTGAAGGTAATAAGACCACAAATCCAAATAAATAAATAGTGTGATGTTTTGGTAACAATGCTGTTACTGAAACCTCATACACTATTTTATTTTAGTCTTATTACCTTGTGTTTTTAATTTATAATCCAAATTGTGCTTTATCATCTTAATAAAGGTATTGATTGATAAAGCATAATTTGGATTATAGACTATAGCTACAAGAAAATAAGACCTAATCTAAAATAAATTAATAGTGTGGGACTTTTCGATAACAACGCTGTTACCAAAATGTCACACATTATTAATTTATTTTAGATTAGGTCATATTTTCTTGTAGCTATAAAGGTATAGATTGAACAAAAAGGAAGAATAAAAATACAGAATCAGTCTCTCAGTTGAGGGTAATGTTCCATTATTGCTGAAATATGTATGAAAGATAGATGATTTTGACAGATCTGTCTTAATATCAACTGATTGTAGACATCTTGTTTGTTCTGGCTTGACAGGAAATTAGCAGGTGAGATCACAATTTTGGGGAAATGGGAAGATGTTGTAATCATTATTATATTCTTTATATTTGCACAATAGGTGGAAAATTTTGCCTCAAGAGGAAAATACATTTTTTTTAAACTGGGCTATGAACCTCTCTTAAAGAGTTCTGCCCTATGTTAGGATGGGTAGATCTCTCTGAATTATATATTTTTACAGATTACAAAGTATGGTAAATGTTCTGTGTCATCTGGACTTCTTTGTCATTTCTTCTATGTTTTATTTCACTTAGTGGAGAGTTTTATTTTGACACACCTATCAAAATATATAGGATAAATTTATCATAGAATATATTATGTATATATATATCGTATATTTTAAACTGTATGACACTTTTAGTATATGTCACATATCTTCCAATTAGTTAGAGCCGATACCTTAAAAGAGATCCTGCCCTTCTTTTGGAATGTACACCGTTTCTGTTTGCTGTCACCCCCATATTTTGTATATATGCTATATCTTTATTGATAATACCTGTAAACCCCTATTTGTATGTAACACTAAAAATGCTGACATCAAAATAAAGATCCAAAGAGTGTTCTGTCAGCTGGTGGCAGGAACAGAGGGGAGGAAAAAGCCAACGCCCAGCCCATGTGGGGCCCCCAGGGACTCTTTATAGACGACCCCTGTAAACAGGACAGGTTTTGGCAGGGGGTCAGCAGATGTTCTAGGGTGTGTTTCTTGGCTGGCCGCTTCAGTCTCTCTCTCCATGTCTCGGTGATAAGCATCCAAGTTTGTGTCATGGCCTCTACCTCTGTCCCGTGGGCTGTCCCCGATCACTCTCAGTGCTAACATCTAGCCCTGCCTCTGCTTCTTGTTGTCCGCGTGTGGGAAGAACATCAACACTCGCCTCACGTACACGACTGCCAGCTTATCAATTCGTCAGCACATTTGCAACAGTAGAACCTCCATGAAAAGACACTTGCGCTAGAGGACACCTCTCTATAAAGGACAGTTTCCATTTGCAAATATTCCATTTTTACTATTTAGCAACTCTCCAGTAAGAGGACACCTCTCCCTAAAGGACACTTTGGCTCTGCAATGAGGTGTTGTCCTTTACAGGGAGGTTCTACTGTAGTTGAATATGTATTGGTTAGGGATATTAATTAGTACATCTACGGAGTAATCAAAGTGCAGTTTATTTTGGGTACTTTATGTGTGATTCTTTTCCTTAATAAATATCCTAAGGAAAATTAAGGTAACAAGACTACATACAAAAGAATAAATTATTCTGCAACAATACTGTTAGTGAAATGTCACATAATTTATTCATATGGATGTGGTTTTGTTACTTTATGCTTCCAATCTTTATTCTAAATTGTACCTTATCATTATACTAAGGAAAAAATGGCTGAATTCTTTAATTGTGGATCCCATTGATACAAGAAAATAAGACCTAATCCAAATAATTTAATAGTGTGTGACATTTTGGTAACAGCAATGTTACCATCATCAAACAAAATTGTGCTTTCTCATTGTTGATCCCATTCTGAGAGCCCAGGTGAAAAAGGTGGAGCAGTAACAAGCTCGCTAAAAAACCTGGGCTCAGCTGGCCCGGCTGATAGTACCCTGTAAGGGCTCCTGATCTAGGGATACAGGATGAGCAGCGTTTGTACTCCATGTTAGAAGCGGCTGCACATGGCGTCTGTTCCTCATGTCAGAGGTGGCCATTTCTTTTGGAGCTAAGTCGGCCTGCCACTGAGTAGTGCTCCCAGTCTTAATGACAAAGGCAGATGCATTCTACTTCACCCAGACCTGATGGTTGTCAATTCTACAAGCTTGATACCCTGAAATGTTTGAATGAAGATAAGAAAGAAAAACAGGAAAGGGGTTTACGATAACAAGCTTCTAAGAAGGAAAAAAAAAAGCTAACGGCAACGAGATTCTTTATAAGGGCGAAAGTTAGCCAAGATTATATCACTTTAAAATAGAAACTCTTTGCAGTTAGCTTCCTTCTTAGAAATGATATTTGTCAATTCTTCCTCTAGTAATAACAAGCTTGCAGAAAAACTTGGATTCCACTGGCCTAGCTATCCAGTCTGTACTCCGAGTTAAGTCTGTTGTTTATGCCAGAAGTGGCTGTTTAATATTAGACCTAAGTCTGTCTGCTTCTGAGGAGTGTTCCTAGTCTAAAGTTGATGCATTTTGCTTTAATGATGAAACCTCAAGATTTAAAAACTTGATATAGTAGAGTCTCCAGGAGTGGACATTTCTAGTAATGGAAACCTCTCTAAAATGGGCAAATTTCATTGCTAAAAAATTTTTTTTTTTAATTTATCCCAAGTACATGTGATACAGGCCATGATAATCATGGTGGGTAGTTAGCGACTGCTTTTACTGTAAGTGCACCACATGTCTACACATGTGAAAAGCAGTTAGACTTTTGCACTTACAAATGCGCCAGAGCCCCGTTTGGTTACTCGCACTCGCTGGTGAGGTTGAACTTTTGCAAGGCAAAATTGTCATTTTTACAAATTAGCTGCTCTCTGTTAAGAGGACACCTCTCTCCCTAAATAGAGATATAATAGGAATTAGAATCCAGTTTATCTTAATTTGGAAAATAAGATGGTTTGACATGATTTCATTCATCAAACTGGCAAATGTTTCCATCAACCAATCAGAAAGGAGCATTTTATATCAATGGCATAAGATTATAGTTTAAACACCACAAAGATTCTCTTCATCTTCCATTTTTACATCCTTGTAACCCAAAGTAAAATGTAGACAACAAACATTAACATGCTTTTTGTTTGAAAAAATTGTATATATATATGGGGTTACTATTTGGTTTATTTGTTATGAATGTCTAAAAAAAAAGTTGTTTAAATTATTATATTAAAGTAGCTGCTGCTATAGGAAGTTTTACTTGTTTGGTTTAAAAAAAAAAGACAAAAAAAATAAAGATTTGTATTTTAAAAATTAATCCATCCTTTAAATAAAATGTTTTGTATATATTATTAAAGTGGTTTCATAGTTATTATATACTATGTACATTTAATTTTACTAAACACACACATACTACCCAGGTTACATTATTTTCAATAATACTTTTAACAGCAACAAGTGTTTAAATTATTTTATTGAATTATATTTTATAGAATGTGATTTTTGAGAGATTTTATATATTTGTTTGTTGGCATAAAAATTTGACACTTCAAATATTTTTAAAGGAAAATGTTGTCAAACTGTTATTAATTTTTTTTATAAAATAATTCTACATAACGTTCATACTTTAATTCCAGAATCATTAAGGTTATTAATGAAATTAATTTAAATAAAAATATTAACAAAACAGTTTTGTACCATATCAAAATGTAAACAATGAACTTATTTCAAACGATACCCTCCTCTAGTAATTATTTAGGAATCACAGAGTAGGATGGAGGAAATTCGTGAAAAATGCGCACAAAGAGTAATCAAAACAAGCCTGTAGTGACAGCACAAATGGGAAAGGGGCAAGAAGATGCCGGAAATCATTTCTTATGTGTCATATTAAAGAAAGAAGTCTTGGCAACCTACCTATCCATTCTGGAGGCACGGAATCCAAGGCAGACGTCCAACACGCCATCCCTACTCACGTCGAGGAGCCATGACGCCGTCGTCTGGCAGCAAATTCCGACCGACCCGCACCTAGCGGCAATCTGAAGAAATATCAACGCGGGAGACGTGCCGGTCAAAATATTAATGAACTATTTTATTGCCATTTCAAATTTTGTTATTAGTTTCTTTTGACAAAATAAATGGCATTTCGAAAACATCCTTTTGACTTTTTATTTTTACAATATTGCATCTCTCTCTGTGGTGAATGCCCTTCTGGCACAAGTTCACAGGAAATCGGTTGTCCCAAATTAGGCCTATTTCCTTTTTACGTACAACTTTCGCTTTTTTATATCTTCCTTCGTCTTTCTCTTTAATTTTTGGTTTTAAATTCTGGCTTCTGTTTCATCTATATGATGTGTAAATTGTCTTTATTTTCCATAATTTACTCACCAACGGGAGCATAATAAGTAGTTATATATCCGTTTAGAATAATAATTTAATTGTTAGTTAGACAGAAAGGTACGAGTCATTAAAAGGATAAAAGAAAAATCTCAAAATTTCATAAACTATAAACCTTAAATACATACTTTTTTAATACATATTTTGATATGCGTCACTGGTTTCTATTTATTAGCAAAGTTAGATATATTTTTGTCTTTTAAAATATTTAGGGTTTATTTATAATTAGTTTTTTTTTTTGGGGGGGGGGGATATTTACGATTTTTGTATTTAAAAAAAAAAGGGGGCAAACAGAACTTTTAACAAGTCTTGAAGAAAAGTGTTTCATTTTTATATATTATTTTTTAAATACTATTTTATAAAAAAAAAAATTCTGCCCAAAAGCCAATTTTTTCATTATTTAAAAAATATTTAAAATAATAAATAATTTGGAAAATTTTATCTATATAAAAAAATATATAATTTTATATAGCTAATATTTAGATAATTAAAAGGTATATTGGATCAAAAATAACTTATTTGTCAACATTTCAGTTAGCTGAACGCCATATTGAATATTTAAATAGTGTTTTAACTCTTTTCGCATGGTTATATCTTAATACTCATTTTTTTAGCCCCCCTTTTATATATATATATATATTTACAACACATGAGAGTACAATAACTCTTCTATTCTCGCTCCTAACTGCTACTCTGTGCTTTAGTCTCTTTTAAAGCCTTTAATAGGTAAATGACACCTTTCGAACAAAATAAACCTTTTGGTTTAAATATCTTCGGATTTTCAGTCTATATATGACAAGCTTATTTACTTGTAACTGTGAGGAACAATGGCTTGACTAAGTTAACCTAGTTAGCTCATTTGGTAAAGTGTGCTGTCTGAAGGGAAAAGCCACAGGTTCAAATCCAAGCTTGGCATTCTTTTTTTCCTCGTTCAATAAGAATACCTACTTTCATTTAAATTGATTTTTTTTTCTTTAGAATAAAACCAAGGTAGTCAAGATACCCTTAGTGAAGGGCTTCAAGGATATGAATTAGGACTATTAACCTACAAGCATATGAGCTTTTTGCTAAAGTTTTGTCGATGGTTAGAATCAAATATAGATACTGAAAATACGAATAGACTTATATTCAACGAAATATTCGAAATCTACAGAAATTTAGAACGTTTGAAACCCAATTTTGATATTCAGGGTAGAACAAAATATTCGAAAGAACGCTACCCCACTAAATGTTTAGTTCTACAGAACAGTTTTCAACATTTGAAATCGATTTACTCTGAGTAAAAACTAAAGACATGAATGAACTCTATTCCACGTATTATTGTATATTTACAAAATCTTTCAATGGTAACCACTAAATATGTGGATACAACGTGCATGAATGAACTCAATACCTACAACCGGAGTTCACACAGAAATCAATTTCTAAAAAAGTAAGTGACTGAAGGACGGAAAGGAAGGCAGAATCCATCAACGTCCGCGTGGGTTAGACAAATACGGATCTCCAGGATAATTTCAATTTTAACAATTTCTCCCCGGAATGGAACGCGGATTTCGTATTTAGATCAAGAGCCGGCTTTCTCTAGGGATAATCATGGCCACCCTAGCGCTTTCTCTCATAACAAACAATTCTATAAACCGATATCCCACACATCTCATACTGTATTTGCATATTTGAAGCATTATACCAATGATCCACTATACCAAAAATCATTTTATAAAAGAAGCTCTTCTCCTCAAATTGTATTTCTTCTTATAAAGCAAATAGGGATATTATCGTTGTCCTTTTTTTAATTCTATCTATTGCTCTTTAATCCATGGGTTGGTGGCTGGCAGTTCATACATTCTCAGAGCTCATCCTTTCTTTGTCTTTTGATGGTATTGCAGCAACTTCTATCGAAATTGCCCAATAATGATCCAATATTGTACCCGTAGAAGGGCTTTCTCTCATAACAAACAATTCTATAAATCAATATCCCACATATCATACAGTATTTTCATATTTGAGGCATTATACACCAATGATATTAATATATTTTAATTCTATCATATTGTACCATTAGAAGGGCGTCTTGGCCAAAAGCTTGTACGATCGTATAGGGAGATTATCGCTGTCCTTTTTTTTTATTCTATCTATTGGTTATCTAGTGGCTGGCAGTTCTCAGAGCTCTTCCTTTCTATGTCTTTTGATGGTATTGAAGGAACTTCTCTCGAAATTGCCCAATAATGATCCATTTTCGGTCTTCCTTCCATACATCCATCCAGTCAGCAATACCTAAAACCATTCAAAGTGTCGGACAAGACATGCTGGCTCTCCACTTCTCAACCGTCTCCAGTAAGCCATCCTTGATCATTTCTTGGATATCTTTATTTACTTTGTATATTTCACTCTATTTTAAAACCAATTGATTATATTAATCTATTTTAAAGTCATATATATATATATGCATCTCATTTTACCAATTCTTTATATATTGTTTGCGTAAAATTTAAAAATAACACTTTACAAAAGGAAGGCCTTCTGTCAACGTATCAAATCATAGATTCTCTGCCTTTTGGCTAAGACTGAGATGTCATCTTCATCTAGTGACCTTCTCTGTGACATAACAACTTTTCTGTGACAGACGAAAATATGGTAATTAATTATTCTACAAATTACTCTACGATTTCTATATACTTTCATTTTATAGATTTACCAATAAGTCTTATCGTTTTTACAGGAAATTGGCACAAATTGAGGAGGAGGAAATGACCTTGTGATATAAAGGTCATAATTACAAAAAAAAAAAACAGACGATGTTTATAAAAATCTTGTAGCACGTGACCTTCACTTGTCCAACAATAATTGTATACTACTCTACTTCCATTTGTAATTTGTTGATTATTTTGGTTTATACTTTTTTCTCTCCACCAATGTCTATAAAGTAAAATTGTGCATTATGTGTGATATAAATCAAAATACAATATGCAAATAAAAGTTGTACATAAATCATTAAACATTTGTAACAAATAAATTTACTGGCAAAGTGTTTCTTTTCAATAATATTATCAAATATATTATCTCTACAGGCCTTACTGCATCATTGTATCAAGGTTGTCCCAAAATATAAATCACAATAATAATGTTTACAAACTTTTGGGACAACCATGTAATTCCTTTGGGAGTCCTGGAGTGTACACAATAGCTGTTGTGATCTTATTTTGCAATAAATATGGCCTTAAGGTTACCTAACTTAATGTAATGGGGTTTCCCTAGTAACATTAGAAAAAGTAGGCCATTGCCACGTGAGTGCGGATGAATACACCGTGACAAGGCAGCGGAAGTTTGTTTACCGGCCAGATTTAGAAGCAACGGTCGGTGAACGCCCCCTATTTCTTTGTTCTTTCGACTTGGCAACACTTCCGGCCAACTTATATATAACAATTCACTTTATATACAATTCAATAAACAAGACTAAAAACAAAATTAAAACTGAAAGGTTGGTTTTCTCAAACAGAAAAAAAATCTAAAATGAATCTACAAAAATTATTGAATTTTACATAGGTGTCTTTGTTATATACAAATTCGCACATTTTTTGGATGAGATAAAAATGATTACTTCTGTAGCGGTGAAAGAATAGACATTCTATCAATAAATCATTGACGTTTCGACAAAAATATTTTGTTCTCGTCTGGTTGAAAATAAGGTATATATATGTCATAATTTGTATATAATTAAATGCAACCCCGACCCACTATGTATGTACCATGTATGATTTTCAAAGATTTAATAAAAGAATAAGGTAACTGGAGGAAAGAAAGTAACAAAAGACATAGAAAGTAGATCTAGAGGAGAGCATATTTATTAATAACGACGCAGTTAACCTTCTGACCCCAGGTCCCTGCGAGCTAAGTTTAAA
The DNA here is from genome assembly GCA_030710605.1 of Cordylochernes scorpioides. Lineage (NCBI taxonomy): Eukaryota > Metazoa > Arthropoda > Arachnida > Pseudoscorpiones > Chernetidae > Cordylochernes > Cordylochernes scorpioides. The sequence continues at coordinate 67,955,138 of CP092873.1, read as the reverse complement.
CCAACACTTCCTGGAAAAACAGGACGTATCTAGTGACCAGAAGTTATAAATGTTAAAGCTAACACCCAATATTTCCGGCAAAGACAGGACGTATCTAATATCCGTCGAAGTTATAAGCGTCAAGCTACCCGACACTTCCTGACCCAGGCCGGGCGTAACTAACACTAAAGGAAGCCGCCGGCCAATCAGAAGATAGCATCTAAATAGGTCAACCAATAGGGAAAGATCAGGTGATCATCTCTCAACCAATCAGAGAGAAACTGAGTCTTGGTGTTAAATCGGAAAGCAAGAATGGTCAGTTACGTTTTCGCTCTCATAGGAACAACACCTACAGTTGTTTAGTGGCTCTCGCCGAGTTCGGAGAGTTGCTCCTTCGCTTCCAACAAGGTAACATCTACTCTAGAGATCTCTCTCTCCGCTCATTTCATCTAAATCCAATCATCGCCATGTGATCAACTAATTAATAAGTCAAATCGCTCAGCTCTTCTCAAGCTTTCTTCCCTCCAATCCAGTTGCCTTTTATTTTCAAACCCCATCACGTGTCCTGATTATTCCTAACTGTGTGCTTCACTTACCACTCAACGACTGCGCTTCAACCAAATCTCACCATTCGCATCCAACAACAAGAAATTCCGCAACGATATTGCCACAGAACGGTTAAGTCGACAGGATTCTACAACAGTGTAATACATCAAATATTATAGTGTAATAACAATTTCATCATATTACACAGAGTCGACAGGATAAAGATTATAGAGCTTAATCAGGATGAAGATGGAAATTAACCCAGGCGCCAGCACAACAAAAGGCAATAACAAACCGAGAGAGAAGAGACTGACAACGAACGAAGCGACAAGACACACCCTGGCGACGGTAATTTTAGAACTGACCGCCGCGCTACAAGGGGCAAGATCCACGCAACTGGAAGCGGTCTTCCGGAGCGCCACCCACGGGGCAACCGCCGCCCGCACCGCCGGTACGTGTCCGAACAACCTGACGCCCACCGAGGAGTCGCCACCCGCCATGCCGTACCCGTGCACCCGGAAGCAATCCACGCGACACGGGCCCAGTGTACCGACAACGCGATCCACTCGAATGGAAGCAGTACAAATGACTAGATTTCCCTTTCAATTGCGCGGACAGTGCAAAAAGTCCCGACCCGGTCCAACAGATATTCCAAGCCAGCCACACCAAGCCGAAGACGCCACAGTGGAGACCTTTCGAGATTAAGGTAGGCAATCCACCCAATGACACCATCAAATTGACTTTGGACTTGTATCTGACCCAGGACCTACCATGTACCTTTCTAATTGAACCAGACGCAGGTTCGAACATATTCCCGTATCATTTATACAATAGATTAAAAGCACAACTTCCCAACTTAAGTATTAAAAAACCTTCCCTTGATCTATCCACCCTAAATAGTTTTACGAAAATAATAGGACATTTAACTTTCCCTCTGACAATAGGCCAAATAACCCGTAGAGAGAACTTCCACGTGGTAAATGCATCCTTGCCATTTGGAGTTCTTACCTTAAAAACCCTTTATCAGTATAAATTAAAGCTAAATTATAATCGCGGCACTATTTTCCAACTTGGCGTCTCATTGTCTAATACTATCTACCACTTTAAACATGTGTCAAATGAATGCAAGCACGGGCTAGGCCAAAACCTGTCCCAAAGGACTCGCACAACACCCAAAGCTTTCACACATGGAAACCCTTGCCTGCATTCATTGCCCAAACCCCAAATATTTACATGCCACCATTCTAATCTCACACCACACAACTTTTCACTCAACCCAATTGCCAATACTTTATGCCCACCACATATAAAGCCACCACGACTCCAACCTACAATTCCAATAATGCCCAAAAAAGTGTCCGTACACCGACACGGCTCACCCACTTACCACACAAAATCCACACATGACCATACTTCGCAACGCCATAAACACGCAAATGTACCTCACAACATACACGCACCCATACGCCACCTCGCAACAAACACGCACAACCCGCACAACAAACGCAACACGCACGCCAAAAGACAACAACAACAAACAAGCGCATGCACAACCGTTAAGGATAATACAATCATCCCGTCTACACAAAACATAGAAAAAATTCACGCCACCAAACAACCACACAATCGAAAAACATTGCGATCTTTCCTAAAAGCTGTGAACGCCTATAAAGAGTTCATTCCGGACCACGCCCGCCTGCGGACGCCACTTGTCAACCTTCTAAAAAAGGATATCATGTGGGTCTGGGATGACGAATGCCAGAAAGCGTTCACTAACCTGAAAGAAAACCTTACCACACACCCCACATTACACCTTTACCAGGAAGGTCTGCCATGCCAGGTGTACTGTAACACCTCAACATTCAGCATTACAGGCGTTCTTAAACAAGTCTACCCTGATGGGAAGACATACACCGTTCAACATTTCAGCCGATCTCTACGTAGTCACGAGCGAAATTATTCAGACTTGGAACTACAATGCCTAGCCATTGTGGAAAGTGTGGATAATTTCCGCACCTGTCTAATGGGCAGAAAGTTTACAATATTTTCTGACCATACCGCATTGCAGTGGTTGAAAGAGATCAAAGCTCCGTCAGGCAGATTGTTTCGATGGAGGTTAAGATTGTCAAGATACGAATATGAGGTCCGTAGCATAAATGGAGTACAACAACATGAAACGGGCGTTGGAACTCGTATCCCATTTTGTGGCTTTCTAGATGCGCCACTCATAAAGAGCCAACAGTCTTCTCCACCGGGAAAATCTCGCGTGACTATGGATCACAATAAACTGCGCACCGTCTCCCGAAAAGGAGTACTTAAAACTATAGTCCCAAGTTCACTTACAACCAGACTTCTTAAGTCCGTACACACACAACACCACCATCCAAACATCTCCAAGATGACGAGGCTCATCTCAGCACAGTATTATTGGCAGAACATGACACAAGACATCGCAAAACAGGTAAAAACCTGCCCCACCTGCCGATTCGCTAGAAGAATCGATGAATACAACCAACCTTCACGTAAAAATACCGACACAGGCACCAAAGCAAAACAAGATTCGTACATAAAGCACAGCGTACACACCACACAAACAATGCCAAAATTACCACATCCACGTCAGAGAAACGATCACACATCTCAACCTAAACCAATTACCGCCGACATATCTCTAATAAAACCATTGACTATCAAACAGGAGAACTGTAAACCTGACAACCAGTTCAATCATATCACACCACTCCCTAAAGATATCAGACAGGAAAACTGCGAACCTACCAATCATTCAAATTCTACAATTAATAAGGTTCAAGCAAATATTTCAGAGTCCCCAGTTACAAAAATGTGGACGAACATGGGGCAATATCCTATCTTTCATCTGATTTTTATCCTTTGTTTATTAGTTCTACCGTACAACTGTATCCCAATTTTAGTCATCAATTACTTGCTTATCTATACCATGCCCACTCAGAAAATTTTCAAACTACAAGAGGCAGTTTTTAATTTTGGACAGGCAGTTTTTAAGTTTGGACAGGCAGTTTTTAATTTTGGACAAGCAGTTCTTCATTGTGGACAAACATTTATAAAGCTTCTCATAATTTTAGGAACCATCTTCGCAGAAAATCTAAATAAACTCCGAAAAGATAGCAGTAACTGAAAGATGACCAACCAGTGTCGGAGAAATCACGCTCCAAAAACAAGATCTGAGCCGCACCAAGAATAAATAGACGGCAGGAAATGAGAATTTTGAGACACCACGACAGGAAGTGTAGTCCGCAGCGATAAATTCGGCCTCTGTAAACAAAGCGGAGCGCCTTCGTCCGATCTCCAATTTCATTCCCTCTCGTTTGCCCGACACACCCCACTTCCGTATCTCTAATTACAATGAGAAGATCCCCTATTGAGGTCAACTGGGAACCTCGCTATGCCACCGATTTTTGATTCCAGTTCGAGTCTACATATCGATTTTTACCACCCAATTACACATCCACGAGACAACACATAGAACTAGCTCACACATTTCTTACACAACAGACTTCTAACATTTTTTCACAACACACACACAAAGACAAAAAATTACACATAAAGGTTATATAGATTTCCATGTCTCCTGTACACACAGCATAAACGCACTTGAGTGCTAGAATCACGTTTTTCACCTAAGTGTCGCTACAGATGAGATAAAAAATTTATAGGGCATAATTGAGCAAGTAAAACATTTATAGGGCAAAATGGAGCAACCAATACATGTAGATCAGGGCATGTAGATACCAAAGGGTTCCAACCAATACACCTTATATTTCATATCAATCATTTTCATTATTTTCTCTCAATTAAAAATGTAAATATTTAATCAACTTATCAATTTATCCAACTTATTATCAATTTTAATTATCAATTATCATTCTATTTACCACTTAGCTTATACTGTCACAACTCAATTATCAACGAAAACTCACTGGCTTTCGATTAAACTAAAAACATTAAATCACCCTTTGTTGTTGAAACCTTTTTATTTTTCATTTTTCTTTTTTTCCAAGCACTCAACTTTGATTTCGTTCAACTCTTATTTTTATTTTTAATTTTGATTTCTCAAAAGACCTAATAGAATTCCTTCGATTTCATTCCCAATTTCGAATAGAATATGGTTAGGCATTTTTCCTTTTTTTTTTTTTTTACCATTCAACCAAGCACTCAACTTTGATTTCGCTCAAAAAACTTTTATTTTATTTTTATTTTTGATTTCTCAAAAGACCTAATAGAATTCCTTCGATTTCATTCCCAATCTCGAATAGAATATGGTTAGGCATTTTTCCTTTTTTTTTCACCATTCAACCAAGCACTCAACTTTGATTTCGCTCAAAAAACTTTTATTTTATTTTATTTTGATTTCAAAAGACCTTATGAAATTCCCTCGAACTCTTTTCCAAATTCGAGCAAAAAAAGTAACTAGGCATTTTCCCTTATCACCATGCAACAAAACAATTTTTCTTTTTCAACCAAAAACATTCAATTTTGATTTCATTCAACTATTTTTATATTATTTTTATTTTGATTTCAAAAGCCTTAATAGAACTCCCTCGATCTCCTTTCTTATCTCGAGTAGAATTCGTTTAGGCACATTTTTTTTTTTTGCCCACTATGTACCATAACATTCATTGATTTCTTACAATTAAAAAATTTTTGATTTCTATTAATTATACTCAACCTATATCATCAACACCATTCTATTTTACTTATTATATCGCCAGCAATGCTTGTATATAGCCCCTCAATACCCACAACTAATTTTCCCACAAAATTATTTTTCACTTTACAGAATTCTCTCAGGCTAACCCCTTCTTGAATTCTTCACATGTAGGGGGCGCATCTGTCATAATTTGTATATAATTAAATGCAACCCCGACCCACTATGTATGTACCATGTATGATTTTCAAAGATTTAATAAAAGAATAAGGTAACTGGAGGAAAGAAAGTAACAAAAGACATAGAAAGTAGATCTAGAGGAGAGCATATTTATTAATAACGACGCAGTTAACCTTCTGACCCCAGGTCCCTGCGAGCTAAGTTTAAACCAACACTTCCTGGAAAAACAGGACGTATCTAGTGACCAGAAGTTATAAATGTTAAAGCTAACACCCAATATTTCCGGCAAAGACAGGACGTATCTAATATCTGTCGAAGTTATAAGCGTCAAGCTACCCGACACTTCCTGACCCAGGCCGGGCGTAACTAACACTAAAGGAAGCCGCCGGCCAATCAGAAGATAGCATCTAAATAGGTCAACCAATAGGGAAAGATCAGGTGATCATCTCTCAACCAATCAGAGAGAAACTGAGTCTTGGTGTTAAATCGGAAAGCAAGAATGGTCAGTTACGTTTTCGCTCTCATAGGAACAACACCTACAGTTGTTTAGTGGCTCTCGCCGAGTTCGGAGAGTTGCTCCTTCGCTTCCAACAAGGTAACATCTACTCTAGAGATCTCTCTCTCCGCTCATTTCATCTAAATCCAATCATCGCCATGTGATCAACTAATTAATAAGTCAAATCGCTCAGCTCTTCTCAAGCTTTCTTCCCTCCAATCCAGTTGCCTTTTATTTTCAAACCCCATCACGTGTCCTGATTATTCCTAACTGTGTGCTTCACTTACCACTCAACGACTGCGCTTCAACCAAATCTCACCATTCGCATCCAACAACAAGAAATTCCGCAACGATATTGCCACAGAACGGTTAAGTCGACAGGATTCTACAACAGTGTAATACATCAAATATTGCAGTGTAATAACTTTTGCATTATATTACATATATATATATAGCTTTAGAAAAAATATTATTAATTTTCTAAATATATATTTCCTAAATATATATATATATATTGTCACTGAATAATTATTTTAAATATTCTGTGGTACATCATCATCAATATTTGCATAGTCATCACCCCTTACCATTCTTGTATATTATTACTTGTAAATAATATTTTTAGAAATAGTTGGCATTTTAAAAATAAATTATTTTTACTTAAACTTTTGTTATACTCGTTATCACTACCGTGACAACTGGTGGAGAAGCTGGAATATTCCCTCGACGCCCAAGCCGTTAGAAGAAGCCGAAGACTACAAGGACTAGAACCTGAAGAAAACATTGCTATGATCAAGCAAGAGACACAGACAAAAATGGGTGAGTACCACTTTCAACCTTTTAGAAACCCTTCTATTTTTACTGGAGAACGCAACCAGAATCCAGAAAAATGGTTAAAAGAATTCCATCGCGTCGCTCGCTACAACTGCTGGGATGATTCAATGTGCCTCGCAAATGTTTATTTTTTCCTTCAAGGAACAGCGCACAGATGGTACGAAAATGTTGAAGAGAAAATTAATTCATGGGATATTTTTGTGAAAATGTTTTCTCAGAATTTCGGACATCATGTCACCCAAAAAGATCAGCTCGCAGAGAACCTCAAAACTCGAGCTCAGAGGAAGGAGGAGACCAGTGATTCCTACATTCAAGATGTTCTCTATCTGTGCAGAGAAGTGAATCCGGCTATGATGGAAAATGAAATAGTCGCACACTTGACGAAAGGAATATCGGAGGAGATATATCAGTCAATAATCATTTTAGACATCGCAACTATTGATGAGTTCATTAAATGGTGCCGAAAAATCGAGGCTTCAAATAAAAAACGTGTAAATAAACGTGTAGTATTCGACAGACTACCGAATGTTGCCGCCATCGATTCAGCAGACTCTGAATCAATGGAAGACTTAATCCGACGCATCGTGCGTGAAGAAGTTCATCGCGCACTAAATCCCGAGTCAACTACCCCTGAACCATCTTCTCTGAAAGAAATTATCCGAGAAGAGATTGAAAAAAACGTAGCTTCAATTTCGAAGCCTATTCAAAGGCCCCGCCACGACAGTCGTACCCCAACCAAACACGTACATTCAGCCAGGTTACACGACGTCAGTACCCTACCCAAACACCCATATATAACCAGACGCCACCACAAACGAAGAACGGATGAATGGAGGATGCATGACAACATCCCAATATGTTTTAATTGCGGCCGCCCAGGCCATGTTAAGCGATATTGTAGAGAACGACGACAATGGACGCAGAGACCCGAAGGACATGCACCAAGCACCCAAGAACCTCAAATGGGTAACCACCAAGCCATAAGAAGCCAAATCTACCGCAGACAATCGCCGTATCCAAACAGAGGAAGATCCCCAAGACGCCAATCCATTTCCCCAGGCCGCCATACAAGCCAATCCCCACGCTGCTACAATCTAGAAAAAAACTAAGCGTCGCGTCTTCTTTCGAGGGGGAAGCCGCGGGTGTGAAAAACCCTCCATCGTCGACAGCCGCTAAATTACAACAAAATTATGTCGAAATCATCATTGATGACATTGCATTTTCTGCTCTGGTCGATTCAGGTTCCTCTTTTTCAGTTATCTCTGATGGATTAAGACGACAATTAAAAAAGACCATGTTCAAAGATAGCGGAATGACTCTGAAAGTTGCTGATGGCAAGAATGTTACATCGATCGGCCGATGCACAATCAGCTTGAGCATCAATGGATTGGAACAGCCGCTTGAGTTTATCGTCCTCCCTAATAGTAACCCAAGTATTATCCTCGGATGGGATTTCCTAGAGGCATCAAATGCCGTGATTGATTGTGGACGTGCCGAAATCAGATTGGAAGAGGCCAAAGATGTACTAAATTCACCAGCTTCCATGGGAAAGGTTGTGGCTAGCAGAAGCGTCGTAATCCCAGCTGAATCTACCAAACTAATAAATGTTATGAGTGAAGAGCTTAATGGGCAAAATCAAGTACTTTTTGAACCTTCGAAAAAGGTATTAATAGGAAAAGGGTTAACACTTCCCTGTGCATTATTCAGGCTTTCCCATAATAAAGGAAAACTTTGGATCGTAAATTCTAGCACCACAGCTCAAATAGTCCCTAAGGGAATGTGCCTGGGAAAAATTCAAAGGGTTGAAGAAAATAACTTGACGGCTATTTCAGAATGTTCTGAATTTAATAAGGAGGTGAAAAATGCGAATCATGCCAATCATGTTGATAAAAGTGACTTTAAATTTTTACAAAATTTAATTAGTGATGATTTATCAGAAGAGCAGCAGTCTCAAATTTTATCAATTTTAAAACGATATGATAAAATATTTGATAAAAATAATGAACCAGTAAAGCAAACTTCAGTAACCAAACATAAAATTGAAACTGGAAACCATCAGCCTATTAAGCATAGACCATATCGAGTCTCCCCTACAGAACGCCGAGCAATCCAAACGGAAGTGGACAAAATGCTAGACGCCGGGATTATACGTCATTCAGAAAGTCCATGGTCATCGCCGGTTATTTTAGTGAAGAAGAAGGATGGTAACTGGCGTTTCTGCGTGGATTACAGACGACTAAACAAAGTTACTAAAAAAGACGTTTACCCACTACCCCGAATCGATGATACACTTGACTCCCTGAAAGGAGCCAAATTTTATTCATCAATGGACCTTCGTTCAGGATATTGGCAAATAGAAGTCGACGAAGCAGATAGAGAAAAAACTGCCTTTATTACCCCTGACGGACTTTACGAATTCCTAGTCATGCCCTTTGGCCTGTGCAATGCCCCTGCAACATTCGAGCGCATGATGGACAAGATATTGAAAGGCCTGAAATGGACGATGGCCCTCTGTTATTTAGACGACATCGTGGTGTATTCCAAATCGTTCAACGAACATTTACACCGGCTTGAAATCATACTACAATGTCTCGACAAAGCCGAGCTACGCCTCAACCCAAAAAAGTGCCTTTTCGGAACCAAACGAATCAGAGTGTTTGGACACCTCGTCGATAGTAAAGGTATTTATCCCGATCCAGAAAAGATTGAAGCTATCGCCAAGTTTCCGACCCCAAAATCTATAACAGATGTGAGAAGCTTCATTGGCCTATGTTCCTATTATCGTAGATTTATCGAAAATTTTGCTGAGAAAGCTGCTCCTTTACACGAAGTCCTCAAAAAAGATAATAAATTCACGTGGAACTCTTACCAACAGGATGCTTTTGATTCCTTGAAAAAAGCATTGATGTCTGAACCTGTTCTTGCCTATTTCGAAGAACAACTGCCAACCGAGCTTCATACTGACGCCAGTGGTTATGGAATTGGAGCTGTCCTCGTACAGATCAACGATGGGAAAGAGCGGCCAGTTGGTTATGCTTCAAGAACTTTATCTAAGGCGGAGAAGAATTACTCAACAACGGAAAGAGAATGCTTGGCCGCAATATGGGCCATCAACAAATTTCGACCGTACCTTTTTGGTCGTGAGTTTGTCATCGTCACTGACCACCACGCTCTTTGCTGGTTATCTAATCTGAAGGACCCGACAGGAAGACTAGCAAGATGGGCTTTAAAACTCCAAGAATACAATGTAACGGTTGTTTATAAAAGTGGACGCAAACACCAAGATGCCGACTGTCTTTCTCGAAATCCACTCCAACTTGAATCAGAAGAAGCATACAATGATGAGGATGATGATATACCCTCAATAACTGCTCTGACGTGCTTCGAGGCTGAACAAAGAAAAGACCCTAAAATTTGTAAATTGATAGAGGAAACAGAAAGATTTGGTGCCGAATCGAAAGGATATGAAATGTTAAAAGGAACCTTATACAAAAAGAATTTCGACCCCCTGGGAAACCAACACCTTTTAGTTATTCCCAAGCACTTACGCTTAGAACTACTGAAAAGTTTACACGACGCTCCCACAGCAGGTCATCTTGGATTTTCGAAGACATATGAGAGAGTTAAAAACAAATATTTCTGGCCAGGACTTCTCCGGGACATACGGAAGTATGTCGCTCATTGTAAAGAGTGCCAAAGAAAGAAACAATCAACTCAAAAGCCACCCGACTACTTAAGGCCATACCTCCTGCAACCTCCCCTTTTCAGAGAGTTGGAATGGACCTCCTTGGAAGATTTCCCAAGTCTGATACTGGTAATAAATGGATCATAGTCTGTACTGACTATCTTACTCGATTTGCCGTTACTAAAGCCTTACCCACAGGGGAAGCAAAAGAAGCAGCCAAGTTCTTAATGGAAGATGTTGTTCTCAAGCACGGAGCCCCCAGAGAAATCATCACGGACCGAGGACGAGTATTCCAATCCAAGTTGATTGCGGAACTCACCAATCAATGCTCGTCGATACATCGGTTCACGACAGCGTATCATCCCCAGACGAATGGACTGACGGAGAGGTTAAACAAAACCTTAGCCAACATGATCGCTATGTATGTAAGTGTTGAACAGAAGGACTGGGACGTAATCCTGCCCTACGTCACGTTCGCCTACAACACGGCAAAACAAGATACGACAGGTTTTACCCCTTTTAAACTGATTCATGGACGTGAAGTCGAAACAACTGTAGACACTCTTTTCCCAAATCCGCATGAAGATCTCCAAGAGGATTACAGTCAGAAGATTGCCTCGCGAGTCGAAGAGACTAGGCAGCTAGCAAGATTAGAAACCTTGAAAGCCCAAGAAAAGGACAAGGCCAGATATGATTCAAAGCACGAGGCAATGGATTACAACGTCGGTGACCTGGTATGGATTTTCATCCCGATAAGAAAGGTGGGACTCTCAGAAAAACTTATGAAAAGGTACTTCGGGCCATACAGGGTTACTCGGAAACTCTCTGACGTGACCTTCGAAGTTGAACCTGTGGACCAACCAACCAGGAGACGCAAAACAAGAGACCTGGTCCATGTACTGAGAATGAAACCCTACCATGACCCTGAGGACCAAGCTGATCTGTTCAAGTGATAATTACAGCGGGACGCTGTTCATCTAGGAAGGGGGCAATGTCACTGAATAATTATTTTAAATATTCTGTGGTACATCATCATCAATATTTGCATAGTCATCACCCCTTACCATTCTTGTATATTATTACTTGTAAATAATATTTTTAGAAATAGTTGGCATTTTAAAAATAAATTATTTTTACTTAAACTTTTGTTATACTCGTTATCACTACCGTGACAATATATATATATATATATATGTGTCACGGATGCATATATTGGATTTATAATGAATTTATTGTTCCAATATTTCGAGGGGCAACTCGCCTCTCTTTATCGAGGATGTTTGTGTTTTCACTAAAGCATGCGCGCACGTGTACACCACTCTCGTTCTACAAGGCCAATGAAAGAATTGTATCTTTGATTTAAACATTACATTCAGTATATATATACAGCTAACAATTATATACATTATTACAGACAATTACCATTATTATTATTTTGTCTACACATTGTGCTTGAAATAGAGATTTATATATAACAGTGTAACCGTAAATAATTTAGAATTAATATGTATGCACACAATTATTTACGGTTACACTGTTATATATAAATCTCTATTTCAAGCACAATGTGTAGACAAAATAATAATAATGGTAATTGTCTGTAATAATGTATATAATTGTTAGCTGTATATATATACTGAATGTAATGTTTAAATCAAAGATACAATTCTTTCATTGGCCTTGTAGAACGAGAGTGGTGTACACGTGCGCGCATGCTTTAGTGAAAACACAAACATCCTCGATAAAGAGAGGCGAGTTGCCCCTCGAAATATTGGAACAATAAATTCATTATAAATCCAATATATGCATCTTTTTTAAAATATATATATATATTGAGTCAAAATATATTTAGGAAAAAGGTATCTCCTTATCGTGCAACTGAAAGTTGCTGATGGCTTGCGCCATCTATCGGAACAAATATCAACTATTCTCGTTGACTTTTAATTATTCCAGAATTGGCCAAATACATATTCTTGATATATCAAGAAAAGCTAACCACGGACGCGTTTCGGGCTGTTGGCCCTCATCAGCGTGGTTCTTCTGGAAATATTAAAATTAAATATAAAATTTCCCATTAAAATCTAATTATTTTATGCGTTTGCAAACACAAATCTATTTTGAGAGAGAGAGAGAAATTTCATTTTAAAATTTAATTTTCTAATAAAGGGGAGGCTTTTTATAAAATAATTTGAAAATTTCAAGAGAAATAGAATCACGTATAATAGAGCGAGCTGTACCTCATCGATCAAAAAAATTGGTCATTAAGGCATCCTGAAAAATCATGAAACGGGTAGTTAAGGCCAGAATTGCGTGAGAAAGCTACACAATGTGAAAAAAAAATACAAATGTAATATTGCACTGGGATAAGGTGCAAAAATTAAGAAAAAAGGCATCTCCTTATCGTGCAACTGAAAGTTGCTGATGGCTTGCGCCATCTATCGGAATAAATATCAACTATTCTCATTGATTTTTAATTATTCCAGAAAGAAGGGTATTTGGCCAATTCTGGAATAATTAAAAATCAACGAGAATAGTTGATATTTATTCCGATAGATGGCGCAAGTCATCAGCAACTTTCAGTTGCACAATAAGGAGATGCCTTTTTCTTAATTTATGCACCTTATCCCAGTACAATATTACATTTGTACTATTTTTTTCATATATATATGTATATAATTAAAATATAGTAAGATATAAAATATTAAATACTAGTAGAAAGGCCCGTCCAAGGACGGGATCGGCTAGAGCAGGTGGATTGAGAGGTTTGAATCGGTTCAAGTTCGACTTTTCCTTTGGAACAGCATTTATGAAAAGTTTTACTGTATGTCGTTTGTTCCAATTCGAAATACTTTGCTCTACATTTTGGGCAAACTTGATCAAGTTGGCCACAAAAGTGCAGGGGAATTTGATCTTCCTCGAAACATGTCCCTGTTGGCAAAGGTAGATTATCTCCCTGTCGAATTCTTTGCATCCTCAGCCTACTGTTTTCCCTTTGAAGGGCTCTTTGATTTTCGCTCATATTCATTCGGTATTGCCGTGGTTGTTCATTATGCCGTTCTCTTACGGGTGAATTTAAACGTCTTTGTCGCTGCTGTTCAATACGACGTTGCTTTGCTTCGATGGCCTCAACAATAGAAAGGGCTCTTTTAGGAGACATTGTTTATAAAAATAAATAATCAAGCTAAATTAAAAAATAAAATTATTTAAAAAATATTATTCCTCAAATATTCACCGAATAAATTGCCGACGTCACGTCACACGCCACGTCACACAGAATGGACCAATCCTATTCGGCTTCAACGAACAGACGCTTTATTATATGTGATTCTATTTCTCTTGAAATTTTCAAATTGTTTTATAAAAAGCCTCCCCTTTATTAGAAAATTAAATTTTAAAATGAAATTTCTCTCTCTCTCTCTCAAAATAGATTTGTGTTTGCAAACGCATAAAATAATTAGATTTTAATGGGAAATTTTATATTTAATTTTAATATTTCCAGAAGAACCCGTGTTAATATAATTTAAAATATTTCAATATATTATTGTAATAGCTTCCACATTTAAAAAAATATCTAACTCCGCCTTTGCCGGTCCCAAGCCCGGATGAAAAAGGAGGAGGGGGAGCAGTAACAAGCTCGCTAAAAAACCTGGGCTCAGCTGGCCCGGCTGATAGTACCCTGTAAGGGCTCCTAATCCAGGGATACAGGATGAGCAGCGTTTGTACTCCATGTTAGGAGCAGCTGCACATGGCGTCTGTTCCTCATGTCAGAGGCGGCCATTTCTTTTGGAGCTAAGTCGGCCTGCCACTGAGTAGTGCTCCCAGTCTTAATGACAAAGGCAGACGCATTCTACTTCACCCAATCATGATGGTTGTCATGCTTTACAAGCTTGATACCTTGATATGATTAAGTGAAGATAAGAAAGAAGAAGAAGAAGAAAAAATATCTAATAATATTAAGTGAAGTAAAATATTAATATATAGAACTTATACAGTTAAGACATTTTATATTTTAATGGAAATACCTTTTTTATTTATATTTTTAAAACGTAATTTTTAAATTTAATATTGATAGAATGGTAAGCTTAAATAAAAAATACAATGCCCTCCAAAAGTTAAGCACGAAATAAAAAATGTTAAATAAAAGTTTGTGAAATATAGTTTACCACACTATTAAGTGTACGACTTTAAAAAATAATATGCAAATAGGAAAATATACCAATAGTCATAGACTATATAAAATTATGCTGAGCATTATTTTTGTTGTTGTTTGTTTTCCTAATATCTGTTTCTAAATATCGCTTTATTATTTGAAATAAATTAGCTAATTAATTTATTAAAATTATTGCACTTTTTGGTTTATACTTCTTTCCAAAAGATAAGCATGAAACTAAAAAGTGCAATAATGTGTATATAGGTCTTGCACTTTGACGTCATTTTGTATTTTAATGACAAAATATAATTTTAATAACAAAATTTTACACTTTAATAAACATTTTTCATTTTAATAACAACTTTCTACCCTTTAATAACAACAAATTTTCATTTTTATCGCTATTTTAAAATTTTATAACCGTTTTAATAAGGCAAATAGAAGTAGTACATTTACGATTTCTATCAAGAAAAGTTAATCACTGTTTAATATGGTGTTCACATTTGCACCTATATTCCCGTTATATACAACTAGCCGAATGACCCGGGCAAACGCCCGTGTTTTACCCGATTGAATGTTTTGATTCAAATACTATTTGTTACAATTATAAATTGGCGCCTTATATAAATGCATATGTTAGTTAATAACTATAGCCTATGTGCTTTATCTGTCTATGTACTGTTGGCTTCCGTAGGCGTCTCTTACTGGGAAAAAGAAAGAGAGGATTCCATTTGATTATTAACTAATATATGCATTTATTTAAGGAGCGACCCGCTCCAACACAATAATTACATAAACGAAAAGGCGAGTGGGGGGGGGGGGGGCATGATGGGGGGGGGGGGGGGGGGGCAAAGGTGGCGTGACCGTAGCCAACCAATAGGAGGGCGCCATTCCAAAAAAAAAGCAAACGGTGACAGAGATGACTGATTAAGAGATGAAGAATGACGCTCGTAACTGTATATAGAATATGTTACCCAGTTTAACTTTTAGCCATTTTCCTTACAATTTTTTTAGGGAAAAAATATAGCTACATCAACTAATAATTTATTTAACTACAGACGTTTCACTAACTCGCTGTCACTCTCTCCAGTGGATTTTTAAAAAAGATTTTTTATAGGTCCTCAATGAAAACATTACATAGTTAGTATTTCCTTTGAGGTTCCCACGTACCTCAATATTTATTCTGGATCCCATTTATTCAGAAAATAATACAGTGGTACCTCGACATACGAGCGCCCCAACATACGAGTTTTTCGAGCCGACGAGCAAGTGATTTTTTGCTTTGAGTTACGAGCGAAATTCGAGATACGAGTTCGGTTCGGTAGTGTTGAAGATATTAATCTGTGATTTTAAATGGGAATTTTGTATAGGGAAATTTGCTTCGAGATACGAGTAATTCAAGATACGAGCAAGGTTGCGGAACGAAAGAAACTTGTATGTCGAGGTACCACTGTATTGTCATTCGAAAATTGATAAATACACATTCAAATTTGAATGATATTATATTAACTATAACAATAGCTCGCTACACATAAGTGATGGTTTCAACCTAAAAAAAAATATATATTTTAAAACAATAATTCTGAAAACACCTTAAGCTGGGAAGCAGCTTGTAGCGGGATTATAAGAAAAAAATCAACCGCCATATTAGAAGGCAATTAACTTTACTTGAAAGAAATCTCAAATGCGTTATTTCTATACTTTTGATTACAATGGATATAAAAATGCATAAATAGACCAATTTTAATATAAAATAAAAGTATTTATATTAAAACTGAAAATATATTTTGTTTGATTGTTAAGATTTTAAATAAAATCGAAACTTAGCTATTAAAAATGAAAATTTTGTTATTAAAGTGTTCTTGTAAATAGTCAATCCAACGATACCTTTTCACTGACCTGCTGGCAGAGACTATCAATAGATCATCCAATCTTTCCGCCAAATAGGAAAACCCGAAATACATGCTCAGTTAATCATCGCCACTCAAATTACCCTACAAATAATAGTGTCTTAATAAAGGTTTTTGTTGTTGTTGTTGTTTATTACCTTCTCTTTTTGCTTTTCTCACTTTCTACGTCTCTTTGATACGTTTTCTTTAATTAAATTTCTCTTCTCTAGGTGGTTCAACACGAATCTTCCCAGGATTTTTATTTGTCTTTCAGTAAAGAAGGTCAGGAATGTTATCTGTGTATAAACAACCGCCCTAAGGGAGTTGTCATTATCTCGACTGTCAATCTTTTACAGGGGAAAAGGAAAATTCTCTTGGAAAATCTTACAACTGTTATCTGACATTAGTCGTTATCGGCGAGATAAGAGCGAACCCCCTGGTGCAAAAAGATTGTTCGATTGTCTCAAAGCTGCTACCGAATAATTCAACAAGACCTGACATGATATAATGTTTATTCCTTCCTTGCTTTAATTTCTTATATATTTCGCTTTCTATGAATGAAAATATTGTTTAAAAAATCTACGCTTCAAATTTTTATAACCTTCATTCATCAGCAGAGAAATTATTTTATTGAGACGAAAAATCTTGGTGTATGTATCATATGCAAATTCCAGTGTTTTTTTTTTTTTTTTTTTTCATTTTTTTATTTTGAACCTTTTTTTTCCTCTCGGATTTACCCTTTCAAATATGTTAATGAGCTCAATTGTCTTAACTATAATGTATAAATTTCATTATCTCAATATTGATTGTGATTAGCTTTTGCTTTTTTATCTTCATTTGCGGTGAATCCGTGGCAAATCCATGAATAATAAATTTATTTTCCTCCAATTTACCCAGACTAATCTATTAGCTTGATTGTTTTATAAAATGTTTCCACTATAATGTACCATTAAGGTACTATTATTTTTTTATTTAATTATTTTTTTTTCCTGTATGTATCCTACATTTCTGCTTGGAGAATCTGTATAAGACTAAAAGGTCTTAATAAAGTTTTTGTTGTTGTTGTTGTTGTATAATAAATTTCTTTTCCTCCAATTTACTCAGACTAATCTATTAGCTTGATTGTTTTATACAATGTTTCCTGTATATACCATCCATATTTCCAAAATTTTTTTTATTTTATTTATTTTTAAAATTCTTCTTATTTCTTTATTTTTTCTTATAATCTGTATATATTTACCATATGTATATATTCTTTCACCATTTTTATTTCCCACTTTCTCCGTTTTGTAACCCCAAGGAGAATCCTCTGTAAGACCTGTGTGTCTTAATAAAGGCTTTTGTGTGTGTGTGTGTGTGTGTGTGTTATTAAAGTGTTAAAAAGTTGTCATTATACAGTGTAAAAGTTTGTTATTAAAATGAAAAATGGTTTCATTAAAGTGTAAAATGTTGTGTTTTTTGTAAGTTCAAAACCTATATATTTCATTGTTATTATATTAAACTTGAGAGCACAAATTCAAAACTAGCTCATTGCTCCAGTTTTTACCAGCAATAACTGCAAGTAAAACAACCAGAAGAATAGACATACTGTAATAACATATCACACCACAGAGTGCTTGTGGAATTACCAGTACCCAGCAATGGTGAACTGTGATTGAGATATGTTTTAACCTTGAATGCCAGGGGTCTGTAAACTGTGGCTCGCGAGTCACATGAAGCTACGGCTCTGTAGTTCCATACACAAATACTTATTTATGCGAGAATATACTATTTATTGTTGGCAATGAAAACATTTTGTGGCTTTTTAAAAACTTTGAAATTTTGTAGATTGTAATTTTTGACTTTTCCGACTCAAAAGTTTGCCGATCCCTGCTCTATGCGATATGTCGCACATCTATAGGTACTTCCTCGGTGTGGAACTGAGGAATGTTCAAGAAGACCTTGTCTGGAGGAGGACTCTCTAAAGATGGGGAAGCCTTCCTTGCTGAAGAAATTTGTACATACACAACTATATATATTTCCCTACATTTTATCTACCCTTTATTATATTCTGAATATAGAGCAATCCATAATACATTTATATTTTAAAAATAAGGCCTATTTTGGATTTTAATACGATTATTTATTAATCCGATATTTCGATGGACCAATCTTCCATCTTTTACGAGGTATTTTGCCGTGAAGCACGCAGCAGGTCGCGTGCCCCAGATGAGCCACTAGACGTGGCTTAGATTAGAAGAATCAATATAATTGTTTAAATTGTCTATGCGATAAAACTGCATGAAATTGCTGCCTCTACGATGTGAATAAGGTATTTAAATAATTGTCTTTACAATATGTCTGTTCGTTAGAGTTTTAAGATGATATTGACAAGCTGATTGGTTTCCTAGTGTCACATGGTCTCAATCAGCCAATCAGCGTTGAGATAGCTGATGTGAAAGCAATTTTATTATTTCACTGAAGGTATATATGAAGATATATTAAATTATTGGAATCTTGGAATTTTAACCTTTTTAGAAAATTTGTTTGTGTTCTTAGCATTTTTTTTTTTTTGCCATTTTTAAAACAAATTTTATTTCTAAGTTGTATTTATCCCTTTATACAATAGTCTTATCAATCTGTCAGTCCGACAATCTAAAACAAATAACAATGCTGATACTTCTTAAAATTAAAGATACTTCGGCCAGTATAAATCTTTTAATCACCTCGACGTTCCGCAAAATCTTTTGTCCTGGTCAGGAGCGAACAAAATTTAAAACATTTGGCAAAGCGTACAAAATTTGAAATATCGCGTGAGAACGCCCTTTGCAACCATAGAATAATTTTTAACGCCTTGCCAGATGTTTAAATTTTTGTTTGCTCCTGACGAGGACAAAGGATTTTTGTCGAAACGTCGAGACAATAAAAAAGATTTACTGGCCGAAGTATCTTTAATTTGAAGAACTATGAATACCGGCCAGGCAGCCTCTATCTTAACGATGCTGATACTATTATAATAGAGAAATCATTATTAAAAACTTCGGAAAGACTTAAGACTAGCTGTCATTCTTCATCCATACACTTAGAGGGAAATAAACTCGTCGAGAAAACACGGGCATTGCTCATGTCATTCAACTAGTCTTCTATATTATTATACTTTATTGTTCTTAAATTTTAATATTCTAAAAATATTATAGTATATAAATAGTTCGAAACTATTATAGGCGCGTATGATTCTTTTGAAAATTAAACAATTTCTACTGCCCTTATTGCAATGGAAAAATTAATGGGAGGGCCTGGCTTCATCAGTGGTGAACCCTCCCAGTGATTTCGCCAGTTTAATCTACTATTTTTCAAAAGAATCATACGCGTCTATAATATTTTTCGAATTTTCATTACAGATGGCGCGCTAATACATCATAATATAAATATTTCGTAATATATAAGTTATTTGGTGACTTTTGTACTCTATATGAAGCTGGATTAGTAAAAAAAAGAATTTATATGATTGTAGTGCGTAGAAATTAAAGAACAATCTGTAGTGTGCGAGAGGCAACGACAATGTAAAACATTTTGTATAGAAAGAAGCAAGTATTTGATTTAAGATCGAATTACATATCATATTCAAATGTGAGAGAAAGCTTAATATAAAAGAATAAACCTAATATAAGGTTGTCTCAAAAGTTCGTGTTTTTTTTTAAACGTTATTTTTCCTATTACTTGGCGAATAATATTATTACGGCAAATACATAATACAATTACTTTATAAATATTACAAAGGCATTATACATAACGGCGAATAATATTGGTATTTCAATTTTTTGCAAGTTAACTTTTGGGACAACCTTATAATGATAATATAAAATATAGCCTTATATAAATAAATACTCTGTGAATTATAGTTTAATGTTTAAAATTAATATTCTATTTCAGGCGAATTACGCTGAAAGGATGTGCGGTATTTCCACATAAAGAATATACCATTTGACAGGAGGTAGATAGATGGCCGGTATCGTCTGTTAGATAAGGTCGCCATCTTCTTTTCAAGTATAAGATTACATTTTGTTTATTTATATACTAGCGGACCCGCCCGGCTTCGCCCGGGTTTTACCTGAGTAAAGGTTTGTCTAACGAATCTCTCGATAAAGTTAACATTTTTTCCCGGTCCCTTGAAAAATACTCGATAAGTTGAATAAAATCAATATTAATTGGTTCCCTCGGTAATTGGAAGTTAAAGGAATAGTATCTTGCCTTTGAATTGTATCATTATTCTTGTCTCAAATAAATTGCCGTGTCATCCTGAATTTTGTCTTTCCTAATTTTCTACATTACAAAATCATCGTATCATCATGATAATATTTAGAGCAGATTGTTGAATTATAACAGATAAATTAGAATATTTATCTTGATTATATCTAGGCGAAAAGTTATTTCAAAAATTTTATTTGCTAGAAACCTTCCCAGTACTATACTAAATAACTTCCCAAAGTTTCATGGCGATCCAATGAGTGGTTCGGTCAGGCATAAAGGACAAACAAACAGACATACATTCATTTTTATATATATAGATATGCATGTGTGTGCACTTCTTGACAGATTTGATGAAGCATTTGATCTAATGTGGAATTTATTTTGAAGAAAACGGTTAGAAATAGTATACGGCTAAATGTTGAACGATAATTTCAATTTTACATAAATGCAGCTTTATAAATTCAAACAAATGTATTATTCAAATACAAAGGGAGTTTAAACTAACTAATTAAAATGCGAGAAAAGTTTTAGCCTCTAAGCCATTACCCTTTAAAAAAAAAAAACATATATTTGGTCAAAACATAATATATTGATTTGTTTACATACAATTATGCTTACATTGATTGGTATTTTTCAAACGAGATATTTTATGTTTATATTTATTTTAAACATAATTCTGATTTTTAAAAATTTACCCAATATTTTGTACGAGTGTAAAATCTTGTATTTCATTATTTAAGATATTTATTTTTCATTTTCAGACTAGGTAAATTGATATATGAACTAGGCAGATTATTATAATCTATTTAGTAAATGTATATTTAAATATGTAAGCACTCCAACTTTCTAAAAATATCGCAATCCATTAAATCCAACATTCTAATAAAAAACAGAAGATCTTGGAACGAAAAAAATAAACTGAGTTTATTGCATGAAATTTCGTGACGATTGTCTTTTTAAAAAGCTTCTGTTATAATTCTTTAGAAAATAAATATCTGCAATAAATATATAACGTTTGAAATATATTTGGAATATTTTGACAGAGCTTATTTATACTAATTTTAAAAAATATATTTATAAAATCCATCGAAAATATTTAAATAAAACATTTATGAAAAGATCTAGACAATATTTTGTAGAATAGAAATTAAAGGACAAACAATCAACAATGTGTTTGACACATGGTCATTTTTTATTTAAACCCAAAATACTATGAAAACTTAATGATTAGAACAAATAAGCCTATTTTATAAATACAGTATAAATATAATTTAGTTATTAAACGAACTTGAATAATTAATAAATAAATCCCGAATTAAATAAAATACAAATATTTTTTTATCCCAAAAGTTAGTTAAATTTTTATTTAAATTGACTCAAGTAGATTTTTTATGTTAAATTATTGTATGCGTGCTTTAAATTAAACAATAAAAGTCGATTTTTAAAATCCAATTAATTAATAAATAAAAACATTTAAGTGGAAATTTGTTTCTTTTCTTAGAAAGATGAACTGCTACTTGTCTATGATGAAGTGTATAAATATTAAGTCACAGTTCAAGGAAGAATGAAGTTTCTGTATGCAAATTATCTCAGAACCCTGAACCTACTTAATTTTTACATCGTTAGTGATGTCCTTGGATGTTTTCTGCATTACATCTTATACAGAGCATTCTTTCGGTATTCTTAACGATACTAAGGTGCATGTGAATATCTAGATATATATTGGTGTTATATTCCTTTTTGAAAATATTGTAGCAAAGTATTTATTGTTTTATTAACAGATTATCATTTTTTATGCTTATATTTTGCTACTTTGTAAACTTCCCTCGTTGTTTATCTTTTGTTTATCATTCATAGTTTGTTCTTGCCTTAAATAAATTGCTGTGTCATCCCGAATTTTTTGTCTTTCCTAATTTTCAACGTGGCAATATGTATTGAAATTCTCAAAGACTTGAATCGTTTATCCCACATGCGACGGACAAACTCTCAGAGAATAACCCGAATTAAAGTTATAAAATTATCCAAAAAAAAACCCCACATTTTTCTAAAAAAAAAAAAAATCTGTTGAAAGCAGACGCTATAAGTGTATGGTCGAAACTATGGGATCGTGTGCATGCAACGGCGATAAAAATGAAATGAGCTGCCCATGCGTCATCAGTTTATAGCCATATATAACGATGATGGTGAACTATGTAAATTCAAATTTATTTCTCCTTCTGTTTTCCACTTCTTTTCTGTATATCTCATGAGAAAATATGCATATACAAGGTTGTCCTAAAAGTTCGTAAACACTTGAAAAAGGCTGGAAGGCTGGTAAACCGTTTGGTTTTCGACCACTATGACCCGGGTTCGAGTCCCGCATTGGACACTTTTTTCTGTTTAAAATAAAAAAAAAAAAAAATGCTCCAATGGCCCCCGATTCTTGCAAAAGTCCAACCCCACCAGCGAGTGCGAGTAACCAAACGGGGCTCTGGCATATTTGTAAGTGCAAAGTCGAACTGCTTTACACATGTGTAGACATGTGGTGCGCTTACAGTAAAAAGCAATCGCTAACTACCCACAATGATTATTATGGCCTGTACCACGTGTACTAGGGATAAGCGAAAAAAAAAATTTTTTTTTAATTTTCCATGGCCTACGTCTAAGCTAATTTAACTTGAACATTTTGTTTTAATAGTGACGCCTTATTTATTAGCCATAATATTATTATTCGCCAAGCAATAATAAAACAACGTTTTAAGAAAAACACGAACTTTTTGGACAACCTTATAATACTAAAGGTCATAATAAAGGTATTGATATTATGGTAATATATGGTAGCATAAAACCGAATATCTAGTACTAAAACGAGATGGGTTTTAACCACTTCAAGTTAAAATAAGTACAAATGGAGCATCATAGTCAGAAGTGATAGTTCATATAAGAGAATAAACTGGTTTTAAATCAAGGACATATGGAAGTTCCTAATAGACTCGATTGGCAACAAACCCATTTAAAACTTTGGTCACAAACCTCTTAAGCAATAGATCCTGTGTTATTCCATTTATTCCACATACCGTTTCCACAATACCTAACCTAACTGAATGAAATGTTGATGCATTAGAGAGTAAATGTAGAAGAGGAGTAACTTTCATAGTTCTAACTTCAGAATATGCAAATTAGTTCGATAACAAGCAAATTTGCATATTCCGGGCTCGGAAAAAGGTTTGACATACGTCACTCCTATATAATCTACTATAAAATACAATTTAAAATACGAATAAACTAATCATGGCTGACAAACATTCGCTTGATTATAGCCAGGGCGAAGCCAGATCTGGCAAACCATAAAGATAAGTTATGAAAAAGAGCATATCCTTATCTTGCAACCGAAAGTTGCTGATGGCTTGCGCCATCTATCGGAATAAATATAAACTATTCTCGTTGATTTTTAATTATTCCAAAATTGGCCAAATACCTATTCTTGATTAATCAAGAAAAGCTAACCACGGCTAAAGATAAGGCCAAACCTAATCTATATAGGAAAGGCGATATTAAAAAACATTCTCTCGCTAATATGCAACGTAGATCCAGTTCTCTGTAGAGAAATAAGATCCATTTCTCTCTATTCACACGACTCTCTATGGAATGGTAACGAGAGCCATTTCCTTTAGACGAACCCTATGACCTGGATTTGACACTATGTCTCCGGCCATCGGAGCAGAGTTGGCCTTTGTCCTCTCTCCATGGTATTCAACGCCATGGTGAAAGGGGTTTAGAAAGCCAAAACTTTCGTTCCAGTCGTTAAAAAGTTGATTTATAAAGAGGGTTTGCTTTCATCCTTTTTTCCTTATATTCCCAGGGATATTTTTAGGTGATTCACACTTTTGTATATTTGAATGAATAGGTAATACGTTTTCTATATGTAAATAACTTTAGTAAATGTAAAGAAGGAACTAATGCACTAGTTTAAATGTGCAAATATGATCTCTTTTCAAATTATTCCTTTTTAGGTTTCTTTTTTTTTTTTCCATTTGATTCAAAAGAACCATGTATAAGGATAATTGGCTCTAATAAAAGGCTTTGTATGTATATTATATTTCTATATCAATCTATGTTTTTATTAAGATATTCAGCTCTATATACAGCTTCTCCTGAAAGATACAGCAAAGGAATAGAGGAAAAAAAGAAGAAGAAATTCGAATTTACAAAGTTATGTAGGAAATATATGCATATAGAGTTACCATTATTTTAGTATAATATTATATAGATAGGTTAGGAGATGGAAGAAAATATTATTTGCATATAAATCTTGATATCATTTATTTCCTCCACTTTTTAAAATCCCAGCCCAGAAGTATTCCTCTACGTAGCGGGCGGGAGAAGCAGCACAAGTAAGGGACTGCCCTGTAGTACGGTGTCGTGAGCCCCGAGCTGCTACATTGACCGTGAACAGGGAACTCTGAAATGTGGCTGACTAACGGGGCAATGGCACCCTCCCTTTCCATGGAGTGGACAAGACACCACTACTTTTGTTAAATATCTCTGAGGTGAAGCTTGTTTAAGACTGAAAAACAAGAGCTCCATCTATGATTCCTTTCTTCCTGTGGTGAATCTGTATAAGACTGGTAGTTTTAATAAAGCTCTGTGTGTTTAAGACTAAATGTCTTAATAAAGACTTTGAATACCAGTTAAAGACTAAATAGTCTTATACAACGTCTGATAACATATCTCTTCGGTTGTTTTTGGAGTTGCAGAAGAGCAGGTTTTCTTCGAAAGCTTGCCTCACCTCAATGAAACTATTTGTCCAAATGTTTGCTTATTCGAAAGAGTATGAGAAAGGAGAACATGTGTGTGTGAATCTGTAAAAGAATTTAAATATATATTTCGAGGGATCTGGCTTCCTCTTTATGTGAGCAGAAGAGCTTAAATTGTCTTGTTCCATATGTAAATACCTGTTTTCTTTCCTCTTTTCGCTCTCCACTTCTCCCATCCATATTTCCAAAATTTTTTTATTTTTTTATTTTTTTATTCTTCTTATTTTTTTATTCTTTCTTATAATCTGTATATATTTACCATATGTATATAATCTTCCTCCATTTTTTATTTCCCACTTTCATAGGTTTCTCCGTTTTGTAACCCCAAGGAGAATCCTCTGTAAGACCTGTGTGTCTTAATAAAGGCTTTTGTGTGTGTGTGTGCTTCCTCTTTATCAAATTGATAACAAGAGAGCAATCCCTCGAAATAAACAAAAAAAGAACATTTTTCTTACACAGATCCAGCTACGCCTTTTTAATATAATTATATTCCATACATTTCCATTCAAATTATAACTCTTTTTAAAACGTTTGCATCCAAAAATTTAATCATTCATTACACGCCACAAGAAATTGAGTGAAATTTCATTTTCTTTCTGGGTATAACACTTTGTATTTCTACTTGGGATAATCGGTATAGAGATGTAACAGGCTTTAAGAGAGAAAGGTAAAGAGAAACTATTTTAAAATCCAAATGATTGATATAATAAAGAATGCTAAATCAGCTTTATAGCCAAATATCCATTTCTAAAGTATCATCTTTCATCATAGGGATTATGGTAATAAAATAAGCTTTTTCAATATAAGTTTTTACAGGATATATAGAAGAGCAAATTTATATTTTTCTAGACATAATATGTTATATTTTTAATGTCAACCTTTCCTCTTCAAAACACATTCTCTAATAAAATGAAAATATAAATATGAGAAGCATAAAATAAAAATATAAACAGTAGCAATGCGTTTCTTTATTCGTGCAAAGTGAAAATTTTCAGATCTTTATAATCCTTCCACAGACATAGCTATAAGTTGAGAGAATGAGGATTTATAAATATATATGTAAATAATATTGTATATTTATATATCCTCATTCTATCAACTTATAGCTATGTCTGTAGAAGGATTATAAAGATTCGAAAGGTTGTACTTTGTACGAATAAAGAAACGCATTGCTACTGTTTATATTTTTATTTTATACTTTTTTGCAATTTTCTCTTCTAATAAGAAAGATATACTAAATATAGAAACATTTTTAAATATCAAATGTCAAAGGTGTAAAAAAGATGACAGGTAAAGTGTTTCAAATCTATAAAAATAGAAATAATCAAATGTAAAAGAAGAAAAAAAACGAATCTTCTTGATTGAGTATAAAATTGAGTTTTTTTTTTAGAAAGAAAAAAATTGAAGTAATAACGTCCCAAGATTACATCAAAAAGATGAAATTGGAAAGGGTTAAAGGTCAGAAAACAATTTAGCGTTACTGATTTTGTTTCATTAGAAATCTTTGGCCAGAAAGTTTTTATAGGAGTGCATACTGTTTATCTTTCATTTTGTGTATTTCTTCAAAATATTTTAATATTATTTAATATCATATCCAGAAAGCACAATAGCATTAAGAGAAGAATAGACATTCCGAAAATTTATAACATAATATTTCCTGAACCAACCCCATAACCCCCAAATAAAGATATCGTCTTGGAATAGCAAACTCGAAAGCACGCGCAATAGCGTTGATTCTGCATTGAAACAAATTTAAACAACCAAAGCACTTTGTTTAATTTTAAATCTTATTTTATTGGCGTTTTAATGATGTAAAATATTTTCTCCCGTAGAAGGGCTTTCTTGCCCAAAAGCTTGAGAGATTCGTAAATAAAAAATATTTTAAAAATAAACTTTTCCCTGGAGGCTTAATGTTCTTATTTTAATATTAAAAGTGTTTTAAAACACCTTGCTGTGTCAGATTGTCGGAGAAAGCCGAAGACAAGCTCAAATTGAGGATATACAAGTTGTTATTCGACATCGAAATGAAGGTGACCTCTTTCCATTTGTAACAGTGTGTCTCTATATATGTATGTAGGTAGATAGATATGTATATATGTAGGTAGGTAGATATGTATATATGCAAGAGCTCTGATGAAAGTCTAATGCAGGATTTGTTGTAATTGAGGCAGTACTTTGCATGATTACATTGCCACTTATCTATCACTTCCCTGCCGGTCTCTTGGGTGAGAAAGTTCTTTAAGAGAACTTGTTCCATTTGGAAATATAAGGTTATTCTAAAACTTCGTAAACATATTATGATTTATATTTTGCAAGTATTTACGAACTTTTATTCTAATCTTCTCTGTATCCTTCCAATTGTAGCAGTTGTATCACCGAACAAGTATCACAGGGACCATGCTAATCTTCTCTGTATCCTTCCTATTGTAGTAGATGTACCGTCGAACAACTATCACAGGGACCATGCTAATCTTCTCTGTATCCTTCCTATTGTAGTAGTTGTACCGCCGAATAAGTATCACAGGGACCATGCTAATCTTCTCTGTATCCTTCCTATTGTAGTAGTTTTACTGCCGAACAAGTATTACAGGGGCCCTGCTAATCTTCTCTGTATCCTTCCTATTGTAGTAGTTGTACCGCCGAATAAGTATCACAGGGACCATGCTAATCTTCTCTGTATCCTTCCTATTGTAGTAGTTGTATCACCGAATAAGTATCACAGGGACCATGCTAATCTTCTCTGTATCCTTCCTATTGTAGTAGTTGTATCACCGAATAAGTATCACAGGGACCATGCTAATCTTCTCTGTATCCTTCCTATTGTGTAGTAGATGTACCGTCGAACAACTATCACAGGGACCATGCTAATCTTCTCTGTATCCTTCCTATTGTAGTAGTTGTACTGCCGAATAAGTATCACAGGGACCATGCTAATCTTCTCTGTATCCTTCCTATTGTAGTAGTTTTACTGCCGAACAAGTATTACAGGGGCCCTGCTAATCTTCTCTGTATCCTTCCTATTGTAGTAGTTGCACCACTGAACAAGTATCACAGAGAAAGACAGCACAAACTCCACCACCTCCAGAGATAACATAGGGATATACTCTCCCCTTCACATACACACACAAAAAGCTCACTCACTCACCCGTAGAATTTATTAATTTTCCAAATGTCAACATGGCCATTCAGTAAACAATAAAGTGGGACTAACAGGTTTACTGCCCGCGGTTTATTTATTGGGCTGTAAACTGGGGCGGGTTGACAAATAACTTGGTTTCTCTTATATCTCTCTGATAGCTTTCTGCTAGAGTGCTACTGGAGTACTTCACCCTTTTTATATCTAGTTGTCGACAGAGAGGGAGGTTGTTGTGCTTCATCCTTATGTCTGAAGACCATTCCATTCTTGTCAAGGGGAGTGCTAACTGTATATGTGTTGGGTGCGAAGACCATTCCATCGTTGTCAAGGGAAGTGCTAACTGTATATGTGTTGGGTCCGAAGACCATCCCATCCTTGTCAAGGGGAGTGCTAACTGTACATGTGTTGGGTCCGAAGACCATTCCATCCCTGTGGCAGTGCTAACTGTATATGTGTTGGGTACAAAGACCATTCCATCGTTGTCAAGTGAGCGCTAACTGTATATGTGCTGGGTACAAAGACCATTCCATCCTTGTCAAGGGGAGTGCTAACTGTACATGTGTTGGGTCCGAAGACCATTCTCGCTAATATATTTATGTGGCAATATCGTTGCGGGGTTTCTTGTTGTTGGATGCGAATGGTGAGATTTGATTGAAGCGCAGTCGTTGAGTGGTAAGTGAAGCACACAGTTAGGAATAATCAGGACACGTGATTGTTTTGAAAATAAAAGGCAACTGGATTGGAGGGAAGAAGGTTTGAGAAGGAGCGGGTTTGATTGTTCCTTATCTGATCACATGGCGGTGATTGACATAGCTATGAGCTGAGCTGAGAGAGAGATCTCTAGAACAGATGTTACCTTGGTGGGAGCAAGTCGAAGGCTGATCCGAACTCGGTGGGAGCCAAGTCGCTACTGCAGGTGTTGTTCCTATGAGAGCGAAAACCTAACTGACCATCCTTGCCTTTCGATTTAACACCAAGACTCCGTTTCTCTCTGATTGGTTGAGAGATGATCACATGCTTTTTCCCTATTGGTTGACCTATTTAGATGCTATCTTTTGATTGGCCCGCGGCTTTCCTTGATGAAAGCTGTGGTCTGCTTGATAGGAAGTGTCGAGTGCTATTTTGACTTTATTTACTTCCGTGTTATCAAATACGTCCTATCTTGGGTCGGAAGTATGGGGTGTCTCTATACTAATATAACTTCTGTGGATATTGGATACGTCCTGTCTTTGCCGGAAATATTGGGTGTTAGCTTTAACATTTATAACTTCTGGTCACTAGAGACGTCCGGTTTCTGCCCCTGCAATATTGACACAGGGGTGCCCAGAATAGTCGTGCCAGCTTTAGGTCTACTTCCTATATCTTAATGCTACTTGCTTCCCTCCAGTTACCTTGTTCTTTATTAAGTCTTCGAAAATCATACATGGTACATACATAGTGGGTCGGGGTTGCATTTAATTATATACAAATTATGACAGATGCGCCCCCTACATGTGAAGAATTCAAGAAGGGGTTAGCCTGAGAGAATTCTGTAAAATGAAAAATAATTTTGTGGGAAAATTAGTTGTAGGTATTGAGGGGCTATATACAAGCATTGCTGGTGACATAAGTAAGATAGAATGGGGTTGATGATATAGGTTGAGTATAATTAATAGAAATCAAAAAATTTTTTAATTGTAAGAAATCAATGAAGGTTATGGTACATAGTGGGTAAAACAAAAAAAATGCGCCTAAACGAATTCTACTCGAGATAAGAAATGATATCGAGGAGTTCTATTAAGGCTTTTGAAATCAAATAAAAATAATATAAAAATAGTTGAATGAAATCAAAATTGAATGTGTTTGGTTGAAAAAGAAAAATATTTTGTTGCATGGTGACAAAGACAACTGCTTAGTTACTTTTTTGCTCGAATTCTGAGAAAAAGGAATCGAGGAAATTTCATAAGGTGCTTTGAAATCAAAACAAAATGAAATAAGAAGTTGAATGAAATCAAAATTGAGTGTGTTTGGTTGAATGGTGAGAAAAAAAAAGAAAAATGCCTAACCATATTCTAGCTCGAAATTGGGAATGAAATCGAAGGAATTCTATTAGGTCTTTTGAGAAATCAAAAAATAAAAATAAAATAAGAGTTTTTTGAGCGAAATCAAAGTTGAGTGCTTGGTTGAATGGTGAAAAAAAAAGGAAAAATGCCTAATTACTTTTTTTTGCTTGAATTTTGGAAAGGAATTCGAGGAAATTTCATAAGGTCTTTTGAGAAATCAAAATAAAAATAAAAATAAGAGTTGAACGAAATCAAAGTTGAGCGTTTGAAAAAAAAATGAAAAATAAAAAGGTTTCAACAACAAAGGGTGATTTAATGTTTTTAGTTTAATCGAAAACCAGTGGGTTTTCGTTGATAATTGAGTTGTGGCAATATAAGTCAAGTGGTAAATAGAATGATAATTGATAAGTGAAAATGATAATATAAACTAATTGGTAAATAAAATGATAGTTAATGATTAAAATTGATAATAAGTTGAATAAATTGATAAATTGATTAAATATTTAAATTTTAATTGAGAGAGAATAATGGAAATGATTGATATGAAAAATAAGGTGTATTGGTTTGAACCCTATGGTATCTACATGCCCTGATCTACATGTATTGGTTGCTCCATTTTGCCCTATAAATGTTTTACTTGCTCAATTATGCCCTATAAATTTTTTGTCTCGTCTGTAGCGACACTTAGGTGAAAAACGTGATTCTAGTCCTCAAGTGCGTTTATGCTGTGTGTACAGGAGACATGGAAATCTATATAACCTTTATGTGTAATTTTTTGTCTTTGTGTGTGTGTTGTGAAAAAATGTTAGAAGTCTGTTGTGTAAGAAATGTGTGAGTTAGTTCTATGTGTTGTCTCGTGGATGTGGAGTTGGTTGGTAAAAATCGATATGTAGACTCGAACTGGAATCAAAATCGGTGGTATAGCGAGGTTCCCAGTTGACCTCAATAGGGGATCTTCTCATTGTAATTAGAGATACGGAAGTGGGGTGTGTCGGGCAAACGAGAGGGAATGAAATTGGAGATCGGACGAGGGCGCTCCGCTTTGTTTACAGAGGCCGAATTTATCGCTGCGAACTACACTTCCGTCGTGGTGTCTCAAATTCTCGTTTCCTGCCGTCTATTTATTTTTGGTGCGGCTCGGGGCTTGTTTTTGGAGTACGGCTTCTCCGACATTGTTTGGTCTTTTTTTTTCAGTTACTGCTATCTCTTCGGAGTTTATTTAGATTTTCTGCGAAGATGGTTCCTAAAATTATGAGAAGTTTTATAAATGCTTGTCCACAATGAAAAACTGTTTGTCCAAAATTAAAAACTACCTCTTGTAGTTCGAAGATTTTCTGATCGGGCATAGCATAGATAAACAAGTACTTAATGAATAAAATTGGAATACAGTTGTACGGTAGAACTAATAAACAAAGGATAAAAATCAGATGAAAGATAGGATATTGTCCCATGTTCGTCCACAATTTTGTAACTGGGGACTCTGAAATATTGGTTTGAACCTTATGAATTGTAGAATTTGAATGATTGGTAGGTTCGCAGTTCTCCTGTTTGATATCTTTAGGGAGTGGTGTGATATGATTGAGCTGGTTGTCAGGTTTGCAGTTTTTAACGTCGGGGAAGAGTGATGTAAATCGTCTTGTTGCAAAAATGGCAGGGTCTAAATGCCTGAAAGGTTCGCTGCTGGTGGGTTTGAACCTTAATGACTCTGTTGGGAATAATTCGGGTGTTAAATGTTTGAAAGGGAACGTGTAATTGGGGTTGTGTTTTATATGATAGGTGTTAACGGCGGGTGGTGATATATAATGGATTTTTTCTGTATACAGTTTAAGTTTGTTGACGTGGATTGTGTCAGTGTCTCTTTGAAGTGGTTGATTTGGTCGATCTATGCGGACCACATTTGGTGAAATAATTTCTAATATGGTGTGAGGTCCTGTGAAATATGGCGCAAGTTTCCCTGTATTTGGGTGGTGATATAATTTTACTAACACTAGATCACCTACTTCGAAATGTGGTTGCTTGTGTCGTTTGTCATAAGTGTTTTTGTCTTGTAAATGTTTGTTTTGTGTGCGTGTGTGTGCAATTTTTTCTAGCTTTGTCGATATCTGGGTACGGTGTGTTATGATTAGAGATTTCTGGGGGGTAGGATACCAAACATTAAGTATATGGGTGGAAAACCTGTGGTAGAGTGGGGTGTCTTGTTATATATAAGTGTAACCTTCTTGACCAACTTGGTCCACGCGACCTTAGGATTTTCTAGGTGTAATAACCTCAGTTTTCCCGTGAGGGTGGCGTTCAGGCGTTCACATAGGCCGTTGGCTTGTGGGTTGTTGCTGGTTGTGATTAACGGGTGAATATTTCTATTAAGGAGAAAACTACGAAATTTGGGTGAAGTGAAGGCAGGGGCTCTATCTGTAAGAAGGCGTTTTGGAGAACCATCCTGGAATACTCGTTTAAGTACCTGTTGGTAGGTGATGGTACTGGTGGATTTAGATGGAAAAGCCCACGCGTAGCGTGAAAAATGATCGACTACCACATGGAGGTATATCTTGGTGTTGCCATATTTGGCAAATCCTGCTATGGTGTCCAGAGATAAAAGGTCGAAGGGTTCTTTAGATTCCGGAGGTTGACTTAATTCTCCGTAAGTGGGTCCTACTGGACGTTTTGTTAATTGGCAGGTGGGACAGGTCTTAACTTTTTGTTTAATATCTTTTGACATACCTTGCCAGTAATATTGTGTGGAGATAATTCGTGACATTTGGGAAATACCGGGGTGATTGTATTGTGTGTGTACTGTTTGTAAGAGTTGTTGTATGAGTGGTTTTGGAAGTATAATCTTGGTTACACCTTTTCGGGAAACTGTATGTAATCCATTATGATCAATGGTCAAACTAGACTCTTTCGATGGAGGAGATTGATGGTTCTTGATAAGGGTGGCGTCCAAGAATCCACAAAACGGGTTACGGGATAAGAGATCTGCTTCATATTGTAGTTTTCCCTTTATGTAGCGGACCTCGTATTCGTAACTCGATAGTCGTAAACTCCATCGAAACAGTCTGCCGGACGGGTTTTTGATGGTTTTCAGCCACTGCAATGCGTGATGGTCAGAGAATATAGTAAATTTTCTGCCCATAAGATAGATGCGAAACTTCTCCACACTCTCAACGATTGCTAAGCATTCAAGTTCAGAGATGGAGTAGTTTTTCTCGTGTGGGCGCAATGTTCGGCTGAAATATTGAACTGGATATACGTTTCCGTCAGGGTGAACTTGTTTGAGAATGCCTGCTATACCGAGGGTGGATGCATCGCAATACACTTGGCATGGCAGACCTTCTTTGTAAAGGTGTAAAAATGGGGTGTTGTGTGAGGTTTCCTTTCAGGTCAATGAACGCCTCTTGACAAGCTTCATTCCAGTTCCACACGACGTCCTTTTTGAGGAGATTGTTGAGTGGTGCTCGCAAGCGAGCGTATTCCGGAATGAATTTGTTATAGACGTTCACAGCGCCTAAGAAGGATTGTAGTGTTTTTCGGTTGTGTGGTTGTTTTATGGCGTGGATGATGTCGGTATTGCGTGTAAGTGGTGTAATTGTACCAGCTGTGATGGTGTAACCTAGAAAATTTATGGATTGTTTAAAAAAATTCGCATTTTGCGAAGTTAAGTTGTAACTTCTCCGCTTCGCAAAAGGCGAAAAATTGTCGCAGGTGGTTTTGATGTTCCTCCAATGTGTTGGAGTAAATGATGAAATCATCAAAGTAATGTGCCACACAGTCAAGTCCGTGTCTCTGTAGGACCTGACTTATGGCTCGTTCGTAAATCTGAGGACTGGTTTTTAACCCGAAAGGTAATCGAGTGGGTTGGTATAATCCTTCAAAGGTGGCAAATGCTAACAGTGGTCGAGAATCGGGGTGTATTGGGACTTGCCAATACGCAGAGGATATGTCGGCCGTGGAGAAATATTTGGCTTGTGCGAGGTGGTCTAGGATATCCTCGATTCTCGGGAGGGGATGGACATCAGAGCTGATTAGCTCGTTCACCTCCCTATAATCGATACAAAACCGTTTGGTCTTGTCGCGCTTAGTGACGAGGGTGACAGGGCTCGAGAAAGGTGAAAAAGATTGCTCTATGATGCCGTTCTCCAGCATTTGTTGTATTTGGTTACGGATTTCTTGTTGGTCACATATCGGAACACGATATGGACGTATGGTGATTATTTTTTCGGAATTCGTGGGTATTTTTACTGGTGGAATCCGTAAGCATGGTACGTTGAATTTGTCCTGTGAAAAAATGTGAGTGTACCTTTGTAGAAGTGTTGTGAACTGTGGTGTATAGTGAGTGTTAGGTGTTGTGTTGTAGTATGCATGTGGTAAAGGGTTTTGTTGTGTATTAGTGTGAGTGTCGAGTTCGTTGTGTGGGTTGGTCATGTGAGAGTTGTGCAACGGTGTGTGATCACCTATGTTTTTGGTATGCGAGTTATCCCGCTGTGTGGGTGCGTTTTGGACAGGTTCATAAGTTGAAGTTGTTGTGGTTTGATTATTTGAGGGCATGTAAAAAGGGCAATTGGCTTTAGTGAAAAAGGGGCATGTAGATAAGTGGGGTTTTCTCAATGAATGCACGCAATGGTTGTCATAGGCGGAAAGTTGGGATGTGGGGAAAATTTTTTGTGACATCGCCTGACATTGCCAGTACGTGCATACATTGGACACATGATTAAAATGGTAGGAAAGGGTAGACAATGGGGCGCCCAGCTGGAGTATAGTGCATTTATTAAAATCAATGGTTAATCTGAATTTATGGAGGCTATTGATACTAAGAATTCCGAATGGCAATGGTGCATTTACTACATGGAAATACTCCTTTCGTGATATTTGTCCTATTGTCAGTGGGATAGCTAGTTTACCCATGGTTTTTGCAAATCCGTTTAGGGTTTGGAGGTGTAGTGACTGTCCCTCAAGGGTTAAATTAGGCAGGTGGGTTTTTAGCCTATGATAAATATTATATGGCACTATACTCAGGCTGGCGCCTGTATCAATTAAAAAGGGGCATGATACATTAGGGGTTAGAAAAAGTTTGACAGTCAGTTGGTTTAGGGATCCTACCTCAGTCTCGAAAGGGCTGCTCGGCTGGGGTGTCCCTGGCTTGACTTGGTTGTTGTGGAATCGGGGCTGGTTGTTTTGGGACTGTTTGCACCGTCCGCACTTTTTCGTGGATCGTCGGGACTGGTCGACGTCGGCATTCGCTATGCCAGTGTCTCGCGCCGCAGAACTTGCAATTGGACGGCGGAAGAGGTGCATTCCATGCACCTGGGCGTCGGGGTGTGCTGTGGTACGGACCCGACATTGTGGGTGGTTGATCTTCTCTGGATCGCGTTGCCGGTACACTGGGCCCGTGGATCCGCTGTACCAGGCGGAACCATTCTCCTAGGTTCTCGGGAGGTACTACGCGGACTAGACGCTGGTCGTTGAATGGCAGTCCCTCTGTCAGCGTCTCGAGGATCACCTCTTGTGGAAGTCCTAGTTGCAATCCCATGGCGGTTTTCTCCCGGTAGTAGGTCTCTAAGTTGGCTTGTCCAGTGAGTTTCATGGCGAAATATTTCGCAAAGGACGCTTCGTTTGACTCAGGGTAGAGATCTAGGAGGATTTGTCTCACCTGGAAATAACTCCGGTCGGCCAGCCGAAGTTTCCTGAAGAGCTCCAGGGGTTGTCGCACCAGGTAGTTTGGCAGGCGCAGTAATTTTTCTTGTTCTTCCATGGATGCGTCTTCCATTTTTCGGTCGAACGTCTGGAAAAACTGTGTCGCGCTGTATGTGCCGTCGAAAGGCGGGATCGCCGATTCCGCTCCATCAGAAATTTTTACCCGGGTCAGAAGCGTTGACAGCTGATTGACGGCGTCCGCTAGGGGCGCAGTTGTCTCGCTCGTCTCTCTTACTTCCTGCCTCCCTTCCGTTGTTGTTTCCATCGGGCCGTCCGACTTTACGCCTGTGGGATCCTGATTTAATTCCATCTCACTATCCTGTCGACTTAACCGTTCTGTGGCAATATCGTTGCGGGGTTTCTTGTTGTTGGATGCGAATGGTGAGATTTGATTGAAGCGCAGTCGTTGAGTGGTAAGTGAAGCACACAGTTAGGAATAATCAGGACACGTGATTGTTTTGAAAATAAAAGGCAACTGGATTGGAGGGAAGAAGGTTTGAGAAGGAGCGGGTTTGATTGTTCCTTATCTGATCACATGGCGGTGATTGACATAGCTATGAGCTGAGCTGAGAGAGAGATCTCTAGAAC
Organism: Cordylochernes scorpioides; assembly: GCA_030710605.1. Lineage (NCBI taxonomy): Eukaryota > Metazoa > Arthropoda > Arachnida > Pseudoscorpiones > Chernetidae > Cordylochernes > Cordylochernes scorpioides. The sequence continues at coordinate 67,918,212 of CP092873.1, read as the reverse complement.
AGATGTTACCTTGGTGGGAGCAAGTCGAAGGCTGATCCGAACTCGGTGGGAGCCAAGTCGCTACTGCAGGTGTTGTTCCTATGAGAGCGAAAACCTAACTGACCATCCTTGCCTTTCGATTTAACACCAAGACTCCGTTTCTCTCTGATTGGTTGAGAGATGATCACATGCTTTTTCCCTATTGGTTGACCTATTTAGATGCTATCTTTTGATTGGCCCGCGGCTTTCCTTGATGAAAGCTGTGGTCTGCTTGATAGGAAGTGTCGAGTGCTATTTTGACTTTATTTACTTCCGTGTTATCAAATACGTCCTATCTTGGGTCGGAAGTATGGGGTGTCTCTATACTAATATAACTTCTGTGGATATTGGATACGTCCTGTCTTTGCCGGAAATATTGGGTGTTAGCTTTAACATTTATAACTTCTGGTCACTAGAGACGTCCGGTTTCTGCCCCTGCAATATTGACACAGGGGTGCCCAGAATAGTCGTGCCAGCTTTAGGTCTACTTCCTATATCTTAATGCTACTTGCTTCCCTCCAGTTACCTTGTTCTTTATTAAGTCTTCGAAAATCATACATGGTACATACATAGTGGGTCGGGGTTGCATTTAATTATATACAAATTATGACATTTATATATGCTTCCGATAATTCTCATTTATCAGGCTAATGGTATATTATTCTTTAGGAAATTATGATAAAATCTACATCAAATATACGAGACCTACTTTTTTTTCCGAATTTTAATCGCACAAATGCTTAAAGTTATATTTGTATTTAACAAAGATACACTAGAAGTTGATTCGTGTAATGTTTACTTCTATATCTTCCTTGATAGTGGTAAACATCCCAAACCTAGCACACCGTTGATAGCGCCTACCTGACATACAGGATTCCAGACATACTTCGTGGCACACGCGAACTTACCTGAAAACACACAGTGTACAGGTGACACACTACATAGTGATATATGTGAAAATATATGTATATTCCATATGTAACTACCTGTTTTTTTTTTTTCTCTCTTTTCGCTCTCCACTTCTTCCATCCATATTTCCTTTTTTTTTTTCCAAATCCATATTCTTATTTTCCATAGGATCATTCAAATAATAATATGTATATATTTACCATGTGTATATAATCGTTCTCCATTTTTACCCCCTTTGTATATTTCCCACTTTCATAGGTTTCTCCGTCTTGTAACCCCAAGGAGAATCCTCTGTAAGACCTGTGTGTCTTAATAAAGGTTTTTGTGTGTGTGATATATGTGAAAAATGTACAAAAGTGAATTTGTACTTGGATCAGGTAGATAAATTAAGAAAAAAGCCATTTCCTAATCGTGCAACTGAATCGTGAAAACTGAAACAATGGCTTGCGCCATCTATCGGAATGAATATCAACTAGTCGTTAATTTTTTAATTATTCCAGAATTGGCCAAATACCGTTTCTTGATTAATCAAGAAAAGCTAACCACGTACGCGTTTCGGGCTGTAGGTCCTCGTCAGCGTGATGCAAGCTGTACCTCAACGACCAAATTTATTCCAACAGCCCGAAACGCGTACGTGATTAGCTTTTTTCTTGATTAATCAAGAAACGGTATTTGGCCAATTCTGGAATAATTTAAAAAATAAACGATTAGTTGATATTTATTCCGATAGATGGCGCAAGCCATCAGCAAATTTCCGTTGCACGATCAGGAAATGCTTTTTTTTTTTCTTAATAGTGATATATATAAATGTAATAATTGAATATATAACACACATATATATATGCTATAGTCTCACATAGAAATAGTATAATATATTTTTCATCGCAGTAAGGACAGTAGAAGTTTGATTTATTTGTGAAAAGAAACATTAGCGTCTTGGTGTTTTCATTTGTATTATATAGATGGCGCGTTATTGCTATGTATTAATTTATGCCTAACTGACCTTGTCCTTATTGTTTGCGGAAGAGCATTGCTTGATGTCCAGGGAGAAGTTTATTTTGAAATTGTTTATTAAATATATTTACCAAATGTATATAATCTTTCTCCATTTTTTATTTCCCACTTTCATAGGTTTCTCCGTTTTGTAACCCCAAGGAGAATCCTCTGTAAGACCTGTGTGTCTTAATAAAGGCTTTTGTGTGTGTGTGTGTGTGAAATTGTTTATTAAATTTTATCTCTTTTTCGGGCTTAAAATCTTTTTAAACAAGAGAACAAGCTAACGGCAAACTTTTATAAGAGCTTATAATTATTTCATTTTTATCTCGTGTTCTCCTGGAGAAGAAATTTTAAGCCTGAAAGCTAGAAAAGCTTAATGCAAAAAAATTACAAAAGAAACTCACAATCTTAGACAATTTTTTTCCCCCAGTTATATATTTATTACAAAGTTGTCCTAAAAGTTCGTAAACATATGATTATTATTTATATTTTGCAAGTGTTTACGAACTTTTTGGACAACCATGTAATTCTGAAACTTGGCCCACCTGTTGATTGGCCACCCTTGATATAAAACATCAGAGATTAAATAATTCTTCTCTATAAGAATTCTGTTATAATTTACCAAGGTTTACCAATATTACCAAGGTTGTCCCAAAAGTTCGTAAACACTTGCAAAATATAAATCCTAATATGTTTACGAACTTTTTGGGCAACCTTATATCACATCTCTCCATATGAGAAATCAATATAATCCGGTGAAATCCACCAATCTCTTCAGCTAGCCAGCCAAACCTACCGTGCAATAACACCCGCGTGGACATGACACACGTCCCTGCTGATGTCCGCCGTCAAAGAAGTCTGATCCTAACATGGCACGCGACAAAGTCCATATAGCACCAAATACGGGACGACATCCTGTTTGTTGTGAGAGAAACTCTAGTGGAGAGGATCGACACTAGTCAGTGCTTTAGTTAGTTTAAAACATTTCTAAAGATTCTCAAAATAAATATGAAAAAATAATTGGGAAGGCATCAGTTTTTAATATATGGAGAGATATGTACACGCTTGTTCGGCGGTACATATACTAAAATTGGATGGAGAGACATTGCTGACAGTTTTGGAGGTAAAGTTCCGGAGGAAGAGATCGAGGGGAAGGAGACGACAGGGATACACAGACGATCTAAAACAATGGACTGGACGACAGGAGGAGATGAAGAGGATGGCGGAGGAAGATATGGAGAGACCATGTGGCCCACCCTCAGTAGAGGAAGACATTGAAGGAGGAGGGGGCAAACTATTTTTGACGCGTATGATTCTTTTTAAAAATTAAAAATAAATTTTATTTTCCGTTTATCATTACTCTTCACAATTCACCCTTTCATACCTCATCCAAAAGGTTAGAAATAATCGTTATTTCTCCTTGAAATAAATTTTGAATTTTCGTTGAAAAGAAACACATGCGGGATAGTATTTCAAATGTCGCTTTACAAAAAAAAATTATATTGACCTTAATACAATGATAATCCAGGCAGTCCAATTAATGTATCGTTGTAGTAAGTGCAGTTAACAATTGTTATAAAAAAAATTATATTGACCTTAATACAATGATAATCCAGGCAGTCCAATTAATGTATCGTTGCAGTAAGGGCAGTTAACAATTGTTTTATAAAAAAAAATTATATTGACCTTAATGCAATGATAATCCAGGCAGTCCAATTAATTTATCGTTGCAGTAAGGGCAGTTAACAATTGTTTTATAAAAAAATATATATATTGACCTTAATGCAATGATAATCCAGGCAGTCCAATTAATTTATCGTTGTAGTAAGGGCAGTTAACAATTGTTTTATAAAAAAATATATATATTGACCTTAATGCAATGATAATCCAGGCAGTCCAATTAATTTATCGTTGTAGTAAGAGCAGTTAACAATTGTTTTATAAAAAAAAAAAAAAAAAAAAACTACAAACGCATCAAAAATAGTTTAGATTTCTTCTAACAGATGGCGTGCTATGCATCATAGACCCTGTATGCTAAGACATGATAACCTAGTAAAAAAGATTGGAGACATTGAAGGCCCCAGTTCAAGACGACGTAATACATTAAGGAACAAAATGAATAGAGAAACCAAGATGTCATGATATATACATATTTACGAATTGTAGACAATTTGACAATTTAAACAATTTTATTGATTCTTTTAATCAAATTTTACAAAGATGGAAACAAAGGTTTACTAATTGTAGAAATTCATCCTTTATTTGAAAAATCACTAGCGTTGAATGTTTCCTTTCTCCACATACAGAGGGCGTATTGTACTATTTAAACATAGTTACGTTTTATTATTGAAATCTGAGAATTTAAAATGCATTCTATATACAGTTACGAGCGTCATTCTTCATAAGTCATCTTTGTCACCGTTTGCTTTTTTTTGGAATGGCGTCCTCCTATTGGTCGGCTACGATCACACCACCTTTGCCCCCCCCCCACTCGCTTTTTCGTTTTTGTAACCATTGTGTTGGAGCGGGTCGCTCCTTAAATAAATGCATATATTAGTTAATAACCAAATGGAATCCTCTCTTTCCTTTTCCCAGTAAGAGACGCCTACGGAAGCCAACAGTACATAGACAGATAAAGCACATAGGCTATAGTTATTAACTAACATATGCATTTATATAAGGCGCCAATTTATAATTGTAACAAATAGTATTTGAATCAAAACATTCAATCGGGGGTAAAACACGGGCGTTGCCCGGGTCATTCGGCTAGTTCTGTATAATAGCAAATTTAGCCAGGACTTTCAACACAGCATGTTTTATTGACCGGCACTGGAGGAGGAGGAGAGAAATCCTCCGTCAAAAAAAAAAAAAAAAAATGCTTATTAAAACAAATTTCTTTCCCTCTAATTTACCCAAACTAATCTATTTATTAACTTGATTGTCTTAATTAATTTTTCCTGTATATAAATTTGATATTACCATTAATGTACTATTACTGTTTTTCCTGAATGTATCCTACATTTCTGCTTGGAGAATCTGTATAAGACTAAAAGGTCTTAATAAAGCTTTTTGTTGTTGTTATGAAAACAAGTCGCTATATGTTTTAATGAGAAAAGTTGTAAAAAACAAACCCAATACATTAACTTTCGCAAATTCTGGAAAACAGCATAGACAATAGGCACAATACAGATGATGGATCCAACTTGAAGAAAGGTTGGTTTTAATCTCCATTGTAGATAACGGCTATGTTTACTTCTGTTTATCCACCTGGAAGAATCCTGTATGGGACGTGTGTCCTTAATAAAGTTGTTTTTGTTGTTGTTGTTGCATTGTTTACAAACTATAGTTTCACAGCACTGACGTCGCTATAATACAATGTTGTTGCTGTGTCCAATGAAGAGCCTCAGATGTCTCCATACATCTCTATCACAGCAGTCGCAATGTCCACTATCTTGGGTGTGTAAAGCTGCTGCTCTGGGTCCATGTCAATTTTATGTTGTTGTGTCCAATGAAGAGCCTCAGATGTCTCCACACATCTCTATCACAGCAGTCCCAATGTCCACTATCTTGGGTGTGTAAAGCTGCTGCTCTGGGTCCATGTCAATTTTATGTTGTTGTTGTTGTTGTGTCCAATGAAGAGCCTCAGATGTCTCTACACATCTCTATCACAGCAGTCGCAATGCCCACTATCTTGGGTGTGTAAAGCTGCTGCTCGGGGTCCATGTCAATTTTCTGTTGTTGCTGTTGTGTCCAATGAAGAGCCTCAGATGTCTCCATACATCTCTATCACAGCAGTCGCAATGTTCTCTATCTTGGGTGTGTATACTGTATTGTTGTTGTTGTTGTCGTGTCCAATGAAGAGATCAGATGTCCCCATGCATCTCTATCACAGCAGTCGCAAGATCCTCTATCTTGGGTGTGTAAAACTGCTTCTCTGGGTCTACAATTCAATATTTTGGCTTTTAAAACTCTCATGAAGTCTAGAGCACAGTAACGAGCAATTCTCGGCCTGACAAGTAAGCTATCTAACAGACAGCCGTTGTCTAACCGCCTACAATATTGTGACGAAGAAATAATTTATTAATTAAATTATTCAATGAAACTATTCAACAGATTATATAAATATATATTAATCTTTTATGTAAAATAATTATCAAAATATCTCTTTGCTTGCTTGCTCAAGATTCTCTAGCTGTAAATAGTTTTTGCTGACTTGTTAATAATTGCCGACTTGTCGCCGTGACGTCATCAATAAATACTTTTACATCTTAGGATATTTCAAGGCTTGATTTCTACGCTACAACTGGTGAAGAAGCTGGATCGATACCCATTCAGAAAAAAACGTAAAATTGATTCGGTTGAGCAAGAAGAAACAACCATGACCATCAAGAAAGAAGCAACAAATCAGGTAGGTTCATTTTTTATACAACATCTACCTAGAAACCCCTCAATGTTCTCTGGTGAGGGTTCTGAAGATCCCCATAACTGGTTGAAAAAGTATGAACGTGTGGCGAAGCATAACCAATGGGATGAAACACTTTGTCTCGCCAACGTTTACTTTTATTTGACCGGCACTGCTCTCAAATGGTTTGAGAACAATGAGGAGAGCATCCTGACATGGACGGAGTTCATGTCCCAGTTAAAATCAGTTTTCGGAAAAAACGAAAACTTGAGGTTACGAGCAGAGAAAACCTTAAAAACTCGCGCACAATTAAAAGGTGAAAGCACCGAATTTTATATTCAAGACGTCCTGCGCCTCTGCAAAGAGGTAGACCCTCATATGAATGAGCAAGATAAAATATCCCATTTGATGAAAGGGATAGCAGAGGAGCTCTACCAGGCACTTCTCCCAAGAGATGCACATACCACTCAACAATTCGTCACCGAGTGTCGCCGCATTGAAGCGCTACATTGTAAGCGAGTGACCCCAACCAGGTACGAGCGACTACCAAATGTGGCGTCTCTCAGTGATCATGATGACAGGGCAGATCTGTCATCTATGATTAGGCAAATAGTTCGCGAGGAGGTACAGCGAGCATTAGCCTCTCCTAGAGAAGAACCAGAAATTTCTGCAATTGAACATATGGTGCAGCAAGAAATTGAAAAACAATTGCGCCAATTTCTAGAAGTGTCCCTCAAAATAGAGCGCTAAGGCCATTACCAAGCCCTAGGTACGAGTTCCAACCCAGAAATTCCCAACCTAGACCGCAGCAGCCAAAACAATTAAACGGAAGACGCGATACCAACGAATGGCGAACCACGGAAGGTAAGCCAATCTGTTTCCACTGCGGACGCCCTGGCCACGTCGTGCGCTACTGCCGTGACAGGAGGAGAGAATATGAAGGAGAACAAACTTGGAATTACAAACAGAGAGATAGGCTAGAGCCTAGAACATTCTATAATTCTCGGAGCAGCCAAGAGCCCAACGACGACCTGCCAAGAGAAAATAGACGCCGCTACCGAAGCCCCTCTCCTCACACTGGCCGAAAAGGACAATATTCGTCTCCTGATAGAAGAGCCAGCCAGTCGCCTCGCCGTTCCCGTCAGGAAAACTAGAAGATGCGTCCTATTTTGGAGGTAAGGCCGCAAAATTTATAAATCCTCCCTTATCGACTACATTAGAATTAAAAGAAAATTACATAGACATTAAAATAGAAGGAAAAATGACGCGTGCCCTCGTCGACTCAGGAGCCTCATATTCTGTCATTTCTGAGAGGTTCAGACTCAAACTAAAAAAAATAATGTTTGCCGAAACTGACGTCACATTACGAGTAGCCAACGGTAAAATTGTAAGACCAAAAGGACGCTGCACACTGAAACTGGACTTGAATGGACTACAGGAAAGCTTTGAATTTGTCGTTATGGAAGACTGTAGTCACGAAGTTATTCTTGGTTGGGACTTTTTGAAGTTATCTAGGGCGATAATTGATTCAGCTGACGACACACTCTTCTTAGAAAAATGTCTTTTTGAGGATACCCCTAAGAACAGCTCACCTCTCTACTCGGAATTGGAATATAGAATCGAACCCGCCTCTATTCAGTTAATAGAAGTAGCAAGTCGTGACATTCCTAATGACGCAATTGTGGTGGCAGAATGTCGAAAAGAGCTATTGCTGGAAAGAGAACTAACGGCTCCCTCCTCTGTCATTTCACTTACCAATAACCGAGGTAAACTTTGGGTTGTGAATTGGAGTCCATATACGAAACTAATCCCACAGGGGATGCATGTAGCCGATAGTGCTGTCATCGAAGATAGTCAATTATGTACTCTAGCCGATTGTAACCAAGTTGAAACAGAGGCGGAACATTCTGAAGACCCAAAAACCTCGGAATTTTTTATAGATGATTCGCTTGATGAATCTCAAAAAGAAAAATTAAGAAATTTGTTAAAAAACTATACAGATATTTTCGAATTTAATAAAAGAAAACAATTCAAGGACGTCAATGTTAAACACCGAATTAACACTGGAGACCACCTACCGACCAAACAAAGACCTTACCGAGTTGCACCAAGAGAACGCCAAATTATTCAGGATGAGGTAAACAAGATGGAAAAACTTGACATCATTCAGCCCTCTGAAAGTCCGTGGGCCTCACCTGTAGCATTGATAAGAAAAAAGGATGGAAGCTGGAGATTCTGCGTCGATTACCGCCGCCTTAACAAAATAACAAAAAAGGATGTCTACCCTCTCCCAAGGATCGACGACACTTTAGACTGCTTACGGGGAGCTAGATTTTATTCTTCCATGGACCTCCAATCAGGGTACTGGCAAATCAACGTAGAAGAATCGGACCGTGAGAAGACAGCATTTATAACTCCAGATGGACTGTACGAGTTCAAAGTAATGCCATTTGGGTTATGTAATGCTCCAGCTACCTTCGAACGAATGATCGATAATCTTCTGAAGGGTCTTAAGTGGACTATTTGCTTGTGTTACCTCGATGACATCATCGTTTTTTCAGATGGCTTTGAAGAACATCTAAGACGCCTTCAACTTGTATTAAATTGCCTTAAGAAAGCCGGATTATGTCTCAATTCCAAGAAATGCAAGTTTGGTGCAAAAACTATCACGGTTCTTGGACATGAGGTGAGTGAAAATGGAATTCGTCCCGACCAAGAAAAGATTCGAGCAGTCCGCGACTTCGCTACGCCAAGGTCATTGAAGGAAGTTAGAAGTTTTCTTGGCCTTTCATCCTACTACCGCCGCTTCATACCCCATTATGCCCACGTAGCCCAACCCTTGAATGACCTTTTGAAGAAAGACTCAGCATTTAATTGGAACCAGGAAGAGCAAAATGCATTTGAAGCTCTCAAGTCAGCGTTAATTTCCGAACCCGCTCTTGGACATTTTGATTACTCATCCCCAACCGAAATACACACTGACGCAAGCAACTACGGAATAGGAGCAGTATTAGTGCAGATACAAAAGGGAAAGGAAAGAGCCATTGCTTATGCATCCAGAACCTTAAATAAGGCAGAAAAAAATTATTCAACCACAGAAAGGGAATGCCTTGCCATCATTTGGGCTATCAATAAATTCCGACCATATGTCTTTGGACAGCCGTTCACTATTGTTACAGACCACCACTCTTTGTGCTGGCTGACCAACCTCAAAGACCCATGTGGGAGGTTAGCAAGATGGGCACTTCGGCTGCAAGAGTTTGACGTCACTGTCGTGTATAAGAGCGGAAGGAAACATCAGGACGCAGACTGCTTATCAAGAAGTCCATTAGAATACAGTGAAGATATGGAGGAAGATATTCCAAGCATAGTGACTTTGCAGAACTTTAGCGAAGAGCAGATGAATGATCAAGCTCTTAGAAAAATTGCTGACCAATTACAAAGTACTCCTAATAATACCTTTGTAAAAATCGATAACACGCTCTACAGAAAAAATTATGATCCAATGGGGAAACCATGGCTTTTGGTGGTTCCACGCCATTTAAGGCAGGAATTACTGAAAAATTTCCATGATTCACCCACTGCTGGTCACCTCGGATTTACTAAAACCTATGACCGAATAAGAAAAAAGTATTACTGGCCCGGAATGTATAGAACGGTTAGAAAGTATGTGGCACACTGTTCAGATTGTCAGAGGCGTAAACATCAGCCCCAACTCCCCTCAGGGCACTTACAGCCAATACCTGTTCCTGAAGTTGCTTTTGAAAAGGTAGGAATGGATCTCCTGGGGAGATTTCCAACATCAGAAGGTGGCAACCGTTGGATTATTGTATGTACGGACTACCTAACGAAATATGCGATAACTAAAGCCCTACGCACAAGTGAATCCATGGAGGTTGCCAAATTCTTCATTGAAGATGTCATCTTAAAGCACGGCGCGCCGAGGGAATTAATCACGGATAGAGGAAGGAACTTCACATCTTCAATGATAAGTGATCTGAACAACCAGTGCAGAATAACCCATCGGAAGACGACCGCCTATCACCCCCAGACAAACGGCCTCACGGAGAGGTTGAATAAGACCATAGCAGACATGCTGTCCATGTATGTAGATGTCAACCAGAAAGATTGGGACAGGATTCTTCCATTCGTTACATTTGCATACAACACAGCAAAACAAGAGTCAACTGGGTTCACCCCATTTTTCCTTGTACACGGGCGTGAAGCCGAGACTCCACTGGACGTGTTATTCCCCAAGTTATTGCCAGAAGACGACGATTTCATCCAAACTCTAGGGGCAAGAGCCGAAGAAGCACGAAAACTGGCACGTATCCACTCCATGAGATCTCAAGATAGCAATAAACAACGCTATGACGCCCATCACAGAAATATAATTTATCAGCCTGGAGATCTTGTATGGATCTTTATCCCTGTGCGTAAAGTGGGATATTCGGAGAAACTAATGAGACGTTACTTCGGCCCATACAAAGTAACCCGAAAAATATCTGATGTGACCTATGAAGTTGAAACATTCGGAAACCAGCAAGGTCGTCGTAAAACAAAAGATTTAGTTCACATTTGTAGGATGAAACCATATTTAAACCCAGAGGACCAGGAGGACCACCTAGAAGAGGACCCAGAAGATGACTCGACAAACTTCCAGGAAGAAGACATCCCCACTGAACGAACACAACAACCACAGACCCGCGTAGAGATCTCAGGCCCTATCACCCGTTCTCGAGCCTTGAGACTGAGGATGTAAGTCTCCTTCTGAGCATCGGGTCGATGCTCTTTATAGGAGGAGGCTATGTGACGAAGAAATAATTTATTAATTAAATTATTCAATGAAACTATTCAACAGATTATATAAATATATATTAATCTTTTATGTAAAATAATTATCAAAATATCTCTTTGCTTGCTTGCTCAAGATTCTCTAGCTGTAAATAGTTTTTGCTGACTTGTTAATAATTGCCGACTTGTCGCCGTGACGTCATCAATAAATACTTTTACATCTTAGGATATTTCAAGGCTTGATTTCTACGCTACAATATGTTTATTATACACCATTAAATTATCACAGATAGTTTATCAACCATTCGTATATCTGTAACTTCAATCAATTCTAATTAAAATTTTATTAAGAAATAGTCGATGTTTTAATTAATTAATTAAGCACGTTGAAAAGCGATTATCACTTGAAAGCTAACATTTTGAAAATAAAAAAGAGGAAAGTGTGAAGATATTTAAGCAGTTTTTTAAACGCCTTTCACGCAATTTAACCTTAAATCATTAACAATAGTAGATCAAGCAGTATGATAAAGTAAAATGGCGAAACCACTGGTAGAATTCAACACTGATGAGCCCTCCCAATATTTTCCATCGCAATAAGAACAGTAGAATTTTTTTTTATTTTGACAAAAATAAAATTTTTATTCTAATTTGTTTCATTTCTTGTATATATATGCTGCGCTAATTCCATATGTGCATAGCGACAGTGTCCAAAAGATTTAAAAGTGTCTTCTCAGAAGAATATTTAATAGCCTACATAAATGGATCAACTTCAAAGCTAAGCAATAAGGAATTACAAAGACACTGACAAAAGAAGACAGCCATGAAAGTGCACCAAGACACTTTTTAAAAAATCAATTTTATAATAAAGTTTTCTTTGTTAGCCAATTAGCCAATAGCAGCGATGGAAGATTCATTCATCAGACGAAAAAGGCGGAGTTGTTAGAAACCAACTGAATGGACTTTGTCAAAAATAAATGAAGAAAGAGAAAATGATGGAATTCCTTCTTTCTAAACGTTTTTCTTTAACAAAGAGAATATATCTAGAAAATTTTAACACCAAATATTCATTTAAAAATCAATTATTTAATCAATTTTTAAAAATGTATATATATTTGCACACATTCCAGTATTGTCTAGTTGGAAATAAGAAACATACAGGAATATAGGTTTATTCTCGATATATGAACCAAAAGATGCCACATTGATATATGACAACCTGTTTTTTTTTTTTTTTCTCTCTTCTCTCACTTCTTCGTCTGTCAAATATATTCTACTTTATTGTATTTTAAAATTATTGGGGCTAGAAGACCATACCTGAAATGGCCAATTAGCCCGGAAATGAAGAAGCGAAGTATCTTAAAATGGATGACAAAATTCCAGAGTAAAGTTGGAGGAAGATGAGTGGGGGATGGCCCTGTGTTGTCAGGAGGGGCAGGCGCCAAAAACAGCATTCCTGTGTGGGGGAGGACAGAGTCTGGTGACATCTGCGGCAAGAAGAAGACGTGGGGAGTTGTCTCCAGGGAGTGTGACCGTATGGGTTATCCTGTAAGGATCTGTACAGTGTGGAGCGGAACGTTTCACAAGAGGACATCCACGGCGCCAATAATTCTTCTGACGGGGAGGTTGAAGGCAAGTCCCACTTATTGTACTCCTGTTTAGTGCCACGTACAATAAAGCGATAACTTTTGCTGGATCCCTTCAAACTCACGTGTGTATCTTTGTGGCATCCTGATTAAACAAAGAACACGAGCAGCGTCTGGGTACGACGTAACAGTATGTTGGAAGAAAACAAACTCTTGGTCAATAGCAGTTGCACACTTTTGTAGTAATTTTTACGCCTGTATATATATTATTATAGAGATTATATATTGATTGTTTAATATTTAAAATGGAAACCAGCCCATGTTGGAATAGAGAGCAATGAACAGGCTGATGGCCTAGCGAAGGAAGGACGAAAACAGGCACTGGAAACTAGTTCAATAACATTGAAAGAAGCAAATACAAAAGCAAAACTTATTACAAAAACCAAAATACCCCAGCCCACATACAACCTCAACATTAAAAGAGAATTAACAATTTCAAGAATCAGACTCAGGACATTTTAAAGGAATGAAGATAATCCCAGGCATGACTAGATCCTACAGGAACTGCAATAACTGTCACAACACCCAACTCACTCCGGACCATATATACAGTTGCCTGACCATCCTTGCAGCCCTCTATATGGCAGACATCAATACAGAAGAGGACATCCATACGGACAAGGCACCTCAGTTGGCCGGTATTGTGATCAGGGTGCCTGGACCGATCTGATCTGCTCCATGGAGAAGACACTACCGCCATATTTAACTTTTTTTTAAATGGATCTCTTGACTTGGTTTTAAATAGAGAATCGATGGTGTAGCTATTTCACTACTTGAATCATGCTGCTTGCTTGAGAGAAAGGGAAGTGTCGACAGCCTACAAAATACCAATAAACCAGCATCTATAGAATAGAGAGATACAAGGGGCCAACCTCATCTTCTCCGGTCAAATTCGAAATTATTCAAAGCCAACACTACTTCAAATCTCTATTCATGATCAAATTGTGAGAAACGTTTAAAAATACAAAAACATATTTTCTCACATAATTTCTATTTTAAAATGCTAGCTTTCAATCGACAATCGCTCATCGACAATATCTTACAAGAAATTTTATAAAAATTACATTTCAGTTGTAAATATCCACGCTGCGTGCGTATGTATTTATAAACACCTTTTGAGAGATATAGTCGATGTTTTTTTATTAAGCCTGTTGAAGAGCGATTATCGCTTGAAAGATAACATTTTAAAATTAAAATAAACTCATTGTGAGAAATATGTTTTTTGTAGTTTTAAACTTCTTGAAATCTCAAATTTATTTAACTATTTCAAAATAAAAAAAAATATCAGACGAAGAAAACGACAAACATTTAAGCTGTAAAACAACATTAAGAAGGCTCTAAGACATTGTCAACCAAGAACGTCAGATAGATGTGACACTACCGTGGAATGTACTTGGTTGCTGTGGCCCAGTGAGGTGGTGTGGAGACTGTACTAATGGAGACTGAGAATGAACTACAGTTGTTGAGGGTTGCTTCTCTGTGACTGAGAGATAACTGAAGACAACAAGGAATGAGTGACTCGCAACCTTCACAAATTGGGGATTTGAAGCTGGACTCAAAGGGATGACAGATGTAAGTAATAGCTTTACATCTCACTTTTATACCGTGGAATGTACTGTCCTAGCTGGAGATATAGGATCTATTTAAGGAAAACGGAGAATTGGATAAGTTATGTGTATATAAGAAATATAATCTATTTTCGATGCGTTTGATTCTTTTTGAAATAAACAAATTTCTATTGCCCTTACTGTAATGATAAAATAATGGGAGGGTCTGGTTTATCATTATTTTATCATTGCAGTAAGGGCAGTATATTTTTTTATTATTATTCAAAAAGAATCATACGCATCAAAAATAAACAATACTTAAAATTATACCGCATAAGTTTCTTTTCTATGAAAAATCAATATTTATTTTAAAGAGAAGTATTTACTATTTCTAACTTTTTGAATGAAGTATGAGAGGGTGAAAATATGAAGAGTAATGGCGAACGGGAAAAATAAAAATTATTATAAGTTACTTTAAGTATTATTTACGAACGGAGAAATAACGTCCAGGGTAGCCTAGTGGACATGGCACCTGCCCGGTAAGCAGAAGGTTGTGGGTTCGATTCCCGCCCCTGGACACTTTTATTTTTCCCGTTCGCCATTACTCTTCATATTTTCACC
>CP092873.1:67472580-67903182 GCA_030710605.1 Cordylochernes scorpioides | reverse complement strand
AATAAACCAAACTTCTACTGTCCTTACTGCGATGAAAAAATATTGGGATATATAGTTCTGAAAATAGAGCAATCCATATTTAAATATTTAGATAATAAAAATATATTAGATAGAATAAAATATTTATTTGCCGATATTTCGGTTGGCTGAACGCCAACCTTTATAAAGGCATTACATTTTTATATCCTTGTAATGTAAATAATATATAATATAATAATAAAAAATAATAAATGTAATGCCTTGATAAAGATTGACGTTCAGCCAACCGAAATATTGGCAAATAAATATTTTATTCAATCCAATATATGCCTTTTTATTATCTAAATATATATATTAGATAGTAAAAAGGCATATATTGGATTAAATAAAAGATTTATTTGCCAATATTTCGGTTGGCTGAACGCCATCCTTTATCGAAGCATTACATTTTGGTATACACAAAACTCAGTGCCGCATAGTGTTATAATATCACAGTTGAAATAATTTTAAAAAATACAAAGTAGGTGGGGAAAATTTGTGCATGAAAAAAATATTATAAAAATAGGAATAAGAAGTGAAAAAAAAGGTGTTAAAAATAAAAATATTAAATATTTATTTAAAACGTCCAAAACGAAAAAGCCTTTTTTTGGTGCAGACGATGCCGGAAGTTGGGTGGGTAACCTTGAGGGCGCCATTTTTAAAGGTCGCGGGCGGATTAGGTGGCGTTAATTAGCTACTCAACTCTAGTTACGTCATTATTGATTGGATGGTTTTTAATAATAAGGTCTCATTTAATATTTTATTAGACAGCCTTTAAAGATATATAGATTTTTAAATTAAATAAAACACACATTTAGTGGAATTCGCTACATTGGTTTACGTTTTAAGTAAATATTAATGTTTTTATTGAAAGTTTTTTTTTTTACTATTATTTTACAGACTTAGGTTTATTTTAGAATTAATTGTATAAAATACTAGGCATATATATATATATAACATATTTTAAAAGAAAGATAATAAAGTTTCAAATATTTATCATAAATTGAAATAAATTCTTTTAAATATTTTTTTTCTATTATCTTTTTTTTTTTTTTTTTTTTACTAAAATCGTGATAATTTGTATTTATCACATTTTATCGAAGAATTACACTTTATAAAAAAAATCGCTTAAAGTATCTTTAAATACCTTTAAGAAAGTTTTTTTTTTTTTATGGATTAAAAGATAAATATATAGCCAAGGCTCCTTGAACGCAGAACCTAAGTGTTGAAGGATTCTATAGCAATATATCTGTAGCAGTATTTGATTTAAGAGTTCGATGGTATTCAGTTTTAAAAACAATTTTTAAAAAGGATATCTTTCTTATGAAGAAAAAAAACACAAATTTATTTTAGAAATTTTGCATACCATTCTTTAAGAATTCTTATTTGAAAACAAATATAGAATTAGAGAGTAAAAATACATATATTGAATTGAATAATCCAACTGTTGATAGAAAGTCTAAGCCTTTCTATTGTTCTTGCTAGGCGAAGCGCGTCGATACCAAAACTGGTTGAAATCGTTCTGAAAATAGAGCAATCCATATTTAAATCATTAGATAGTAAAAAGGAATATATTGGATTGAATATTATAAAGAATTATAAGGCGTGTGCCATTTATATATAATATATGGAAGAATTTAAGCACGAATGTTTCTTTTAAATATTATCGGGCATGGCCTAGACGATGACGCCCTGGCGTCTGCCAAGACACACATCTATAGGTACTTCCTCGGCGTGAAACTGAGGAATGTTCAAGAAGACCTTGTCTGGAGGAGGACTCTCTCAAGGTGGGGAAGCCTTCCTTGCTGAAGAAATTTATGGTGGTGCTTATCTCCATGGTTAAACCAATTCCTGAAGTCCACTCCTCTCCAATTTTGCGATCGTAGTTATAGGCCTGGAAAATAGGTCCTCTATTGTCAGTTCTGATCATAACAAGATATGTTCCGGTGAAGATTCCTCACTATTGCATTTCAAGCAGTTATTGAAGGTTTTTTGTCCATTTTGAAATTTTAAGGTTTTATATGGCCACTTCTTAGTCTTGCTAAAGCTGTTTATTGATTTCTATTGAGTTTTTGAAAATCTTCTAATTGTTTCAATGGTTTGTACCAGTGATGATTTGGATAAATTTGTACACATATACAACTATATATATTCCCCTACATTTTATATACTCTTTATTTACTATTTTATCATATATTTTTCCACCTTTGTAACAATTGATTAGAAGAATCAATAAAAATTGTTTAAATTGCCTATATATAGGTGAAACGTTATCGCCTTATAATTAATTATGCCTAACTGGCCTTGTACTTATTGTTTACGGAAGAGCGTTGTTCGATGCAAATATTTGTGTGTAATTCTAATGTCCTAAAAGCTTATGTCCATTATATAAGCAGAATTGTCCAATAGTTATAAAAGAAATAATTATATATCTGAACAAGTTTTTATTGTTATTTTTTTATATTTTATTCCCTCAAAAAAGGTTTGAAGCTATGAGTACTCCATTTAGTTCTAAACCTGAGCTTGTGGATCAAAACTTGGCAGCTACAATAAGTATTACTTGTTGCAAGCTATTCTTAATATTTTGAATAAATTTCCTTATAGTGCTGTGTTGGCCTCTTGTGTGTATGAAAATGCGTATTTTTCAATACTATTTATTATTTTGAAAATAGAGCAATCCATACTTAATTCATTGGATAATAAAAGGCATATATTGGATTTAATAAAATATTTATTTTGCCAATATTTCGGCTGGCTGAACGCCAACCTTTATCGAGGCATTACATTTTTGTAATACAAAAATGTAATGCCTCGAAAAAGGTTGGCGTTCAGCCAGCCGAAATATTGGCAAAATAAATATTTTATTAAATCCAATATATGCCTTTTATTAACTATTTATTATGTGAGCAATAGTTAACCAGGAATTATTTGAAAAAGTAAAAATAAAATAAATAAGAAATAAAGATTATTTAGAGATTGTACATAAAGTATCAGCCCGTTGAAGAACAGTATATTTGCTCGAAAGCTTGCAAATTCAAAATTAAAAGTAACTTTTTACCTAAATACTATTTATTATTTTAAAATTTCTATCTACAAACTTACCCACACACTTTAGTGAAAAGTTAACTTGAGAATGAAAGAAAGAACCTACATTAGAATTATAAATCAATTCTATAACAACGGGGCGCGTGGAGTAAAAAAAAAAAACAAAAACAATTAACAAAAAAACTTGGAGATATTGTTTTCTTAAAAATAGGCCAAATGACAGTGATGACAGTAAAAAAAAAAAAAAAACTTGAGATTTTTTAAAACGCAATCAAGACTATGTGAAAAAAAAATAGTCAGCATGAAACCTAAAAGGACTAAACCTAAAAAAGACCGATAATTTAAAAAGCACGAGGCAATTTGCAAAATTACTTGAAATAAACATAATTAGGAACTCCCCCAAAAAAGAGACAATTTTTATCTCCCTAAAAAAGCAGGCCAGTTTTAGCCATTAATAAGTCATTACCCTAGAGTCGGTGGGAGAATATGTAACAGAGATGAGGAAGCTATGCAAATTTTTATAGATGACGGTCTATATTCGGGGATAGACAGGATGTTTCTATGAGCATGGCGGAGGCGCAAAAATACACAAGCCAAACTGGTCTTAAGTGAAAACGTGTAAAGCCAATAGACCAATGGTAAGCTAATACAAGAATCTTCAGAAACTATTATAGACACGATGAAATTTTAAAATTAATTTTTAAATTCTTTTATTTTTAAAAGTCCTGGGGTTCCCCCAGAGGTCTTTTTTGGAGGATTTGATAAATGATATTTACATAACTTCAAATGACAACTATCTAACATATACGATTTAATTTTACAATTGAATATGAATTAGAAGAAAACTAAAAGTTCTATTATGGGCAGATTGTGAGAAAGATTAAAATTATGATACATAGATGTGTCATTCAACTTTAGATACCAAACGAACCATCCAACAATGTATTGATAGCGGAAGAGAGCGAGGTCACCTTGGAGCCCGTGGGATTGAGAAGCGCCCACGATTGCCTTAAGTAGCTCGGTAACAACGAACCTCCAGCTGAGGGTGTTTTACAGCCTCTACAGATCCTTTATTTACAATCTAATACAACAACAACAAGCTTTATTAAGACCTTTCAGTCTTATACAGATTCTCCGAGCAGAAATGTAGGGGTACATGCTGGAATAACAGTTATAGTACCAGTAATCAGCAATGTACAACAACAAAAAGCTTTATTAAGACCTTTCAGTCTTATACAGATTCTCCGAGCAGAAATGTAAGATACATGCAGGAATAACAGTTATATTATCAGTAATCAGCAATGTACAACAACAACAAGCTTTATTAAGACCTTTCAGTCTTATACAGATTCTCCGAGCAGAAATGTAGGGTACATGCTGGAATAACAGTTATATTATCAGTAATCAGCAATGTACAACAACAAAAAGCTTTATTAAGACCTTTCAGTCTTATACAGATTCTCCGAGCAGAAATGTAGGGTACATGCTGGAATAACAGTTATAGTACCAGTAATCAGCAATGTACAACAACAAAAAGCTTTATTAAGACCTTTCAGTCTTATACAGATTCTCCGAGTAGAAATGTAGGGGTACATGCTGGAATAACAGTTATAGTACCAGTAATCAGCAATGTACAACAACAAAAAGCTTTATTAAGACCGTTCAGTCTTATACAGATTCTCCGAGCAGAAATGTAGGATACATGCAGGAATAACAGTTATAGTACCAGTAATCAGCAATGTACAACAACAAAAAGCTTTATTAAGACCTTTCAGTCTTATACAGATTCTCCGAGCAGAAATGTAGGGTACATGCTGGAATAACAGTTATAGTACCAGTAATCAGCAATGTACAACAACAAAAAGCTTTATTAAGACCTTTCAGTCTTATACAGATTCTCCGAGCAGAAATGTAGGGTACATGCTGGAATAACAGTTATAGTACCAGTAATCAGCAATGTACAACAACAAAAAGCTTTATTAAGACCTTTTAGTCTTATACAGATTCTCCGAGCAGAAATGTAGGATACATGCTGGAATAACAGTTATATTACCAGTAATCAGCAATGTACAACAACGAGCTTTATTAAGACCTTTCAGTCTTATACAGATTCCCCGAGCAGAAATGTAGGGTACATACAGGAATAACAGTTATAGTACTAGTAATCAGCAATGTACAACAACAAAAAGCTTTATTAAGACCTTTCAGTCTTATACAGATTCCCCGAGCAGAAATGTAGGGTACATACAGGAATAACAGTTATAGTACTAGTAATCAGCAATGTACAACAACAAAAAGCTTTATTAAGACCTTTCAGTCTTATACAGATTCTCCGAGCAGAAATGTAAGATACATGCTGGAATAACAGTTATATTATCAGTAATCAGCAATGTACAACAACAAAAAGCTTTATTAAGACCTTTCAGTCTTATACAGATTCTCCGAGTAGAAATGTAAGGTTACATACAGGAATAACAGTAATAATATCAGTAATAAAAATTGTTATTATTATCTTTTTTTTTTTAAAGATAATCACATAAATCTTCAAATTAAAGATACTTCGGCCAGTAAATATTTTTATTACCTCGACGTTTCGACAAAAATCTTTTGTCCTCTATCTTTACGATAATCACATAAAGTTAAAAAAAAAAAAAAGGTGTACAATGTGGGATTCGATCCCGGTTCATGGCTGTAGGAAACAAACGGTTTACACCGCTAGCCACCGACTCTGCTATAAGCTAATAATTATGTACATACTTGCATATTGGTCTAAAAAACGAAAGGCCATCTTTCCCATCAACATACGCTTAAACCAAGGGCCATCTCCGCAAACTTAGCAGCTCAGTTCGGTGACAATGCCACTACACCAGCTTTTTCACAAAATATTTTCAATTTTATTTATAAATATTCCACCTCATCTTTGTATTCCTGAAGTTTGAAAACTTACACCGGATAAAAACGCGAGTTTTGACTTAATATACTCCATATTCCGGGCATATCTTCTCAATAAATCGACTTTTATGAGAATTCTAAACTATTATAGACGCGTATGATTCTTTTTTTTTTAATTAAACAATTATTAACTGTCCTTATTGCAATGGAAAATTAATGGGAAGGCCTGGCTCATCAGTGGTGAACCTTCCCAGCGGTTTCGCCAGTTTAATCTATCATACCGCTGTTATATTGCATTTTTCGGTTTTCCTTTTATACCGATACTGACCTCTTGGAAATTGAATTTTTTCAATCTGAGGGGGAAAACAATGAATTAGTTCAAGATTGAAACGTTGATTCATTGTCGAATTGTAGATAATAAAAGACGAAACTGGTTGAAAATTGAGTTTTGAATACCGGCAGCAAATGAAGGCTTAAAATCTGAAATATGAATAAGTCAAAAATATATTCAATATTTTAAACTTATTCCAAGAAATAAAGCAGGTATAAGTTGATTCCTGGCGGGAATCTAAAGATACAACCAAATATCCACTAAACCCTGTGTATAAGTTTTTTTCTTATTTTCTTTTTTGTTGTTGTTTTTTTCTTATCCCTAGTACACGTGGTACAGGCCATGATAATCATGGTGGGTAGACTGCTTTTACTGTAAGTGCACTACATGTCTACACATGTGAAAGACATTTTGACTTTACACTTACAAATGTTCCAGAGTCCCGTTTGGTTATTGCACTCGCTGGTGGGATTGGACTTTTCCAAGAATCGGAGGCCATTTGAGTATATATATTTTTTTTATCAGAAAAAAGGTGCCCAATGCGAGAATCGAACCCGGGTCGTAGCGGTCGAAAACCAACGGTTTAGACCATCCTTCCACCGACCCCCCTTTGTATCATTTCAGTAAGGGCAGTAGAAAATTGTTTAGTTTTTAAAAAAGAATCATACGCGTCTATAAAAGTTTCGAATTTTCATAACAGATGGCGCGCTAATGTATATAATTTAAGAAAAAGGCATCTCCTTATCGTGCAACTGAAAGTTGCTGATGGCTTGTGCCATCTATCGGGATAAATATCAACTATTCGTGTTGATTTTTTTAATTATGTGTATAATATCACATTTGTACTATTTTTCATAATTAAAAATCAACGAGAATAGTTTATATTTATTCCGATAGATGGCGCAAGCCATCAGCAACTTTCAGTTGCACGATAAGATGCTTTTTTTTCTTAATTTATGCACCTTATCCCAGTACAATATCACATTTGTACTATTTTCTCACAAAGTATATAATGTCAGTGTATTTTTTTTTTAAACACAAATTTGACCTTTTTCGTGATATTCCCTTTTATATCAAGGGGACAAGGGAAGTTGGACAGGGTTGTGCAAGGTGGATTATCATTAGTATTGATGGCAATAAGAAGTACTCTCATCAAGATTTCACTGCTAGCTCCCACACCACAGCATTGTTCCGGAATATACCATAATATTTATGATATGATTTATTTTTAAAATATTCATACCCGCCAAAAATTGTTTTAGTACCATGAGAATAGCGTGATTGTATTACATCGACACAGGCTGGATTCTTCTTGAAATGTCCTGTCGCATGTGCTATGACTGAGGCAAGCCAGTGACAATTCAGCCCGGTAAATCCGGACCCGTTAAATCCGGCCATGATCTTACAGACAGACTTAACCAACGACTGAAATCCAGAGACGTGTCAAAACATTTATAGAAAATGCAAATTCAAAAATATTGTGGCGAAGAAATAATTTATATTTTATTATTTAATTATTCAATGAAAATATATTAAACAGATTTATTACTTTATATTTGTAAAATCATCTTTTAGTTGCCTAGCTTGCTTGCTCGATATTCTTTAGCTGTAGATAGTTTGAATAAATTATATACATAAAAAAATAAGTAATAAAAGAAGGTGAAGAGATGGGCTGGTTTGACAATGAAGAATTCTCGACGTCCGCTTCGTTCTTGTCGAGGTAGCTTCCCCATTGTCCACCAGCTTTCTATTAGGTACTGGTGAACTTTGTGGAGGCCGCAGAAGCCGACTCCAGTTGTCGACTAGTCGTACTGACGTCATCAATAAATACTTTTACATCTTAAGATATTCCAAGACTTGATTTCTACGCTACAATATTTTATTGACATTCTTATTCAATTGATACAAATATTAAAGAGAATTACGAAAATTGATGAGAGTTTACAATTAGGTGATAAAATATAAAAAAACTGTTCTCAGAAAGGGACTATCTTGTCCTCCTCCAGACAAGGACAGGATCCCTCAGTTCAATGTTGAGATGATACTCATAGAGACATGGCTTGGTAGATACCATATCAGAGACGCCATTTATAGAAACACATTCTGACTTTCCAATTAACAGATATTCCCAGAGCGAGAAGAAAAACAATAATTATTTTTACAGGCGCCAAACACACACAATCATGACGTCATCCGTGACGTGTTTGGTCAACCACCAGGACGACACTTGTGTTTATATTTAGATACGTCAGGGGGGCGTGGTTTACGTTAGCTTGTGACGTCATTGGTTTATTTTTACATCCCCTCCGTTACAGTTGGGGATGCCAAATAAAAGTGGGAGAAATCTCCAGGTTTTTTTGAAGGGGATAGGGAGAGGTAGAGATAAATGTATAAATAATTAATAAGTAAAAAATACATTTTCTAAAAATATATTTTATTTAAATGTATTAAAAAGGAGGAAAATAAAATATTTTATCTTGTGTCATTGAACAATTAGATGTATCTGAGTGAAAATAAAAGCGGTGGGGGACGATCATGAATTTCGAACCTAATGTGATTTAATATGTATCAGCTGATTTTTATAAGTGTTTGCTATTTTTTTACCTCTTCTCTAAATATGATAGCTTAAAACCCTAATATGATTGAGTGGAGATATGAAAGAAGAAGAGGAAAAACTCGCGTTAAAAATTGTGTTGTAAGTTATGTTTGAATCTCCCCATATCTTGTCCAATCTAGAGAAGACATTCGATTTTCTTGTTGTCTCCTTTGTCATTGTCAATAATATTGATTTGTCTGTCTCCGCCTGTCAGCTTTTCGTTACAAGATAACAAAAAAATACACGAAACGGATTTTGTTAACGATTTTGTGACAAGATAAATTGTAACCATCTTATAACCATTAGTCGTAAATATAGCTAGTAGTTTTGTATACTCTCCTTGGATAATTATTTTTTACTAAATACACCCATCCCCCGATTTACACGGTCTTTTTTTACACGTTTTCGCTTTTACACGGTTTTCCAAATAAGTTTTTTTTTTTTATCGCACTATATAAATGCTACTGTGATTGAACACATGCGCTGTGTACACATCTCACGAGGAATCCCGAGCTTATGTGCTGACTACACTTCTGTGTACACCTATCCCCCGATTTACACGTTTTTCTCAGGAACGTATCTACCGTGTAAATCGGGGGATAGGTGTATATGTAGCATATCTGGATGATTTTTTGACACGAGTTAGGTCTGGAAGGAGTTTCGACCTCGCAATATACCTTGTCACAACATTCTCTCTCGACCTATCTGAGTGAAACTTTGACATCTCATAGAGTATTTCAAGTCGCGCATCTATAAGTACTTCCTCGGTGTGGAACTGAGGAGTGTTCAAGAAGACCTTGTCTGGAGGAGAACTCTCTCAAAGTGGGGAAGTATTCCTTGCTGAAGAAATGTGTACATATACAACTATACATACAGTAGAACCTCCCTGTAAAGGACACCTAATTACAGAGACAAAACGTCCTTTAGAGAGAAGTGTTCTCTTACCAGAGAGTTGCTTAATGGTAAAATTGTGTAAATAACTACTGTCCTTTATAGAGAGCTGTCCTCTATAGCGTGATTGTCCTCTCATAGAGGTTCTATTGTATTTCCCTACATTTTATCTACCTTTTATTTACTCCTTTATTATATTTTTTCTGTAACAATTTATTAGAAGAATCAATAAAATTGTTTAAATTGTCAATTGTCATAGAGTACGTCGGGTCGGAGTAACTGTCATAGTTTTAAAACGCCGAACTATGCAAATTAACTGATTATAGGTTAAAGTTAGAGAATATTCTGTTTATTCCGCAAACGTTGGCACAAAATCTAACCTCTACGGATGAAAGTTTACCACTATAAACCAGAGTATGGCAAATAGTTCAGAGTAAAGGGAGTCAGGCATCAACACAGAATTGATAAGAGAATCTGTCCTGTTTGTCTATCATCTTCCGTCGTAGACAACATTAGGGGCCATCCAAGAATCTGCCTGGGGGGCAACAAAAATAAAATAATTAGCTCCCAATTTACATAATCACTTCTCTTTTTTTCCCCTAACCTCCAACCTTACAGTACGTTGTTTAGTAGTTCTACCATCTTGTGTCGAAATGTTGACTTGTCCCCTCTGTTCAAGTATTTGATTGCTATCGCCACCTTTCATAATGTTATCTTTGTATCATGGTACAGTCGATTTAACGGGGGTCGTTGTCCAAGTCTAAATAGAGAAACCGCCTAGAAATATTTATTAACCAATTCTAGAACATGTAAAAAAAGTGGGAACAAAGTCTGACTGCCATGTGGTGGATACCCAACCTACGACAGCAGCTCCCCATCATGGAGACTTATGGACTAAATATAGTCTCCATGACATTGTATAGTTATACAATGGGATAATAATAAAAAACAACATGTAAAAGCTTTAATTTAAAATACTCATATGGATATTTTACAAGGTAGCGAGCAAGAAAGCACGACTCATGCGAATTTAAGTTCTTTACATATGTCTAACATATGCGAAAGTATCGTGTATAGATGTTGTTTCTATTTTTTTGTTCTTTTATTCTTTTTCTGTTCATTTGATTTGTTGGCATTATCCTTGAGGTATAAAAGAATATGTGTAAACACATTCCATGTATATATCTGGTAGATATGGATTTATGTTTGTGTAGTCTAAATTACATTTTATCCTTTTCTTCCTACCCAACCTTTTATTCTATTTTTTTCCATAGCTGGAGGAGAAACATTTCTAAAATTAACGATCTTGATCATATTCCTCATTTTTTTTATTTTAGAGTAATTTGTGATCTTGGAATTGGAAATACTATAGTTGCCTTTTTTACCTGGTAAATCATGACTGTATTTTCCATTCACTTGAATTGTCCTGACAAGATATAGGAGAGGCGGCACATCGTCCTGTTCTACCTTTTTTTAAATGAATTATATTATGATATGACCCGGAATTATATGCAATGGTGGGAGCTAGCAGTAAAACCTAGATGAGAGTGCTTCTTATTGTCATCAATATTAATGATAATCAATCCACTTTGCACAACCCTGTCCAACTTTGTGTTTGTAATAAAGGGGAATATCACGAAAAAAGTCAAATTTGTTTTTTTTTTTTTTAATTGCACAGACATTATATCCAGGTATATTTCAGCCATATTTTGACTAATTTTCATCAATTAAATAACTTTTTAGATAGAAAAACTACATTGTGTACAAAAAAAAAATGTCAATCAATCAAATGTGTTTAGTAACCTTCATAATTGCTTTCCCTAGTGGTAAAAAACCAGATCTACACTAAAATTGGTTTCGATTTATTAGTTAGCACATGATCTTTTAGTTGAAACTCTGATATTTTCATGTGAAAGTTCAATGATTCAGTAATTTTAGAGAAGGGTAACTAACATCGAGTTAAATATTTATATGGATGATACTCAGGGTAGTTCTGACTATTGACTGATGAGAAGGCTATATGTAAGAAAGCCTTCAGAATGACATCGAGGTAGATTATTTTAAAGGTCGGCTACAAACAGCCCGATCAAATAAACCACTAGAGGTGGATCAAGGTAAACTTGTGGGTGGTGGTGGGACTTCCAGATTATTCTACTAGGGCGGAAGTGGCGTGGTCAAGATCGTGAGGAACTCTTCGTGAGCTTATTATCTATTTGTTAATCCCTGGCCGCACGATGTTCTCTCACTCTTCATATAAAGTATAATCCCCTTGTATCGGTAATATATATACAGTAGAACCTCCATGAGAGGACACCTCTTTCATAAAGGACAGTTTTCATTGATAAAATTACCATTTTTACTATTTAGCAACTCTCCGGTAAGAGGACACCTCTCCCTAAAGGACACTTCAGCTCTGCAATTAGGTGTTCTTTACAGGGAGGAGGTTCAACTGTATATATAAACTTGTAAACAGCAAAACGTTTCATATTTTTATATTAACTTTCGAAAAATCACCTTTACCAAAACATTCAATAATCCTGGACGTTTCTCACGTCAACTTTTCGAGCAAAAATAACACAACTGCATTTATTTTTTGCTTAGAAGCTGTTGTAGAGAGTTTCGCTTGTTAGTATCCCCAGATCGGTCGTTATGGAAATATAATAGTTCTAATAACTAACAGCGCACGGCGAAAATGCACAAAAAAAAGTGAATGAAAGCTTTGGTGATATGTTTAAACGTAGGGATGCTCACATGATAGGATGGAATGGCTACCTAAGCTGCACCCCTGACCTACAGCCAATAGGAACCGGTGCATTCTCCATGCACCGAGCGGCCATTTGGTTTTGCCCCTCGTACCCGCCTTTATGGTCAATGGACAATTTTTTTAGTCAGAAGAGCCAAAAATTACAATTTACAAACTTTCAAAGTTTTTTAAAGAGCCACATTTTTTTTTCTTGCCAACAATAAATAGTACTCGCATAAATAATATTTACGTATGGAACTATATAAAGAGCCACAGCTTCACATCCAAAGAAAGAGCCGCATGTGGCTCGCGAGCCGCAGTTTGCCGACCACATGGGGTCGACCAATCAGCCCACAGGCGTCTACGAGAGTTTCATAGCCAGGTTGCTGTCCTCTCCTTCGGACTTGGTTAAATCCGTCCAACGCTCCAATAGGACTCCTTCCCTTTAGCCCTCGTACCCTTAGCTCCCAGTACTCCCTGAATCTGCCGACGAATCAGGGACCTCCGAGGTTGACACGGGGAACCACGCGAAGGCGGGGGGGTGTTACCGCTGTGTGTACTCGGAAAGTTCACAGTTAATCTGATTTAAAATCTTAACGATAAACTACTGACCTAGATGAGGGGGAGGGGGGAATTTCTTCGTCTGATTTGTCCGCCATTTTGAAAATAAACTTTTGGTAGAATGTTGCCAGAACAAACGATATGATTTAAGTTGGAAAACGCCATGTGCAGTAATGTGGTATTTTAAAATGATGTATAGAAAAGTATCGTATTGATAATCATGATGGGTAGTTTATTTTATAAGGTTGTCCCAAAAGTTCGTAAAAATATTATCATTTATATTTTGTAAGTGTTTACGAACTTTTGGGACAACCTTGTAATTCTGAAACTTGGCCCACCTGCTGATTGGCCACCCTTGATATAGAACATCAGAGATTAAATCATTCTTCTTTATAAAAATCTGTTATAATTTTACCAAGGTTACCTATATTACCAAAGGTTGTCCCAAGAGTTCGTAAACACTTGAAAAATATAAATCATTATCATAATATGTTTACGAACCTTATAATTCAGATGTGTCTCCTCAATCTAAGGTTTCTATGGTGATTTAGCCATAGTCGGGTTGTAAGGTGTCTTCCTTGGTCCAATCAACTCTATGTCAATTTTGGTGGCAAATAAGCGATAGTATCCCCTTGCTAATAGTGGGTAGTTAGCGACTGCCTTTTAGAGCATAAGTAACATCTCATATCAACATAAAGCAGTTCGAATTTGATTATCTGTACGCACTGGTGGGATTGGACTGACACAAATATCGCAAAATATATTTCGATAGCTGAAACACTTTTGGTTATAGAATCGGCTGTTATCAACCCTTTTTCTGTGGGATTCAGATGTTAGCAGAAAAAGTTCTATTGGGATAGATACCTTACATCAAAATATCTGTAGGGGCTTTCCGATATTTATAAAAGCTGTTGTTGATGAATAGATCAAAATTTATGTGTGGAAAAAGAATATTTTAAAATGCAATTGTCTTTGTATTTTTAAATAATTCTGTGCTGTTTTTTTTTTTTTTTTGTTACTCTTAAGTAAGCAAAATCCAGTTAACGTAGAATATGAAAAAAAGGGTTGAAAACACAAGGTTGTCCCAAAAGTTCGTAAACACTTGCAAAAAAAACTGAAATACCAATATTATTCGCTGTTATGTATAATGTCTTTGTATTATGTGTAAGGTAATCGTATTATAATGTATTCGCCGTAATAATATTATTCGTCAAGTAATAATTAAAGCAACGTTTTAAGAAAAACACGAACTTTTGGAAGACAACCTTATATTATAAAATCAAAGAGAAACTATGAGAACTAAGAAAAAAATTCTTTAAAATTTTTCTTTTTAGCGATGAAAAATGTAACAACAGTTTGCCATCTTTATCATTTGAAGAAAAAAAATGAGACAACCATATATTTTCACAACGTGAGTGAAAAGCTATTAAAGCGGTGTTTGATAAAAGAAGGGCGTGGAGATGAACAAATCTTTGGGGATTAATGATGTAATCATCTGTCAAAGGGGAAGCAACAGATGTTCTTGTCCATACTGGACACTTTGACAACATCATCCATTCTCCTTTTCCAGTGGCCAACAACAGGCTTCTATATAAACAGACCCTCTATATAAACAAAGAACCGAAGACTTGGTACAGTGAAAAATATTCGAAACTATTATAGACGCGTATGATTCTTTTGAGAATTAAACAATTTCTACTGCCCTTGCTGCAATGGAAAAATTAATGGGAGGGTTCACCACTGATTTTTCACTTAATTTTTCCATTGCAGAAAGGGCAATAGAAATTGTTTAATTTTTAAAAGAATCATACGCGTCTATAATAGTTTCGAATATTCATAACAGATGGCGCGCTGATGCATTATAATACAGTGAAAAATCCTCTAAAGAATGAATTGAAACTTTATAAATGAGTTCATATGTTTCCTTGTTTCGCATACATTTCCAAAATATTTTACTAATCCCGGCAAAATTGGAAACAATATCGATAAAGGTCTGAAAAGGAGTCTTAATTTCCACTTCGGACTATACAAATTAACCTGTCATCGGACTTATTTGCATATTCCGCACAACTTTTCACATTATGCACGACTTATCTGAATGAAAAAATTTCGACATTCTATATAGAGTTAAATCTGATCTGTGAAATTGTTATAGCTTCATCGCGGCAATATGCAAATCAACACGATTAGTGGCTAATTTACATATTCTGGGGGTCAGAAATGATAAAAATGATGCATTCCTTTTTCAATACTCTGCTACAATTACTGCACTTGGTTAGAACAATATTGATTGGTTAAATGTACTCATTCAGAGGGAACCCGGGATGTAATGGCATGGTTCAACTTGTTGTTTCAAGTCCCAATTTAGAGGAATTCTTGATAAATCCATTGGGAAGGTTAACCACACTGATAAGCTCTTTTTCTCTCTGTTTTGATTTGCACCAATATTTCTGAATAGTGTCAATTCTTAATGTCAGATAGAGGCCATTTGAAAACTTATAAAACGAGAAATATATGAACCGAAATCATTTGAAAAAGGAAAAAAAAAATCAGGTAAAAAGTTTATTTTAATTTTGAATTTGCAAGCTTTGGAGCAAAAATACTGCTCTTCAACGGGCTAATACTCTATTTACAATCTCTAAATAATCTATATACAATATAATTGAAAACTTTTGTTATTGGCATGTGTGGGCGTGCATCAAATTGCTCACAGCTAAAGTATATTATACTGGGATGAAATATATATATACATACAAATATTAAAATTGACAAATTATCTCAATATTAATAATTATTTGTCTATATATATAGATAGATGGAAATGTTGGCAGATTGTCAAGATTCCATTAGATCCCGTCTGGATCTCATGGAATAAAGTCCGCCCTAGACTGACGAGGGTCATTAGCCCGAAACCATGGTCTCTAGGTGAACGCTTTTCAGTTTGCCAAAGGTGGTGTTGTGGCTTTGTCACCGACCCGAGGCCGCTAGTTAAGGCGACGGTCAATAGATGGCGTCTGGTTTTAGACGGGAGAGGCGACCCTTGTCTCTTCATATATATATATATATATAAAAAATGGCATATCCTGACCAGGAGCACATGTGCTTTACAGAAGGCAGAGCGCCATCTGGTGGAACAGAAATCAACTAAACATTGATTTAGCCTGTTCCCTGATATTTGGCCAACCCAATTTCTTGATAAATCAAGAAAAGCCATCCACGAACGCGTTTCGCGCTTTTTGGCGCTCGTCAGCGTGGAGTAGGCTGAACCATTTCTTGGTTTTTCAGGAAGCCATTGGGATCAAAAAATCTTTTTTGGTCCCAATGGTTCAGCCTACTCCACGCTGACGAGCGCCAAAAAGCGCGAAACGCGTTCGTGGATGGCTTTTCTTGATTTATCAAGAAATTGGGTTGGCCAAATATCAGGGAACAGGCTAAATCAATGTTTAGTTGATTTCTGTTCCACCAGATGGCGCTCTGCCTTCTGTAAAGCACATGTGCTCCTGGTCAGGATATGCCATTTTTTATATTGATTTCAACACCTGATCTTTTTATCTTTTATTTTTTTATTTCGTTTTTTAATGTGCTAAGCGTATTTACGCAAGTTTGGCCTTAAATACCCATTTCTTGGTTTTTCAGGAAGCCATTGGGATCAAAAAATCTTTTTTGGTCCCAATGGTTCAGCCTACTCCACGCTGACGAGCGCCAAAAAGCGCGAAACGCGTTCGTGGATGGCTTTTCTTGATTTATCAAGAAATTGGGTTGGCCAAATATCAGGGAACAGGCTAAATCAATGTTTAGTTGATTTCTGTTCCACCAGATGGCGCTCTGCCTTCTGTAAAGCACATGTGCTCCTGGTCAGGATATGCCATTTTTTATATTGATTTCAACACCTGATCTTTTTATCTTTTATTTTTTTATTTCGTTTTTTAATGTGCTAAGCGTATTTACGCAAGTTTGGCCTTAAATACCCATTTCTTGGTTTTTCAGGAAGCCATTGGGATCAAAAAATCTTTTTTGGTCCCAATGGTTCAGCCTACTCCACGCTGACGAGCGCCAAAAAGCGCGAAACGCGTTCGTGGATGGCTTTTCTTGATTTATCAAGAAATTGGGTTGGCCAAATATCAGGGAACAGGCTAAATCAATGTTTAGTTGATTTCTGTTCCACCAGATGGCGCTCTGCCTTCTGTAAAGCACATGTGCTCCTGGTCAGGATATGCCATTTTTTATATTGATTTCAACACCTGATCTTTTTATCTTTTATTTTTTTATTTCGTTTTTTAATGTGCTAAGCGTATTTACGCAAGTTTGGCCTTAAATACCCATTTCTTGGTTTTTCAGGAAGCCATTGGGATCAAAAAATCTTTTTTGGTCCCAATGGTTCAGCCTACTCCACGCTGACGAGCGCCAAAAAGCGCGAAACGCGTTCGTGGATGGCTTTTCTTGATTTATCAAGAAATTGGGTTGGCCAAATATCAGGGAACAGGCTAAATCAATGTTTAGTTGATTTCTGTTCCACCAGATGGCGCTCTGCCTTCTGTAAAGCACATGTGCTCCTGGTCAGGATATGCCATTTTTTATATTGATTTCAACACCTGATCTTTTTATCTTTTATTTTTTTATTTCGTTTTTTAATATATATATATATATATTTCAATCAAGTATAATATCTATTACTTTAGCTGTAAACTGTCTGATGCACGCCCGCCAGAGCACAGCCACGACACCAGTTTTGGGAAATTTCAGACAGTTTCAGGCTATAACCTTCAGGGGCGTCTTCGATTTCATATATCACATTAGGAATTATCAAATCGGTCGAATTTGCCAAAAATACTGGTGAAGTGGTAAGGTCGATGCATTCTAAGGCATATTTAAAGAGATAGGTGTCACTTTTGGTATACAGGTTGTTGGCTTTTTGTCTGAATTTGCCATAACTGGTGTTGTGGATCATTATTTTTCATTACTAGTAAAGTTTTTTCCGATAAAATAATCCTTTGAATCAATATTACAATAAGAACATTAGGTCTCCAGGGAAAAGTTTCTTTTTAGTAAAGTTTTTTACTTTGGTGATGCACAGTTCTGATGCACAATTAAAGCGTGGTGTGGTAGCTTGCTAGGCAGGTGTCGATATACACGGGTTCCTGCACCACAACTACCCGGGTTTGATCTCGGAGATGGGAAGGCAAGAGAACGTGACGCGCGGGGATAAGCAACGCGTGAATGATGAGCATTTTGAAAATAAAAATAATATCGTATTGACTAGTGACTAAATATTGAATGCTTCATGAATCTTTGTGATTATATAAATCGAGTTGATGTGTAATCAGCAAACCGTCTTTCTAATCTATATATTTAGGTATTTCATGATATCATTTCTAATTTGAAGACTAACTTTGAAGAAAGTAACCAATGGATAATGCTCCAAGACCTCAAACCTGCTCTAGTCAGCCAAGTTCTAGACCAACGACTCCGACAGAACAAGTATCAAGATTTTCCAGCTGTGATAAATGCTCCAGTCAGCCTTGTCGCCCAATTTCTAGACCAACAACGCCGAAAGAACAAGCTTCGAGGCTTTCCAGCTGTGTAATGCCCTCAAGTCAGTCATACCAGCCAATGTCTAGACCAACAACGCCGAAAGAACAAGCTTCGAGGCTTTCCAGCTGTGTAATGCCCTCAAGTCAGCCTTGTCAGCCAATGTCTAGACCAACAACGCCGAAAGAACAAGTATCGAGGCTTTCCAGCTGTGTAATGCCCTCAAGTCAGTCATATCAGCCAATGTCTAGACCAACAACGCCGAAAGAACAAGCTTCGAGGCTTTCCAGCTGTGTAATGTCCTCAAGTCAGCCTTGTCAGCCAATTTCTAGACTAACAACGCCGAAAGAACAAGCTTCGAGGCTTTCCAGCTGTGTAATGTCCTCAAGTCAGCCTTGTCAGCCAATGTCTAGACCAACAACGCCGAAAGAACAAGCTTCGAGGCTTTCCAGCTGTGTAATGCCCTCCAGTCAGCCAATTTCTAGACCAACAACGCCGAAAGAACAAGCTTCGAGGCTTTCCAGCTGTGTAATGTCCTCAAGTCAGCCTTGTCAGCCAATTTCTAGACCAACAACGCCGAAAGAACAAGCTTCGAGGCTTTCCAGCTGTGTAATGTCCTCAAGTCAGCTTTGTCAGCCAATGTCTAGACCAACAACGCCGAAAGAACAAGCTTCGAGGCTTTCCAGCTGTGTAATGCCCTCCAGTCAGCCAATTTCTAGACCAACAACGCCGAAAGAACAAGCTTCGATGCTTTCCAGCTGTGTAATGCCCTCAAGTCAGACTTGTCAGCCAATTTCTAGACCAACAACGCCGAAAGAACAAGCTTCGAGGCTTTCCAGCTGTGTAATGCCCTCCAGTCAGCCTTTTCAGCCAATTTCTAGACCAACAACGCCGAAAGAACAAGTTTCGAGGCTTTCCAGCTGTGTAATGCCCTCCAGTCAGCCTTTTCAGCCAATTTCTAGACCAACAACGCCGAAAGAACAAGTTTCGAGGCTTTCCAGCTGTGTAATGCCCTCCAGTCAGCCTTGTCAGCCAAGTTTTAGACCAACAACGCCGAAAGAACAAGTACCGAGGCTTTCCAGCTGTGGCATGTCCTCTAATCAGCCTTGTCAGCCAAGTTTTAGACCAATAACGCCGAAGGAACAAGTAAGGGTGCTTTCCAGCTGTGGCATGTCCTCTAATCAGCCTTGTCAGCCAAGTTTTAGATCAACAACGCCGAAGGAACAAGTAACGGTGCTTTCCAGCTGTGGCATGCCCTCTAACCAGCCTTGTCAGCCAAGTTTTAGACCAATAACGCCGAAGGAACAAATTTCAGGATTTTCTAGCTGTGCCATACCCTCGAGGCAACCTTTTCATTCAAGTTCTAGAAAAACAACACCGAAGGAATCAAGATCCAAACTTTCCGGCTCAGACATACGCTCTAGCCATCCAAGATCTAGACCAAAGACACAGAAGAAACAAGAATCGAAACTTTCCAGCTGTGACATACGCTCCAGCCAGCCAAGTACTGGACAAAAAACCGTTATGGAAGCAGGATCGGTACCTCCCGGCTATGACATACGCTTCAACCAACCTTGTCAGCCTAGCTTTAGATCATCAATATCGATAGAACAATCATCAAGACCCGCGAGCTTTACCATACAATCCAGTCAAGTTTGCCAACCAGATGTTGAATCAACCAAACCATTTACCCTAACACCAAAATCCCTCTTCAGCCGTGATCTCTCCAGTCAACTTTCTCAGCCAAGCTCTACATCATTAAAATCTATATCTCAAGTGCCAAAATCTCTCAGCACTAAGCACCATGCATCAAGACCTCACGGCTCTGACAAACGTTCAAAAGAATTTCGTAAGTCAATATCGAGATCAACAAAACCAGTTGAACAAAAGTCAGGGCCTTCCAACTTTGACATCTTCTCCAGTCAACCATGTCAGCCAAGCCATACATCAATGCCACCGATGGAACTAGCATCAAGACTTCAGGGCTTTGAAATTGGCTCCAGCGAATTTCATCAGTCAATTTCGAGATCAACAACGCCAGTTCAACAAAAGTCAGGACTTTCCAGCTTTGACATTTTTTCCAGTCAACCTTGTCAGCCAAGTTCACTATTAACACCGATGGAGCTCGCATCAAGACCTCGGGGCTTTGAAATTGATTCCAGAGAATTTCGTCAACCAATTTCGAGATCAACCACGCCGAATGAACAAATACCAGGTCTTGTCAACTTTGACATTTTCTCCAAACAACCTTGTCAGCCAAGCCCAATATTAACACAGATGGAGCTCGCATCAAGACCTCGGGGCTTTGAAATTGGCTCCAGCGAATTTCGTAATCCAATTTCGAGATCAACAGCGCCAAATGAACAAATATCAGGTCTTACCAACTTCAGCCAACCTGTTTTTCCAAGTTCTGAATCAACAACACCGATGGAACTATCATCAATATCGCGCGGCTTTGAAATTCGTTTCAGCGAACCTCGTCAGTTATGTCCGAGGTCCGTATTGCTGCTTGAACAATCAACAATACCTCACAGCTCTAACATACGATCTAGTCATCCAGTTCTGCCGAGACTAACAACAATCCAACCAATACAAGAGCCTCCTAGCTTTCACACTTTCTCCGTCGAACCTCCTCAGTTAAGCCCTACTAGATCAACCAAACCGATTTCCCAAATACCAAAATCTCAGGGTCACGATATATTTTACAGCCAAATTTTTCAACCAAGCCCTAGACCGACATCACCAATGGAATCAACACCTCAAGCCATATACTCCAACCAAATTCGCCACTTAAGCCCTAGATCACAAATACTGATGGAACAAATATCAACGCTTCAAAACTATGAAATATGTCCCAGCCAAATTCTTCAGCTAAGCCCTAGACTAACAACACCGATTGAACAAGCAATAACGCCTCAAGACTATGCTATACGTCCCAGTCAAATTCGTCAGTTAAGCCCAAGACCGACAACACCTATGGAACAAATATCAACGCCTCAAGGCTATATCATTCGCTCCAGTCAAATTCGTCAGGTAAGCTCTGAACCACCACTACCTATGGAACAAGAAACCAGATCTCACGGCTATGACATACTCCCCCCTGAACCTCGATAGAAGAGACCGACAACACAGATTGATTGCATTATCCCGAGTCAAGCACGGCACAAACCTGCGACATCTACACCACCTGTCGACCAATATCAGCCAGGATGGAAAGCGTATCCATTGACTAGCGCTCGATCCAAGCACCAATCTAAACTAGAAGTAGTCGGAAAGAAAGAACAACCACGAAACACTACATGCCCAATAAAATTTGATTACGACAGTTTCTAATCAATCTAATGAACTATCAAAACACTTTTCTCTCTCTTACTTTTTAGTTTCATTCAACACCATTTTAAGTCTTTGGAATTTGGGTCTCTTGTATGAAATTATTTAAAATAAATAACAAAACCTTTCATAAAAGGTTTACTAATTATGGTTGAGATTCGCCTAGAAAGAAAGATTCGGCGCATTTCAAATTTCGTTTATGGAGTCCCCTCTCAAAAGAAGAAAACTCGACTTTGAAATTTTATGTGTTCGATTGGGGGGTCGGTGGAAGGGTGCTCTAAACCGTTGGTTTTCGGCCGCTACGACCCGGAATCAAATCCCGCACTGGGCACTTTTTTATAATTTAAAAAAAAAAATGCTCCAATGGCTTCCGATTTTTGCAAAATTCCAAACCCATCAGCGAGTGCATGTAACCGAACGGAGCTCCGTAAGTGCAAAAGTCGAACTGCTTTTCATATGTGTAGACATGTGGTGCACTTACAGTAAAAGCAGTCGCTAACTGCCCATCATGATTACCAGGTACCAGGTGTAATTGGGATAATTTTTTTTTTTTTTTTGTGTATTCGATTGAGCAAATTTTTACAACCACATTAAAATGTTGCAGCAGGCATTAAACGAAAATATATTTTCCCCTTAGGATAAAATAGGACAACATATTAATGTTGTTGTGTGTGAAAGTTAAAAATTGGATGGGACATACCATTAAGTGGATTGACAAAGAAAGTTTTGGACGGTGGTAAAATGAATTGAAGGAGAACGATAAGAAGAATTGGATGAATTGACTGGAAAGGAAGCTATGAAGAGAAGTATGGCTCCACTGGAGACTCAAGAGCAGATAAATTGAAATATATTTCCAAAGTCTGCGAAATTTTTGAAACTACAGAAATAAAGCATTCAGATAAGTTTTGAAAGATCTAGAAGCCAGCTACAAGTTCTTAGCCCCCCCTGCTGATATTTAGAGTTCTTGGAGAGAGGGTACGTTTAAAAAAATTGCACATGAGAGTAATGAGTAGGCCTGTTTGGTCAAAAAAAAAAAAAACTGGAAGGATTTCTATGAGGAAGTAGTTTGCTGACGACTGATTTCATTTCTGAAAGGATATAAACTTATTCGTTTGGAAACTATCAGTGTAATCGTGGTCATATCTTAAATACCAATCAAAATATTCCAACAGATTATAAAAAGCGATGAGTGTCTTTATTGGAGACTTGGAAAATTTCGATTAAAAGATCATCGACCCGCTGGTCAAAAAGAAGATTCTACCTAACGACGATGACCTATCAATTGAAAGCTTGGCAATCTGTAATGAAGAAATTCGTTAAAATCTGTTGTGATATTTCGATACCTATCCTTCTTCTTCTTTCTTATTTTCATCATGACTGGGTGAAGTAGAATGCATCGGCTTTTGTCATTAAGACTGGGAGCACTCGATACCTATTAACTTGTTTAGTTTCACGATGTGTGACATCGGAAAATTAGAAGAATGAACAAAAGGCGACAAAGAGCTATAAATGTGAATGATGGCAGGGAGTGTGTGTGGTACCTCGATGTTTAGCCCGTCATCTCGTTAATGGTCCGCGATTCTATAGAATTAGAGAGAAGATCTGTCGGTTTTCTTCCTTCCTGTAATCCTCCCTCGGGACATTCCTCAATCTTTTCTTCCTTCTTCCTCTAGATCATCTTAGAAATAACATTCTCTACCTGGGTCAAAGTGTTAAAGTCACCGCGCGTTTCCTCTCTACTCCAGAAACACATTCTTATAATTCTTTTTTAACACTTTCTCTTCGTCTACTTCAGTTTCTCTGAGTCTGTTTTTTTTTTTTTTTTTTTTTTTTTAAGAATTAAAGCAGTGGACGAAGACTCGAGTTGTTTTTGTGTACATGAGGAACAAACCTCAATACATCTTTTACTAGATTGTCCTATTTTTCAAGACTATAGAAACGACAATAATTTAATAGTAACAGATTCAAGTATTTTTATTTCCAGTAAAGAAATGTATATTAAATTCAATACCTTTTGTAGATATATCTTAAATTATATAGCAACAAATATCTTTTAAGAAACTGGTAATTTATATTATGCTGATCTATATATATAAAAATGGATGTTTGTTGGTCCGTTGGTCCGTCCGTCCGTCCGTTCGTCAGTGATAATCTTCTACATCGCTCAACCAATCGTGATGAAACTTTGGGAAGATGTTTAGTATACTACCGGGATGGTTTCTGGCTAATTACTCTTTAGAAATAACCTTTCGTTGCATTTTTATTTACGATAAAACGTAGATCAGCGCCCCCTCGCGGCAGACGTATGGCCTGAAATAGCCTCGCATGAGCTTATTTGCAACGTCAAGCTTAGCCTATAGGTTAGGTACACAGCTTCGTACCCCCGCAACCTAGGTTCGAGGCTCAGCGTGGGTGCTTTTTTTTTCATTTCTTTTATATTATTGTAGCAAATTATTAAAAAAATTATTTTATTTAAAATGAAGGCTTTTTAAAATAATAATTAACATAAACAATTTTTTAATAATATTTGTAACAAACCTAGGTTCGAGGCTCAGCGTGGGTTTCTTTTTTTATTTTCGTTTCTTTTATATTATTGTAGCAAGGTCTGTTTTTACAGCATTATTATATTTTGATTGGTTTATTTTAAATATGTTTGTTATGAAGGCTCTATGTAATACTATTTAGAGCACATTTTACATTTTAAACACCTAAGCCCCCCTCTTTTTAATATTGTAGCAAAGTATTAAAAGTATTATTTTATTTTAGATGTTTGCCATGAAACTTTGGGAAGTTGTTTAGTATACTATCAGGCCGATTTCTGGCGAATTATTTTAGAATACTATTTATAACAATAATTATAGCGAAATTAATACATAGTGATTATATTCTGTGTTTGTGCATATATAAATATTTTACAGAAAATGTGAGCACGTTCTATTAGAATATCTCGAAAACAAAAAACAATACATATAAACGAGTTCACTGACATTTATTAATGCAGTGATTATAATCGATGATTACAATGAAGGGCTATATTATCTATATATATAAAAATCACTTTCAAATTTTAACGTAACGTTACATTCTCAATCCCGTAGGGCTTTAGATCGGCTAAAACATTTTTATCTTTATAAGTGAATATTACCTTTACTGTACTGAATAGTTTAGTATAATGTTAATTTAACATATTACAATTTAGCCACAGCAACGCGTGGCCGGGTTCGCTAGTTGTACATATTGCCAGACACAACTTTCTTTTGTACACAGTTCTTTTTTCTCGTTTTTTCCTCCTTGTTAATATCATATGACTATTTTATTTACAGCCTAAAATTATTGTATATATATGTATAGACAGATGTCATACATGTAGGACAGCGCAAGTGTCCCTAGGAGGACATGGCGCTTTAAATTGAAATAAATAAAACAAATGCTGGTCTCAATTTATGGAACTCTCTCCATCCAGTACGTCGGCCCAATTCTTTCATTTCTTTATCAATTGATTCTACCATCCAAAACCTTCTTTGTCAATCCATTTCCTTTTCCGCCGGTGTGCAAAAGTTAAGAAACAACCCATATAAAAGATCATTTTTTTGAAAATTATAGAAAATTCGCATATATTACATATTAAGCTAGTAATGTAAAGGAAAAAAAATTAAAAAAGGACGTTTAATGATCATGTTTGTACAATCACATGTATAAATAAAACTCACTAAAAAGACATCAAAACTATTAATATGGGGTTATGATCACCCCAAATCTATCTATATATATAATTGCCTTATTCTGTCTGAAGCTCACGGATAGAATGCGCGCCCATTGGCTGCCGGCGAACACGTGTCCTCCCTGCCCCCCTCTAGACAACCCTGTTATCAGCTGTGTGATACATACACCTGTCTATAGCGGCCATTCTAGACAACCCTGTTATCAGCAGTGTGTTACATCCACCTGTCTATACAGACCACCCTGTCTATAGCGACCACTGACCACCCTGCCTATAGCGACCACTCTAGACAACCCTGTTATCAGCTGTGTGATACATCCACCTGTCTTTACAGACCACCCTGTATATAGCGGCCATTCTAGATAACCCTGTTATCAGCTGTGTGATACATACACCTGTCTATAGCGGCCACTCTAGACAACCCTGTTATCAGCTGTGTGATACATCCACCTGTCTATACAGTCCACCCTGTCTATAGCGGTCACTTTAGGCAACCCTGTTATCATCAGTGTGTTACATTCACCTGTCTATACAGACCACCCTGTCTATAGCGGTCACTTTAGGCAACCCTGTTATCAGCAGTGTGATACATACACCTGTCTATACAGACCACCCTGTCTATAGCGGCCACTCTAGACAACCCTGTTATCAGCTGTGTGATACATACACCTGTCTATACAGACCACCCTGTCTATAGCAACCACCCAAGACAACGTTTTTAAAATATATTCGCACTCGGGTAAAACCTGGGCGTTGCCCGGGCCATTCGTCTAGTATTTAAGAATTGAAAGAAGAGCGCTGGAATAGTTGACGACAACAGAAAATGCGCTAATGTTTTAAGTAAGTTCAATCTGATTGTATTTCATTTTCTCTTATTTTAAAAGCCTTTGTTTATTTTTATTTTCAATTTATATCTACCTAGCGCGGGACTTGTGTTTCGACTCTATAGTTCTTCACAAAAATATTATTCCAAGAAACATGTTTTACGCCAAGTATTTACAGCTATTTACATATTTTCCTTTAAGAAAAGACAAAAGTTTATGTAATCAACTTAGAGGAGGGTGAAAAAGGGTTTTGACTTTATTTTTTTTTATTTTAAACAAAAAAAAAAAAAGGCAAAAGATTTAGCTTCAATATGAAAAATCACTGAAGCATTACATTCTACTTTTAAAACTTTTCGTAATTACTTTAGTTAATAAAAAAAAAGAAAGTTTTTTAAATTCAATTTATCATTATCATTTTGTATGTATGACCGCAAGGTATTTGTGCTGTAGACGTTTTTAAATGAAATATAACAGTATGTACACAACACACTCTCCTACGGTCCCAAGCCCGGATGAAAAAGGAGGAGGGGGAGCAGTAACAAGCTCACTAAAAAACCTGGGCTCAGCTGACCCAGCTGATAGTATCCTGTAAGGGCTCCTAATCCAGGGATACAGGATGAGTCTGTACTCCATGTTAGGAGCGGTTGCACATGGCGTCTGTTCCTCATGTCAGAGGCGGCCATTTCTTTCGGAGCTAAGTCGGTCTGCCACTGAGTAGTGCTCCCAGTCTTAATGACAAAGGCAGATACATTCTACTTCACCCAGTCATGATGGTTGTCAAAGCTTGATACCCTAATATGATTGAGTGGAGATAAGAAAGAAGAAGACACTCTCCTACAATAAAAAGTGTGTTATACCTAGAAGTAAAACTGGTGAGGTACCAACAAAACTTTGTACGAATGAACAGGCTATTACATAGAACGAATTTTTTTAAAATGAAAATAAATAAAATTTAGCTTTTAGATGTTTTGTATCCAAAATATAACATACAAGAACTTGTGACAAATTCCATGTTTGTTTCTTCAACTCCTTCTATATTTAACACTTTCTATTTCCACCAGTGTATGAGTGGTACCTCATTGAAGGTTGGGTTATAGAAGTCATAATTTTATTTTATTTACAAAGTGGAATATAAAGTGAAGTTTAGTGTGTCGTGGCTATAGTATTAGTGATTTTAATTCAGCACAATGTAACCAAAATACATGCGCTAAAACATTTTTTAAAAAATATATATACATTTTTTTAGAAAAATTAGTATCAGAATAATCAAACACATCCTTTATAATATTTAATTTATTCTGATAGTCATTTTAATTAATAAACCCCTCCCCCCTCACCTCATATATGTTTTAAAATTATTTTAACTGTAATATAATGACACACTAAGTTTGTTTATACAAAATGTAAATTGGCAAATAAATATTTTATTCAATCCAATATATGCCTTTTTATTATCTAAAGATTTAAATATGGATTGTTCAATTTTCAGAAAAATATTGCTCTATATTTAAAAAAAAATTACGTGTGGCTGAACAAAGTCCTTTAAAAAGTTTAGAACAAAACACACCCAAAGACATCTTCACAGTAGAAAGAGATTTCTCCAACACGAGCCGGTCAACTTACCCCAAATGTCACATCAAACAAGTTCCATCCACCAAGAAACTTACAAAAAGAAAGAATAAAGAGTTTTAAAAAAGGTATAATTGCTACCGCCTATAAGTATGAGGAACTGAATCGCAAGAGAGAAAAAAAAAAAACTTATTGTAAATTTATGAAAGAAGAAAAACGGAGAGGGGGGGAAGAAACTTTTTTTGGCCATTCACGACCTACCGGCCAAACCAGCTGAGGGGGCGAGTTCCTTTCTCTACTAGGAGCTCAGATGGTTATTTCAGACGAGAAACAGCCAGGATGGCTATTTGTGACTTCCAGGTGGTCGACCACCAAATGACTGTAGCTAACAG
The DNA here is from genome assembly GCA_030710605.1 of Cordylochernes scorpioides. Lineage (NCBI taxonomy): Eukaryota > Metazoa > Arthropoda > Arachnida > Pseudoscorpiones > Chernetidae > Cordylochernes > Cordylochernes scorpioides. The sequence continues at coordinate 67,874,740 of CP092873.1, read as the reverse complement.
GGCCTAAACGTCCTAATAGGTCCAAATTATCCCTTTTCTTACCTTTGATTACTTGCACTTTCGTGTCAAGATCTTGGTTGATCGGACGGAAAAAAAATCAGGAAATATGAATTTGAGAGGACATTTGTGTTGGCTGAAAATATATTTCCTGCAAAGAAATCAACGTTTAGCTTTTCTTTTTCTTTTTTCCCCTAATGGATGGCACACGGTAAACCATCAGCACTATTTATTTGCACAATGTGAAGATGTTCTTCCATTATAATACCATTCTGATATTCAATACTTTGAAACTTGTTTAGATAAATGTTAGCGCCATCTGAGACATCGATTAAAAATATTTCATTGTAGAATGTGATAGTATATTTTTGTTCAATCTAGCATATTCCTGAAGTCAAAAGTCGCTAATTATCCAAAGTTGTCGTCAGCCTTAAGTCCTATTTACACTGATAGTATACCTGCCCAGAAGTCCTCCTCTACATGGCGGGCGGGAGAAACAGCACAGGTAAGGGACTGCCCTGTAGGGGCGAAGTACAGTGTCGTGAGCCCCGAGCCGCTACGGTAACCGTGAAGGCCTACAGGGAACTCTGAAATGTGACTGACTAACGGGGCAATGGCACCCCACTTTCCATGGATGGACAAGACACCACCACCACACTGACAGTATGAGTCCAAGGCGTGAGGTTTGTATCAGGTAGATTTATTTCTTGGAAGATTTTAAAGGTTTCCTGGATTCAGTTGGAAATTTCTCCAAGGAGTGTGGCTAAGTGTTGTGCAAAAAAAAAAAAAAGAAAAGAAAAAAGAAAACGAGATTCCTTTACTCATTAATGGTATTCTTGTTCCAAAATCACTTTATTAGGTCCGGTCAAAAAGAGCAACCTAGTTTATGATATTCGATCGATCCGGGTTTTACCCACTCGTCCACCGACTCTTTTTTTTTTTTCATTAATGGTATAAGATCCAGGTGATATTATCTTTCCATATTACCATGTCTACACATGTAGAAGCAGTTTTGAATGTGGCTAAGTGTTGTGCAAAAAAAGAAAAAACGAGATTCCTTTACTCATTAATGGTATTTTTGGTCCATAATCACTTTATTAGGTCCGCTCAAAAAGAGCAACCTAGTTTATGATATTCGATCGATCCGGGTTTTACCCACTCGTCCACCGACTCTTTTTTTTTTTTTTTTCATTAATGGTATAAGATCCAGGTGATATTATCTTTCCATATTACCATGTCTACACATGTAGAAGCAGTTTTGAATGTGGCTAAGTGTTGTGCAAAAAAAAGAAAAAACGAGATTCCTTTACTCATTAATGGTATTTTTGGTCCATAATCATTTTATTAGGTCCGGTCAAAAAGAGCAACCTAGTTTATGATATTCGATCGATCCGGGTTTTACCCACTCGTCCACCGACTCTTTTTTTTTTTTTTTCATTAATGGTATAAGATCCAGGTGATATTATCTTTCCATATTACCATGTCTACACATGTAGAAGCAGTTTTGAATGTGGCTAAGTGTTGTGCAAAAAAAGAAAAAACGAGATTCCTTTACTCATTAATGGTATTTTTGGTCCATAATCACTTTATTAGGTCCGCTCAAAAAGAGCAACCTAGTTTATGATATTCGATCGATCTGGGTTTTACCCACTCGTCCACCGACTCTTTTTTTTTTTTTTCATTAATGGTATAAGATCCAGGTGATATTATCTTTCCATATTACCATGTCTACACATGTAGAAGCAGTTTTGAATTTTGTACAAAGCAATGTTTAGACACTGCTCCTACTGGTTGTTTTGGACTTGTGCAATAATGTTGGAACATAGCTATAGTTCAGGGGTGTAACTAGGTTTTGATTGTTGAACATTTAGAGTACTAGAGAGACACAACCCCGTAGAACTTTCATTATCGTACTGACCAGCGAGAAACTTGTAGAGGGGGTCTCCCTGGTCAAAATACAAAAGAAATAATTCATAGAGCAATTCAATGGAGGTTGAAAAGAAAGGAAGAAAAACGAGTTGGTAGATAAAATCAGGGCAGTGTAGATAATCAAGGTCATTGTTGTGTGCGCGTACAAAACGGTCCGTACAATTGTTAGGCGGGTTGCATGCGTACAATAACTCAACAGCCAATCACGTGTAGCCTGGTGATTTCACTATGACGTCATCAGACCGAATTATTGTAAGTACGATGCCTTCTATCAGATAAATATGGAATTAAATAATATTAATGTATATCTCCCCACAATTCTTTTTAGTTTATTCGTAAAGCCAACCTTGAAACGCTAAAGTGTGAACACATTTTCTGCTTCACATAAGTAAGAAAGTCACACACTGTGTACAATGGTAAAAATGACACTATAGTATGTTAAATTGTAAAATAATTGTTATTCTGCCTTTTCTCAATATTTCCTTTTTGCTCTTTTAGTTAAGAATGTTTTGATCATCCTGTCTTTTCTGTGCGAGCTTATACTTTTCAGTCTTAATTTTTGTATAGGGCGTCATTTTATCTTACGCTCACAGCTTTAGGATGTCAAATATGGCTTCATTTCAGGACGATGGTTGTCAAATATGGTTTCACTTCAGGATGGTGGTTGTCAAATATGGCTTCATTTCAGGATGGTGGTTGTCAAATATGGTTTCACTTCAGGATGGTGGTTGTCAAATATGGCTTCATTTCAGGATGGTGGTTGTCAAATATGGCTTCATTTCAGGATGGTGGTTGTCAAATATGGCTTCACTACAGGACGATGGTATTTATAATGGCTTCACTACAGGATGATGGTCTTCATAATTTCTAATTACAAGATGATGGTAGTCAAAATAACGATATGTGACTTCGCTGAAGTTGCTCTCTATAATATCTACCATTAATGATGATGTTGTAGATTTATCGTTTTCGCTTTCTCTTTCGCTACTAGCAGCTTCTCACCTACAACTTCAGCTGTTTTCTTTGTTGTTTTTATTTATAAAAAGTTAAATGGTTCCTTTAAACATGTTTCAGTTTAGATATCGGCGAATTTTTCCGTCGTTATGTGCGAAGATATAATGTTCTAATATAGGTTTTATAGGTTGTGAAACTTTGTAAATTTCTTGTAGCGGGACGTTCAACTTTGTTCGCCTACAATGGTCGGAGAGAGCGTGTTTAATAACAGGGTGGAGCCTGCCTCTGTTAGAAAGTGTGAAAGAAAAGGTGGGGGACCACCCAAGACGTAGTAGTGCAAATGAACAGCTCACTGTTTGTCTAGGGGCTGGTCCCTTTCCGTGGTGATATTAGGAGGGAACCAGTTTTGTAGAATCATTATCGGCCTATGGGACATGACCCTGACACAATACCTCGTTAGAGGGGGCTTTACATTGCTAGGTCAGCTAAGTATTGGAGGTATATTTGCTCTGGCTCCCTTCGTCCGTCCGCCAGTTTAGCGGCTCCCTCGTTTCAAATTGATCCTGCCTTGTCTGGAGGAGGACTCTCTCAAGGTGGAGGAGCCTACCTTCCTGAGAACACCTTTTTTTAATCATCTAATTGAAAATAATAGCATTTATCTTTGTGAAAAAAATAGTACAAATGTGGCATTGTACTATAATAAGGTTAACAAATTAAGAAAAATACATCTCCTTATCGTGCAACTGAAAGTTGTTGATGACTTGCGTTCAGTTGCACGATAAGGAGATGCCATTTTCCTAATTTAAGCATTTATATTTGTTCAATTTTTTGTAACAATAGACTAAGAGCGTCAATAAAATATTTCGAATTGTCCAATACTTCGTGGGGGAAAACCTTGATAGCGCGGGTTTCTGTGAAAATGACTGTGCTTCCATTATCTGTTTCCAAACCACTAGCAACAACGCTCCTCAAAGTTACGCTCCAGGAACCTGGTTTTATCTATCATCAAAGTTGATGGATTTCTAGCCGACACCTAACCTACATATTGATAATATGGTAAATTAGGAATTGTTACTTATACATGTTCAGTATATTGATAAAATACATTTTAAGTTTTAGAATACAATTTTATATATGTGAAAAATAAATATATACAAGGTTGTTCCAAAAGTTCGTAAACACTTGCAAAAAAATTGAAATACCAATATTATTGCCGTTATGTATAATATATTTGTATTTATGTATAAAGTAATTGTATTATGTATTCGCCGTATAATAATATTATTCGCTAAGTAATAAGAAAAACGTTTTTTAAAAAAAAACATGAACTTTTGGGACAACATTATATATTAAAATGGTCAGGTGTTGATATTAAAAACAAAAAATGGCAGAATGCTCATGTGGGGGGTCAGGAAATGCCATTTTTGTTTTTAATTTTATATATTTAGTGACTCACACATAAGAAATTTACGATTCCACCATTTGGAAAAATCCGCATTAAAAGAACTCAAAATCATCGTAGGGGGTGTCGGTGGGAGGATGGTCTAAACCGTTGGTTTTTGACCGCTACGACCCAGGTTCGATTCCCACATTAGACACTTTTTTCTGTTAAAAAAAAAATGCTCCAATGGCCCCCGATTCTTGCAAAAGTCCAACCCCACCAGCAAGTGCAAGTAACCAAACGGGGCTCTGGCACATTTGTAAGTGCAAAGTCGAACTGCTTTTCACATGTGTAGACATGTGGTACACTTACAGTAAAAGCAGTCACCTTCTTATACCCACCATGATTATCATGGTCTGTATCACGTGTACTAGGGATAAGAAAAAAAAATCATTGTACCTTTTTTTTTTTAGTTCTTCTACACAAAAATCACGTAGATCATTTGTAAAGCAGATCACAGAAATCATTTTTAAAAAATTTGACTGAGCTTCCCACACTAGCTACTGTAACACAGACACTTTAAAACCGCCAACTCTCAGGCTCTGGTCAGAACAGGGATAAACTTAATCTTATTTTAAACTCAATATCATCGTACTTTATTTCTAGTTCTTCTACACAAAAATCACGTAGATCATTTGTAAAGCAGATCACAGAAATCATTTTAAAAAATTTGACTGAGCTTCCCACACTAGCTACTGTAACACAGACACTTTAAAACCGCCAACTCTCAGGATCTGGTCAGAACAGGGATAAACTTAATCTTATTTTAAACTCAATATCATCGTACTTTATTTTTAGTTCTTCTACACAAAAATCACGTAGATCAATTGTAAAGCAGATCACAGAAATCATAAAAAATTGACTGGGCTTTCCACACTAGCTACTGTAACACAGACACTTTAAAACCGCCAACTCTCAGGCTCTGGTCAGAACATGGATAAACTTGATCTTATGGATATACAAGATGATTTATAGTACGATACATTAGCGCGCCATGTGTTATGAGAATTCGAAACTACAGTTAAACCTGTCTATAGCGCCCCCTCTAAATAGCGCCCGATTTTAAATACGTAGTACGATGCGATTTACATTAAACGTGACCTTTCTATAGCACCCCCTCTCTATAGCACCCTATTTTGGTGAGTCCCAAGAGGGGGCGCTATAGACAGGTTTAACTGTATTATAGAAACATATATTATTAAAATAATCATACGCGTGTAAAATAGTTTCGAATTCCCATAACAAGAGGATTTGTAAATATTCTGCGGGATGGGTTCGGAGCACAAATATTTGCATAATTTAATGGGAAATAATCATCATCCTTTCAACTTATCGAGTTCATCAGGTTCACAGAAAAACGGGCTGACACGACTGTGACATAATCAACCGATCATACAAATTAACAACTAAATTTTAATTAGAAAAGATACTCGTTAACCCATTTGCGTCACTCAATAAAAAAAAGTACCTTTAACACTACGGCATGTAGTGACGTAACAATATCCCCTGGAGATTGGGATCTGGAGTGAGGAAACTCTTGATTGTTACATGCCACAATGTGGGTCATATTTGCATATATGCTTATTCTTAAAAGGTAATTTGCATATATATATATTCTAATCGATAATAAACTATTCTAAGTATCGGTCTTTGTTTCCAAAAGAGAAGATATGCCTATTATATTATATATATACAGTAGAACCTCCCTGTAAAGGACACCTAATTACAGAGCTAAAGCTAGGAGAGGTGTCCTCTTACCAGAGAGTTACTAAATAGTAAAAATTGTAATTTTGCAAAAATGAAAACTGTCCTTTGTAGAGAGGTGTCCGCTAAATGGAGGTTCTACTGTAATTGTATATATTTTCTGAGAGAATAAAATGATAAAATATATTGTAGCAGAATATTTATTATTTAATCAATTAGTATTTTGTCACAAAGCAACTTCTCTCGTCTCTCTACTATTTTGTGACTGTTTTTAGTAAAAAGATAAATTGCCTTCTCATCCTGAAGAAGTTTGTATTTCCTAATTTTCTCCGTGTGTTACAATAAGTCTTGGCGTTTGTCTCCATAAGATAAGCTGATAGTGTCAAACTTGGCAGATATAAGCGAATGAAAATACATTCCCTGAGACCCTCAATGTGTTTTTTTAGAGGAAAATTTGCATTTATTTTATATACCTAACCTTTTCTACTCTTCTCTATTAATTTTCTTTCTCCTCTAATAGATGTGCTAGTCCAATATGTTTAGTCAGCGCGTGTAAAAGACAACATTAATCTACCCAAATGTTTAAAAGATTGGCTTCAGGAAAGACCAAGGAGAAGATGAAAATATTTCCATAAAGAAGAAAGAACATAGTTTAAAAGAATGGGAAATCAAGGAGAGACCTTCTTTCAGCAATAGATTGCAAGAGTAGCGGAAATCGAAGTATAAAGTTTTAAAAAGGCATTTTGAATGATAAAAAGAAGAACTGGAAAGATCACAAATGAGGAATAAATGTATAATTAACCTGTCTTTGTAACCCCAAGGAGAATCCTCTGTAAGACCTGTGTGTCTTAATAAAGGCTTTTGTGTGTGTGTGTGTGTGTGTGTGTGTGTGTGTGTGTGTGTGTGTGTGTGTGTGTGTGTGTGTGTGACAATTTGACAATTAAAAAATATTTATTGTCATCTTAGACAATATTATACATTTTCAATCATATGGAGAGAAAAAGAAAAAAGAAGATGAGAAGAGAAGAGAAAATATATACATATATGAAACATATTTTACAAGATGGTGATGGGAGATGGAGGAAGAAAACCTCGGCGCTGGAGGGTCCTGGACCAGGCGATGAGCGGGTCTTCCACTGCTTCTCCGAGCCCAACCTGTACAAAGTAGCGATAAATTCGCAACTTTGCCGACGCCAAGATGGAAAGGGCGTCGTCCTCAAGGCCGGACCCGCCGAAGATCCAAGCCTGCAGGTCAGGGGGCCGCCCTATGATGTTGAAGGCCTCTCTGATGAGAGGCCTGATGGAACGGCAGCACCAGTAACGGTGGCCGAGGGAGCGGTCGATGGACCCGCAGGCAGGACAGGAGGGGCCGACCGAGGCAGGATGGGCCGGATGGGGCAGGGCGTGGAGGGCCAACTTGAGGGCCGCGTCAGCCTCGTGGCCCGAGTGGGCGCAGCGCCGCAGCGAGGCCCAGTCGATCCTGGATGGTGGTGGACCGATGGTGGGCGACCATCTCGAGGTAAACCTTGAGATGGGCGTGGCGGCGAGGCGCGGGCGATCCAGGGCCCGTCGGGCCGAGCGGGTCGTGAGGCCGTTGAGGAACGGCGTAGCCGTCCCTCGCAGCACCACGGCCGCAGCTAAAGAGCTAGATGAGGGTGCAGACTCCGCCCCGAAGCCCACGGCGTTCTCGGAGGTCAGCCTCCGACAGAAGGCGCCCAGGGTCACGGCGTCAGCCAGGACGGAGCGCGTAGGGCGGGCGATGAGGTGGCCCTCCGCGAGAAGGTCCCGGACTCGGGCTCCACGCCAGCGGGCGGGGGCCAGGAGGTCGGGAGGGCGGAGGAACCGGCAGCCGCCGATGATGGGGAGGTCCAGCAGCTGAGCCGTGGGGAGCGCCCGGTGGTTGAGGCTCAGGATGTTGGAGGCCTCCTCCCAGAGCTTCAGCAGCCGTAGACGGCGGGGCTGGAGACGGGTGCCGTCCGGTGGAGGGTGAATCCAGGCCTCACCGCTTTCTACCAGCCAGCTGAAGGCATTTCTGCCTCCGCGGAGCGCGACCTGCACCCCCTTGAGGCAGGCGAGCTGGAGTTGGGTTGCCAGGTCGAGGAGGCCGAGGCCTCCGATGGCTACGGGCCTCGCCATGACGGCGGCGGGAAGCCACGCCGTATGCTCGGACCCCCAGACGAACCTCGCTAGTCTGGCCTGCAGTTTGGCGATGGTCGGGGGTGATGGCAGGTACCCGTGCAGGTGATGCTGGATGGTGGAGCTCACCAGCGAGTTCGCCGCTCTAGATCGTCCGACGAGGGATAGGCCGCGGGTGAAGGGCGTCCATCTGCGGCAGGCGGACTCCAGAAGGGCGAGAAGATGCTGCTCCTGATGGGCTACGGAGCTCCTGGGGGCGATGTCGAGCCCGAGGACCCTGATGGAGGTGGTCGACCAGGAGGCGCCGAGAGGGGAGTCGCCGCGGTTGCGCCAGGCTCCGCACCAAAGGCCCGCGCTTTTCCCGAGGTTGACGGCGATACCGGAGGCCCGCTTGAAGTCTTCGAGGACGGTCGCCACCCGCTCGAATTCTTCGTCGCGATGGAAAAGGAGGACGATGTCGTCGGCGTAGGCGATGACGTTGCCCACGCCGAGGGTCAACTCCAGGCGACGTAGCAGCGGCCCCGTAGCGATACTAAAGAGAGCGGCACTCACGGCGCAGCCCTGCCTTAGGCCGTTGAGGAGGGGGAAGGCGGTGGTGTGAAAGCCTCCAGCCCGGATCGTTGCGTCCGCCCCGGCGTACAAGATGTTAATCCAGCCCATGAAGGCCGGCGGGAGGCGGAGGGAAGTCATCAGGGACTCCAGGAAGCCGCGGTCCAGGGAATCGAAGGCGGACTCCAAGTCGATGCCCATGACGGCCAGCGGCGAGCCCATGGCGGTTGCCTCCTCAACAGCATCCGTCACCTTAGCGATGTTCCAGGATGGGGACCTCCCGGGGACGGCGTACGTCTGGCATTCCGGCACAAGGGTCCGCAGGTGGGGCTTGAGGCGCCGGTGAAGGATGGCGGCCAGGACCCTGTAGTCGGCCGAGGGCAGCGCGACAGGCCTGTAGCCATCAAGGCCGCGACCTCCGCGGGCCTTGGGCACGAGGCAGATGGAGCTGCGCCGCGTCGACGGAGGTAGGGCACCGCGGAGCCGTGAAGCCGCGAACACCCGGGCCAGAGCTTCTGCGAATAAGTCCTCGTTGAAGGCGACGAGGAGTTCGCACGGCAAGCCGTCCCAGCCGGGGGCCTTTCCGCGAGGGAGGTGCTCGATGGCGTTGGCGATCTCGCTGGGGCTGATGTCCGGCCGGTGGAGCGGGTCCTCCTCACTCAGCTCGCAGGTGGTGGTGGGCGCGCTGCTGGCGATGAAGGCAGCTCCCGCAGCTGGATCGGTGGTGGGACGGGCGAAGCGGGGCCGGAAGGTCGCGAACGCCCTCCGCCGAAGCTCGGGGCCCTCGATGACGTTATCTTCGTCGTCCCTGATGACGCTGACCGGGCGTCGGAGGCGGATGGCGCGTGCCAGGTCCGGCAGCGATGGGTAGTCGGCCCGGATGGAGGAGGCCTCGAGCTGCGCCGCGATGTAACGCCTCGCCCTGTAGACGTAGCTGTCGCTGGCAGCATGGCGTGGGTCGTGCAGGGATCTGGCCTCCGCTAGCAGCCCCGCCTTGATGGAGGTCCACCTATCCCAGAAGGTCCCGTCGTCGTCATCGTGCGCTGCGTCTTCCTCCAACTCCCGGATGTAGCCAGCCAGATGTTCGAGAGCAAGGCCCGAGCGGAGCATCGCGGCCAAGCGAGGCTGGGTGGGGGAGGAGACGGCGGTGGTGGGCGGGCCCACCTGGAGCAGCACGAGGCGGTGGTCCGAGAGGTGGTAGTGGCTGGTCGCGTAGATGGACACGCGATCCAGGACTCCAGCAGGGACGAGGATCCGGTCCAGGCGGTTCGATTCGACTTGGTCGCCGTGCATGGCGACTCTGGTGGGCAGGTGGGCGGCGTCGAACTGGGTGGCCACGTCGACCAGCGCGGCCAGGTCCAGAAGAGCGGCGAGGGCATCCGATGATGATGATGATGAGGGGCCCCGATCCCTGATGTTAAAATCGCCGATGATCCAGCAGGCCCCCTCCTCCTCCTGTGCCGCTGTCGCCGCCAGGAGCTCCAGTTGCTGGTTTCTCTCCCGGGGTTCATGCGCCAGATGAACGACGATGGCCGTCATCTCCTTGCCGTGGACATCTATGGTTGCCAAGGCGATGTGGCCCGGCCACAGGACGCGCTGTTGTATCACGGCTACGCCTGGCCCGAAGACGCAGGCGAGTCCGGATCCCGAGATGGCTACGGGATGGGCCAACACAACAGCGTTGTAGCCGAGGCAGAGGTCTTGGCCGCTGCCCAGATGAAAAGCGTTTGTCTCCTGGACAAACGCGATGTCCACGTGATGTTGCCTTAGGAGATGACAAAGGGCAAGGCTCCTCCCCCGAGTGGCGAGCCCTCGCGCGTTGATGGTGGCGACGCGGTAGTTCATTGGCGCTGTTGGCCTCGCAGGAACTTCCTGGTCTTCTGGAGGGTCTTGCGGATGGTGGAGTTGGAATCTGGGCACGAGGCCTTGAAGGTTTCGTGCAACTTGTTGAGGGTGGCGACCTGTTCCTCTGTCAGCGTGGGCGCTATCCTCTTCATGGTGGTTTCAGAGGTGAGGAGCTGCTGTGCGTCCTTGCAGTTAAGGCCGGGCAGCTTGTCCCAGTCGATGGAAAGGGTGGGGGTCTCCTCGATGTGCTTCAGCAGCTGTTTGAGTGCGGATTCTCCCCGGGCAGGCGTGGAGGGAGGTGAGGTCATCTTCTCCACCGCCATCTTGTGGTCGAGCGAAGGGATGCCAGGCTCGAGGGGCCGCGGGGCAGCCAGGAGAGCAGGGAGGGCGGCAGGGGCGGGCTGGGCGAGATCCATCGGTTCGGCAGGATGGGGCGCCGAGGGGATCGCCTGAGCCTCGGTTGAAGTCTTAGCCGGTGTTGAGGGCGCAGGTGCCGGCTTCCTTGGTCGCTGAGGAGGAGGGAGGGGGGGCCTTGCGTCGGTGGGAGACGCTGCTTGCCTGGGGCTGCTGTTCCCTTGCCTGGCGAGCGCTGGGCAGTTGGCTCTGCGGTGGCCCTGCTTGCCGCACTTGGAACACTTGATTCCAAAGGATAGGAAGGCCGACAGGGTGTCTCCCTTGGAGTGGATGGTCATACGGGTGGGCAGCGTCTCCAGCCTTACGCCCTCATGGAGCAGGATGAACGCCTCCCGGCGGCCGGCGGTGAAGGTGAACTCCCCCATTTTGACCAGGATGGGGGCGATGGAGGTGACCCTCCCAAACTGGCCCAGGGCGGTCGCGATGGTGCTGTCCTCCACAAAGCCGGGCAGGTTGGCCACGACAATGCGCTCCGCCCTCTTGCGGAAGGGGAAGACCTTGAGTGATGTTCCCTCAATCTCCAGGCCATCCGCGACCAGACGGTTCGCAATGTCCTTGTTCGCGAGGCCCACGATGTAGTGGCCGTTCATTCTGTGGAACTGCGTGATGTTTCCCGGCCCCCCGAAAAGCTTGCTCATTGCCCGGAGGTAGGAGTAGTCCGGGATGTCTGGGCACAGCTCCACGAAGATGTAGTTCTCGTGGTTGGTGGTGGCCTGCCTCGCCTTGGCTGCGGCGATGTTGGCGCGCGTCGCCTTGATTTCCCGGGGCGGCATTGACCTCGGCCCTGTTGTCCGCTTCTGCTGCTGGGGGCCGCGTTTCTCAGCAGGCCTGCTTGCCTGCTTTGCGGCGTGCTCAGGTGTTGAAGAGAGGCGCCTTTTCTTGCTCTTCACGATGGTGTAGTCGTCGTTGGCGCCCACCTCCGCCATCTCGCTGTCGGCCCAGTTGAGCGAGGCCGGGCTGGCTGTTGTAGCGCTGTACGAAGCAGCAGTCGTTGGCGCCGTGACGTCATCACGCGCGGCGGCCAGATTTACATGCATATTGCCTGCCGGCGAATTTGCATCTTTTTGAGTTTCAGAAGAAATTTCTTTTGAATTCTTCATCATGTTTTCGTTTATTGGCGAAAATTCCTCGCCTGGTTGCGATCCAGTGCTGGGCCTTTCAGGCACTTGATCAGCGGATCGAGGGCTATCTTTTGACACCGAATTCGGCAGGGTCAGCGCCAATGACGCACACTCCAGAGGCGAAAACGGCGGAGCTCGCAAAAGCGTGGCCGCTCGCTCGAGTGTGTGTGTGTGTGTATAATTAACCTGTCAGTATTCATTACAAAGGAAATGTAGATCGTATCTCTTGAAAAGAAACAGGCACACAGAGAGAGGATCCCAGAGATGGTTCAAGTTATTCCTAGACTTAAGAAATAATTCGTAAAATCACCTCCAGATGGCATCAGCTGTATAAACACTCAGTGTCTAGACATCCTGCAATTGGAAAGTCTAAAAACAGTCACTTCCGTCCTCGACATATGTCGGAACAACCAATCTCTCTCTTTCTCGCCAACAATAAGTTTATCAGTGAATAATTAAAATTTGACCAAGAGGAAAACATTAATTTGTTTACATCAGGGCAGCGTTTAATTCGTCTATATATGTTCTCCTGTAGAAGGGCAGAGATGTCTGAAAGCTTGAGATGGTTTTAAAATAAAAAGAAAACTCATCTCCAGAAACCTTTTTAATTATTTAACCAAGGAAAACATTAATAAAAGAGAGATAACCTGGGTTTTCCTGGAACATTACTGGGGAGTTGGCGACCTAGGATCACACAACAAGAGAGGGGGGGAAACATTAATTGCCACCTATACTCATTACTATTAATAAATCATTTAGGTAGATAAATTCAGGTAGTTTGCGATTTTCTTACAGTCTGGATTACGTGTGTACAGATATGTAAATTATTGGTATGTAAATTTACTAATAAATATAGACATTTATATATCTCTTTTTAACATAATCAATAAGGAATCAAGAGTTTGGTTTCTTTTCACATTTATTTTATTTCTCAAGCTTCCGGGCTAATATGCCCTTCAACACGGAGAATTTATATCTCTAAACGAATTATTCCAAAAATTGTGAAAATTCAAACCATCCACCGGGGACCAGCAGCTGAGAGAGTACTCTATCTTAAAGACACCAATCAAGAAACCAGTTCGCATTTCCTCAAACGAGTTTGTCCAATTTACCAATGAAAAAAAAAATCAATTGGAATATATACATACATACACTGCTCTTTTTTATGTCTCAATAAACATATTTATTATTGAATATTACCTGACTAATTATAATAGATTCGTGATATAAAATATATTATGATCACGTTTTTACATGTTGGAAAAAGTATATAACGACATGCATGTGTGCGTTGCTTGTTTATATAAAATCCTGTGTTAAAAGAACGGTCATATATACAGTATAACCTCCATGAGAGGACACCTCTCTATAAAGGACAGTTTTCATTGCTAAAATGAACATTTTTACTATTTAGCAACTTTCCGGTGAGAGGACATCTCTCCCTAAAAGACACTTTTGCTCTACAACTAGGTGTCCTTTACAGAGAGGTTCTACTGTATATTTATTTCAACATAAAAAGCGCAATATCCTTCCGTAAGAGGCACTTATCCCCAGTAGAACATGAGTTACATAGTCTTATTTACATAACCAAAGTTATGAGAGATTGGAGAATTTTACCGACAACAATTTATATAGGAAAGTATTGATCAAATATTTACAAGACATTATATGAATGCAGTATATTTCGATAAATAGCGATACAGTTAAACCTGTCTATAGCGCCCCCTCTTGGGACTCACCAGGGTGCTATAGAGAGGGGGTGCTATAGACAGGTCACTTTTAATGTAAATCGCATCGTACTACGTATTTAAAACCGGGCGCTATAGAGAGGAGGCGCTAATTAGAGGGGGCGCTATAGACAGGTTTAACTGTATATATATATTAGATTGAACAATGGCAGAAATATTAGCTTTTTTTGTAGGGATTTTTAGAATATATTTACAAAAAGAGTTGTGGGGTGCGTGTGTGTTGTGGAAAGGGCGCTGATAAAAATAAAATGATTTAATATATTTAAAGCTCTCTCTAAATAAAGAGAGGAGAGAAATAACGGCCGCTGGGAGAAAGCCTTGTTGTTCGAACAGCGCGCGTGCCAAGTGTCCCGGATGTCACGCGGGCCGAGGTGTTCTCCCAACTCACGCGCTGGCTGAGACATGGTGTGACCGCTACAGAGTTAGACTTACTAGAGATAGGTGTGTGCTACGGTCAAAGCGTACAAACATGACACCCATATTGCCCTCATCAATTTGCCCCCGTTAAACACAGCGAGGTATTAAATTTGGGTCTACGAGAGCTTTAACACGCGTTTTATTTGTGTCCCTTTTAACAAGGACAAATGATTCTCTCTTCATGATAAAATTGTGAAAAACGTTTAAAAATATTTTCTCACAATGAGTTTCTTTTTATTTTAAAATGCTAGCTTTCAAGTGATAATCGCTCTTCAACGGGATTAATAAAAAACATCGACTATATCTTTACAAGAAATATTTACAAATACATAAGTATTCACATATATATGTATTTCTTGTAAGATATAGTCGATGTTTTTTTTATTAAGTCCGTTGAAGAGCGATTATCGCCTGAAAGCTAGCATTTTAAAATAAAAAAGAAACTCATTGTGATAAAGTATTTTTGTATTTTTAAACAAATGATTCTACACGGAACATTGATAAAATCAAAATTCTTTCTTCTAAACAAAGTATCCTTTCTTAAAAAAGAACAATAAGTGTCACGCAGCCAATAAACATCTATCCTCAAGAGAACAGAATATACAGAATGTTAACCAACCTGTAGACTTAGTGCCATCTATAGTTGTAAAATGAAATTATTAAGCGCGATCTTTTTTAAGGAAATAACCTCTTACACTGTCTTTACTGTGATAATAAAAAATATTGGGAGAGGGCTCGGCTCATCAGTGGTAAACCCTCCATGCCGTTTTAAATCACCGCTCTAACATTGTGTCGGAGATAAAGCAGTACAGTCTAACACAGTATTAGGGCGTTCTGGTAGATTAAACTGGCGTATCCGCTGCATGGGTTCACCACTGATGAGCCAAGCCTTTCCAATATTTTTCTCACCGCAATAGAGACCGTAGAGGGTTGGCTTATTTGAAAAAGAAGAAAATATATCGCGCTAAACTAGAGTTTTCTTAAAAGCGACAATAATGTTTATTAAGGAATAAGTTTCCCTGATATCAGCAATCTCCCTCCACGTACGTGTGGGAGGCCAACGCAAGGAGTTGACATGTGTTACATTGGTTAGTCAAATAGTCTGGAAACAAAGCTAAAAATAAAGACGGGGCAACCCTATGTTTGTGAGAAGCAGCAAATGGTCTGTAATGAGAAGGTATGCTTGGCTTTTTTTTAAACTTCCCGGACATAGTAGGATGGGTACCATACTTATTGGGTGAACGTTCGCTTAGGCAATTTGTGCCCATTGTCTACGTACCTATTGTGCCCGAGAACTTCGGAGAAACTGAGAATAAAATATGAGTAGACCATAATGCATAAACGCACCATCTATATAAATATATGTTTAAAATTTTTAACGCTACTTTAAAGGGTTAAAATTAAAACAAAAAGTCCATGTCCATAGTTTTTTCTTCAATAACCAAGATTCTAAAGTACCAGATATATAAGCAAAATATCCCAATACGATATTAGGTTATTTTTTGTGGTTGATATAAATTTCGATAGATTGATATCTAGCATCTAGTAAAGTGCTTAGCACAAATTCCACATCTGGAATAGAGGGGTATAACATCGAAATGTAGTAAATGTTATTTCATCAAGCTTGCTGATGTCTTAGATGATTGTGGTCCACTAAGAGCTAGGCCTGTGAAACATCGAAAGAAACAGAATACCGTAGTTTGAGTCAAAAGGTGATCCATTAATTAAGATTATATAAAAGGGCGTACCTGGATCTGTAAAGAAAAAAAAAACAATTTTTTCTTAAAATATTTCGAGAGATTGCTCCCTCCAGGTTCGCCCTTTTACATAAGAATACCGTAGGTTTCCTTATTTGATTGATAGCAAAGGACCCGTGGACCCAGGTGAAATAGACGTGCGTAAAAGCAGAACACTAAGGATGTTAACATCAACAAAATGCTCATCACAGTAGTTGGTCAAAACGTAGCGGCAGTCAATAGAGGCCCCGAGCGGAAGCCAACCCGGAAGGATGACAGGAGGGTGGGGCGAGGGACAAAGAAGGCTGGACGAAGGGGTAAACAAATTGGGCGGGACCAGCAACGCCCCCTGCCACCTGGGCGGACGGTCAAAATACCTCAACAAGATGAAGAAGCCATCAACGACGGCATCCCAATGTCCAATCAGAAAGGAAACGGACAGCTTCAAGGAGTTCGAGAGCCGAAGATTTCTTTGAGATATAATGTAATCTGCAATAGCAGAGATAAAACATGTGTGATGGATCCTGATGGTTAGAGAGGACAAAGAATTGATTTAGCTGAAGGATATGATTCAAATATTGGGAAACAGGAGAAGTGACGAAAAAGATTTCAAGGAAGCCCAACTATCGAGACGAAATCGGCCAAAGAAATATTCGCCTCGAAAGATCCTCCCTCATATGCTACGATATTGCCTCTACGCAAAGCTGTTTTTTTTTTTTACCAACTGTTTTGTTCAAGTTGGGGAAAAGTGAATATACTATCCACTAATAATTTCAATTTCTTATATTTGAATATATTACATTTCTAGTACGCTGCGTGTCACTAATAGAGCGATAGTGCTTGTGGTTATTCTATCATTCTCGCATCAAATAACGAATATATTGTACGATTCCACAGGACAACCGATGGTTCCTGGAAACATTCCTTTCAAATTCCATCTAAGATAGGTAGTATTTGGTACCGCGATTGGATATCTTTTTTTTTTTCTCTCTCATTGGCTTCAGTGCTATTGTTGGTTACTATTGTTCTTAATCTTGTATCTTAATTTTGTGAAGTCGCTGCATACTAGCAGTTCTCATCATGTTGATGAATGTTTCTTACCGGAATATGAAATTGGCGGAAAAATTACACTATAATAGAATGATGAAGGTACAGTGTGTCGTTTTCAGAACTCAGGTGGGTAGTTCTAAATTTGCATAAAAACATTTTTATTTTAAAATAAACAGACAAATCCCCCCCCCCCCCCCATTTTTTTCTTGCACCACGTTGAGTGCAAGAACCCAACGGGACATCTTGGGGGGGCAAAAGTAGAACTGATGTTCTGTTCAATAAAACATGTGTGGTGAATACATACTTCCAACCCTCTAGTTACCATGATTATATCACAGACTGTACTGTACGTATTTGATAATGAAAGGAACACAGAAAGCGAGAAAGGATGGTACAAGGAAGCTTTCTTCAACCATCCAACGAGGTTGTGAGTTTTCTAACGACCGTCAGAGACGGGGAGAAACTTAAAACCATTTTGAAAGGGCGAGATAAAAAAAAAAAAGAGTTAGTGATGAAAAGGTTCTAAGCATGTCGATGAAGTATCAGATATCCGTGTATGACGGATGTAGTTCACCTTTGAACTCCGTGTCGAGGTGACGCGCACGTCCTCTGCCCCAGTTTAAACAGCACCTTCTTCCTTTCACCTTTATCGCGCGGGTAATGTTGTCTCGGAGCGACCACTTCCCTAGTGATCTCATTGTCCCGTGGCCGAAGGCTGGAAATATCCCACTATCGAACAAAAGCTACCAGAGCCCACCATCAAGAAACAGTTTTACATACCTAGAGAAATGCTCCGCAACCTATATCTCAAAAATCATGTTATTCGCGATCGAACGTTGCGACCCACTGTAGTATTACATTCCAAACACGATGCGACACCAGCCAACTCTTGTCTTGTGCTCGATATACCATCTCTGCGACAATATACTATATATTCACTTATAAATACCTGTCTGCAATCCTAGAAGCGTTTAGTTTCCTTAAAGATCCATAAATGCAAATCATAAGCCAAATGTTATAGTTTTGGTTTTTTTTTTTTTACAAAAACTATAACAAGACTCAGAACGAAACACTATAAAGGAATGGCAATACATCCAGATGGCACAAGAACCTAGAGGGCATGCAACAACTGTCCTGGTGTGGAACTAACACCTACCCACATATTCTCATGCCCAGCAATGGCATCAGCCTTGCATAAAATTGACATGGACCCAGAGCAGCAGCTTTACACACCGTAGATAGAGGACATTGCGACTGCTGTATTAGTAGAGATGTATGGAGACATTTCTTCATTGGACACGACAACAACATAAGCCAGTTAGTCTCGTAACAATAGTAGAGCAGTCTGAAGCTTAAACTGGCGAAATCGTTGGGAAGGTTCACCAGTGATAAGCCATGCTCTCACATTATAATTTTTATCAATATAGTAAGGTGGTATATATTTAGATAAAAACGTTTTCATTATATAAAAAAAGAAGTAACAATAAAGATTATCACAATTTCCATGGAAACCACAGCATAATTCTCCAAGTATTTGAATGATCCAACACTTCAGCCTCAAGTCCAAGAAAGGACATGAACATAACAATCAAGCCATCATTTCCCTACAGTGGGATCCGGCCTTGTCCAAAAACCTCCTCGTCCTGCCAAAGAGCAACACGCTCTACCTCATTGACACGGAAATGGACCCGCCTCGAATTGTCTTGAGCTATCACTTCCCAAATCCTGAAACCACCTTTAGAAGTTCTGTTTGGCTTCCGAAAAGTCCCGAGATTTTCTTAACAGCAGATGCAGAGCTTGGAATCATTCGCTTCTGGAATATCTCCAAATCAGCCCCCATGGAAAGCCTTAAAGTCAAGGACTCAGGATTTCTGGCCTTTTCCGTCATAGCTCCTTTAAGCACGGAAGGTAGGAAGAATCAAGAAGGATCTTCGCTGGGAGGGTTCACCACTGATGAGCCAGGCCCTCCCTTTAATTTTTCCATTGCAGTAAGGACAGTAGAAATTGTTTTATTTTAAAAAGAATATTACGCCTCTAAAATAGTTTTATATTTTGATAACAGATGGCGCGCTAGTGCATCGTAACATATTTGAATGATATAAATATAAAAATGAATGTATGTGTGTCTGTCCTTTATGCCTGACCAAACCACTCATTGGAACGCCATGAAACTTTGGGAAGTTATTTAGTATAGTACTGGGAAGGTTTCTAGCAAATAAAATTTTTGAAATAACTTTTCGCCTAAAAATAATCAAGAAAATATTCTAATTTATCTGTTATAATTCAACAATCTGCTCTAAATATTATCATGATGATACGATGATTTTGTAATGTAGAAAATTAGAAAAGACAAAATTCAGGATGACACGGCAATTTATTTGAGACAAGAATAATGATACAATTCCAAGGCAAGATACTATTCCTTTAACTTCCAATTACTGAGGGAACCAATTAATATTGATTTTATTCAACTTATCGAGTATTTTTCAAGGGACCGGGAAAAATGTTCACTTTATCGAGAGATTCGTTAGACAAACCTTTACTCGGGTAAAACCCGGGCGAAGCCGGGTACGTCCGCTAGTGATATAAATAAACGTCATTAGAATTAAAACTTGTGAGTTGAAA
Organism: Cordylochernes scorpioides; assembly: GCA_030710605.1. Taxonomy (NCBI): domain Eukaryota; kingdom Metazoa; phylum Arthropoda; class Arachnida; order Pseudoscorpiones; family Chernetidae; genus Cordylochernes; species Cordylochernes scorpioides. The sequence continues at coordinate 67,855,074 of CP092873.1, read as the reverse complement.
TATGCAAAGAGAAAGGAATGTTATCAACACATAGGATTGAGAAAGGGGAAATAGATGTCCGGACGATGACAGACTGAATTCCTGTGAATTTGCATATGACAAGGACAACAGGTGGTAGATAAGACGTTCCTGATGAATATGGAATCTACAGTACGTGGCAATACCTACACAGTAGTTCATCTACATAGTGACGTTCGTTGCACCTAACTGAAGTGGAATGTAGCCATCACCACCACCTTCCAGGAACCCAGGTTACCTCTCTAGCCACCATCTTTCTAATTCTGTGGGCTTTTTTACTGTAGTACTTTTTATTATTCCTAGTACACGTGGTACAGGCCATGATAATGATGGTGGGCAGAAGTTGACGATTGCCTTTACTGTAAGTACACTACATGTCTACACATGTGAAAATCAGTTCAATTTTTGCACTTACAAATCTGCCAGAGCCCCGTTTGGTTACTTGCACTCGCTGGTGGGATTTGATTTTTGCAAGAATTAAGGGCCATTGGAGCATTTTTTTTTTTTTTTTAATTAGAAAAAAGTGCCTATTGCGGGAAAACCAACGGTTTAGACCATCCTTCTACCGACCCCCTCTGTATTACTTTGAGGTGAATCAGTCCCCTAAGACTGGTAATATGCCTCCTTAATCTGGCTTATCCAAAATCATCGATCCAGAGCAAAGTTTTCGAATATTAGAAAGATATCGGCGTGGTTTTTGTCTTCTGTTGATCCACAATATAGTACGAGGGATTTGGTGTTTTCAATGCGTCCTTCTATCTTTTTAGTAAACAATCATAGCACATGTTGCCAATTCAATTAAGTTTCCATTTTCTTTTAGTATTTCAATGAGGCATCTGTTCCCTCTCGCTAGTGATAGTACCTCTTCATATCGTTTTTTACTTATCTCCTCATGTAAACTATTTAACAATCAACATGAGATCGTATTTCTAGAGCTGTTTGTTCATCAGTAGCGACCGACTTCCAATCCGTTCGGCAAACTTGTCAACAACAATTAAGCTAATATGGTTAACAACAATTAACGTTTAATAAGGGATCAAATTAACTATAATAAGTTTTCCAATGTCAGAGTATGCTGATTTCTCCTCAACCATAGGTTGTTGTAGTGCCTGGCAGATTCCTGTCCTCACAGAGCTTTCTTTCCATTCCCACTTTTGAAGGCATTATAAGGGTCTTCTCCCGAAATTGTCAATATATTCCATTCTCGGCCTTCCATGCGCCACCAATTTTGCCGTAAACCACTCTGACAACTAGATGGCTGGTTCTCCTCCTTAGTCTGCCTGTCTGTCCATGGCATGAAGTTACTCGAATCTATTTCCCTTTACCTCCCTCCCAATAATAACATGTACAACGTTTTATCAGCTTTGAATATTCCCCACACGTATCTCTCTTTTATTATGATTAAGCTAAAAAAAAAAAAACGGCACTTTCGCGCCCCACTAGAGGCTCGTCTTTATATGATGAGGAAATGAGGAGCCAGGTCAGCCCTCCCCCCAATCACCTCTATTTACAACGTTATATAGAATTTGAAATTCTAAAACATGGTACAATGCGCTCTTGTTCGATTTCTTCTTGTTTACCTTTTATAAACCTCCTGTATGTACATCTTGTGTGCTCTTTGTCTGTTTCTTAACTATTGTTACTTAACTACCTATGTACTCTATATAGAGAGGGAAGTTAGTCAGCGTTGTGTAGTGTTAACTACTGGATATAACGATTCCAGCAAGGTTCAAATCCTGACATGTTTAGTATTATTGTGTAGTTCTATAGCTATCACCAGAAACATTGACAATGATGGCATAACATTTTTGGTGAGTTAGTTATTACAAGTTCATACATGTGCCATATTAAAATTATAGGACACAGAACTAACGATCTATTCATATTGATGTCGGTCCAACTTTACATATTAGTAAACACAACTATTTCCAAGTTAATAACAGTGTTTCCACCCTATCAACATGGATATTAGGGAGGTCTCTCACCATTTTAATGACTGTGTTGTCAAATCTTTCTTGTTGCTACGACAGGACAGTGAATGGCATGTGTTTTCTTTTTTTAACATCAGGACCACCTGGCCATGTGTTCCGGAAAAGAACCTGTGCAGAGGGGACAAAAAACTTGACTCATCGCCTTCTTCTTTTCTGTGTGACCTATAAAAAGATCGTTATTAGAATTCTGGAGGGTGCTTAGAAGAGTGTGATGTTTCTGAAATACTTTTTAAGGAACCAGTAGGGCAATGGAGAGTACCTATAGTTTGTTTACTAATATTGTAGCGCAAAGTATATAGTATTGACAGATTATTTTAGTTTTGATGTTTATATATTTTCTTACTCTGCGTAAACTTCCCTCATTGCTTCTCTTGTATTTTATCTATTTTAATACCCACCATGATTATCATGGCCTGTACCACGTGTATAAGGGATAAGCAAAAAAAAAAATCAATTTTAATTGGTGCTTGCCTTAAACAAATTGCTCTGTCATGCTGAAGTAAATGTTTATTTTTAATATTCTCAATGAATATTTCTTGCTAAATAATACATTATTGATATCTGTTTATACAAAATTTTATTTAGCAGTGTCAATTTATAGCATTTTTAAAAATATTTATACAGTAAAATCTCTCTGTAAAGGACACCTAGTTGCAGAGCAAAAGTGTCCTTTATGGAGAGGTATTCTCTTATCGGTGAGTTATTACATAGTAAAAATGCTAATTTTACCTATGAAAACTGTCCTTTACAAAGAGGTGTCCTCTAGCGTTAGTGTCCACTCATGGAGATATTACTGTACCTTATGTGTCTTCTCAAAAAGTGTTAACTCTTCTATTTGGAGCCTATTTTATTGTGTCATGGTAATTTTGACAATAAAAACTGTACTTTGTAGAGAGGTGTCCTCTAACTGGAGTATCCTCTTATGGAAGTTTTACTGTATTATATTTATAAATCGCTTAAGCACCTCAACCAAAAAAACTTGAAATATAAGAAACATGTTTGAGAAATAGGGAAGGGGGTAAAAGGGTAAAAAAAAAAAAAGGAGGTAAAGGAAAAGAGAATTATGATGTGAAGAGCTTAAAAAAAAAAAAATCTTAGAATAATTAATAAGCAAATTTCTAATTACTCTCTGCTAATTCATCATCATCAAACTTTTCCTTATTGATCTTGTTAATTGAAAGCTCTAATAAACTTTTTTTTTTAATTATTGATAGCTTTCAATAAATGACTTGTAATATGGGATGAAAGGGGAGAACTCTGATTATATTTGGAAGAGAGATTTACCTTTATGATCATTTTAATTACAAGGTGTTAAAACTGATTTCTAAACAAGTATTATTAATATGTAATATTTCTGTAACACCAGGGCTACTGTCATTGTCTTCTCATAAATAAATTAAACCTATACTTAACAAACCCCCACCAAATAACATCTTCTTTTTTTTATATAATCATATTTTGGGGAAATAAAATACATATACAGTAGAACCTCCCTGTAAAGGATACTTAAATGAAGAACTAAAGTGTCCTTTAGGGAGAGGTTTCCTGTTACCATAGAGTTGCTAAATAGTGAAAATGGCATTTTTACCTATGAAAACTCCTTTATAGAAAGGTGTCCTCTAGCGTGAGTGTCCTCTCATGGAGGTTCTACTGTACCTTATGTGTCTTCTTAATAAGTGTTAACTCTTCTATTTGGAGCCTATTTTATTGTGTCATGCATACCAAATTCTTCATTATTTCTTGCAATTTTTGTTAAATAACACTAGTTTCCCATGAACTGACTGACCATGTTTTGAGTGACCACCCTTGTAAAAAAAAAAAATAATAATTTGATAATTCAGGTAAAAATATTGACTGAAAATAATATACAGTCGAACTACCTCCCTGTACAGGGCACCCAATTGAAGAACCAGAGTATCCTTTAGAGAGAGGTGTCCTCTTACCGGAGAATTGCTAAATAGTAAAAATGGTAATTTTACAAATAAAAACTGTCCTTTGTAGAGAGGTGTCTTCTAGCGCGAGTGTCCTCTCATGGAGGTTCTACTGTATTATTGGGGAATATATGTAAATACAGTAGAACCTACCTGTAAAGGACACCTAATTGCAGAGCCAAAGTGTCCTTTAGAGAGAGATGTCCTCTTACCAGAGAGTTTCTAAATAGTAAAAATGGTGATTTTGCAAATGAAAACTGTCCTTTGTAGAAAGGTGTCCTCTAGCACGAGTGCTAATCTAAATCAAGTGCATTTTGAACAAAGAAATTGATATACTTAAGGCCCCTTGTTTTGAAAAATAGGCTAGCAGGAAGCATTTGAGAGAATATCACTCTCATACTTAAATACCATTGGCCTCAAGTGGGCTATTCTGTATCTTCTAATAGTTGTGGAGCCACCACTTGATAGCTATCCTTCAAAGATAACAACAAAGAGTTGAGGTTACAAAAATAAACCCAAAAAAACAATAATGATTTTAATCAGCACCAAATACTAGGGAAGGTGCCCTGGTCAAAAAAAAAAAAAAGAAATGGTGTCAGAGAAGAACAAAGGGAGTGGTTCCGGAAGGGGAAATTGCAGATTAGAAGTTGTCATTATGAGATTATAAATGCTGGAGGGCTCTAAGGAAAACATTCGCCGGGTACAATACAACATCCTCATTCAAGAGGCGGGCGCATGTGCAAAATTTGGCTGCAATTAGGATATATAAAGATGATTTTTTTGTTGTTCTCTGTTTTTTGCCCTCTACAAGGAAGGTAGTTTATAGATTTTTCTAAAAAAATGTGCAAGAATTTTGGCTTAAATTCTTTATTAGTTAAATCCAAATACAAATAGTTTAGGCAAAAATGATTATATAAAATGAAAGGATTTAATCATGAATGTTTCTTTTATATACAATACAAACTTCTCTAAAGTCCTTACTGCTAGAAAAACTGTCTAAGGACAGTAGAATGATAAGGCAATATTTGGATTATAGATTATAAACACAAGGTAATAAGACCAAATCCAAATAAATAAATAGTATTAATAATAACACGTTTACCGAAACGTCACACACTATTTATTAATTTGGATTGTGTCCTTGTGTTTAAGGACAGTAGAAGTTTGTATTGTATATAAAATAAACATTTATTCTTAAATTATTTCATTTTATATATATAGATGGTGTGTTATTGCTTTGTATTAAAATAATGATTATGGTAGGATGGGGGGTTTGTGATTCTTTATTCTGTGAGTGGATTACAAGCTTATAGTATTTAAGAAAGGATTAGAATTCCAGAAAATTTTATGAGGATCATTAGCAACAAGCTTAATTTTAAAAACTTCAAAATATGGTTGGAGTACCAAAATTTTGTTAATGAAGTTAGGAAACAACTATAGGTTTAAAATAAAAGAAAACAAGATCTAATCTAAATAATTTATTAGTGTGTGACGTTTCAGCAACAACATTGTCACCATCATCAGACAAAACCATTTATTCTTTTGTCTGATGATGGTGACAATGTTGTTGCTGAAACGTCACACACTAATAAATTATTTGGATTAGGTCTTATTTTCTTTTATTTTAATCTATAATCTAATATATGTGCTTTATCAACTATAGGTTTAGTGCTCCACTGTGATATCTATGTTCATTGATGGAGGAAAAGTTTTTCCTGTCTGCTCAAAATACTCCACTGCAACTCCAGCACATATCCTGGACTGTATTGGAGCTAAGAAGGAAGACCTATACAAGAACCCCAAAACTATAGTATAAAAATGATAAGGTACAATTTGTATTATAGATTATAAACATATAGAAAAGGCACAAGTCGGTGGATGAGAGGGTAACACGCTCGATTCCCGACAGTCATGAACCGGGTTTGAATCCTGCGTTAAAAATTGTTTAATATGTGAATAACCTTCACATATTATTCATTCTTTAATTATCATGAACTAGGTTGCTCTTGCTGAGCGGTACCTATTTATGTGAATTTGAACTAGGATTATAAACACAGTACTGTTTCTTAGAAAACTATATTCTTATCTGCTATCTTGTTTACACACTTGATAACAATAACTATTTACAAACATGCTGTGGTAAAATTTCTCATTCAGTACTTTTGTCTGAAGATGGTAACAACGCTGTTACAGAAACGTCACACACTATTTATTTATTTGGTCTTATTACCTTGTCGTAAATATAGAGGCTGCCTGGCTGGCATTCATAGTTCTTCAAATTAAATACACTTCGGCCAGTAAATCTGTTGTTCGCTCCTGATGAGGACAAAAGATTTTTGTCAAGACAATAAAAAAGATTTACTGGTCGAAGTGTCTTTAATTTTAAGAATTATTTCATTGTGTTTATAGTATAAAAAAATATTGCTTTCAACCTTCATGACCTGGTGTAATCTTACCCATGGAATAATTTAAAAAATATAATATTAAAAAAACTGAGGTATCTACTGCAGTAGATTCATGTGAAGAGATTGGTGAGGTGCCATGGTAGTGAACCAAAGATAGCCATCTAGTGGGCAACCTGCCAATCTGTCTCCACCTGTTCTGATCTCATGGAGAGGACACCTGATTGCCAACCCTACTATTTATACTTTTTCAATTGCCCTTATCGATAAAATTTGGAACAAATAAATTTACTGGCAATGTGTTTCTTTTCAATATTATCAGCAAATATTATCTCTACAGACCTTACTGCAATGATATAAGTTTAAATTCAATTTCCCTCTATCGATAAAATTTGTAACAAATAATTTTATTAGCAATGTGTTTCTTTTCAATAATATCATCAAATATTATCTCTACAGACCTTACTGCAATGATATAAGTTATTGAATGAGAGGGCTTGGCTCATCAGTAGTGAACCCTCTCAGCAGTTTCATCAAACTGCTTTTTGGCGAAACTGCTGAGAGGGTTCACTACTGATGAGCCAAGCCCTCTCATTCAATAACTTATATTATTGCAGATAAGGCACAATTTGGATTAAAGATTATAAACACAAGGTAATAAGACCAAATCCAATTAAATAAATAGTGTGCGACGTTTTGGTAACAGCGTTGTTACCATCTTCAGACAAAAGTACTAAATGAGAAATTTTACCACAGCATGTTTTTAAATAGTTCCTGTTATCAAGTGTGTAAACAAGATAACAGATAAGAAGAAGATATTTATCTGATAAACACAGAATATTATTCTTAAAGATTTTAATTAAAAAATTTAAACTAAGAATAATATTCTGTGTTTATCAGATAAATATTGTCTTCTTATCTGTTATCTTGTTTACACACTTGATAACAGGAACTATTTAAAAACATGCTGTGGTAAAATTTCTCATTTAGTACTTTTGTCTGAAGATGGCAACAACGCTGTTACCAAAACGTCACACACTATTTATTTATTTGGATTTGGTCTTATTACCTTGTGTTTGTATCATTGCAGTAAGGTCTGTAGAGATAGTATCACAGCAGCAACAACAACAAGCTTTATTAAGACCTTTCAGTCTTATACAGATTCTCCAAGCAGAAATGTAGGGTACATGCTGGAATAAGAGTTATAGAACCTTAATGGTAATATGTAATTTATATACAGTAAAAATTATATAAAGATAATCAAGATAATAAATAGATTAGTCAGTAGAGATAATATTTGATGATATTATTGGAAAGAAACACATTGTCAGTAAAATTATTTGTTACAAATTTTACTCCTCCGTCAAAATTCGACTCTATTATTATAAAATAAAACATTGCTAGTCAAATCTCACTATAACAACATTACTTAACCTTGTTGTTGTGTTATAACCAGAGACAGTTGGAACTTAAAAATTGAGAGAGGAGAGGTCTAGGAATTGCAATGTTAGAACCAAGTTATAATAAGGTTCCACTGTATAAAGGCATTCTCTTATTTTTCATATTTTCACAAGAAAATAAAACCAAATCCAAATAAATTGATAGTGTGTGACATTTCGGTAACAGCGTTGTTACCATCATCAGACAAAACTACTGAATGAGAAATTATGGAAATATCTTTATTTACGGGTGTGCTAACCAAAATGAAATGATTTTTGAGCCCCAATGGCCGCGTAAAGTGGAATATAATGAGAAATTAAACCACAATATGTTTTAAATAGTTACTGTTATCAAGTGTGCAAATCTTATTCTGCTTATCTGCTATCTTGTTTACACATTTGATAACAGTAACTATTTAAAACATTATATAAAATTATTATAATTAATGGATCGCCTTTTGACTCAAACTATTTAAAACATGCTGTGGTACATGATAAAGCACAATTTGGATTATAGATTATAATAAAAGAAAATAAGACCTAATCCAATATTTTATTATTTTTTCTGATGATGGTGACAATGTTGTTGCCAAAACGTCACACACTAATAAATTATTTGGATTAGGTCTTATTTTCTTTTATAATGCTGTTGTATAATTTCTCATTCAGTACTTTTGTCTGAAGATGGTAACAACACTGTTACCGAAACATTACACACTATTAATTTATTTGGATTTGGTCTTATCACCTTGTATCTATAAATTTATAATCCAAATTGTTCTTTATCATTTTCACATTTTTAGTTTATAGAATTGTGATATTTCTGAGAGAAATAAATAACCATTATTTCTTGTTAATTGAAATTTTCTGGGAAGAGAGAAAAAAAACTGTAGTTTCAATTAATCAAGGTTTACTTAATTTCTCTTAATCTCCTCTAAATTTGCATAATAACAGACTTTCATTAATGGAAGTACCTCTCTCCTTCATTTTTATATAAACTACACCTAGAACAAGACATTTGCTCTGTGCAGCACAGGATGGTACCAAAGAATGGGCCACGTCTGGAATATTCAGACATCTGTGTAGACATGTTCTGTATAGAGAACACAATACATTATAACCACAAGACCAAATCCATACAGTACAACCTCCATGAGAGAACACTCACACTAGAGGACACCTCTCTACAAAGGACAGTTTTTATTTGAAAAATTATCATTTTTACAATTTAGTAACTCTCCGGTAAGAGGACACCTCTCTCTAAAGGACACTTTAGCTCTGCAATTAGGTGTTGCCCTTTACAGGGAGGTTCTACTGTATATCTCTATTGAAAAGAAAGCCTTGTGAGATAAATAAACAAGGATTATGTAGTGTGATATCAGCTGGGGTGGTAACAGCCAATCTCTGGCCATTTGATAGCCCAGCTAATTAGGTGAATAAAATAATTTTATAATTCAATACAGTAGAACCTCCATGAGAGAACACTCATGCTAGAGGATACCTCTCTATAAAGGACAGTTTTCATTGTCAAAATTACCATTTTTACTAATTAGCAACTCTCCGGTAAGAGGACACCTCTCTCTAAAAAGTACACTTTGGCTCTGCAACCAGGTGTCCTTTAGAGAGAGGTTCTACTGCAGTGTGTAAAGTTTCGGTAACAGCTTTGTTACCATCATCAGACAGAAATATCCTGAAGACCTTCAATAAGAGGAAATTCAGGAATCAAACACATGGAGTGACAAAGGAAGAATTAAGTAGCCAGTCACAATCCTATAATTCTAGGAATATTAGGAGAGTTGGAAAATACACCGTAGAAATAAATATAGCCTGACCATCAATAAGAAGAAATGTAAGAATCCAACGAGGTAGAACATTCTATAATTGAAACCAAGATAGATGTGGAGCTAATCAAATAGATAGATAACGAGAGTAATTAACCTGTGTGTTGTAATTCCTGACAAGATAACTGTGGGGAGGGACAAGTTAATAACTGCTATGACAGAGTGTCACCCTGAAGACAAGTTGGAGAACTTGTTGCTGTCCTCAGCAATATGCAGTGGCTACATCACTGTTGCCATGACACCTTGCTCTAACCAGTGTTAGTTAGAACAATTTGAACTTTTGTGATTGTAATCAAATGGCTGGTATAAAAGAGGCTAATCCACTGCTAGAGAAAATAGTTCTAAGCAAATGTAAACAAAAAACCTTTTAAAAAATCAAAAAAGACTTAAACTGAACCAACCACCATAGTGTATACAGTTGCTCGGCCATCCTTGCAGCCATCTATATGGAAGACATCAATCCAGAAGAGGACAACCATACAGACAAGGGCACCTCAGTTAGCTGGTATTGTGATCAGGGTGCACGGACCAATCTGATCTGCTCCATGGACAAGACACCACCACCACCTCAGTTAGCTGGTATTGTGATCAGGGTGCACGGACCAATCTGATCTGCTCCATGGACAAGACACCACCACCACCTCAGTTGGCCGGTATTGTGATCAGGGTGCATGGACTGATCTGATCTGCTCCATGGACAAGACACCACCTCCACCTCAGTTGGCCGGTATTGTGATCAGGGTGCATGGACCGATCTGATCTGCTCCATGGACAAGACACCACCTCCACTTCAGTTGGCCGGTATTGTGATCAGGGTGCATGGACTGATCTGATCTGCTCCATGGACAAGACACCACCACCACCTCAGTTGGCCGGTATTGTGATCAGGGTGCATGGACTGATCTGATCTGCTCCATGGACAAGACACCACCACCACCTCAGTTAGCCGGTATTGTGATCAGGGTGCATGGACTGATCTGATCTGCTCCATGGACAAGACACCACCACCACCTCAGTTGGCCGGTATTGTGATCAGGGTGCATGGACTGATCTGATCTGCTCCATGGACAAGACACCACCACCACCTCAGTTAGCCGGTATTGTGATCAGGGTGCATGGACTGATCTGATCTGCTCCATGGACAAGACACCACCACCACCTCAGTTGGCCGGTATTGTGATCAGGGTGCATGGACTGATCTGATCTGCTCCATGGACAAGACACCACCACCACCTCAGTTAGCCGGTATTGTGATCAGGGTGCATGGACTGATCTGATCTGCTCCATGGACAAGACACCACCACCACCTCAGTTGGCCGGTATTGTGATCAGGGTGCATGGACTGATCTGATCTGCTCCATGGACAAGACACCACCACCACCTCAGTTAGCCGGTATTGTGATCAGGGTGCATGGACTGATCTGATCTGCTCCATGGACAAGACACCACCACCATAGTGAGTTTACCTCCAGGAAAGACGAGACCTCTCTATGTTTTAGAGGTGGTTTCTAATGTAATGTTAATATGCTTTATGTAAACTACATGTTAAATACTAGAGGATAGGTGGGATATATAAGCTAAGTCTGGGAAATTAGAAGATTCCAAGATATGAAGGAGTTGCACAGAACTGAACAAAATGGTGTTCCATGATGACTGACATGGTGCAAATAAGATAGCTTGGAATTACATGTGAAAGATCTGGGATCAAACTGACCTATTACCTTACCTAGTAGCTTGGTAGACACCTATATACATTCCAATACCATGACTATTTTAAAATTCAATTCTTAAAAAAAAAAAAAATGCTTCTGATAGTGTGTGCTGTATTATTTTAAAAGAATAAATACATTTTTTTAGAAATGTGTTTATGTGTGCTTTGAAAATATTTCAGCACAGACAATATTTTTACTTTATATTTCACTTATACAGTAGAACTACCTCCCTGTAAAGGATACCTAATTGCAGAGCCAAAGTGTCCTTTAGGGAGAGATGTCCTCTTACCAGAGAGTTGCTAAATAGTAAAAATTGTAATTTTGCAAATGAAAACTTTCCTTTGTGGAGAGATGTTCGCTAGCGGGGTGTCCGCTAAAAGGAGGTTCTACTGGTTTTTCACTAAAATTACAAAATGATAATGTCAAGTGTTCTTCATCAATAAAAACCATACTGGTAATGGTGCACATGTGGGAGAAATATATTAAAAGACCTGGCTCCTCAGCCCTGAACCCTCCACCATTTGGGGGTCAGGCTTTCTCTTTGCTGCAAGCATGGTGAAAATATATTTCCAAAATGAAAATTGTGATAGACAACATCTAGTTCCAAAACAAAAGTGTCCTTTAAAGAGAGGTGTCCTCTTACAGAAGAGTTGCTAATTGATAGAAATGGTAATTTTAAAAATGAAAACTGTCCATTGTAGAGTGAGTGTCCTCTCATAGAGGTTCTACTGTACAAGATATATATATTTTAAATTAAAAAAAAAATAGAGTACACAATCCATATTATACAAATATGTATATATATACAGGGTGGCCCATATAAGTCCTGAACCCTTTATTTTTTATTAAAAATTAAAAGTCAAACTATAATTTAAAATGTATAACTATTTTATTATACCGTAAAGATAGAGGCAGCCTGGCCGGCATTCATATTTCTTCAAATAAAAGACACTTCGGCCAGTAAATCTTTTTATTGTCTTGACGTTTCGACAAAAATCTTTTGTCCTCGTCAGGAACGAACAAAAATTAAAACATTAGGCAAAGTGTTAGAAATTATTCTAAGGCTGCAAGGGCGTTCTCACGCGGTATTTGAAATTTTGTACAACATCTAAAGCACGAGTCAAAAAACAAATGTAAATAATTTCTAACGCTTTGCCTAATGTTTTAATTTTTATTCGTTCCTGATGAGGACAAAAGATTTTTGTCGAAACGTCGAGACAATAAAAAGATTTACTGGCCGAAATGTCTTTTATTTGAAGAAATATTTTAATATAGTTTGCCTTTTAATTTTTGATAAAAAAATAAAAAGTTTTCGGGACTTATGGGCTACCCTGTATATATTGAATTATAAAAATTATTTTATTTACCACATTAGAGCCACAAATGCCAACCTTTATGAAGGTAGAAACAAACTACTTATCTGTTTTATACATTGTTTGTACCTTGATAGAGGTTCAAAATTTTTTTCTGGCAGGATATTGATATATAAAAATAAAAGCCACCTCTCCAGTCAAAATAGACCTCAAAACTATACACATCTATCTATTACATAGTGGTATTTATTTATTACGCTAGATGGCACTAGACAACATTCAGTTATACAATCAGGAGATGGCTTTTTCTTACTTAGAACACCTAGTCTGATACATTTTCTCCTTTGTTCTATTTTTATTTACAGTAGGGTCTCCCATGAGAGATCTTTAAAACCATGGCTAAACCTATGCCATGAGGAGTCTTTCAACCAAAACAGAGACAATCTCCAGGAGAGACTGACTTTAGCCATGTTTTTAGGCTGTGGTCTCTCATGGGAGTTTCTAGTAACACAAGGTAACAAGACAACATTCAAATATAAAAATGATATGTAATAATATCTAATTATTTGGATGTTATATTGTCACCATATGTTTCCATTGTACCATAACATTTTGGGAGACTCTAGTTGTTGCTGTTGTTGTATCCAATGAAGAGCCTCAGATGTCTTTATGCATCTCTATCACAGCAGCAGCAATGTGAGGGAGGAGAAGTCCGACCACACCTCCCCCCGCCTGGACCCTTGGAATATTCAACCAAATTCTGGCCCAGGGTGACTAACGTGGCAACGGCACCCATTTTCCAATGGAGAATCTAATGTAATGTGTATAAGGCACAATTTGGATCATAGATTATAAACACATGGTAATAAGACCAAATCTAAATAAATAAATAGTGTGTATCAATACAAGAAAATAAGACCTAATCTAATAGATGTGGAAAAAAGAACTTACCCTTTTAATGCTATGTTTTCTCAACTTCTTGAAGTAGAGCTTCAGATCCCGAACTCTTTAAAATAGAATCTTCAAGTGATGGCTTAGCATCAAGGTTAGGTCTTATTTTCTTGTATTATAATCTATAATCCAAATTGTGCTTTACCATAGTGTGTATCAAAAATGATGTCATAATCTAATTATTTGGATGTTGTCTTGTTGCCATGTTTCTAATCTATAAACTAAATTGTACCTTATCATTTTGGGAGACTCTAGTGTATTGATTTGCCCATTTGTAAACCAGTTTAACTTGCTGTGACCAAGTTGTTGACTTTGCATTTTTTAAACTAGTTTAAAAGAGAACAATAAACAATTGCTACAACTTGGTTATTCTGGGGAATGTTGGCTAAAAGAGCACCTCCCCTAAATGGGATAATATTTATAAAGAGGAATTGGGGAGGGATTAGACATTTTGGAGGTGACACACTAGTAAGAATTAAGAGAGTTAATACTGAAGTAAACACAAGGTAATAAGACCAAATCCAAATAAATAAATAATGTGTGCGCTTCGGTAACAGCGTTGTTACTATCTTCAGACAAAAGCACTGAATGAAAAATATTGAAAAAAAAAAAACATTCAGGACTTTTGTCTGAAGATGGTAACAACGCTGTTACTGAAATGTTACACACTATTTATTTATTTGGATTTGGTCTTATTACCTTGTGTTTATAATCTATAATCCAAATTGTGCCTTATCATTAATACTGAACTGCTTATTTAGTACAATAGAACATACTCCATGAGAGGACACTCACGCTAGAGGACACCTCCCTAAAAAGGACAGTTTTTATTTGAAAAATTACCATTTTTTACTATTTAACAATTCTCCAGTAAGAGGGCAACCTCTCCCTAAAAGACACTTTAGCTCTACAAATAGGTGTCCTTTACAGGAAGGTAGTTCTACTGTTTATATCTATTGAAAAGAAAGCTTTGTGAGATAAACAAACAAGGATTATGTGTTATCAGCTGGGGTGGTAACAGCCAACTTTATCTCTGGCCATTTGATAACACCCTCAAACACCACCTTAAGATAAACACTGACAGCTGTCATACTATTGCTTATATCTTCTTTATCATCCCTAGTACTGTAAAAACCTCCATGAGAGGACACCTCTTTACAAAGGACAGTTTCTATTATCAAAGTACCATTTTTATCAATTAGCAACTTTCCATTAAGAAAACATCTCTCCTAAAAGAACATTTAGGCTCTAAGTGTTGTCATTACTGAGAGGTAGTTCTACTGTATATTGATAATCCTAGTAGTGGAAGTGTCTAAACAAAGATAGAAAAGATTTTTGATTAACATGGGGTCATTCAGTTCCTTCCTTATTTAGTGGCTAAAGGAAGCAAACATCTATTCCACTGCTATGTTTAATTTCAATATTCTTAAAATACATTATATATATACAGTAGAACCTCCCTGTAAAGTACCTAATTGCAGAGCCAAAGTGTCCTTTAGGGAGAGGTGTCCTCTTACCGGAGAGTTGCTAAAAAGTAAAAATGGTAATTTTGAAAATGAAAACTATCCTTTATAGAGAGGTGTCCTCTAGCATGAGTGTCCTCTCTTGGAGGTTCTACTGTATATACATATATTGATTCTATGCTAAAAAATCTTGTGGCTCATCTAGTGATGGAGGTGATGGGTTAGAGTATCCCACATCTCTTCTTTCTTATCATCACTTATCATAAGTGTCAAATCTGTGCAGCATTTCAATGGTATTTGCTGGAGTGAAGCTTATCATTGCAGTCAATAATGTGCTCTTGTGGAGCAGATGTGAAGGGGTCAGGTGGAATAGAGGAGTATCAATGGCTGTGGGGAGACAATACTTGGTGACACACCATTCACCCTATAAAATGCCACCTAAACTTAGCAAGCATTTGGAGAATAATGTTTTTCCCAAAATATAAAATACTAACTACAATGCTATGACAAGGTGGGTTTTGGCTGCCTAAATCCAAAACTAGGGGCAGACAAGTTCCATGGTCAAATTCACCAAAAAAGAGAAGAAAACTATGAACCAAGGGCTGATGACAGCCATAGTTGGCATTTCAAACTTTGATCAGGAACTTGTATTTGGTTCTAAGAAACCTTATAATCCAACAAGGAGAATACCTCTAACCTATGTATATATAATATCAAAATAATCATATTCCTCTGGTAAAGCACAATTTGGATTATAGATACAAGAAAACAAGACCTAATCCAAATAAATTAATAGCCGAAACGTCATACACTATTAAATTATTTGGATTAGGTCTAATTTTCTTGTATCTATACCTATTTCTTATATGAATATTCTTATTTTGTTTCCCTTCTCTTTTCCAATCTCAGGAGTATCTATATATAAGACTAAGTCTTAATAAAGGTAACTGAAGGTAATAAGACAACAAATCCAAAAAAATAAATAGTGTGATGTTTTGGTAACAATGCTGTTTTGATTTTGGTCTTATTACTTTGTGTTTTTAATCTATAATTCAAATTGTGCTTTATCATCTTAATAAAGGTATTGATTGATAAAGCACAATTTGGATTATAGATTATAGCTACAAGAAAATATAAGACATAATCTAAAATAAATTAATAGTGTGTGACATTTCGGTAATAGTGTTGTTACCAAAATGTCGCACACTATTAATATATTTTAGATTAGGTCTTTATTTTCTTGTAGCTATGAAGGTATATATTGAATAGAAAGGAAGAATAAAAATACAGAATCAGTCTCTCAGTTGAAGGTAATGTTCCATGATGGCTGAAATATGTATGAAAGATAGATGATTTTGACAGATCTGTCTTAATATCAACTGATTGTAGACATCTTGTTTGTTCTGGCTTGACAGGAAATTAGCAGGTGAGATCACAATTTTGGGGAAATGGGAAGATGTTGTAATCATTATTATATTCTTTATATTTGCACAATAGGTGGAAAATTTTGCCTCAAGAGGAAAATACATTTTTTTTAAACTGGGCTATGTACCTCTCTTAAAGAGTTCTGCCCTATGTTAGGATGGGTAGATCCCTCTGAATTATATATTTTTATAGATTACAAAGTATGGTAAATGCTCTGTGTCATCTGGACTTCTTTGTCATTTCTTCTGTTTTATTTCACTTAGTGGAGAGTTTTCTTTTGACACCTATCAAAATATATAGGATAAATTTATCATAGAATATATTATATATATATATGAAAAAATAGTACAAATGTAATATTGTACTGGGAAAAGGTGCATAAATTAAGAAAAAGGCATCTCCTTATCGTGCAACTGAAAGTTGCTGATGGCTTGCGCCATCTATCGGAATAAATATCAACTATTCTCGTTGATTTTTAATTATTCCAGAATTGGCCAAATACCCATTCTTGATTAATCAAGAAAAGCTAACCACGGATTAATTTCCAATTCTGGAATAATTAAAAATCAACGAGAATAGTTGATATTTATTCCGATAGATGGCGCAAGCCATCAGCAACTTTCAGTTGCACGATAAGTAGATGCCTTTTTCTTAATATATATATATATATATCGTATATTTTAAACTGTATGACACTTTAAGTATATGTCACATATCTTCCAATTAGTTAGAGCCGATACCTTAAAAGATCCTGCCCTTCTTTTGGAATGTACATCGTTTCTGTTTGCTGCCACCCCCATATTTTGTATATATGCTATATCTTTATTAATAATACCTGTAAACCCCTATTTGTATGTAACACTAAAAATGCTGACATCAAAATAAAGATCCAAAGAGTGTTCTGTCAGCTGGTGGTAGGGACAGAGGGGAGGAAAAAGCCAACGCCCAGCCCATGTGAGGCCCCCAGGGACTCTTTATAGACGACCCCTGTAAACAGGACAGGTTTTGGCAGGGGCTCAGCAGATGTTCTAGGGTGTGTTTCTCGGCTGGCCGCTTCAGTCTCTCTCTCCATGTCTCGGTGATAAGCATCCAAGTTTGTGTCATGGCCTCTACCTCTGTCCCGTGGGCTGTCCTCGATCACTCTCTGTGCTAACATCCAGCCCTGCCTCTGCTTCTTGTTGTCAGCGTGTGGGAAGAACATCAACACTCGCCTCACGTACACGACTGCCAGCTTATCCATTCGTCGGCACATTTGCAACAGTAGAACCTCCATGAAAAGACACTTGCGCTAGAGGACACCTCTCTATAAAGGACAGTTTCCATTTGCAAATATTCCATTTTTGCTATTTAGCAACTCTCCAGTAAGAGGACACCTCTCCCTAAAGGACACTTTGGCTCTGCAATGAGGTGTTGTCCTTTACAGGGAGGTAGTTCTACTGTAGTTGAATATGTATTGGTTAGGGGTACTAATTAGTACATCTACGGAGTAATCAAAGTGCAGTTTATTTTGGGTACTTTAATTTTGTGTGATTCTTTTCCTTAATAAATATCCTAAGGAAAATTAAGGTAACAAGACTACATCCAAAAGAATAAATTATTCTCCAACAATACTGTTAGTGAAATGTCACATATTTTATTCATATGGATATGGTTTTGTTACTTTATGCTTCCAATCTTTATTCCAAATTGTACTTTATCATTATACTAAGGAAAAAATGGCTGAATTATTTAATTGTGGATCCCATTGATACAAGAAAATGAGACCTAATTCAAATAATTTAATAGTGTGTGACGTTTTGGTAACAACATTGTTATCATCATCAGACAAAATTGTGCTTTCTCATTGTTGATCCCATTCTGAGAGCCCGGATGAAAAAGGTGGAGCAGTAACAAGCTCGCTAAAAAACCTGGGCTCAGCTGGCCCGGCTGATAGTACCCTGTAAGGGCTCCTGATCTAGGGATACAGGATGAGCAGCGTTTGTACTCCATGTTAGAAGCGGCTGCACATGGCGTCTGTTCCTCATGTCAGAGGTGGCCATTTCTTTTGGAGCTAAGTCGGCCTGCCACTGAGTAGTGCTCCCAGTCTTAATGACAAAGGCAGACGCATTCTACTTCACCCAGACCTGATGGTTGTCAATTCTACAAGCTTGATACCCTGAAATGTTTGAATGAAGATAAGAAAGAAGAACAGGAAAGGGGTTTACAATAACAAGCTTCTAAGAAGGAAAAAAAAGCTAACAGCAACGAGATTCTTTATAAGGGCGAAAGCTAGCCAAGATTATATCACTTTAATATAGAAACTCTTCGCGGTTAGCTTCCTTCTTAGAAATGATATTTGTTTATTCCTCCTCTAGTAATAACAAGCTTGCTGAAAGACTTGGATTCTGCTGGCCTAGCTATCCAGTCTGTACTCAGAGTTAGTTCTGTTGTTTATGCCAGAAGTGGCTGTTTAATATTAGACCTAAGTCTGTCTGCTTCTGAGGAGTGTTCCTAGTCTAAAGTAGACGCATTTTGCCTTGAAGATGAAACCTCAAGATTTACGAACTTGATACAATAGAGCGCCAGGAGTGGACATTTCTAGTAATGGAAACCTTTCTAAAACGAACAATTTTCATTGCCAATTTTTTTTTTTTTATTAGTCCCAAGTACACGTGATACAGGCCATGATAATCATGGTGGGTAGTTAGCGACTGCTTTTACTGTAAGTGCACCACATGTCTACACATGTGAAAAATAGTTCGACTTTTGCACTTACAAATGCGCCAGAGTCCTGTTTGGTTACTTGCACTCGCTGGTGGGGTTAAACTTTTGCAAGCCAAAATGGTTATTTTTACCAATTAGCTGCTCTCTGTTAAGAGGACACCTCTCTCCCTAAATAGAGATATAATAGGAATTAGAATCCAGTTTATCTTAATTTGGAAAATAAGATGGTTTGACATGATTTCATTCATCAAACTGGCAAATGTTTCCATCAAGCAATCAGAAAGGAGCATTTTATATCAATGGCAGAAGATTATAGTTTAAACACCACAAAGATTCTCTTTTATCTTCCATTTTTACATCCTTGTAACCCAAAGTAAAATGTAGACAACAAACATTAACATGCTTTTTGTTTGAAAAAATTGTATATATATATGGGGTTACTATTTGGTTTATTTGTTATGAATGTCTAAAAAAAAAAGTTGTTTAAATTATTATATTAAAGTAGCTGCTGCTATAGGAAGTTTTACTTGTTTGGTTTAAAAAAAAAAGACAAAAATAAAATATAGATTTGTATTTTAAAAATTAATCCATCCTTTAAATAAAATGTTTTGTATATATTATTAAAGTGGTTTCATAGTTATTATATACTATGTACATTTAATTTTACTAAACACACACACATACTACCCAGGTTACATTTTTTTCAATAATACTTTTAACAGCAACAAGTGTTTAAATTATTTTATTGAATTATATTTTATAGAATGTGATTTTTGAGAGATTTTATATATTTGTTTGTTGGCATAAAAAATTGACACTTCAAATATTTTTTAAGGAAAATGTTGTCAAACTGTTATTAAATTTTTTATAAAATAATTCTAAATAACGTTCATACTTTAATATATTCCAGAATCATTAAGGTTATTAATTAAATTAATTTAAATAAAAATATTAACAAAACAGTTTTGTACCATATCAAAATGTAAACAATGAACTTATTCAAACGATACCCTCCTCTAGTAATTATTTAGGAATCACAGAGTAGGATGGAGGAAATTCGTGAAAAATGCGCACAAAGAGTAATCAAAACAAGCCTGTAGTGACAGCACAAATGGGAAAGGGGCAAGAAGATGCCGGAAATCATTTCTTATATGTCATATTAAAGAAAGAAGTCTTGGCAACCTACCTATCCATTCTGGAGGCACGGAATCCAAGGCAGACGTCCAACACGCCATCCCTACTCACGTCGAGGAGCCATGACGCCGTCGTCTGGCAGCAAATTCCGACCGACCCGCACCTAGCGGCAATCTGAAGAAATATCAACGCGGGAGACGTGCCGGTCAAAATATTAATGAACTATTTTATTTCCATTTCAAATTTGTTATTAGTTTCTTTTGACAAAATAAATGGCATTTCGAAAACATCCTTTTGACTTTTTTTTTTTATTTTTACAATATTGCATCTCTCTCTGTGGTGAATGCCCTTCTGGCACAAGTTCACAGGAAATCGGTTGTCCCAAATTAGGCCTATTTCCTTTTTACGTACAACTTTCGCTTTTTTATATCTTCCTTCGTCCTTCTCTTTAATTTTTTGTTTTAAATTCTGGCTTCTGTTTCAGCTATATGATGTGTAAATTGTCTTTATTTTCCATAATTTACTCACCAACGGGAGCATAATAAGTAGTTGTATATCCGTTTAGAATAATAATTTAATTTTTTACACAAATATATTTACTGGCAATGCGTTTCTTTTAAATATCATCAAATATTATCTCTACAGACCTTACTGCAATGATATGAGTTATTGAATGAGAGGGCTTGGCTCATCAGTAGTGAACCCTCTCAGCGGTTTCGCCAAATTAATCTCTAGACCGCTCTACTATTGTATTGGATTCTGCTGGTTCAAATTCACATAAATAGGTACCGCTCAGCAAGAGCAACCTAGTTCATGATAATTGAACAATGAATAATATGTGAAGGTTATTCACATACTAAACAAAATTTAACGCGGGATTCAATCCCGGTTCATGGCTGTCGGGAATCGAGGGGGTTACCCACTCGTCCGCCGACTTCTTTGTATTGGATTGGTTTGGAATATATCCTGTATTTTCTATGGAAGGCAGCTTAGGGGTGTTTAGTGAACTATGGACATAAGCTTATAGGTCTGTAGAGGTACATACATATAATTTCAAGGTATTGCATCGAGCAAAGCTCTTCCGCAAAATATGTTTTCATAACAAATATATATCAGTAAATTAAATTTATAAATTTAATTGCCATCTATCGTT
Organism: Cordylochernes scorpioides; assembly: GCA_030710605.1. Taxonomy (NCBI): domain Eukaryota; kingdom Metazoa; phylum Arthropoda; class Arachnida; order Pseudoscorpiones; family Chernetidae; genus Cordylochernes; species Cordylochernes scorpioides. The sequence goes on along the minus strand of CP092873.1, from coordinate 67,833,598 downwards.
AATATTTTACACAAATAAATTTACTAGCAATGCGTTTCTTTTAAATATCATCAAATATCATTCACGCATTGCCAGGAAATTTATTTGTGTAAAATATTAACTATAGATGGCAATTAAATTTATAAATTTAATTTACTAATATATATTTGTTATGAAACATATTTTGCGGAAGAGCTTTGCTCTATGCAATACCTTGAAATTATATGTATGTACCTCTAATAAATAATATAAGCTTATGTCCATAGTTCACTAAACACCCCTATGCTGCCTTCCATATAAAATACAGGGTATATTCCAAACCAATCCAATACAATAGTAGAGCGGTCTAGAGATTAATTTGGCGAAACCGCTGAGAGGGTTCACTACTGATGAGCCAAGCCCTCTCATTCAATAACTCATATAATTGCAGTAAGGTCTGTAGAGATAATATTTGATGATATTTAAAAGAAACGCATTGCCAGTAAATTTATTTGTGTAAAATATTAACGATAGATGGCAATTAAATTTATAAAAATAATTTAATTGTTACTTAGAGAGGAAAGGTACGAGTCATTAAAAGGATAAAAGAAAAATCTCAAAATTTGATAAACTATAAACCTTAAATACACACTTTTTTTTTAATACATATTTTGATATGCGTCACTGGTTTCTATTTATTAGCAAAGTTAGATATATATTTGGCTTTTACAAAATTTTGGGTTTATTTATAATTGTATTTAAAAAAAGGGGGCAAAACAGAACTTTTAACAAGTCTTGAAGAAAAGTGTTTCATTATTATATATTATTATTTAAATACTATTTTATAAAAGAAAAATTCTGCCCAAAAGCCAATTTTTTCATTATTTAAAAATATATTTATAAAATAATAATTTGGAAAATTTTATCTATATAAAAAAAAAAAATTTTTATATAGCTAATATTTAGATAATTAAAAGGTATATTGGATCAAAAATAATTTATTTGCCAACATTTCAGTTAGATGAACGCCATATTGAACATTTGAATGGTGTTTTAACTCTTTTTGCATGGTTATATCTCAATACTCATTTTAGCCTTCTTTTTTTTTTTCTGTAAAACACATGAGAGTACAATATCTCTTCTATTCTCGCTCCTAATTGCTACTCTGCTTTAGTCTCTTTCTTTTAAAGTCTTTAATAGATAAATGACACCTTTCGAACAAAATAAACCTTTTGGTTTAAATATCTTCGGATTTTCAATATGACAAGCTTATGTTCTAGTAACTATAAGGAACATAATAGCTTGATCAAGTTAACCTAGTTAGCTGATTTGGTAAAGTGTGCTGTCTAAAGGGAAAGGCCACAGGTTCAAATCCCAGCTTGGCATTATTTTTTTCTTCGTTCAATAAGATTACCTACTTTCATTTAAATTGATTTTTTTTTCTTTAGAATAAAACCAAGGTAGTCAAGATACCCTTAGTGGAGGGCTTCAAGGATATGAATTAGGACTATTAACCTACAAGCATATGAGCTTTTTGTTAAAGTTTTGTCGATGTTTAGAATCAAATATAGATACTGAAAATACGGATAGACTTATATTCAACGAAATATTTGAAATCTACAGAAATTTAGAACGTTTGAAACCCAATTTTGATATTCAGGGTAGAACAAAATATTCAGAAGGACGCTACCCCTCTAAATGTTTAGTTATACAGAACAGTTTTCAACATTTGAAATCGATTTACTCTGAGTAAAAACTAAAGACATGAATGAACTCTATTCCACGTATTCTTGTATATTTACAGAATATTTCAATGGTAACAACCAAATATGTGGATACAACGTGCATGAATGAACTCAATACCTACAACCGGAGTTCACACAGAAATCAATTTCTAAAAAAGTAAGTGACTGAAGGACGGAAAGGAAGGCAGAATCCATCAACGTCCGCGTGGGTTAGACAAATACGGATCTCCAGGATAATTTTAATTTTAACAATTTCTCCCCGGAATGGAACGCGGATTTCGTATTTAGATCAAGAGCCGGCTTTCTCTAGGGATAATCATGGCCACCCTAGCGCTTTCTCTCATAACAAACAATTCTATAAACCGATATCCCACACATATCATACTGTATTTGCATATTTGAAGCATTATACCAATGATCCACTATACCAAAAATCCTTTTATAAAAGAAGATCTTCTCCTCGAATTTTATTTCTTCTTATATAGCAAATAGGGAGATTATCGTTGTCCTTTTTAAAATTCTATCTATTGCTCTTTAATCCATAGGTTGGTGGCTGGCAGTTCATACATTCTCAGAGCTCATCCTTTCTATGTCTTTTGATGGTATTGCAGCAACTTCTATCGAAATTGCCCAATAATGATCCAATATTGTACCCGTAGAAGGGCTTTCTCTCATAACAAACAATTCTATAAATCAATATCCCACATATCATACAGTATTTTCATATTTGAGGCATTACACCAATGATATTAATCTATTTTAATTCTTTCATATTGTACCATTAGAAGGGCGTCTTGGCCAAAAGCTTGTACGATCGTATAGGGAGATTATCGTTGTCCTTTTTTTAATTCTATCTATTGGCTATCTAGTGGCTGGCAGTTCTCAGAGCTCTTCCTTTCTATGTCCTTTGATGGTATTACAGGAACTTCTCTCGAAACTGCCCAATAATGATCCATTTTCGGTCTTCCTTCCATACATCCATCCAGTCAGCAATACCTAAAACCATTCAGAGTGTGGGACAAGACATGCTGGTTCTCCACTTCTCAACCGTCTCCAGTAAGCCATCCTTGATAATTTCTTGGATATCTTTATTTACTTTGTATTTCACTCTATTTTAAAACCAATTGATTATATTAATCTATTCTAAAGTCATATATATATGCATTTCATTTTACTAATTCTTTATATATTGTTTGCGTAAAATTTAAAAATAACTCTTTACAAAAGGAAAGCCACATCTTCTGTCAACGTATCAAATCATAGATTCTCTGCCTTTTGGCTAAGACTGAGATGTCATCTTCATATAGTGACCTTCTCTGTGACAGACGAAATATGGTAATTAATTATTCTACAAATTACTCTACGATTTCTATATATACATTAATTTTATAGAATTACCAATAAGTCTTATCGTTTTACAGGAAATTGGCACAAATTGAGAAGAAGGAAATGACCTTGTGATATAAAGGTCATAATTACAAAAAAAAAAAAACCAGACGATGTTTATAAAAATCTTGTAGCACGTGACCTTCACTTGTCCAACAATAATTGTATACTACTCTACTTCCATTTGTAATTTGTTGATTATTTTGGTTTATTATACTTTTTCTCTCCACCAATGTCTATAAAGTAAAATTGTACATTATGTGTGATATAAATCAAAATACAATATGCAAATAAAAGTTGTACATAAATCATTAAACATTTGTAACAAATAAATTTACTGGCAAAGTGTTTCTTTTCAATAATATTATCAAATATATTATCTCTACAGGCCTTACTGCATCATTGTATCAAGGTTGTCCCAAAATATAAATCACAATAATAATGTTTACAAACTTTTGGGACAACCATGTAATTCCTTTGGGAGTCCTGGAGTGTACACAATAGCTGTTGTGATCTTATTTTGCAATAAATATGGCCTTAAGGTTACCTAACTTAATGTAATGGGGTTTCCCTAGTAACATTAGAAAAAGTAGGCCATTGCCACGTGAGTGCGGATGAATACACCGTGACAAGGCAGCGGAAGTTTGTTTACCGGCCAGATTTAGAAGCAACGGTCGGTGAACGCCCCCTATTTCTTTGTTCTTTCGACTTGGCAACACTTCCGGCCAACTTATATATAACAATTCACTTTATATACAATTCAATAAACAAGACTAAAAACAAAATTAAAACTGAAAGGTTGGTTTTCTCAAACAGAAAAAAAAAAAAAATCTAAAATGAATCTACAAAAATTATTGAATTTTACATAGGTGTCTTTGTTATATACAAATTCGCACATTTTTTGGATGAGATAAAAATTATTACTTCTGTAGCGGTGAAAGAATAGACATTCTATCAATAAATCATTGACGTTTCGACAAAAATATTTTGTTCTCGTCTGGTTGAAAATAAGGTATATATATATATATATAGCTTTAGAAAAAAATATTATTAATTTTCTAAATATATATTTCCTAAAAAAAAAAAAAAAAAAATATATATATATATATATATATATATACATATATATATATATATATATTTTGAAGATTGAGCAATCCATAATTAAAATTATATTTTAAAAAAGATGCATATATTGGATTTATAATGAATTTATTGTTCCAATATTTCGAGGGGCAACTCGCCTCTCTTTATCGAGGATGTTTGTGTTTTCACTAAAGCATGCGCGCACGTGTACACCACTCTCGTTCTACAAGGCCAATGAAAGAATTGTATCTTTGATTTAAACATTACATTCAGTATATATATACAGCTAACAATTATATACATTATTACAGACAATTACCATTATTATTATTTTGTCTACACATTGTGCTTGAAATAGAGATTTATATATAACAGTGTAACCGTAAATAATTTAGAATTAATATGTATGCACACAATTATTTACGGTTACACTGTTATATATAAATCTCTATTTCAAGCACAATGTGTAGACAAAATAATAATAATGGTAATTGTCTGTAATAATGTATATAATTGTTAGCTGTATATATATACTGAATTAAGAAAAAGGCTTCTTCTTATCGAGCAACTGAAAGTTGCTGATGGCTTGCGCCATCTATCGGAATAAATATCAACTATTCTCGTTGATTTTTAATTATTCCAGAATTGGCCAAATACCCATTCTTGATTAATCAAGAAAAGCTAACCACGGACGCGTTTCGGGCTGTTGGCCCTCATCAGCGTGGTGCAAGCTGTACCTCAACGACCAAAAAATTGGTCCTTAAGGCATCCTGAAAAATCATGAAACGGGTAGTTAAGGCCAGAATTGCGTGAGAACGCTACACAATGTAAAAAAAAAAAGTACAAATGTAATATTGTACTGGGATAAGGTGCATAAATTAAGAAAAAGGCTTCTTCTTATCGAGCAACTGAAAGTTGCTGATGGCTTGCGCCATCTATCGGAATAAATATCAACTATTCTCGTTGATTTTTAATTATTCCAGAATTGGCCAAATACCCATTCTTGATTAATCAAGAAAAGCTAACCACGGACGCGTTTCGGGCTGTTGGCCCTCATCAGCGTGGTGCAAGCTGTACCTCAACGACCAAAAAATTGGTCCTTAAGGCATCCTGAAAAATCATGAAACGGGTAGTTAAGGCCAGAATTGCGTGAGAACGCTACACAATGTGAAAAAAAAAAGTACAAATGTAATATTGTACTGGGATAAGGTGCATAAATTAAGAAAAAGGCTTCTTCTTATCGAGCAACTGAAAGTTGCTGATGGCTTGCGCCATCTATCGGAATAAATATCAACTATTCTCGTTGATTTTTAATTATTCCAGAATTGGCCAAATACCCATTCTTGATTAATCAAGAAAAGCTAACCACGGACGCGTTTCGGGCTGTTGGCCCTCATCAGCGTGGTGCAAGCTGTACCTCAACGACCAAAAAATTGGTCCTTAAGGCATCCTGAAAAATCATGAAACGGGTAGTTAAGGCCAGAATTGCGTGAGAACGCTACACAATGTGAAAAAAAAAGTACAAATGTAATATTGTACTGGGATAAGGTGCATAAATTAAGAAAAAGGCTTCTTCTTATCGAGCAACTGAAAGTTGCTGATGGCTTGCGCCATCTATCGGAATAAATATCAACTATTCTCGTTGATTTTTAATTATTCCAGAATTGGCCAAATACCCATTCTTGATTAATCAAGAAAAGCTAACCACGGACGCGTTTCGGGCTGTTGGCCCTCATCAGCGTGGTGCAAGCTGTACCTCAACGACCAAAAAATTGGTCCTTAAGGCATCCTGAAAAATCATGAAACGGGTAGTTAAGGCCAGAATTGCGTGAGAACGCTACACAATGTGAAAAAAAAGTACAAATGTAATATTGTACTGGGATAAGGTGCATAAATTAAGAAAAAGGCTTCTTCTTATCGAGCAACTGAAAGTTGCTGATGGCTTGCGCCATCTATCGGAATAAATATCAACTATTCTCGTTGATTTTTAATTATTCCAGAATTGGCCAAATACGTGGGTTAGCTTTTCTTGATTAATCAAGAATGGGTATTTGGCCAATTCTGGAATAATTAAAAATCAACGAGAATAGTTGATATTTATTCCGATAGATGGCGCAAGCCATCAGCAACTTTCAGTTGCTCGATAAGAAGAAGCCTTTTTCTTAATTTATGCACCTTATCCCAGTACAATATTACATTTGTACTTTTTTTTCACATTGTGTAGCGTTCTCACGCAATTCTGGCCTTAACTACCCGTTTCATGATTTTTCAGGATGCCTTAAGGACCAATTTTTTGGTCGTTGAGGTACAGCTTGCACCACGCTGATGAGGGCCAACAGCCCGAAACGCGTCCGTGGTTAGCTTTTCTTGATTCATCAAGAATGGGTATTTGGCCAATTCTGGAATAATTAAAAATCAACGAGAATAGTTGATATTTATTCCGATAGATGGCGCAAGCCATCAGCAACTTTCAGTTGCTCGATAAGAAGAAGCCTTTTTCTTAATTTATGCACCTTATCCCAGTACAATATTACATTTGTACTTTTTTTTTTCACATTGTGTAGCGTTCTCACGCAATTCTGGCCTTAACTACCCGTTTCATGATTTTTCAGGATGCCTTAAGGACCAATTTTTTGGTCGTTGAGGTACAGCTTGCACCACGCTGATGAGGGCCAACAGCCCGAAACGCGTCCGTGGTTAGCTTTTCTTGATTAATCAAGAATGGGTATTTGGCCAATTCTGGAATAATTAAAAATCAACGAGAATAGTTGATATTTATTCCGATAGATGGCGCAAGCCATCAGCAACTTTCAGTTGCTCGATAAGAAGAAGCCTTTTTCTTAATTTATGCACCTTATCCCAGTACAATATTACATTTGTACTTTTTTTTCACATTGTGTAGCGTTCTCACGCAATTCTGGCCTTAACTACCCGTTTCATGATTTTTCAGGATGCCTTAAGGACCAATTTTTTGGTCGTTGAGGTACAGCTTGCACCACGCTGATGAGGGCCAACAGCCCGAAACGCGTCCGTGGTTAGCTTTTCTTGATTAATCAAGAATGGGTATTTGGCCAATTCTGGAATAATTAAAAATCAACGAGAATAGTTGATATTTATTCCGATAGATGGCGCAAGCCATCAGCAACTTTCAGTTGCTCGATAAGAAGAAGCCTTTTTCTTAATTTATGCACCTTATCCCAGTACAATATTACATTTGTACTTTTTTTTTCACATATATACTGAATGTAATGTTTAAATCAAAGATACAATTCTTTCATTGGCCTTGTAGAACGAGAGTGGTGTACACGTGCGCGCATGCTTTAGTGAAAACACAAACATCCTCGATAAAGAGAGGCGAGTTGCCCCTCGAAATATTGGAACAATAAATTCATTATAAATCCAATATATGCATCTTTTTTAAAATATATATATATATTGAGTCAAAATATATTTAGGAAAAAGGTATCTCCTTATCGTGCAACTGAAAGTTGCTGATGGCTTGCGCCATCTATCGGAACAAATATCAACTATTCTCGTTGATTTTTAATTATTCCAGAATTGGCCAAATACATATTCTTGATATATCAAGAAAAGCTAACCACGGACGCGTTTCGGGCTGTTGGCCCTCATCAGCGTGGTTCTTCTGGAAATATTAAAATTAAATATAAAATTTCCCATTAAAATCTAATTATTTTATGCGTTTGCAAACACAAATCTATTTTGAGAGAGAGAGAGAAATTTCATTTTAAAATTTAATTTTCTAATAAAGGGGAGGCTTTTTATAAAATAATTTGAAAATTTCAAGAGAAATAGAATCACGTATAATAGAGCGAGCTGTACCTCATCGATCAAAAAAATTGGTCATTAAGGCATCCTGAAAAATCATGAAACGGGTAGTTAAGGCCAGAATTGCGTGAGAAAGCTACACAATGTGAAAAAAAAAATACAAATGTAATATTGCACTGGGATAAGGTGCATAAATTAAGAAAAAGGCATCTCCTTATCGTGCAACTGAAAGTTGCTGATGGCTTGCGCCATCTATCGGAATAAATATCAACTATTCTCATTGATTTTTAATTATTCCAGAAAGAAGGGTATTTGGCCAATTCTGGAATAATTAAAAATCAACGAGAATAGTTGATATTTATTCCGATAGATGGCGCAAGTCATCAGCAACTTTCAGTTGCACAATAAGGAGATGCCTTTTTCTTAATTTATGCACCTTATCCCAGTACAATATTACATTTGTACTATTTTTTTCATATATATATGTATATAATTAAAATATAGTAAGATATAAAATATTAAATACTAGTAGAAAGGCCCGTCCAAGGACGGGATCGGCTAGAGCAGGTGGATTGAGAGGTTTGAATCGGTTCAAGTTCGACTTTTCCTTTGGAACAGCATTTATGAAAAGTTTTACTGTATGTCGTTTGTTCCAATTCGAAATACTTTGCTCTACATTTTGGGCAAACTTGATCAAGTTGGCCACAAAAGTGCAGGGGAATTTGATCTTCCTCGAAACATGTCCCTGTTGGCAAAGGTAGATTATCTCCCTGACGAATTCTTTGCATCCTCAGCCTACTGTTTTCCCTTTGAAGGGCTCTTTGATTTTCGCTCATATTCATTCGGTATTGCCGTTGTTGTTCATTATGCCGTTCTCTTACGGGTGAATTTAAACGTCTTTGTCGCTGCTGTTCAATACGACGTTGCTTTGCTTCGATGGCCTCAACAATAGAAAGGGCTCTTTTAGGAGATATTGTTTATAAAAATAAATAATCAAGCTGAATTAAAAAATAAAATTATTTAAAAAATATTATTCCTCAAATATTCACCGAATAAATTGCCGACGTCACGTCACACGCCACGTCACACAGAATGGACCAATCCTATTCGGCTTCAACGAACAGACGCTTTATTATATGTGATTCTATTTCTCTTGAAATTTTCAAATTGTTTTATAAAAAGCCTCCCCTTTATTAGAAAATTAAATTTTAAAATGAAATTTCTCTCTCTCTCTCTCTCAAAATAGATTTGTGTTTGCAAACGCATAAAATAATTAGATTTTAATGGGAAATTTTATATTTAATTTCAATATTTCCAGAAGAACCCGTGTTAATATAATTTAAAATATTTCAATATATTATTGTAATAGCTTCCACATTTAAAAAAATATCTAACTCCGCCTTTGCCGGTCCCAAGCCCGGATGAAAAAGGAGGAGGGGGAGCAGTAACAAGCTCGCTAAAAAACCTGGGCTCAGCTGGCCCGGCTGATAGTACCCTGTAAGGGCTCCTAATCCAGGGATACAGGATGAGCAGCGTTTGTACTCCATGTTAGGAGCAGCTGCACATGGCGTCTGTTCCTCATGTCAGAGGCGGCCATTTCTTTTGGAGCTAAGTCGGCCTGCCACTGAGTAGTGCTCCCAGTCTTAATGACAAAAGCAGACGCATTCTACTTCACCCAATCATGATGGTTGTCATGCTTTACAAGCTTGATACCTTGATATGATTAAGTGAAGATAAGAAAGAAGAAGAAGAAGAAAAAATATCTAATAATATTAAGTGAAGTAAAATATTAATATATAGAACTTATACAGTTAAGACAACATTTTATATTTTAATGGAAATACCTTTTTTATTTATATTTTTAAAACGTAATTTTTAAATTTAATATTGATAGAATGGTAAGCTTAAATAAAAAATACAATGCCCTTCTTATGCATACCTCTGGTGAATCCTGTATAGGGTCAGTGACCCTAAATAAAGGCTTTTTTTTGTTGTTAAATACAATGCCCTCCAAAAGTTAAGCACGAAATAAAAAATGTTAAATAAAAGTTTGTGAAATATAGTTTACCACACTATTAAGTGTACGACTTTAAAAAATAATATGCAAATAGGAAAATATACCAATAGTCATAGACTATATAAAATTATGCTGAGCATTATTTTTGTTGTTGTTTGTTTTCCTAATATCTGTTTCTAAATATCGCTTTATTATTTGAAATAAATTAGCTAATTAATTTATTAAAATTATTGCACTTTTTGGTTTATACTTCTTTCCAAAAGATAAGCATGAAACTAAAAAGTGCAATAATGTGTATATAGGTCTTGCACTTTGACGTCATTTTGTATTTTAATGACAAAATATAATTTTAATAACAAAATTTTACACTTTAATAAACATTTTTCATTTTAATAACAACTTTCTACCCTTTAATAACAACAAATTTTCATTTTTATCGCTATTTTAAAATTTTATAACCGTTTTAATAAGGTAAATAGAAGTAGTACATTTACGATTTCTATCAAGAAAAGTTAATCACTGTTTAATATGGTGTTCACATTTGCACCTATATTCCCGTTATATACAATACTAGCCGAATGACCCGGGCAACGCCCTTGTTTTACCCGATTGAATGTTTTGATTCAAATACTATTTGTTACAATTATAAATTGGCGCCTTAAATAAATGCATATATTAGTTAATAACTATAGCCTATTTGCTTTATCTGTCTATGTACTGTTGGCTTCCGTAGGCGTCTCTTACTGGGAAAAAGAAAGAGAGGATTCCATTTGGTTATTAACTAATATATGCATTTATTTAAGGAGCGACCCGCTCCAACACAATAATTACATAAACGAAAAGGCGAGTGGGGGGGGGGGCATGATGGGGGGGGGCAAAGGTGGCGTGACCGTAGCCAACCAATAGGAGAGCGTCATTCAAAAAAAAAAGCAAACGGTGACAGAGATGAAAACTGAAGAATTGATTAAGAACGCATGACGCTCGTAACTGTATATTTTAATGTTACCCAGTTTAACTTTTAGCCATTTTCCTTACAATTTTTTTAGGGAAAAAATATAACTACATCAACCAATAATTTATTTAACTCCAGACGTTTCACTAACTCGCTGCCACTCTCTCCAGTGGATTTTTAAAAAAAGATTTTTTATAGGTTCTCAATGAAAACATTACATAGTTAGTATATCCTTTGAGGTTCCCACGTATCTCAATATTTATTCTGGATCCCATTTATTCAGAAAATAATACAGTGGTACCTCGACATACGAGCGCCCCAACATACGAGTTTTTCGAGATACGAGCCGACGAGCAAGTGATTTTTTGCTTTGAGTTACGAGCGAAATTCGAGATACGAGTTCGGTTCGGTAGTGTTGAAGATATTAATCTGTGATTTTAAATGGGAATTTTGTATAGGGAAATTTGCTTCGAGATACGAGTAATTCAAGATACGAGCAAGGTTGCGGAACGAATTAAACTTGTATGTCGAGGTACCACTGTATTGTCATTCGAAAATTGATAAATACACATTCAAATTTGAATGATATTATATTAACTATAACAATAGTTCGCTATACATAAGTGATGGTTTCAACCTAAAAAAAATATATTTTTAAAACAATAATTCTGAAAACACCTTAAGCTGGGAAGCAGCTTGTAGCAGGATTATAAGAAAAAAATCAACCGCCATATTAGAAGGCAATTAACTTTACCTGAAAAAAATCTCAAATGCGTTATTTCTATAGTTTTGATTACAATGGATATAAAAATGTTTAAATAGACCAATTTTAATATAAAATAAAAGTATTTATATTAAAACTGAAAATATATTTTGTTTGATTGTTAAGATTTTAAATATAATCGAAACGTAGCTATTAAAAATGAAAATTTTGTTATTAAAGTGTTAAAAATTTGTCATTATATAGTGTAAAAGTTTGTTATTAAAATGAAAAATGGTTTCATTAAAGTGTAAAATGTTTTTTTTTTTTTGTAAGTTCAAAACCTATATATTTAATTGTTATTATATTAAACTTAAAGAGAGCACAAAAATTCAAAACTAGCTCATTGCTCCCGTTTTTTACCAGCAATAACTGCAAGTAAAACAACCAGAAGAATAGACATACTGTAATAACATATCACACCACAGAGTGCTTGTGGAATTACCAGTACCTTGCAATGGTGAACTGTGATTGAGATATGTTTTAACCTTGAATGCCAGGGGTCTGTAAACTGCGGCTCGCGAGTCACATGAAGCTACGGCTCTGTAGTTCCATACACAAATACTTATGAAAAAACGAAAGAAAAAAAAAAAAAAAAAGATAAAAAGATCAGGTGTTGAAATCAATATTAAAAATGGCATATCCTGACCAGGAGCACATGTGCTTTACAGAAGGCAGAGCGCCATCTGGTGGAACAGAAATCAACTAAACATTCAGGGAACAGGCTAAATCAATGTTTAGTTGATTTCTGTTCCACCAGATGGCGCTCTGCCTTCTGTAAAGCACATGTGCTCCTGGTCAGTATATGCCTTTTTTAATACAAATACTTATTTATGCGAGAATATACTATTTATTGTTGGCAATGAAAACATTTTGTGGCTTTTTAAAAACTTTGAAATTTTGTAAATTGCAATTTTTGACTTTTCCGACTCAAAAGTTTGCCGATCCCTGCTATATGCGATAAAGTCGTGGATCTATAAGTACTTCCTCGGCGTGGAACTGAGGAGTGCTCAAGAAGACCTTGTCTGGAGGAGGACTCTCTCAAGATGGGGAAACCTCCTTGCTGAAGAAATTTGTACACATACAACTGTGTATATTTCCCTACACATTTTAACTACCCTTTATTATATATTATCCTTCATTTGATCTTAATTTTTCTTTCTGTAACAATTTATTGTTATAACAATATAGAAGAATCAATAAAATTGTTTAAATTGTCTATGCGATAAAACTGCATGAAATTGCTGCCTCTAAAATGTGAATAAGGTATCTTAAATAATTGTCTTAACAATATGCCTGTTCGTTAGTATGAAGGTGAAATTTGCAAGCTGGTTGGCTTTCTAGTTTCACATGGTCTCAATCAGCCAATAGTTCAAAGCTATTTTCTTAGCTCAATGGAGGTATAGGTAAAAATGGTTGGAATCTCGAAATTTCAAAATTTTTAGAAAATTTGTTTGTGTTCTTACTATTTTTTGTGCCATTTTTAAAACAAATTTTATTTCCATGTTGTATTTATCCCTTTATACAATAGTCTTAATACTCTGTCAATCCGTTAGTCTAAAACAAATAATGATGCTCATAATGCTTAAGATTAAAGATACTTCGACCAGTATAAATCTTTTAATCACCTCGACGTTCCGCAAAATCTTTTGTCCTGGTCAGGAGCGAACAAAATTTAAAACATTTGGCAAAGCGTAGAAAATTTGAAATATCGCGTGAGAACGCCCTTTGCAAACCTTAGAATAATTTTTAACGCCTTGCCAGATGTTTAAATTTTTGTTTGCTCCTGACGAGGACAAAAGATTTTTGTTGAAACGTCGAGACAATAAAATAGATATACTGGCCGAAGTATATTTAATTTTAAGAACTATGAATGCCGGCCAGGCAGCCTCTATCTTTACGATGCTGATACTATTATAATTATAATAGAGAAATCATCATTAAAAACTTCGGAAAGACTTAAGACTAGCTGTCATTCTTGATCCATACATTTAGAGGGAAATAAACTCGTCGAGAAAACACGAGCATTGCTCATGTCATTCAACTAGTGTTCTATATTATTATACTTTATTGTTCTTAAATTTTAATTTCTTTCCTTAAATAAGTAAAAATATTATAGTATATAAATAGTTCGAAACTATTATAGACGCGTATGATTCTTTTGAAAATTAAACAATTTCTACTGCCCTTACTGCAATGGAAAAAATTAATGGGAGGGCCTGGCTTATCAGTGGTGAACCCTCCCAGTGATTTCGCCAGTTTAATCTACCATTTTTCAAAAGAATCATACGCGTCTATAATATTTTCGAATTTTCATTACAGATGGCGCGCTAATACATCATAATATAAATATTTCGTAATATATAAGTTATTTGGTGACATTTGTACTCTATATGAAGCTGGATTAGTAAAAAAAAAAATAATTTATATGATTGTAGTGCGTAGAAATTAAAGAACAATCTGTAGTGTGCGAGAGGCAACGACAATGTAAAACATTTTATATAGAAAGAAACAAGTATTTGATTTAAGATCGAATTACATATCATATTCAAATGTGAGAAAAGCTTAATATAAAAGAATAAACCTAATATAAGGTTGTCTCAAAAGTTCGTGTTTTTCTTAAAACGCTATTTTTCCTATTACTTGGTGAATAATATTATTACGGCAAATACATAATACAATTACTTTATACATAATACAAAGAGATTATACATAACGGCGAATAATATTGATATTTCAATTTTTTGCAAGTTGACTTTTGGGACAACCTTATAATGTGATAATATAAAATATAACATTATATAAATAAATACTCTGTGAATTATAGTTTAATGTTTAAAATTAAATTCTATTTAAGGTGAATTACGCTGAAAGGATGTGCGATATTTCCACATAAAGAATATACCATTTGACAGGAGGTAGATAGATGGCCTGGTATCGTCTGTTAGATAAGGTCGCCATCTTCTTTTCAAGTATAAGATTACATTTTGTTTATTTATATATATGCATGTGTGCACTTCTTGACAGATTTGATCAAGTATTTGATCTAATGTGGAATTTATTTTGAAGAAAGGGTTTGGAAATGGTTTACGGCTATATTTTGTAGGGTAATTTCAATTTTACAATAAATACAGCTTTATAAATTCAAACAAATTTATTATTCAAATACAAAGGGAGGTTAAACTAACTAATTAAAAATGCGAGAAAAGTTTGAGCTTCTATTTTAAGCCATTACTATTAAAAAAATAAATACTTGGTCAAAACATAACAGAGATTTGTTTACTAATCTCAACACTATATTGTAACAAAGTATTTATTAATTTTATTATTTTTATTAACAGAGTGGTCATTATATATTATGTTTATATTTTCATACTCTGTAAATTTTCCTCGTGGCTTATCTTTTGTTTACCATTTATAGTTTGTCCTTGCCTGAAATAAATTGTCTCCTCCTGAAGTTTTTGCCTTCCCTAATTTTCCAGGTGGCAATATTTTAAAAATAGAAATACAATTATGTTTACATTGATTGGTATTTTTCAAACGAAATATTTTATGCTTAAAATTTGTTAAATATTTATAAGTGCTATATTTATTTTAAATAAAAGACATACAAAATTTATATTTATTTTAAACATAATTCTGATTTTAAAAAATTTATCCACTATTTTGTACAAGAGGAAAATAATCTTGTGTTTGATTATTTAAGATATTTCTTTTTATTTTTTAGACTAGGTAAATTGATATATGAACTAGGCAGATTATTATAATCTATTTAGTAAATGTATATTTAAATGTGTAAGAAAAACTCCAACTTTCTAAAAATATCGCAATCCATAAAATCCAACATTCAAATAAAAAACAGCAGATCTTGGAACGAGAAAAATAAACTGAGTTTATTGCATGATATTTCGCGACGATTTGAACGTTTTTCTTTTTAAAAATCTTCTGTTATAATTCTTTAAAAAAATAAATATCTGCAATAAATATATAACGTTTAAATATATTTGGAATATTTTGACAGAGCGTATTTATAGTAATTTTTTAAAATATTTATAAAATCCATCGAAAGTATTTAAATAAAACATTTATGAAAAGATCTAGACAATAATTTTGTAGAATAGAAATTAAAGGACAAACAATCAACAATGTGTTTGACATATGGTCATTTTTATTTAAATCCAAAATACTATGACAACTTAATGATTAGAACAAAAAAGCTTATTTTATATACAGTATAAATATAATTTATTTATTAAACGAACTTCAATAATTAATTAATAAATCCCGAATTAAATAAAATACAAATATTTATTTATCCCAAAAGTTATTTTAATTTTTATTTAAATTGACTCAAGTAGATTTTTTGATGTTAAATTATTGTATACGTGTTTTAAATTAAACAATAAAAGTCGATTTTTAAAATCCAATTAATTAATAAATAAAAACATTTAAGTGGAAATTTATTTTTCTTAGAAAGATGAACTGCTACATGTCTATGATGAAGTGTATAAATATTAAGTCACAGTTCAAGGAAGAATGAAGTTTCTGTATGCAAATTATCTCAGAACCCTGAACCTACTTAATTTTTACATCGTTAGTGATGTCCTTGGATGTTTTCTGCATTACATCTTATACAGAGCATTCTTTCGGTATTCTTAACGATACTAAGGTGCATGTGAATATCTAGATATATATGGTGGTATATTCCTTTTTGTAAATATTGTAGCGAAGTATTTATTGCTTTATTAGCAGGGTATCATTTTTTATGCTTATATTTTGCTACTTTGTAAACTTCCCTTGTTGCTTATCTTTTGTTTATCATTCATAGTTTGTTCTTGCCTTAAATAAATTGCTGTGTCATCCCGAAGTTTTTGTCTTTTCTAATTTTCAACGTGGCAATATGTATTGAAATTCGCATGGACTTGAATCGTTTATCGCATATGCGACGGACAAACTCTCAGAGAATAACCCGAATTAAAGTTATAAACTTATCGAAAAAAAACACATTTTTCTAAAAAAAAAAATCAGTTGAAAGCAGACGCTATAAGTGTATGGTCGAAACTATGGGATCGTGTGCATGCAACGGCGATAAAAATGAAATGAGCTGCCCATGCGTCATCAGATTATAGCCATATATAATGATGATGGTGAACTATGTAAAATCAAATTTATTTCTCCTTTCTGTTTTCCACTTCTTTTCTGTATATCTCATGATAAAATATGCATATACAAGGTTGTTCTAAAAGTTCGTAAACACTTACAAAAAATTGAAATACCAATATTATTCGCCGTTATGTATAATGCCTTTGTATTATGTATAAAGTAATTGTATTATGTATTATTATTTATTAGCCATAATATTATTATTCGCCAAGCAATAATAAAAACAACGTTTTAAGAAAAACACGAACTTTTGGGACAACCTTATAAGACTAAAGGTCATCATAAAATTATTGATATTATGGTGATGGCAACATAAACCGAATATTTGATAATAAAATAAGATGGGTTTCAACCACTTCAAGTCAAAAGAAGTGCGATTGGAGCATCATAGTCAGAAATGATAGTTCATATAAGAGAATAAAACTCTGGTTTTAAATCAAGGACAGATGGAAGTTCCTTTAGCCTTGATTGGCAACAAACTCATTTAAAACTTTTATCACAAACCTCTAAGTAATAGATTCTGTGTTATTCCATTTATTCCACATAACGTTTCCACAATACCTGACCTAATTGAATGAAATGTTGATACATTAGAGAGTAAATGTAGAAGAGGAGTTACTTTCATAGTTCTAACCTCGGAATATGCAAATTAGTTCGATAACAAGCAAATTTGCATATTCCGGGTTCGGAAAGGGATTATGAAAATCTAAAAAAAAAAAGGTTTGAGATACGTCACTCCTATATAATCTAATATAAAATAAAATACAATTTAAAATACTAATAAAAACTAATCATGGCTGACAAACATTCGCTTGGTTATAGCCCGGGCGAAGCCAGATCTGGCAAACGCTAAAGATAAGTTATGAAAAAGAGCATCTCCTTATCTCGCAACTGAAAGTTGCTGATGGCTTGCGCCATCTATCTGAATAAATATAAACTATTCTCGTTGATTTTTAATTATTCCAAAATTGGCCAAATGCCTATTCTTGATTAATCAAGAAAAGCTAACCACGGCTAAATATAAGGCCAAACCTAATCTATATAAGATAGGCGATAGGGAAAACCATTTTCTCGCTAATATGCAACGTAGATCCAGTTCTCTGCAGAGAAATAAGATCCATTTCTCTCTATTCACACGACTCTCTATGGAATGGTAACGAGAGCCATTTCCTTTAGACGAACCCTATGACCTGGATTTGACACTATGTCTCCGGCCATCGGAGCAGAGTTGGCCTTTGTCCTCTCTCCATGGTATTCAACGCCATGGTGAAAGGGGTTTAGAAAGCCAAAACTTTCGTTCCAGTCGTTAAAAAGTTGATTTATAAAGAGGGTTTGCTTTCATCCTTTTTTTTCCCTTATATTCCCAGGGATATTTTTAGGTGATTCACACTTTTGTATATTTGAATGAATAGGCTATACGTTTTCTGTGTGTATATATCAAGAAGGAACTAATGCACTAGATTAAATGTGCAAATATGATCTCTTTTCACATTCTTCCTTTTTTAGGTTTCTTTTATACCATTTTGTTCAGGAGAATCCTGTATAAGGCTAATTGGCTCTAATAAAAGGCTTTGTATGAATATTATATTTCTATATCAATCTATGTTTTTATTAAGATATTCAGCTCTATATACAGCTTCTCCTGAAAGATACAGCAAAGGAATAGAGGAAAAAAAAAAGAAGAAATTCGAATTTACAAAGTTATGTAGGAAATATATAATATAGAGTTACCATTATTTTAGTATAATATTATATAGATAGGTTAGGAGATGGAAGAAAATATTATTTGCATATAAATCTTGATATCTTTTATTTCCTCCACTTTTTAAAATCCCGGCCCAGAAGTATTCCTCTACGTAGCGGGCGGGAGAAGCAGCACAAGTAAAGGACTGCCCTGTAGTACGGTGTCATGAGCCCCGAGCCGCTACGGTAACCGTGAACAGGGAACTCTGAAATGTGGCTGACTAACGGGGCAATGGCACCCTCCCTTTCCATGGAGTGGACAAGACACCACCACTTTTGTTAAATATCTCTGAGATGAAGCTTGTTTAAGACTGAAAAACAGGAGCTTCATCTATGATTCCTTTCTTCCTGTGGTGAATCTGTATAAGACCGGTGGTTTTAATAAAGCTTTGTGTGTGTTTAAGACTAAATGTCTTAATAAAGACTTTGAATACCAGTTAAAGACTAAATAGTCTTATACAACGCCTGATAACATATCTCTTCGGTTGTTTTTGGAGTTGCAGAAGAGCAGGTTTTCTTCGAAAGCTTGCCTCATCTCAAAGAAACTATTTGTCCAAATGTTTGCTCATTCGAAAGAGTATAAGAAAGGAGAACCTGTGTGTGTGTGAATCTGTAAAATAATTTTAAAATATATTACGAGAGATCTGGCTTCCTCTTTATCAAATTGATAACAAGAGAACAATCCCTCGAAATAAACAAAAAAAAAAAAGAACATTTTTCTTTCATAAATCCAGCTACGCCTTTTTAATATAATTATATTCCATAAATCGCCATTCAAATTATAACTCTTTTAAAACGTTTGCATCCAAAAATGTAATCATTCATTACACGCCACAAGAAATTGAGTGAAATTTCATTTTCTTTCTGGGTTAACTAGGTTCTAGTTCCACTAGGGATAATCGGAATAGAGATGTAACTGGCTTTAAGAGAGAAAGGTAAAGAGAAAATATAATCCAAATGATTGATATGATAACGTATAATAAATAAGCTTTATAGCCAAATATATCTGTACAGAGTATCTGCTTTCATAATAAACAGGCTTCCCAATATTTTTTCATCGCAGTAAGGACAGTAGAAGTTTGATTTATTTGTGAAAATAAACATTCGCGTCTCAATGTCTTGATTCGTTATGTTATATTTTTAGTGCCAACATTTCCTTTCTTCTTCAAAACACATAATAAATAAAAATATAAATATGAGAGAGAGAGGTATATTCTAAATATAGAAACATTTTTAAATATCAAATGTCAAAGGTATAAAAAAATATGACAGGTAAAGTGTTTCAAATCTATAAAAATAGAAATAATCAAATGTAAAAAAAAAAAAAAAAAAACGAATCTTCTTGATTGAGTATAAAATTGAGTTTTTTTTTAGAAAGAAAGAAAAAAATTGAAGTAATAACGTCCCAAGATTGCATCAAAAAGATGAAATTGAAAAGGGTTAAAGGTCAGAAAACAATTTAGCGTTACTGATTTTGTTTCATTAGAAATCTTTGGCCAGAAAGTTTTTATAGGAGTGCATACTGTTTATCTTTCATTTTGTGTATTTCTTCAAAATATTTTAATATTATTTAATATCATATCCAGAAAGCACAATAGCATTAACAAAAGAATAGACATTCCGAAAATTTATAACATAATATTCCCTGAACCCACTCCATAACCCCCAAATAATTTATTATTTATTTAAGTAACCCAGGTTCCTGGAGCGTACAGAAGTCGCCAACTACCCGGCCCCCAAATAAAGATATCGTCTTGGAATAGCAAACTCGAAAGCACGCGCAATAGGAGTCCGCGTTGATTCTTCATTGAAACAAATGTAAACAACCAAAGCATTTTGTTTAATTTTAAATCTTATTTTATTGGCGTTTTAATGATGTAAATATTTTCTCCCGTAGAAGGTCTTTCTTGTCCGAAAGCTTGAGAGATTTTTAAATAAAAAATATTTTAAAAATAAACTTTTCCCTGGAGGCTTAATGTTCTTATTTTAATATTAAAAGTGTTTTTAAACACCTTGCTGTGTGAGATTGTTGGAGAAAGCCGAAGACAAGCTCAAATTGAGGATATACAAGTTGTTATTCGACATCGAAATGGAGCGTGACCTCTTTCCATTTGTAACAGTGTGTCTCTATATATGTATGTAGGTAGATATGTATATATGTAGGTAGGTAGATATGTATATATGCAGGAGCTCTGATGAAAGTCTAATGCAGGATTTGTTGTAATTGAGGCAGTACTTTGCATGATTACATTGCCACTTATCCATCACCCCCCCTACCGGTCTCTTGGGTGAGAAAGTTCTTTAAGAGAACTTGCTCCATTTAGAAATATAAGGTTGTTCTAAAAGTTCGTAAACATATTATGATTTATATTTTGCAAGTGTTTACTAACTTTTATTCTAATCTTCTCTGTATCCTTCCTATTGTAGTAGATGTACCGCCGAACAACTATCACAGGGACCATGCTAATCTTCTCTGTATCCTTCCTATTGTAGTAGTTGTACTGCCGAACTGGTATCATAGGGACCATGCTAATCTTCTCTGTATCCTTCCTATTGTAGTAGTTGTACGCCGAACTGGTATCACAGGGACCATGCTAATCTTCTCTGTATCCTTCCGTTTGTAGTAGTTGTACTGCCGAACTGGTATCACAGGGACCATGCTAATCTTCTCTGTATCCTTCCTATTGTAGTAGTTGTACCGCCGAACTGGTATCACAGGGTCCATGCTAATCTTCTCTGTATCCTTCCTATTATAATAGTTGTACCGCCGAACAAGTATCACAGGGACCATTTTAATATTGTCAAATAGCTCCATCCAGATGGGACAACTGTCAATCATCCCTGGACCCCGGGAGGGGGGAAGCTGATATGTAAATAAGGAAAACGGGACGGTGGCTAACGCCGTTCATTTAGGATTAACTTTTAACTTGGGTAAGTTGTACAAAACTCTCTCTCTCCCTACAAATACCCCTTGTAATAAATTATTTATTCCCAAATTTGCCCTTGCTTTATTTATCTCCGCGACATATTTTGGTGGAGACGCTGGGTAGCGTGACGGAACTTCGAAGAAGTCGACGTCTACAGGGACGTGAACCAATTCTTCAACCTTTGCCACAACGAATAGAAATGGAAGACGACCACAGACCTACTGTTAACGGATCCTACCTCCCTTGTCAACGCCAACGAGATCCTTCTACCTTTTCTGGAGATGGAAATATAAACCCTGGACAGTGGTTGAAAGAGTACGAGAGAGTTTCGAAGTACAACAGATGGGACGAGACCATGAAGCTTGCCAACGTCGTATTTTACTTGAACGGAACTGCTGGAAGGTGGTTTGATAATAACGAAGAATCACTCAACTCGTGGAGAAGCTTTGAAGACGCATTCCGCGGTGTGTTCGGACTGCAGGAGGATTCTGCTCGACGCGCCGAGGAAGTTCTGAAGTCAAGAGCACAGAAGGCCGAAGAATCCAGCAAGTCATACATCCAGGAGATTCTTAGTCTCTGCCACCAGGTGAACCCTCGCATGGAAGAAGGTGAGATAGTTGCTCACATTATAAAGGGAATTTCGGAGGACACATACCAGGTATTGGTGGCGAAAGACATACAGACGGTAGATGAGATCCTGAAGTTCTGCCGTCATCTGACAACCGTCAAGCAGCGCCGGATCGGCCGTACGAAATTCGCCAGGTTGTCAAACGTAATGCCCATTTCGTGTGTTGACGACTCAGACGACTTGGCCGGCTTAATTCGCCGCATCGTTAGAGAAGAGATACAAAAGGTTTTCTCAGCACCTGAAGTGATCAATCCTCTCCGAGAGGTGAACGCCCTGGAACAGACTGTGAGGGAAGAGGTCAGCCGTGCTCTACAACCTACCAGACCACAAGTCAACGTGGTACAACAACAACCACGAACGCCCTATTATAATATCGACCGACCAACCCAACCCAGGAAGACGGAACATTGGAGAACCTACGACGACAAACCTATCTGCTTCCACTGCGGACGACCCGGACATGTCGTCCGTTATTGTAGGGAACGACGGCAGGTCTTCGCTGAAGCCAGGACAAGGAATGGCGGAGAAGGAAGAAATGTTGGATTTTCGAGTCGACCCCCGAGATATGACGCCGACGACGACTATGTAACGCCCCAAACCTCGACGTACTTCTACCGGAGCTCTTCCCCACATCCAAGCCGCGCAAGGTCGCCAGCCCGAAGACAATCCCAGTCGCCAACCCGTCGTTTCAGCCGTTCTCCCAAGCCTCAGAATGTGAAAAACTAAGTGGAGCGGCTTCTAACGGGGGTGAGGTCGCCATTGAGGAAAATCCTCCAGGGTATATCGCCGCTAAATTAAAAGAAAATTTTGTTATGGTCGAAATAAATGGACGCAAAATTAAAGCATTGGTGGATTCAGGAGCCGACTTTTCTGTTATTTCAGACAAATTTCGACGCGAACTAAAGACACCTCTCTTCAAAGAACCAGGTCCCATTCTTAAAGCCGCAAATAAAAATTTAATAGAGACCCTAGGAAAATGTGTCCTGAACATAGAAGTTAATGGTCTGAAGATATCCTTTGAATTCGTTGTTATGGTGGAATGCAGCCATGACATCATATTCGGATGGGACTTCTTCAAGGCCACCGAAGCCGTCATTGATTGTGGCAGAAATGAACTCCATCTCGGGGAAACCTCCGTCCTGGAATCTCGAGAGGAGGAAAACCAGAGATTGTTTGCTTCCGACGACTTTGTCATCCCGCCTAAATCAATAAAGAAGATCAGTGTGATAAACGAAGAAGTATGCGGTGTTAGAGATGTTTTAGTCTCAACTTCTAAGGACTTATTATTAAGAAAAGAAGTTCTTATACCAAACTCATTGGTTACATTTCGACACGGCCGAGGTAGCATTTGGGTGGCGAATGGAGCGTCTTGGCCGCAACTGATTCCATCAGGAATGAATATGTGCACCATGGAAAGTTATGAGAATGGGAATATCTGCAGTCTTATTGAATCCAGCGATAAGTTACAAGAAACGCAGCTAAAGTCACGTGAATGGTCACAGAAGATAAACCTTACTCTAGATCCAGGGTTGTCTGAAATTCAAAGGTTACAGCTTGTTTCATGCCTTGACGAGTTTATCGACATATTTGACTTTGGGAGTACTTCTATTAAGCCCACCAGTACTGTGAAGCACAAGATAAACACAGGAGACCACTCTCCTATCAAACAGAGGCCCTATAGAGTAGCACCAAGTGAACGACGACTAATTCAAGATGAAGTGAACAAGATGATTGAAAATCACATCGTGAAGCCCTCTGAAAGTCCTTGGTCATCTCCAGTTATTCTAGTTCGAAAGAAAGACGGGACCTGGAGATTCTGCGTAGATTACCGTCGATTAAATAAGATTACAAAAAAAGATGTTTACCCTCTGCCACGCATTGACGATGCCTTGGATAGTTTAGCCGGCTCTAGTTACTTCTCCACGATGGATCTTCGGTCCGGGTATTGGCAGATTGAAGTGGACGAAAAAGACAGGGAGAAAACTGCTTTCATCACTCCAGATGGGTTGTATGAATTCCAAGTAATGCCTTTCGGTCTTTGTAACGCTCCAGCAACGTTTGAAAGGATGATAGATAGTGTTCTGGGCAGTCTTAAATGGAACATGTGCCTTTGCTACCTGGACGACATCGTAGTTTACGCACCTACCTTTGAGGAACATCTACGTCGTCTACAACTTGTATTAAGCTGCATCCAGAAAGCTGGACTAAGCTTGAACCACAAAAAGTGTCTTTTTGGATCAAGTAGGATAAAGATTTTGGGACACCTTGTTGACGCCAATGGAATTCATCCAGATCCAGATAAAGTTGAAGCCGTCTCTAAATTTCCGAGGCCAAGGAATATCTCTGAACTGAGGAGCTTTCTTGGATTATGTTCCTATTACCGAAGATTTATTGAGAACTTTGCCGACAAAGCTAGATCTTTGCATGACCTACTGAAGACTGAAAAACAATTTTATTGGGATGCAGCTCAAGAGAAAGCGTTTGAAGTCCTTAAAACAGCTCTAATTTCAGAGCCTGTTTTAGGACACTTTGATGAATCCGCTGATACCCATCTACACACGGATGCAAGCGGACATGGTATTGGAGCTGTTCTTCTACAAATACAAGGTGGAAAGGAGCGGCCTATAGCTTATGCATCTAGAAGCTTGACAAAGGCTGAAAATAACTATTCTACAACGGAAAAAGAATGCCTTGCTGTAGTCTGGTCTATTAGCAAATTCCGCCCATATTTGTTTGGTCGACCATTCACGGTTGTCACTGACCATCATTCTCTATGTTGGTTGGTAGGGCAGAAAGATCCTTCTGGCCGTTTGGCAAGATGGGCGCTGAAGTTGCAAGAATTTGACGTGACCGTTATCTACAAGAGCGGACGCAAACATAAGGATGCCGATTGTCTGTCAAGGAGCCCGCTTGAGAACGATCCACCAAGTGCTGTGATGTCACTAACCAACGTCGATATAGAGCAGACTAAAGACCCGGATTTAGCTAAAATAATCGATAAGTTAAACTCGGGCTACACCAGAAAGGAATTCAACATTATCGACGGCATATTATACAAGAAAAACTATAGCACAACTGGAAGACCCTGGCTTATGATGATCCCTAAGCACTTAAGATCGGAAGTTATGGCAGATTTACATGACGCTCCTACAGCTGGGCATTTGGGTTTCGCCCGAACGTATGACAAAGTCAAGAAACGATTCTATTGGCCTGGCCTTTATAGAACTGTTCGCCAATATGTAAGCCATTGTCGGGAGTGTCAACGAAGGAAGAAATTACCTCGACGTCCGGCTGGACAACTTGTATCCATACCGCCCGTAGAAAAGCCATTCTATAAGGTCGGGGTCGATCTCCTTGGAAGATTTCCAGTTTCTAAAGATGGAAACCGTTGGATCATTGTGTGCACCGATTATATGACAAGGTATGCCATAACGAAAGCGATCCCAGACGGAGGAGCAATCGAAACAGCTAAGTTCCTGGTTGAAGATGTTATCTTGAAGCATGGAGCTCCTAGAGAAATGATAACAGATCGCGGAAGAAATTTCATTTCTCAAGTAATAAAAGAGATCAATGCTCTGTGCGGAATTGTGCACAGATTTACAACGGCCTACCATCCCCAGACCAACGGCCTGACTGAAAGGTTCAACAAAACTCTGGGAGACATGTTGTCCATGTACACAGGTGTCGAGCAGAAGGACTGGGACCAAGTTTTACCCTACGTGACTTTTGCTTACAACACTGCTAAACAGGAGGCGACCGGCTACACTCCGTTCTTTCTTGTCCACGCCCGCGAGGCCGAGACCTACATTGATGCCGTACTACCCTACCTACCAGATGAGATCTCTGACGACTACGTTGGGGAACTTGTGACCAGAGCTGAGGAAGCGCGTCAACTCTCCCGATCACGCCTTCTACAATCACAGGCGAAAGACCGTAGACTTTACGACCAGAAACATACTCCAGTCTATTACCAGAAGGATGATCTTGTGTGGGTTTTTACTCCCATCCGAAAAGTAGGGCTCTCAGAAAAGCTACTGAAGAGATACTTCGGTCCCTACAAGGTGACCAAGAAGCTTTCAGAAGTTACGTATGAAGTAGAGCCCGTGGACCCGTCTCCCCGATCACGGAAATCCAAGGATATCGTTCATGTCATTCGGATGAAGCCCTACCTGGACCCTGAAGAACAACATTCCATTCTGCTAGGGAACACAGGCCGTGATAGATTTCCTTCCAGAACAAGGGCTGAGACAAGCTAATCAGCGGGTCGCTGTTTTTTCTAAAGAGAGAGTAATGTCAAATAGCTCCATCCAGATGGGACAACTGTCAATCATCCCTGGACCCCGGGAGGGGGGAAGCTGATATGTAAATAAGGAAAACGGGACGGTGGCTAACGCCGTTCATTTAGGATTAACTTTTAACTTGGGTAAGTTGTACAAAACTCTCTCTCTCCCTACAAATACCCCTTGTAATAAATTATTTATTCCCAAATTTGCCCTTGCTTTATTTATCTCCGCGACAATATTCTTTGTATCCTTCCTATTGTAGTAGTTGTACCACTGAACAACTACCACAGAGAAAGACAGCACAAACTCCACCACCTCCAGAGATAACATAGGGATATACTCTCCCCTTCACATACACACACAAAAAGCTCACTCACTCACCCGTAGAATTTATTAATTTTCCAAATGTCAACATGGCCATTCAGTAAACAATAAAGTGGGACTAACAGGTTTACTGCCAGCGGTTTATTTATTGGGCTGTAAACTGGGGCGGGTTGACAAATAACTTTAACTTGGTTTCTCTTATATCTCTCTGATAGCTTTCTGCTAGAGTGCTACTGGAGTACTTCACCCTTTTTATATCTAGTTGTCGACGGGGGGGGGGGGGGGGGGGGGGGGGGTGGAGGTTGTTGTGCTTTATCCTTATGTCTGAAGACCATTCCATCCTTGTCAAGGGGAGTGCTAACTGTATATGTGTTGGGTCTTAGCCCATTCCATCCATATATGCTGAGAGGTAGTTGAAATCGGATGGTTATAATTTTATTAACACATAACTTACATCTTTGACACTCTCCCATAAATTGATTCAATATATATATGCTTCCGAAAATTCTCATTTATCAGGCTAATGGCATGTTATTTTAAAGAAAATTATGATAAAATCTACATCAAATATACGAGACCAACTTTTTTTCCGAATTTTAATCGCACAAATGCTTAAAGTTATATTTGTATTTAACAAAGACACACTAGAAGTTGATTCATGTAATGTTTACTTCTATATCTTCCTTGATAGTGGTAAACATCCCAAACCTAGCACACCGTTGATAGCGCCTACCTGACATACAGGATCCCAGACATACTTCGGGGCACACGCGCACTTACCTGAAAACACACAGCGTACAGGTGACACACTACATAGTGATATATGTGAAAATATATGTATGTTCCATATGTAAATACCTGTTTTTTTTTTTTTTTCTCTCTCTTTTCGCTCTCCACTTCTTCCATCCATATTTCCTTTTTTTTTTCCAAATCTATATTCTTATTTTCCATAGGATCATTCAAATAATAATCTGTATATATTTATCATGTGTATATAATCTTTCTCCATTTTTACCCCTTTGTATATTTCCCACTTTCATAGGTTTCTCCGTCTTGTAACCCCAAGGAGAATCCTCTGTAAGACCTGTGTGTCTTAATAAAGGTTTTTTGTGTGTGTGTGTGATATATGTGAAAAATAGTACAAAAGTGAATTTGTACTTGGATCTGGTAGATAAATTAAGAAAAGGCATTTTCTTATCGTACAACTGAATCGTGAAAACTGAAACAATGGCTTGCGCCATCTATCGGAATAAATATCAACTAGTCGTTGATTTTTTTAATTATTCCAGAATTGGCCAAATACCGTTTCTTGATTAATCAAGAAAAGCTAACCACGTACGCGTTTCGGGCTGTTGGCCCTCGTCAGCGTGGTGCAAGCTGTACCTCAACAACCAAATTTATTCCAACAGTCCGAAACGCGTACGTGATTAGCTTTTTTCTTGATTAATCAAGAAACGGTATTTGGCCAATTCTGGAATAATTTAAAAAACTCAACGATTAGTTGATATTTATTCCGAAGATGGCGCAATCCATCAGCAAATTTCAGTTGCACGATCAGGAAATGCCTTTTTTTTCTTAATAGTGATATATATAAATGTAATAATTGAATATATAACACACACATATATATGCTATAGTCTCACATAGAAATAGTATAATATATTTTTTCATCGCAGTAAGGACAGTAGAAGTTTGATTTATTTGTGAAAAGAAACATTCGTGTCTTAACGTTTTCATTCGTTATATATATATATATATATAGCGCGTTATTGCTTTGTATTAATTTATGCCTAACTGCCCTTGTCCTTATTGTTTGCGGAAGAGCATTGCTCGATGTCCAGGGAGAAGTTTCTTTTGAAATTGTTTATTAAATTTTATCTCTTTTTCGGGTTTAAAATCTCTTTTACAAGAGAACAAACTAACGGCAAACTTTTATAAGAGCTTATAATTATTTCATTTTTATCTCGTGTTCTCCTGGAGAAGAAATTTTAAGCCTGAAAGCTAGAGAAGCTTAATGCAAAAAAAAATTGCAAAAGAAACTCACAATCTTAGACAATTTTTTCCCCCAGTTATATATTTATTACAAAGTTGTCCAAAAAGTTCGTAAACATATGGTTATTATTTATATTTTGGAAGTGTTTACGAACTTTTTGGACAACCATGTAATTCTGAAACTTGGCCTACCTGCTGATTGGCCACCCTTGATATAGAAAACATCAGAGATTAAATCATTCTTCTTTATAAGAATTCTGTTATAATTTACCAAAGTTTACCAATATTACCAAGGTTGTCCCAAAAGTTTGTAAACACTTGCAAAATATAAATCATAATATGTTTACGAACTTTTTGGGCAACCTTATATCACATCTCTCCATATGAGAAATCAATATAATCCGGTGAAATCCACCAATCTCTTCAGCTAGCCAGCCAAACCTACCGTGCAATAACACCCGCGTGGACATGACACACGTCCTGCTGATGTCCGCCGTCAAAGAAGTCTGATCCTAACATGGCACGCGACAAAGTCCATATAGCACCAAATACGGGACGACATCCTGTTTGTTGTAAGAGAAACTCTAGTGGAGAGGATTGACACTAGTCAGTGCTTTAGTTAGTTTAAAACATTTCTAACAATTCTTAAACTAAATATGAAAAAGAATTGGAAAGGCATCAGTTTTTAATATATGGAGAGACATGTACACGCTTGTTCGGCGGTACATATACTAAAATTGGATGGAGAGACATTGCTGACAGTGTTGGAGAGAAAGCTCCGGGGGAATAGATCGAGGGGAAGGAAACGACAGGGATACACAGACGATCTAAAGCAATGGACTGGACGACACGAGGAGATGAAGAGGATGGCGGAGGAAGTATGGAGAGACCATGTGGCCAGCTACCCTCAGTAGAGGAAGACATTGAAGAAGGAGGGGGCAAACTACTTTTGACGCGTATGATTCTTTTTAAAAATAAAAAATATATATATTTTTCCGTTTTATCATTACTCTTCACAATTCACCCTTTCATACCTCATCCAAAAGGTTAGAAATAATCGTTATTTCTCCTTATAAAAAATTTTGGATTTTCGTTGAAAAGAAACACATGCGGGATAGTATTTCAAATGTCGTTTTACAAATAAAAAATTATATTGACCTTAATGCAATGATAAGCCAGGCAGTCCAATTAATGTATCGTTGAAGTAAGGGCAGTTAACAATTGTTTTATAAAAAATAAATTATATTGACCTTAATGCAATGATAATCCGGGCAGTCCAATTAATTTATCGTTGCAGTAAGGGCAGTTAACAATTGTTTTATAAAAAAAAAAATTATATTGACCTTAATGCAATGATAATCCAGGCAGTCCAATTAATGTATCGTTGTAGTAAGGGCAGTTAACAATTGTTTTATAAAAAAAAATTATATTGACCTTAATGCAATGATAATCCAGGCAGTCCAATTAATGTATCGTTGTAGTAAGGGCAGTTAACAATTGTTTTATAAAAAAAAATTATATTGACCTTAATGCAATGATAATCCAGGCAGTCCAATTAATTTATCGTTGCAGTAAGGGCAGTTAACAATTGTTTAAAAAAAAATTATATTGACCTTAATGCAATGATAATCCAGGCAGTCCAATTAATTTATCGTTGTAGTAAGGACAGTTAACAATTGTTTTATAAAAATAAAAAATTATATTGACCTTAATGCGATGATAAGCCAGGCAGTCCAATTAATTTATCGTTGTAGTAAGGGCAGTTAACAATTATTTTATTAAAAAAAAAAAAAACTACAAACGCATCAAAAATAGTTTAGATTTCTTCTAACAGATGGCGCGCTAATGCATCATAGGTCCTGTATGCTAAGACATGATAACCTAGTAAAAAGATTGGAGACATTGAAGGCCCCAGTTCAAGACGACGTAATACATTAAGGAACCAAATGAATAGAGAAATCAAGATGTCATGATATATACATATTTACTAATTGTAGACAATTTGGCAATTTAAACAATTTTATTGATTCTTTTAATCAAATTTTACAAAGGTGGAAACAAAGGTTTACTAATTGTAGAAATTCATCCTTTATTTGAAAAATCACTAGCGTTGAATGTTTCCTTTCTCCACATATAGAGGGCGCTATGTATTGTACTATTTAAACATAGTTACGTTTTATTATTGAAATCTGAGAACTTAAAATGCATTCTATATACAGTTACGAGCGTCATTCTTCATCAGTCATCTCTGTCACCGTTTGCTTTTATTTTGGAATGGCGCCCTCCTATTGGTCGGCTACGATCACGCCACCTTTGCCCCCCCCCCCCCCCCCCACTCATTTTTTCGTTTTTGTAACCATTGTGTTGGAGCGGGTCGCTCCTTAAATAAATGCATATATTAGTTAATAACCAAATGGAATCCTCTCTTTCCTTTTCCCAGTAAGAGACGCCTACGGAAGCCAACAGTACATAGACAGATAAAGCACATAGGCTATAGTTATTAACTAACATATGCATTTATATAAGGCGCCAATTTATAATTGTAACAAATAGTATTTGAATCAAAACATTCAATCGGGTAAAACACGGGCGTTGCCCGGGTCATTCGGGTAAATTCTGTATAATAGCAAATTTAGCCAGGACTTTCAACACTGCATGTTTTATTGTCCGGCACTGGAGGAAGAGAGAGAAATCCTCCGTCAAAAAAATTGGTTATTAAAACAAATTAATTTCCCTCTAATTTACCTAAACTAATCTAGCTTGATTGTCTTAATTAATTTTTCCTGCATATAAATTTCATATTACCATTAAGATACTATTACTGTTTTTCCTGAATGTGTCCTACATTTCTGCTTGGAGAATCTGTATAAGACTAAAAGGTCTTAATAAAGCTTTTTGTTGTTATGAAAACAAGTCGCTATATGTTTTAATGAGAAAAGTAGTAAAAAAACAAACCCAATACATTAGCGTTTCGCAAATTCTGTAAAGCAGCATAGACAATAGGCACAATACAGATGATGGATCAAACTTGAAGAAAGGTTGGTTTTAATCTCCACTGTAGATAACTGCTATGTTTACTTCTGTCTATCCACCTGGAAGAATCCTGTATGTCCCGTGTGTCCTTGATAAAGTTTTTGTTGCTGTTGTTGTTGTTGCATTGTTTACAAATTATAGTTTCACAGCACTGACGTCGCTATAATACAATGTTGTTGTCGTGTCCAATGAAGAGCCTCAGATGTCTCCATGCATCTCTATCACAGCAGTCGCAATGTCCACTATCTTGGGTGTGTAAAGCTGCTGCTCTGGGTCCATGTTAATTTTCTGTTGTTGTTGTGTCCAATGAAGAGCCTCAGATGTCTCCATGCATCTCTATCACATCAGTCCCAATGTCCGCTATCTTGGGTGTGTAAAGCTGCTGCTCTGGGTCCATGTCAATTTTCTGTTGTTGTTGTTGTCGTGTTCAATGAAGAGTCTCAGATGTCTCCATTACATCTCTATCACAGCAGTCGCAATGTCCACTATCTTGGGTGTGTAAAGCTGCTGCTCTGGGTCCATGTCAATTTTCTGTTGTTGCTGTTGTGTCCAATGAAGAGCCTCAGATGTCTCCATACATCTCTTTCACAGCAGTCGCAAGGTCCTCTAACTTGGGTGTGTAAAGCTGCTGCTCTGGGTCCATGTCAATTTTCTGTTGTTGTTGTGTCCAATGAAGAGCCTCAGATGTCTCCATACATCTCTATCACAGCAGTCGCAATGTCCACTATCTTGGGTGTTTAAAGCTGCTGCTCTGGGTCCATGTCAATTTTCTGTTGTTGTTGTTGTGTCCAATGAAGAGCCTCAGATGCCTCCATGCATCTCTATCACATCAGTCCCAATGTCCACTATCTTGGGTGTGTAAAGCTGCTGCTCGGGGTCCATGTCAATTTTCTGTTGTTGCTGTTGTGTCCAATGAAGAGCCTCAGCTGTCTCCATACATCTCTATCACAGTAGTCGCAATGTTCTCTATCTTGGGTGTGTATACTGTATTGTTGTTGTTGTTGTTGTGTCCAATGAAGAGCCTCAGATGTCTCCATGTATCTCTATCACAGCAGTCGCAATGTCCACTATCTTGGATGTGTATACTGTATTGTTGTTGTTGTGTCCAATGAAGAGATCAGATGTCCCCATGCATCTCTATCACAGCAGTCGCAAGGTCCTTTATCTTGGGTGTGTAAAACTGCTTCTCTGGGTCTACAATTCAATATTTTGGCTTTTAAAACTCTCATGAAGTCTAGAGCACAGTAATTCTCGGCCTGACAACTAAGCTATCTAACAGACAGCAGTTGTCTAACCGCCTACAATATGTTTATTATACACCATTAAATTATCACAGATAGTTTATCAACCATTCGTATATCTGTAACTTCAATCAATTTTAATAAAAATTGTATTAATAAATAGTCGATTTTTTAATTAATTAAGCACGTTGAAAAGCGATTATCACTTGAAAGCTAACATTTTGAAAAAAAAAAAAAGAGGAAAGTGTGAAGATATTTAAGCAGTTTTTTAAACACCTTTCACGCAATTTTACCTTAAATCATTAACAATAGTAGATCAAGCAGTATGATAAAGTAAAATGGAGTTGGTAGGATTCAACACTGATGAGCCCTCCCAATATTTTCCATTACAGTAAGGACAT
Organism: Cordylochernes scorpioides; assembly: GCA_030710605.1. Taxonomy (NCBI): domain Eukaryota; kingdom Metazoa; phylum Arthropoda; class Arachnida; order Pseudoscorpiones; family Chernetidae; genus Cordylochernes; species Cordylochernes scorpioides. The sequence continues at coordinate 67,800,173 of CP092873.1, read as the reverse complement.
TAGAAAGTTTGTTTAATTCGACAAAAAGAAAATTTTGTACTAATTTGTTCCCTTATTGCATATATATGCTGCGCTAATGTCCTATGTGCATAGCGACAGTGTCCAAAAGATTTAAAAATTTGTTCTCAGAAGATTATTTAATAGCCTACATAAATGGATTAACTTCAAAGCTAAGCAATAAGGAATTACGAAGACACTGACAAAAGAGGTCAGCCATGAAAGTGCACCAAGACACTTTTTAAAAAATCAATTCTATAATAAAGATTCCTTTGTTATCCAATTAGCCAATAGCAGCGATGGACGATTCATTCATCAGACGAAAAAGGCGGAGTTGTTGGAAACCAACTGAATGGACTTTGTCAAAAATTATAAATGAAGAAAGAGAAAATGATGGAATTCCTTCTTTTTCAAACTTTTTTTTTTTTAACAAAGAATATATCTAGAAATTTTTAACACCAAATATTCATTTAAAAATCAATTATTTAATCAATTTAAAAATATACATTTGCACACATTCCAGTATTGTCTAGTTGGAAATAAGAAACATACAGTAATATAGGTTTATTCTCGATATATTAACCAAAAGATGCCACATTGACATATGACAGCCTGTCGTCTGTCAAATATATCCTGGTTTATTGTATTGTAAAATGGAGGCCAAGATTCCAGAGTAAAGTTGGAGGAAGATGAGAGGGGGATTGCATGTGTTGTCAGGGGAGGCAGGCGCCAAAAACAGCATTCCTGTGTGGGGGAGGACAGAGTCTGGTGACATCTGCGGCAAGGAGAAGACGTGGGGAGTTGTCCCCGGGGAGTGTGACCGTATGGATTATCCTGTAAGACGGTGCCAGGAGAGCCTGACATCGGAGCGACCTACGGCGTCCAGGTTGGACGTGTACAGTGTGGAGCGGAATGTTTCACAAGAGGACATCCACAGCGCCAAGGATTCTTCTGAAGGGAAGGCTGAAGGCAAATCCCACTTATTGCACTCCTTCTGTTTAGTGTCACGTATAATAAAGCGATAACCTTTGCTGCATCCCTTCGAACTCACGTGTTTATCTTTGTGGCATCCTGATTAGACAAAGAACACGAGCAGCGTCTGGATACGACGTAACAGTATGTTGGAAGAAAACAAACTCTTGGTCAATAGCAGTTGCACACTTTTGTAGTAATTTTTACGCCTGTATATATATTGTTATAGAGAATATATTGATAGTTTAATATTTAAAATGGAAACCAGCCCATGTTGGAATAGAGAGCAAAGAACAGGCTGATGGCCTAGCGAAGGAAGGACGAAAACAGGCACTGGAAACTGTTCTACCGCGTTAGGGTAAAGGTTCGAGCTGCAGTGAGAACTATAAATTAATAATTTATATTTTAATAAGTGTCCAAAAATTACATACAATTATAAGAGGCAGGTGGAGTACAGTTTTTACTCCACCAGCGCCTAGAGTATTATATAATGGAAGGAACCGCCGCAGGTTGTAGCGACGCGCGGTAAACAGCCGGCGACATCAGGCGGTGTTCGAAAAGTGCGCGCGCAGCCCCCGGTGCGCGCGCAGGCCGGCTGGCCAGCCGCCGCTTCTCGCAGAATTCCCAGCGTCCCAGGCCAGCGTCGCCCGCTGGCATCCTCTTATCTCATGCCCCCCCTGGAGATTGGGACTTGGGACCGATCCAACGTAGTTGCTATAACGCGGGTTCGGTTCTCGGGTTCGAGGGGATAAGGTCTGCTGATGTTGAGCTGAGTTGGGTGGGGTGGTGTACGGTGAAGGCACGAAAGGTCGTAAGAATCTGCGATTACGGCGAAGAAGGCGTCCGGCGTCGGTCCGGATGAGGTAGCTGCGACCGCGTGGAAGTTGTTCGAGAACCTCAGCAAGGAGGGTCCAATGTTTTGTGCGGTGATCCTGGACAAGGACTATTGCTCCCACTTCCAATTGTGAGAGTGGCTTGGCGTTGCGATTGTATCGCTTGAGGGCTTTCTGCCTTAAGTTCTGGGCTCGTTGATCGCATTCTGAAATCCTTGTTCTCCATTCCTTGGCAAACTGACTACGGTGAAGCGGTAGCTTGGTACGTGTCGGGGCACCAAACACAATCTGCGCTGGACTTCGTCCCTCTGCTTTGGGCGTGTTTCGGAACTCCATCAAACTTTCTAAAAATGTGTCGGACTTGAGATTCCCATTGGTGGTGGTCTTGCTGATTAGGTACTTTATCGCTTTTACGGCCGCTTCGGCAAGTCCATTTGATTGAGGAAAGTGTGGAGATGAGGTGGAGTGCTCGATGTTCCAACGCTTTGTCCAACTCCGAAACTCTTGAGAGGAGAATTGGGGACCATTGTCGGATGTGAGTATCTCTGGGATGCCGTAATCTGCCATCCACTTTTGAAGGTGACGGATGACCGTGGTGGACGTGGGTGCTCTGCCACATTGCGTCACGTTGATCCAACCTGAAAAGCGGTCGACCATAACGAGATATTGGTATCCAGCGTGCGAAAAAAGGTCGCAGGAAACATGTTGAAATGGGTAGCTAGGCGGCGGGTCGGAATAGAGTGGTTCTTTCTGTTGCGAGGGTAGATAGGCTGAACACTCGGCACACGTTTTTACTACGTTCCGGATGTCATTAGTGATGCTCGGCCAAAAGACAGATTGGCCAGCGCGTCGAAGAGTCCGGTCTTGGCCTTGATGCGAAGCATGGAGTATTTTTAGCACTTCTGAGCGTAATGGTGTTGGGATGAGTAGGCGAGAGCCTAAGAAAACGAGTTCTTCGCGTACGCTTAGTTGGTGCAATACTCTCCAGTAGGGGCGAAGATCTTCGTCGAGGTCTTCTTTACGTTGAATCTTTTGTGGGATGATATTGCGTATACGTTTGTACTCTCCATCATGCTCTGCGGCTGCTCTGATTTGTCGTATTAACGAATCCTCCATTACCCTGGATCCGTCGACCGGGTCTACTACTGCAGCGGCAATGAGAGGTGCGGGATCAGAATCAGGATGATCATCGGTATCGTAAACGTCGGGAACTGGGGATGGGTGTCGAGAGAGCACGTCGACAACGGTATGTTTCTTTCCCGGACGCCAAACTGCCGTAATGAGGTACGGAGTCAGCTTTTCCTTTAGCCGGAGGAGCCTTGGGTTTTCTATCTCGTCCAGAGTTTTGGAGTTCAGTATGGGAATAAGGGGACGGTGGTCGACTATAAGTTCGAAATGAGATCCCATAAGAAATAACTTGCATTTCTTGGCTGCCCACACGACAGCTAATAACTCAATTTCCGTGGCGCTATACCGGGACTCTGCAGGAGTCACATTGCGGGATCCTACCTGGAGAAGTCTCCATTGACTATCAGGTTGTTGTTGATAAAGGGCATATCCTAGTCCCTGGGTCTGTGCTGCGTCCGTTTCTAGGCGGAGGGGTTGTCCTGGGGAGAACTGTGCTAGGATGCGTGAGCTGCAGAGTTCTTGAATGACTGCGTCAAAAGCTCGCTGGTGGGGGTTCTCCCAAACGAAGGCGGCTTTGGCTGACAAAAGTGATCGGATTGGCGCGGATAGCTCGGTTAGATGATGGGAAAAGGCCTCAAACTGTTGAACAAGGCCGTTAAAGGAACGCACGTCGGTCTTGTTGGTTGGTATCGGGAAATTCTTTAGAGCGGAGTACAAATGTGGAGAAGGTGTGTAACCGGAAGAATTTATACGGAAGCCGCACCAGTCGACTTCTGGCTGAGCGAATACGAACTTCTTCTGGTTGAGGGTGATTCCATGTTCCTGACACCGGGAAATGACCTGTCGAACACGTTGGACGTGTGTTTTGTAGTCTGAATCGAAGATAATGATGTCCTCTACCACTTTTTCTACGTTCTGTATTCCAAATAGGGCTTCGTCTCCACGACGGTTGTGCTCGTCTCCGGCGGAACACAATCCCATCACGTTGCGACAATAGCGGTAACTTCCCCATGGTGTGATGAAGGTGGTTAGTTTTTTACTCTTTTCATCGAGGGGGACTTGCCAATAACCGTGACGGGCATCTAGCGTGCTGAAAAACTGCATGCCTGGTGGGATGCGAGCAACAACCTCGCGGGTTACCCTGACTGGATAGGCGGGTCGTCGGACGTATTTGTTCAGTCCGGTGAGGTCCACGGTTACGCGCGGTTCTGATGAGCCTTTTTTCGGGACGACTACCATAGGATGGCACCAATCGATGGCTTCGCCGACGGGTACCTGTTCGATTATCCCTTTCGCCAACATGGTATCGAGTTGAGTTTTGACGGGGTCTCTCCAGTGAAAGGGAACGTTGTATGCCCGGTAGCGTTTGCAAGGAACGGCATCTTTAACTAGTTCGATAGACATGGGGGGTCCTTGCATGGGTTTTAACACTGTGTCGTCGAACGCTCTAGCATAATGGGTAAGGATAGACTGCTTATCGATCTCATTGGCTCTCACCGGGGTCGGCGGGAACGTTAGAACTTGTCCGTTGGTTATGGCATTGACGATCATTGAATGGGGCCAGTTATCCGGCAGAAGTCCTAAGGCTTTGCATCCGCTCTTGCTCAAGAGAGGGGCGTTCAGGTGCTTGCAGACTCCAACGGTAGTACTGTATGTTTTCCCGTTGAGATGCAGTGCCGCGACGAACGATCCACAAGGACTTAAGCTGATGCCGTTGGCTCCTACGCAAGGGACGTTCTTCGGGTTGAGTGCTGATCGGGTCTGCTCATCCAGTAACAGGAATTCTGATTCTGGGATTAGATCCAGATCTGACCCCGGGTCCGCCAGCCAACGGATTTGGTGTAACTTATGGTTGATATCGGTCGTAATGGTTATGAGTTCGTTGCGTACTCCAGCTGCAACAACTGTGTTTGAGGGTCCTGGTTGGGACTGATTATTTCTGGTTGCGGGTGGCGGGATATTAGGTTTGGTTGTGGGTTTCCGTTTCAGTTGTCGGCAAACCCTTCCGTAATGCCCGGTGATGCCGCATTTGTTACACTCTATGTCTTTTGCTGGGCACTGGTCACGGCGGTGTCTTGGGTTCGCCCCACATCCGGAGCAGGGGTCGTTAGGATCATAGGGTTTCTGAAAGAAACGGTTGGCCTTAGGTGAGGTTTCAGACGAGCTGGCTTGTTGATGCTTGTAGGTTGATGGTGCACGTCTGGTTGCAATGAAGGCTTCGGGGGAGGTGGTTGGGGAGGGTGAAAGAGTCGCGCCCACGGCGGTAGCACTCTCATGTGCGATGCAAATTGAGAGGACTCGGTCCAGGGAGAGGTCGGAATTGTACTGCTCCGCCAGTACTTTTCGTTGGAGGTCTTTATCAAACAGGCCACATATTAACCTGTCACGGATACGGAGTTGCTGTTGATAACCAGCAAGGGCAAACGTTTTCCCACAAGCTCTTTTTGTGCATATTGTAATACACGGGTCGCCGCATGTGCTGCACTTAAAATCCAGCTCATGTGCACACGAGTCATCAAGAGCTTTAAGGGCTGCGAAGTAGCGATCCACCGATTCTCCGGTTTGTTGGTCCCTACGATGAAAATCTTGCCGATCAAGGAGGGGGTTTCGCTTCTTGCGTAGGTAGGCCTCGAGAGCATCCACGGCTTCATCGAGGGTGGTGGTGGTAGAAATATGAAGGCGGCCTGATTGCCAAAGGATGGTCCATTCGGAATGGAGGGCGGCACGCAAAGTCACTTGCTGTGTGGATAGCGGGAAGGTGGCTACTTGTTGGGCGTCCACGTAGTCGTTCCAACGTTGCTTCCAATCGCGGAAAAAAGACATCGTTAACTCCTCCGGGGAAGCCAGTTTAGGAAGCTGGATGATTTTTGTGGCGTGGTGAGGAGGAGCTCCTAATGGGACTGTCGGTGTCGGATTCCGAGTAGCCATCTGCTGCAACAGTGCGGCTATGGACCTGAGGATGTCGGTGCTGGTCGGCGAGGCAGGGTTCTCTGGAGGGGTTTGGGATGGTCGGCGATTCCTTCTTGAGGGCATCTTGATTACTAATTGTCACTGAGCTGTCACTTAAAAAACGGCTATAATTAACCGAATGTCGACTGCGCCATGTTCTACCGCGTTAGGGTAAAGGTTCGAGCTGCAGTGAGAACTATAAATTAATAATTTATATTTTAATAAGTGTCCAAAAATTACATACAATTATAAGAGGCAGGTGGAGTACAGGTTTTACTCCACCAGCGCCTAGAGTATTATATAATGGAAGGAACCGCCGCAGGTTGTAGCGACGCGCGGTAAACAGCCGGCGACATCAGGCGGTGTTCGAAAAGTGCGCGCGCAGCCCCCGGTGCGCGCGCAGGCCGGCTGGCCAGCCGCCGCTTCTCGCAGAATTCCCAGCGTCCCAGGCCAGCGTCGCCCGCTGGCATCCTCTTATCTCAGAAACCAGTTCAATAACATTGAAAGAAGCAAATACAAAAGCAAAACTAATTACAAAAACCAAAATACCCCAGCCCACATACAACCTCAACATTAAAAGAGAATTAACAATTTCAAGAATCAGACTCAGGACATTTTAAAGGAATGAAGATAAACCCAGACATGACTAGATCCTACAGGAACTGCAATAACTGTTACAACACCCAACTCACTCCGGACCATATATATACAGTTACCTGGCCATCCTTGCAGCCCTCTATATGGCAGATATCAATCCAGAAGAGGACATCCATACGGACAAGGCACCTCAGTTGGCCGGTATTGTGATCGGGGTGCATGGACCGATCTGATCTGCTCCATGGAGAAGACACTACCGCCATATTTAACTTTAAAAAAATGGATCCCTTGACTTGGTTTTAAATAGAGAATCGATGATGTATCTATTTCACTACTTAAATCATGCCGCTTGCTTGAGAGAAAGGGAGGGTCGACAGCCTACAAAATACCAATAAACCAGCATCTATAGAATTAGAGAGATACAAGGGGCCAACCCCATCTTCTCCGGTCAAATTCGAAATTATTCAAAGCCAACACTACTTCAAATCTTTATTCATGATAAAATTGTGAGAAACGTTTAAAAATACAAAAATATTTTCTCACAATGAGTTTCTTTCTATTTTAAAATACCAGCTTTCAATCGACAATCGCTCATCGACAATATCTTACAAGAAATTTTATAAAAATTACATTTCAGTTGTAAATATCCACGCTGCGTGCGTATGTATTTATAAACACCTTTTGAGAGATATAGTCAATGTTTTTTATTAAGCCTGTTGAAGAGCGATTATCGCTTGAAAGATAGCATTTTAAAATAGAAAGAAACTCATTGTAAGAAATATGTTTTTGTATTTTTAAACTTCTTGAAATCTCAAATTTATTTAACTATTTCAAAATAAAAAATATCAGACGAAGAAAACGACAAACATTTAAGCTGTAAAACAAGATTAAGAAGGCTCTAAGACGTTGTCAGGCAAGAACGTCAGAGAGATATAACACTACCGTGGAATGTACTTGGTTGTTGTTGCCCAGTGAGGTGGTGTGGAGACTGTACTAATGGAGACTGAGAATGGACTACAGTTGTTGCTTCTCTGTGACTGAGAGATAACTGAAGATAACAAGGAATGTGTGACCCGCAACCATCACAAATTGGGGATTTGAAGCTGGAGTCAAAGGGCTGTAAGTAATAGCTTTACATCTCACTTTTATACCGTGGAATGTACTGTCACAAGCTATAGCTGGAGAGATAGAATCTATTTAAGGAAAACGGAGAATTAGATAAGCCATGTGTATATAAGAAATATAATATATTTTCGATGGGTTTGATTCTTTTTGAAATAAACAAATTTCTACTGCCCTTACTGTAATGATAAATAATGGGAGGGTCTGGTTTATCATTATTTTATCATTGCAGTAAGGGCAGTAGATTTTTTTCTTATTTAAAAAGAATCATACGCATCGAAAATAGTTTAGATTTCTTATAACAGATGGCGTGGTAATGCATAGCCTCTGTATGCTAAGACATGATAACCTACTAAAAAAGATTGGAGACATTGAAGGAACCAGTTCAAGAGGACGTACTACATTAAGGAACCAAATGAAGAGAGAAACCAAGACGTCGTACCATCAGAGCATATCAATCTTAGAACAGATATTCACCTGAAGTAATAATAACCAAAAAATAACCGGACATACTAAACCCATTATGTTCATTGATGGAGAAAAAGTTTTTCCTGTCTGCTCAAAATTCTCTAACTCCACTTCAACTCCAGCACATATCCTGGACTTTATTGGAACACTTCACGATTTTGCATGTCATCCTTGCGCAGGGGCCATGCTAATCTTATCTGTATCTTTCCAATTTTAGTATATGTACCGCCGAACAAGCGTGTACTGTATTGGAGCTAAGAAGGAAGACCTATACAAGAACCCCAAAACTATAGTAGAAAAAATTATTTCTTTCAACCTTCATGACCTGGTGTAATCTTACCCATGGGATAATAAATAAATAAAATAATAACCAGCGTTTATCATAGTAGTTTGATTAATAATAAAAATAACACCACACGCTATAAACAAGTTTATAGTTAAGGAACTCAACGACACTATTTATGATTGGTGATTAAATTCTTGGAGTGCTTTAATTACCAGAAATATAATTATAGTGAGAGATAGAAGGCCTAACTGTAAATCAACTATATTCAAAAAACTAATCTTTATTATATGTCCCTCAGTAATATCACGAACAAAGGATAAAAAAGCATGTTATAAATCTTTAATCGTGTTTTTTCCCTGACCTTACTTTGATGGAGAGTTAATTTAAAACTTGGTGAAATTTATAGCTGTTGTTTGGAGCGAGGCGTGTTGATCTAGTCTGATAGGGGGAAGATGATGTTAGCGTTCAACAGTTTTATTTCAAGGGACTTTCTAATATAGATTCTTCCCTGATTTTACATTTTGATCTAATCAATAAGGAATCAAGGATTTCTTATTATATATACAGTTACGAGCGTCATTCTTCATCAGTCATCTCTGTCACCGTTTGCTTTTTTTTTTTGGAATGGCGCCCTCCTATTGGTCGGCTACGATCACGCCACCTTTGCCCCCCCCCCCCCCCCCCCCCACTCGCTTCTTCGTTTTTGTAACCATTGTGTTGGAGCGGGTCGCTCCTTAAATAAATTCATATATTAGATAATAACCAAATGGAATCCTCTCTTTCTTTTTCCCAGTAAGAGACGCCTACGGAAGCCAACAGTACATAGACAGATAAAGCACATAGGCTATAGTTATTAACTAACATATGCATTTATATAAGGCGCCAATTTATAATTGTAACAAATAGTATTTGAATAAAAACATTCAATTGGGTAAAACACGGGCGTTGCCCGGGTCATTCGGCTAGTTTCTTTTATTTCTCAAGCTTTCGGACCAACATGTCCTTCAACACGGAGATCCTGAAGTACAACTTCACGCCGAGGATCTCCGTGTTGAAGAGTTGGAGCACTTTCAGTAACTGTATGACTTTGTCCCTAATTTGAGGCCGCTCCTCACATGGAGACAGACGCCTTTGCAGTCACCTATTTTAGGACAAACCCTGCCTGTGACCTGTAACCTTAGGTAGGGGCCCTTACTGTTAACTGGGGCCAGTAGATGGGTGTAGATTTAAAAATCGCGCGTTAAATGGTTTCTTCCCCATCCAAGAAGATTGACACAATGAATGTGGTAAAAGTACTGGCGAAACAACAAACAGCAGCAACAGTGTGTAAATAAATATACGACAGTCGGTCCCCCACATGTTTCCACAAAAAAGTTTACTGGCCCATGCATCCAATTAGTAAATATATTTTACGATTTTGACTTCCTTCCTGTGAGATTCTCTTTGAATTCTTCCGACAAAGATACCGCAACAGAGTTCCCGGTAACAAAAAATACATTAAACTTTTTTTAAAACCTATCTATTCTAAACACAATATATATATCCTAGATTCTCACCTTGGGATTCCATCGGCGCGAGAAGCCGTGTGTGGGGAAGTCAGCGGAACCTAGGCTATTGTGTAAATATGTAAATATTATTTACACATTTCCAACCTCCGCTATGTGTTGTAGGTCATATTTGTTGCTCTTTTGAGAATTTATTCTCATGAAAATAAACATTTTTAAACTAAAATATGGGGGGTTGGTGGAAGGGTGGTCTAAACCATTGATTTTCGACCGCTACGACCCGGGATCGAATCCCGCATTGGACACTTTTTTCTAATAAAAAAAAAAATGATCCAATGACCCCCGATTCCTGCAAAAGTCCAACCCCACCAGCGATTGCAAATAATTAAACGAAGCTCTGGCACATTTGTAAGTGCAAAGTCGAACTGCTTTTCACATGTATAGACATGTGGTGCGCTTACAGCAAAAGCAGTCGCTAACTGCCCACTATGATTATCATGGCCTGTACCACGTGTACTTGGGATAATAAAATAAACATTTTAAAATAAAATATATGTAGAACTAAGATAAATATAACTGCTATACTGTAAGTGAATCCTTTTTTAAAAAAATATTTAGTCTGTGTGCATACTTATTGTGGATTTTTTTCAATAAACATATTTAAATTATTATTCCGGATGTATCCGTCAAAAGATTGGCTATGAAAACAATTCGCTTTATAGGCAAAGGTAGTGAAAAGTAGGCTCAATGTATTGACTTTTCACAAATTCTGGAAACAGCACAGTCAATAGACGTAACAACAGAGGATGGATCCAACTTGAAGAAAGGTCGACGTTACTCCGTACATAACTGTTTACTTCTGTATTTGGGAGAATCCTGTATGTGACGAGTGTCCTTAATAAAGGCTTGTTGATTATTCCGGATCATATTGTAACGAGGATCGGCCTGAAAACACCTACAACCTCCGCCAATAGATGGCGCTTTGGCCTATTTCTGGACTGGGACTGGTGTGGGAGTCGTCTACTGCTGCGATCCTGTTTCCTGGGAATAATAATTGTAAATAGCTGTTTATATTGGCTCTAGGATGTAAATTACTGTAAATACCCGTTAATTGATATTCGAGTTCTTATGTAATGTGAATTAAAGATGACAATAAAGGAGGAGTGTTAGCAGACTTATTGCCGGTTTGCTGTTGTGACTTTATCTCCAACATCACATTTGCTACTCTTCTGGTAAATCTCTCGTGTCCCCCCGCTAGTGGTAAGGCCGAGAGATACTGACAAAGGAAGGGAGATCCACGTGAGTAGTGATTCTCGGAGGGTCTTTGGGCTGTCTGCAGGGTAGAGCTGCAGGGGGGAAGTAACGGAGCCAGGGTAGGTGATCTACGGTGGAGGAAACGGCGTCATCGCGAAGAACCAGAGTGGAAACGTCCGACAATATTCATTATCAATTACTGCTTCCAAGCTTCTGAAACGCTGAACGATGCTCGAATGGTCCATATTGAAGTCTTCGGCAAACATTCTTGGTGTCAAGTTTTAGTGCTCTTCCACGGCTACGTCGGCGAAATTTGATGGTCGACCATCTGTGAGGTTTATATCGCCGGAATTGAACTGGCTTTAGTGATTGATCCTTCGCCAAAAATTTCATTGAGATTGCGGAATGCCTGTGCTGCCACATTCCAACCTTTCTCGAAATGGTAGAGTATAATACATACACATACAGCTCTATTAAGACTTCTGGGTTGTCAGGTTGACCGGAAATAGACAAATTTCCAAATTGCCTTTCAAATTTTGTGAATTAATTTTAATATACTTCCAGATCACATAGAAGTATGAAACTTTTAACACTCACTAAGTCCAATGAACAATGCAAGTGTACAATTTTTTCAGAGTTCAGGGTAGTCGGAGTGGCCAGGAATGAACACATTTCTGTTTTTTTTTTTTTAAGTCATATTACGCCCCTTTACAAGGAATTGACCAATCCGCCAAGAGCAGGCTTCCGTCTATTTAAGGCCTAAATTCCCAGTGAACTTTTGATTCTAAGTTTTATAAATTCAATACTAAAAACTAACTAAATAATTAATAAATAAAAATACATTTTTTTTAAAAAGATTTTTTTTTCAAATGCACTAAAAAGTAAAAATAAAATATTGTATCTTCTGTCATTGAGCAATTAGATATATCTGAGTGAAAATAAAAGCGGCGGGGGACAATCATATTTAAAGAAGAGGTTAAATATAGCAAACACTTATAAAAATTGCTAATCAGTTGCTACATATTAAATCACATTAGGTTCCAAATTCATGATGATCGTCCCCTGCCGCTTTTATTTTCACTCAGATACATCTAATTGTTCAATGACAGAAGATACAATATTTTATTTTTTCCTTTTTAGTGCATTTGAATAAAAGCTTTTTTTATATGTATTTTTATTTATTAATCACATATAATAAAGCGTCTGTTCGTTGAAGCCGAATAGGATTGGTCCATTCTGTGTCACGTGTTCAAACCTGATTGGCTTGGCCTCTTCCCCCCCACTTAAGTGACGTGGCCGGCTGAGATGGTACTGACCACGGAATGAGATGGGACTGACCACGGGTTGAGATGGGACTGAGCACGGGATGAGATGGGACTGAACACGGGATGAGATGGGACTGAGCACGGGATAAGATGGGAATGATCACGGGATGAGATGGGAATGATCATGGGATGAGATGGGACTGAACACGGGATGAGATGGGACTGAGCACGGGATGAGATGGGACTGAGCACGGGATGAGATGGGACTGAGCACGGGATGAGATGGGAATGATCACGGGATGAGATGGGAATGATCACGGGATGAGATGGGACTGAACACGGGATGAGATGGGACTGAGCACGGGATGAGATGGGACTGAGCACGGGATGAGATGGGACTGACAGCAGGATGAGATGGGACTGACCACGGGATGAGATGGGACTGAGCACGGGATGAGATGGGACTGAGCACGGGATGGGATGGGACTGAGCACGGGATGAGATGGGACTGAGCACGGGATGAGATGAAACTGACCACGGGATGAGATGGGACTGAGCACGGGATGAGATGAAACTGACCACGGGATGAGATGGGACTGAGCACGGGATGAGATGGGAATGATCACGGGATGAGATGGGAATGATCACGGGATGAGATGAGACTGAACACGGGATGAGATGGGACTGAGCACGGGATGAGATGGGACTGAGCAAGGGATGAGATGGAACTGACCACGGGATGAAATGGGACTGACCACGGGATGAGATGGGACTGAGCACGGGATGAGATGGGACTGAGCACGGGATGAGATGGGACTGAGCACGGGATGAGATGGGAATGATCACGGGATGAGATGGGACTGAACACGGGATGAGATGGGACTGAGCACGGGATGAGATGGGACTGAGCACGGATGAGATGGGACTGACAGCGGGATGAGATGGGACTGAGCACGGGATGAGATGGGACTGAGCACGGGATGAGATGGGACTGAGCACGGGATGAGATGGGACTGAGCAAGGGATGAGATGGGACTGACCACGGAATGAGATGAAACTGACCACAGGATGAGATGAAACTGACCACGGGATGAGATGGGACTGAGCACGGGATGAGATGAAACTGACCACGGGATGAGATGGGAATGATCACGGGATGAGATGGGAATGATCACGGGATGAGATGGGACTGAGCACGGGATGAGATGAAACTGACCACGGGATGAGATGGGACTGAGCACGGGATGAGATGAAACTGACCACGGGATGAGATGGGAATGATCACGGGATGAGATGGGAATGATCACGGGATGAGATGGGACTGAGCACGGGATGAGATGGGAATGATCACGGGATGAGATGGGAATGATCACGGGATGAGATGGGAATGATAACGGGATGAGATGGGACTGAGCACGGGATGAGATGGGACTGAACACGGGTTGAGATGGGACTGACCACGGGATGAGATGGGACTGAGCACGGGATGAGATGGGACTGACAGCGGGATGAGATGGGACTGACCACGGGATGAGATGGGACTGACCACGGGATGAGATGAAACTGACCACGGGATGAGATGAAACTGACCACGGGATGAGATGGGACTAAGCACGGGATGAGATGAAACTGACCACGGGATGAGATGGGACTGAGCACGGGATGAGATGGGAATGATCACGGGATGAGATGGGAATCATCACGGGATGAGATGGGACTGAGCACGGGATGAGATGGGAATGATCACGGGATGAGATGGGAATGATCACGGGATGAGATGGGAATGATAACGGGATGAGATGGGACTGAGCACGGGATGAGATGGGACTGAACACGGGATGAGATGGGACTGACCACGGGATGAGATGGGACTGAGCACCGGATGAGATGGGACTGACAGCGGGATGAGATGGGACTGACCACGGGATGAGATGGGACTGACCACGGGATGAGATGAAGCTGACCACGGGATGAGATGAAACTGACCACGGGATGAGATGGGACTGAGCAAGGGATGAGATGGGACTGACCACGGGATGAAATGGGACTGACCACGGGATGAGATGGGACTGAGCACGGGATGAGATGGGACTGAGCACGGGATGAAATGGGACTGACTACGTGATGAGATGGGACTGAGCACGGGATAATAAAGCGTCTGTTCGTTGAAGCCGAATAGGATTGGTCCATTCTGTGTGACGTGGCGTGTGACGTGACGTCGGCAATTTATTCGGTGAATATTTGAGGAATAATATTTTTTAAATAATTTTATTTTTTAATTTAGCTTGATTATTTTATTTTTATAAACAATGACTCCTAAAAGAGCCCTTTCTATTGTTGAGGCCATCGAAGCAAAGCAACGTCGTATTGAACAGCAGCGACAAAGACGTTTAAATTCACCCGTAAGAGAACGGCATAATGAACAACAACGGCAATACCGAATGAATATGAGCGAAAATCAAAGAGCCCTTCAAAGGGAAAACAGTAGGCTGAGGATGCAAAGAATTCGACAGGGAGATAATCTACCTTTGCTAACAGGGACATGTTACGAGGAAGATCAAATTCCCCTGCACTTTTGTGGCCAACTTGATCAAGTTTGCCCAAAATGTAGAGCAAAGTATTTCGAATTGGAACAAACGACATACAGTAAAACTTTTCATAAATGCTGTTCCAAAGGAAAAGTCGAACTTGAACCGATTCAAACCTCTCAATCCACCTGCTGCTCTAGCCGAACCCGTCCTTGGACGGGCTTTTCTACTAGTTATTTATAAGTGACTTCCCACCTCCTGGGACATGTTTATTACAAATAGCATGGACTTTACTGGGTGTACACATTTCTGAAAAGTTCAATTTATAAAATAAAAGACAATTTTTTTTTTTACCAAAAGCTTATTACATCCATTCGCATATTCCAGGAAATTGAAAGAAAACAGGGAAAGTTTACACAACTTGTGAAAAAAAAAAAAAGAGATTAAATAGATCGCTTGGTTAAAAAGATGTTTTCGTTTAATTTCCCAACTGATAATGTTTACCCGCACATCTCCCTATGTTCCCGTTATTATGGAAAATTTACATATACCATAGGATGCATTAGCGCGCCATCTATTTTAAGAAATTGAAACTATTTTTGAAGCGCATGTTTCTTTTTAAATTAAAACAATTTTCTACTATCCTTAACGTTGCAATGATATTGCCACGTGGAAAATTAGGGAAGACAAAAACTTCAGGAAGAGACAATAATTTATTTCAGGCAAGGACAAACTATGAATGGTAAACAAAAGATAAGCCACGAGGGAAATTTACAGAGTAGCAAAATATAAACATAAAATTGACCACTCTGTTAATAAAAATAATAATCAAATTACAAAACTATTCTAGACGCGTAATATTCTTTTTAAAATAAAACAATTTCTACTGCCCTTACTGCAATGGAAAAATTAAAGGGAGGGCCTGGCTCATCAGTGGTGAACCCTCCCAGCGGTTTCGCCAGTTTAATCTACCATACCGCTGTTATATTGCATTTTTGGTAACAATTTATTCCGCCTTCTACTATTGCATTTTTGGAATTTCCTTTTATAGTGATACTGATGCTTGACTCTTCGAATGAGTATTTTAGATTAACTATGGACATAAGCTTTTAGGACAGCAGAATTACATATAATTATAAATATATAATATGCTTCGAGCAATCGCTTTTCCGCATATATCAAATTGTGTCTTTTATTCAAACAATTATTTTACGATGCACTAGCGCGCCATCTGTTATCAAATTACAAAACTATTCTAGACGCGTAATATTCTTTTTTAAAATAAAACAATTTCTACTTCCCTTACTGCAATGGAAAAATTAAAGGGAGGGCCTGGCTCATCAGTGGTGAACCCTCCCAGCGGTTTCGCCAGTTTAATCTACCATACCGCTGTTATATTGCATTTTTGGTAACAATTTATTCCGCCTTCTACTATTGCATTTTTGGAATTTCCTTTTATAGTGATACTGATGCTTGACTCTTCGAATGGGTATTTTAGATTAACTATGGACATAAGCTTTTAGGACAGCAGAATTACATATAATTATAAATATATAATATGCTTCGAGCAATCGCTTTTCCGCATATATCAAATTGTGTCTTTTATTCAAACAATTATTTTACGATGCACTAGCGCGCCATCTGTTATCAAATTACAAAACTATTCTAGACGCGTAATATTCTTTTTTAAAATAAAACAATTTCTACTTCCCTTACTGCAATGGTTTTGTAATTTGATAACAGATGGCGCGCTAGTGCATCGTAAAAAAAAATAATATTAATAAATACTTTGGTACAATATGAAATGGGAGGGCCTGGCAAATCAGTGGTGGACCATACCGGCAAAACCGCTGTTAGGTTTCACCACTGTTGAGCCAGGCTCTCCCTTTAATTTATCATTCCAGTAAGGGCAGTAGAAGAATGTTTTATAAAAAAAAAAAAAAAGAATCATAAATAGTTTCAATCACATATCCCATAGTTTGACATTGATAAAAGATCCTGGATGTATCATTTTGAATCCAGGCAAAACTTGTGCAGAACATGGATGTTGGTAGACAAACTTCAAAATATGCCTCAGCATAGTATAAACTAATAGTCAAAAATAAAATTTTATCAATGTTTAGATGGTATTTATTCCAATAGATGGCTCTCAGCATCTTTAAATGCTCATTTGAGCGGTCAGGAAATGTATTTTTCATAATCTTAAATGAGCCTAATCTTCTCTATTAAAAAAAAAAAAGAAATACCAAATATCCGAAGGTGCTGACATCGGTGGAACTTGGAGAATCCTTCAAACCCGATTGGTAGTTTAATTGACATGTGATAACATGGGGTCCACGAACCCGATTTATCTAAATACATCCTTAATATGGCATCCTTAGAAAATGCAGAATATATAAAAGCCCTTTTACCTCATTTTTCTGTCAGCGCGTTTAGGTTTAGGGGAAGTCGTTTTTGATCATTTAATCAAGAAGAATTAATGTAAAAAATGTAAAATTTATTCGAAAGATGATGCAGTAGTCTCCCATAGATACCATGGCTATACCCCGGTCTATTCTGGAGGTCTTATCAGATACTCTGTCATATCAGGCCAAGTCACGAGTATTTCAACCGAAAGACAGGAGAGACTATAGTTTTAGTTCTATTTTAGGCTATGGTATCTCACTCTACTGTATTTAAGACTTAATATGGGGATCGGTGGAAGGATGGTTTAAACCGTTGGTTTTCGACCGCCACGATCTGGGATCTAATCCCGCTTTGGGCACTTTTTTTCTGATTAAAAAAAAAATTTGCTCCAATGGTCCTCGGTTCTTGCAAAAGTCCAACCACACTAGCGAGTGCAAGTAACCAAACGGAGCTCTTGCATATTTGCAAGTGCAAAATTCAAACTGCTTTTCACATGTGTAGACATGTGGTACACTTACAGTAAAAGCAGTCGCCAACTTCTACCCACCATGATTATCATGATCTGTACAACGTGTACTAGGGATAATAATAATAATAAAAAAGACTAAATATAGAAAAGCCATGGCCCCTCATTCTCCGTTATTAAACAAGATACACCACCAATTATTGACCCTAGCAACCACCTATCAATAGATAGTCTTCATCCAAATTCATCTAACTAATATCATATTTACATAAATCACACAAATACTAAGGAAAAAGACAGAGAAATAAATAGGTAAATACTTACATTTATTTATTTCAATTTAAATCGCTATGTTCCCCTAGGGACACTTGCGCTGTCATAAAAGTATGCCTTTACATTTGTCTATACATAAATATTTACAATAATTTTAGGCCGTAAGAAGAGAATATGGTTTTACGGCCTACTAACCAAAGTGTAGGATTTTCGAGCCCAAATATGAATGTAACAAGCAGACAAGCCGCAATTCACTATAGCAAAGTATCAAGGTGCTGCACGCCACCAAGGTTGTTCAAAAAAGGTTAGATTCCCCAGGCCAGGGAAGATAAAAGGAAGACAGGTGTTGATTAGATAAGAATTTTATATAAAGCGGGAATAATTGAACAAGTGCTGGGAAAAGATAGATTTTCTTTTTGTTTAGATTGTCTTTAGGCCGTAAAGAAAACAGTCATATGATATTAACAAGGAGAAAGAGAGAAAAACGAGAACAGAGAACTTTGTACAACAAAAAGAAATGTCTGGCAATATGTACAATAACAATAATATAAATTATCAGTTTCTTAAAAGATATTTGTTGCTATATAATTCAAACTATACCTACAAAAAGTATTAAATTTAATATACATTTCTTTTCTGGAAATGAAAATACTTGGATCAAATACTTCCATCGTATATATGTACTAGCCGAATGACCCGGGCAACGCCCGTGTTTTACCCGATTGAATGTTTTGATTCAAATACTATTTGTTACAATTATAAATTGGCGCCTTATATAAATGCATATATTAGTTAATAACTATAGCCTATGTGCTTTATCTGTCTATGTACTTATCTCTCTCTTACAATGTATGTTCTACGTATTTCTATATTTACTGGATAAAGAAGTGAAGCTTGTGAATCTAGAAAATACAACAGCGCTGTGAATTTTTAGTAATTAATAAAAATATTTTTTTGGTCCAGAAAACATACAAAGATCACGTTTAAAATATAAAGGATGCTAAAAGAGCAATGAACATTATAGTATAAACCCTGATAAATACTTGGGTTTTTATTCTTTTATTCCTTTCTCTTGTGTTTTCCTAAGACCTATCATACAAATCTGAATGCTAGAATAATTGTTTTAATTAGACTTTCGTGTATATCTGCATAATTATCATATTAAATGTAAATCGCTTTCACTTTTGAAAAAAAAATACTTTTCAGAGTTCATGGTGAGTCTCCAAGGTCGGACTAATGTCTTAATAAAGGCTTTTGTGAATGTGTTCAGAGAACTCCCATCACAGTATTTACAAAACGTTGGTCCCCTCAGGTCGTGGAACTCCCAGTTTTCAGAAAGAATTGAGCAAGCCATTCTATGTGAGGTTTACCTCGATAAGTAATGTTATTTTCTAATCTATCCCTCTTCTTATCTCAAAGCGAGGCAGCTGCTGCCATAGAGAGAAGGTCCACAGATTCTGACGGTAGATCTCCCAGGCTGATCAACCTGTGTCAACATAGAACTGTCAGACTGTCTTAGAAACCCTCTGGGGAGCTTCACTTGAAAGGACGTTTAGACCTTGAGAGAGAGAGAGAGAGAGAACGCTTCACGATTTTGCGTGTCATCCTTGCGCAGGGGCCATGCTAATCTTCTCTGTATCGTTCCAATTTTAGTATATGTACCGCCGAACAAGCGTGTACAAGCGTGAGAGAGAGAGAGAGAGTAGATTGGGTTGAAAAGTCAACTATTTGGTGCTGCATATTATATGTATATACATTGTAAAATGGAGACCAAGATTTCAGAGTAAAGTTGGGGGAAGATGAGTGGGGGATGGCCATATGTTTTCGGGTGGGGGGAGGCAAGCGCCATCTAGTGGAACAAAAATAAACTAAATGTTTATTTAACTTGTTTCGTGATCCATAGAAGCATAGGGCGCCTCTCCCGTCAAAATAAACGTCAAAACCTGACGCCATCTTTTGGCCAACCCAAAAAGTCAACCACGTACGCGTTTCGGGCTGTTGGCCCTTGTCAGCGTGGTGCAAGCTGTACCTTCTACGATTAAATATTTGGTCCCAGAGGCTTCCTGAGAATTCAAGAAATAGGTATTTAAGGCAAAGTTTGCGTAAATACGCTTTTCATGTGAAAAAAAAAAATAAAAAAATATATAAAAAGGTCAGGTGTTGATATTTAAAATATTGTGTTTGTATCTCTAATTGAGGCAATAGATGTGACGGTCTGGTAGATTGAATTGGTGAAACCGCTGGGTACCGCTAATGATCCAAGCCATCTTGATGGTTCTTCAGTTTAGTAGTTGTAGGAAGTTTTCTTTCAAAATAATTAGCTATAATGATGGAAAATTCGCATTGTTATATATATATATATATTGTTTATCCCTAGTACACCTGGTACAGACCATGATAATTATGGTGGGTAGAAGAAGGAGACTGCTTTTAACTTAAAGTGCACCACATGTTTACGCATGTGAAATATATATATATTTGTTTATCCCTAATACACCTGGTACAGACCATGATAATCATGGTGGGTAGAAGAAGGCAACTGCTTTTACTGCAAGTGCACCACATGTCTACACATGTGAAAAGCAGTTCGACTTTGCACTTACAAATGTGCCAGAGTTAGGTTACTTGCACTCCTTGGTGGGGCTGGACTTTCGCAAGAATCGGGAGCCATTGGATCTTTTTTTTTTTTTATCAGAAAAAAGTGCCCAATGCGGGAATCGAACCCGGGTCGCAGCGGTCGAAAACCAATGGTTTAGACCATCCTTCCACCGACCCCTATATTGTTATAGTAAAATTATGGCCATTTAAACTCTTCGAACGCAGATCTTCTACTTCTAAGGCAATACAAGAGATCAAACACCATTTATTGAAATTGAAGCAACACATTTTAAGGTTAAAAATAGCAGTATACGATATGTTTAAACACATTTAAAATAGTTTACTGAAAGAAAATTTCGATATAATATTATAAAGAGATAAAAAAGCTGGCAATAAGTTTATTATCAAAACCGCGAGCTTTCGATCTTTCGCTCTTTAACGGGTAAAACTCTCAGATTTAATTTTGTCTGTTGAGAAGAGCGAGAGCTCGAAAGCTCACAGTTTTGATAATAAACAAACTTATCCAAACGGTTTTTATATCTCTTTATATTTCTAGCAAGTTTTGAAATACGTTAGTCATCGCAAGTATAATTGGTATTTGGAATTCTTTGTATATATCTCAACAATGGGGTTGAAGTGAAGTGTGTAACACTTGATACCTGGTGCTATTGACAAGTTGGATGGCAATAGGTTTGACAAGTGTCTACTGGCATTGTATGTGTAGTCATATCCAGGTATGGTGGGTCGGTATGAGACAGCCGCGATGACAATGACAGCTTCTAGGAAGAGTTGGTGACATTCTTCCGTTCTTTAGGTCATTCAAAACTTCCTTTCTTCACGATATCATGACGCCATTTGACAGCACGAAACAAGATCTGGGATATCTTATTGGAAAAGAGAAAATTATTTACATCATGAAAATACTCAAATTTTGAAAGATATTTGATAGTAACATTTTTATTTCGTGTGAATAATACACCCACACACACCTAGAAAAGCCTTTTTTAAAAGGCACACATAGCCTTGTAAAACTGGACTTGTATACATCCATTTGCAACTTTACACAGTACACGTTTTATTGTCAGGTACTGGAGGAGGAGAGAGAAATTCTCCATCACAAGATTGGTTATGAAAACAACTCTCTCCATATGTTCTAATGGAAAAAGTAGTGAAGAGAAAACCAAATGCATTAGCTTTTCACAAATTCTGGAGAACAGCACAGATAATAGGAGCAACACAGATGATGGATTCAACTTGAATAAAGGTCGATCTTGAAAAATGGACACAGCATTACCAAGTCCAACAAAGGACACAGAAATGATTCAATTCAACAATGGACACAGCAATGATTCAATTTAACAATGAACACAGCATTACCAAGTACAACAAAGGATACATCAATGATACAATTCAACAATGGGGACGCAGAAATGATTCAATCCAACAATGGACAAGGAATTACCAAGTTAAACAATGGTCACAATAATGAATCAATTAAACAATGGAATTTGGTCAAAATTTGGCCAATTCAACAACGATTAAAAAGTACCATCAAATTAAACAATGGCCAAAGCATTTCTCAATATTTAACAATAGGCTCAATTCAATCAACAACGTATATAGAATGAATACAATTCTCAATATACACAATATACATAATACCTTACAATAATAACTTTGCCAACACTATATATCGTCCACATGATAAGCGACTGAACATGGCATTCAACCATAGCCAACATGGGACTTTAGAAATTCCATAGAAATCCCCAATTGACGATTAAGTAAATCTCCACAAGTTTGTAAATGTATTCAAAGTAAATGGACCGAATGAACGCTGTGTTCCCACCACAAGTTGTAAATGCCCATCAAACTGGCAACTTTAAAATGATTACACTACGTCACGGCAACATTTTGTAATACACTTTCTTAAACCATTTGTGGAGAGCGGGGGAGGAACTGGTTTAAAATATTAGTTTAATATAGTCCCCCCCCCCCACTACATACAACAATAAATACTAACGGTTTATTTATGGAAATGTTGAGATACTCTACACAGAATTTAACAAATTTGGCACAAATTTGAAGATCGAGCCGTACGTTCTGTTTAAGACTTTAAAAGTATATATGGGGGGTCGGTGGAAGAATGGTCTAAACCGTTGGTTTTCGACCGCTACGACCCCAGATCGAATCCCGCATTGAGCACTTTTTTTCTCATAAAAAAAAAAA
The DNA here is from genome assembly GCA_030710605.1 of Cordylochernes scorpioides. Classification (NCBI taxonomy): domain Eukaryota; kingdom Metazoa; phylum Arthropoda; class Arachnida; order Pseudoscorpiones; family Chernetidae; genus Cordylochernes; species Cordylochernes scorpioides. Next base: position 67,777,297 of record CP092873.1, on the reverse strand, counting down.
TGCTCCAATGGCTCCCGATTCTTGCAAAAGTCCAAATCCCACCAGCGAGTGTAAGTAACCAAACGAGGCTCTGGCATATTTATAAGTGCAAAGTCGAACTGCTTTTCACATGTGTAGACATGTGGTGCACTTACAGTAAAAGCAGTCGCCTACTTCTACCCATCATGATTACCTTGGCCGTACCACGTGTACTAGGGATAAGCAAAAAAAAAAAGTATCTATATACAGTCGAACTTGGATAATTTGAAGCCCAAGGGACCAAAAAAAAAAAATTCGAATTATCCAAAAATTCGAATTAAAAACGGAAATTCTAAGAAATTCTAGGAATCAATATTAGATAAAAAGATGTTTTCGAATTATCCAAAGTTCTACTGTATATATTTTCTATGATTATTTAAAATAAAAGGATAAATGTTGTGCCAAATATCCATTCTTGATTAATCAACCAATAGTTGATATTTATTCCGATAGATGGTGCAAACCATCAGCAACTTTCAGTTGCACGATAAGGATATGCCTCTTTCTTTTTTTCTTAATTTATGAACCTTATCCCAGTACAATATCAATTTTGTACTATTTTTTCATATATATGTTATATTAAATTATTATTTTATTTTAAATTATAATTTCATAGATAAAATACTCTGCTAAATCGACCGCCAGAGGTCATGCTTCCCCTATAAATACTCGTTGTTGTTTTATCCCAATGGCCGGCTCAAAACTTTTGTACATTATGTAAATAATCTTTTGTTTTCCTTATTCTACTCGCCTCAAGCCAGGCATTACTTTTATCAAATTATGTTCTTTCATATATTCCTCAACTCAAATAAAGGAATCTCTAATCAAAATTATTTTATTATTCCCACGACTGCATCAACATTACCATAATTCTCAACATGATCTAAATTCGAGCAGAAAATTTATCAATATTTTTCTTTATAACATATATATATATAGTGTCACAGGCATTTTGGTGGTATACCTGTTCAAAAACACACAACCACAGATAGATTCTAATAGAAAGGATAAGTATTAGAAGGTTAGCCCTAGGTGAAAACAATAAGAAAGTCAGAAATAAGACCACAATACTGCGCTTAGTGGATTATCCAATCTCTACCGATATTACATGGTAGGTTTAGTTTACTAAACTGTTCATAGATGGCGTTGGCTGTCTAGTCGTTCATATTTGAATGTAGTGGCGAAAGGAATCCCTATAATAGTGTAGCAAAGTATTTATTATTTTATTAACAGAGTATCATTTTTATGTTTATATTTTGCTACTCTGTAAACTTCCCTCATTGCTTATCGTTCATAGTTTGTTGTTGCCTTGAATAAATTGCTGTGTCATCTTGAAGTTTGTCTTTCCTAATTTTCCACATGGCAATAGAATCAGTTGGGTGATTTTAATTGAGGGATTCACATAAATAAAGTTACAATACCCAGAGAATAATGAGTGAGAACAGCTCAAAAAGGAGGAATGTGTTGGCTACTCTTGATAGTTCGTTAAAGAGTAATGGGTAAAGGGTATCTGTTAAAATAAATCAACAATTTCTCTCTATACATATTCCGATAGATGGCAGTAAGCTATCAGCATAACATTCAGTTTCACGATCAAAATGGGTGAATTTTCCTTATAATCTACACCACACACTGATATCATTACTTTTAAACTCTTTCAAAACAAATTTAGAGAGGCAAGTCAACAATTTTACTTGTATCATCAAATATTATCTCTACAGACCTTACTGCAATGATATAAGATATTGAATGAGAGGGCTTGGCTCATCAGTAGTGAACCCTCTCAGCAGTTTCGCCAAAAAATGTGTATAAAACTAAGCTAAATCAGAACCATACGTCGCCAATATAGGTACAGATTTGGCTCGGAGGACCATTGATCCTATAAATGTCTCCCTTCAAAATAACTGGACGTTTCGAATTTATCAAAGCTGGCGCTGTGGCTTTGTTGCTTTCCCGGACTGCAAGATGGCCGAGATGGCGAAGAGATGTCGTACAATTTTTGCATACATTTTGACATGTGAAATGTCAAGAGAGTATTGCGATGGAGTAGTAAACAAATTATTCTAAAGAATGATCGATATTAGAATGTAAGAAAAGTATATTAAAATATTGAATTTCATAGATAGTCTTCACAGCTGTATTATGCAAATACGCACAAAAATATTCCGTAGGCATTTTATATGCAAATTAGGGTTATGTTTCGGCGCTTAACTTTTGGAGAGAGGCGTCTAAATATTGTTGGGAGAATCGTAATAAATACTCTCTATTAAAACATAAAACTTCTTTATTGAAGGCACAAAAAACTATGAATATAAATTTCTATAATAAATCTAAATAACTCTTACACCTAAACGTCTCCACATTATATTCTCTCCCACACTCCTCTCAAAGAAATACATATATTTATATACACTCAACACCACAGAATAAATTAAGTCACAGATTAATTCAATCACAGAATGAAAATCAACATTTTAAATAATTAACATCAACAAATATGGCTAAAATGATGTCTAAAAAAAAAACACGAATAAAAAATAAAATATATTTACCATTTCTCAGTTAGGTCGGTATAGAAATGGAAAGAAATTACTGTCAGATCTCAGAGCGACGTTGTGTGCGTTCTAACAGACAATTCTATGTGACAACTATACATTGGGAAATACACACACTATATTACAAAATAATGCGGCTTATGATTGTAGAACGACATTTGAAAATTATCCTGCATGTGTTTCTTTTGAACGAAAAATCGAAATTTATTTTAAGGGGGGGGGGGAGAAATAACGATTATTCCTAACCTTAGGGATTCCCATCCCTGGACACTTTATTTTTCCGTTTATCATTACTCTTCACAATTCATCCTTTCATACTTCATCCCTAAGGTTAGGAATAGTCGTTATTTCTCCTTAAAATAAATTTCGATTTTTCGTTCAAAAGAAACACATGCGGGATAATTTTCAAATATCGTTCTAAAAACACTATATATAGATGTAAATGTTGCCGGGAGGAAATTAAACTATGAAAATATATTCCTGTATATGTATGGTCTATCATATAGAGGTTGCAAATCAGTTTTTATATTCGTCAGAGTGAACAATCAAAACATTTATCGAAGAGTCCTTGTCAAGTTCATGCAATCTTTCAGCCACCCCCACCTTCCTTTGTGAACGTTTCCTGTTCCTAATAAGTCCATTTCTTTGATAAACTTCACGCTAACATTTTCCTTCCGCAATACATTTTTACAATAGTGTCCCAAAAGTTCGTAAACACTTGCAAAAAAAATGAAATACCAATATTATTCGCCGTCATGTATGTCTTTGTATTATGTAAAAAGTATGAGCCAAGCCCACCCAATATATTTTTTCATTGCAGTAAGGACAGTAGAAGTTTGATTTATTTGTGAAAAGAAACATTCGCTTCTTAATGTCTTCATTGCTTATAGAAAGTAATTGTATTATGTATTATTATGTATTCACCGTAATAATATTATTCGCCAAGAAAAACAACGTTTTAAGAAAAAAAAACGATTTTTTTGGGACAATCTTATATTTGATTGAACTGTTCCGGAATTTCTATTCTCTGTTAATACTGTACTTACTTTTAGATATTAGGAATTCTATAGGTTTAAACTTACTGATTTTATAGATACGTTACTGTAATGACAGGTAGGGATGTCCGGTTTTAAACTATGGCCAGTATGGTAACAAATTAGGGATCTAGAGTTTCGGTATTTGCTTCTTGATTCTCGCGTTCCTGATATCCCCGACATGAATGCACGATGTATTTGGCAATTTATTTATTTTTAAAAACTTAAAGAGAAACTCTGCATATAAAATATTACAAGGTTGTCCAAAAATTCGTAAACATATTATGATTTATATTTTTCAAGTATTTATGAACTTTTGGGACAACCTTGGTAATATTGGTTACCTTGGTAAACTTATAATTCTTATAGAAGAATGATTTAGTCTCTGATGTTTTTTTCTATATCAACAGTGGCCAATCAGCAGGTGGGCCAAGTTTCAGAATTACAAGGTTGACCCAAAAGTTCGTAAACACTAGCAAAATATAAATCATAATATGTTTACAAAATTTTGGGACACAACCTTGTAATTAAACATTTTAAGGTTTTAATATTTCTGATTAAACTTCTGTATTCTTCCCCTGTGGTGAGAGAAGTGTAAATTGGAAAACCGTGAACTCTTGAGGGGGGCACCAATATACAACGAAACACCCACCCCTCCACCCAACAAATGATGAATGTCCTCCCCTTAGAAGACCCCCTTACAGTTACCACCAATCCCTCAAGTCAACTTGTCAACCCCTGACCAGAAGTTCTCCTCTACATGGCGGGCGGGAGAAGCAGCACAAGTAAAGGACTGCCCTGTAGTACGGTGTCGTGAGCCCTGAGCCGCTACGGTAACCGTGAACAGGGAACTCTGAAATGTAGCTGACTAACGGGGCAATGGCACCTCCCACTTTCCATGATTGGACAAGACACCGCCAACTTGTCAACCAATGCCCAGAAGTCCTCCTCTACATGGCGGGCGGGAGAAGCAGCACAAGTAAGGGACTGCCCTGTAGTACGGTGTCGTGAGCCCCGAGCCGCTACGGTAACCGTGAACAGGGAACTCTGAAATGTGGCTGACTAACGGGATACCTCCCACTTTCCATGATTGGACAAGACACCACCACCAACTTGTCAACCCACCCCTTCTTATCAATAGCTGACACCACGATCCTTCGTTCTGTATATCAATGGTACCACTGTTCAAGACATATCAAAATATTTACCTTCAATTAGGATTTTTTTTCACAGTCCCTATATGTTTACTTTAAAGATGAATGGTTATTTATTTATGTTTTGACTTATCACTAATATCCACGTTTTTATCAGGATAATATTTATCCAATTAGAGTGTTTTGTCAAGCAAGACATACCTTCTTTTTTTTTTTATTTAGTGATACACAGATGGTGTTCCATTTTTTAAATTAATGATTTTAGTGCTTTATTAAAAATAATTATTGTTTGTACAACTTATTGTTTTCTGTGTGTAAATATTGACGTTAACAACAGCCCTGCATCGAAGTTTCCAGGCTTCGTCTTAGAATATTTTGATCAAGACCATTCCAACAGTCCTTAACGACTTTCCAGAGACCCTCTAGCGTCTTCGTTTTTTTTTTCTGGAGTCTGCCAAGACACACATCTATAGGTACTTCCTCGGCCTGGAACTGAGAAGTGTTCAAGAAGACCTTGTCTGGAGGAGGACTCTCTCAAAGTGGGGAAGCCTTCCTTGCTGAAATAATATGTACGAGGTGTGTTCAAAAAGTATCGCGACTTTTGAATTTTCGCGGGTTACGTATATTCGAATTTCGATCTTTTTGTGGCTTTATGTTGGTACTCATGTCTCTCACTTATGCCGACAAGCTCGGCCATTTTGAATGTTCACTTAATTGTTGACAGCTGCTTTGCTTGCGGGTGTTTTGGATCGTCTTCGATTTTTACCTATTAAAAAAAAAAAAAAGAATCAAAGAACCCGTATCAAATTTTGTGTGAAAAACGAAATTAAGTGCGCGGATGCATTCCGAATGTTGACTGTGGCATACGGAGAAGTTACCTTGGACCGAAGCAACGTTTATCGGTGGTACAAAATGTTCTCAGAAGGCCGAGAAGATGTGAACGACGAAGAGCGTGCCGGACGCCCGAGCACTTCAACAACATACGAAAAAAATAATGAAGTGGAGAAAATGATATTGGCCAATCGTCGAATCACCGTTAGAGAAGTTGCTGAGGACCTAAACATATCGATTGGCTCGTGCCATTCGATTTTTATCGATGATTTGGGCGTTAGACGGGTCGCCGCGAAATTCGTACCAAAATTGCTCAATTGCGACCAAAAACAGCATCGCATGAACATTGCTAATGAGATGTTGGACTCTGTCCGCGACGACCCAAATTTGCTCCAGAGGGTCGTAACTGGTGACGAAGCGTGGGTTTATGGTTATGACGTGGAAACCAAAGCTCAATCATCTCAATGGAAGCTGCCGCACGAACCAAGACCGAAAAAAGCGCGTCAAGTTCGGTCGAATGTGAAAGTTTTGCTGACAGTTTTCTTCGATTGCAGGGGCGTGGTGCATCATGAGTTCTTGCCACAGGGCGAACGGTCAATAAGGAATATTACCTGCAAGTTATGCGCAATTTGCGCGAAGCAATCCGCCAGAAACGCCCGGATTTGTGGAAGAACAAAAATTGGCTTTTGCACCACGATAACGCCCCTGCTCACACATCGTTGCTTGTGCGCGACTTTTTGGCCAAAAACAACACACTAATGATGCCGCAGCCACCGTATTCCCCAGATCTGGCCCCCTTTTATTTTTTCTTGTTCCCTAAACTGAAGAGGCCCATGAAAGGACGACGTTACGCTACGCTTGACGAGATAAAGACGGCATCGAAGGAGGAGCTGAAAAATATTTTTAAAATGATTTTTTGAAGTGCTTCGAAGATTGGAAAACCCGTTGGCACAAGTGTATAATATCTCATGGGGATTACTTTGAAGGGGACAAAATAGGTATTCATGAATAAATAAATAATTTTTGAAAAAACACAAAAGTCTCGACACCTTTTGAACACACCTTCGTACATATACAACTATATATATTTCCCTACATTTTATCTATCCTTTATTTACTATTTTATTATATATTTTTCCACCTTTGTAACAATTGATTAGAAGTATCAATACAATTGTTTAAATTTTCAATTGTCTTCGTTTTTTTTTTTTTTTTTCTTCTGTATCAATCACATTGGGATTTGATTTCTTTCTTTTCCCGTTATATTTCCTCTATTAGATTTTTTGGTAATTCTTTGCGAAAAAATAAAATAAAAACAACGTAAAACTCTCTTTGAGAAATTCATCCGATGGGTAAATATTTGCACAAATTTTTATAAAATCAGATCCACTTCATGATATTATTATGAAAAACGTTTAAAAAAATACAAAATATATTTATCACAATGAGTTTCTTTTAAAATGCTAGTTTTCAAACGATAATTTTTTTATACTCTTCAACGGACTTAATCTTAGATCCACCCTTACCTCCAATGAGAGACTACCTCCAAGAGACCATAATAACTATACTATTGTTAGGATTTATTATAAAGCGAGAAAACTAGCGCAATTCTAAAATAATTTACACCAAAAATTTCTATAAATGTATTATTAAAAAGAAAAAGGCATCTCTTTATCGTGCAACTGAAAGTTGATGATGGTTTGCGCCATCTATCGGAATAAATATCAACTAATCTCATTGATTTTTAATTATTCACACACACAAAAACCTTTATTAAGACACACAGGTCTTACAGAGGATTCTCCTTGGGGTTATAAGACGGAGAAACCTATGAAAGTGGGAAATATACAAAGAGGTAAAAATGGAGAAAGATTATATACACATGGTAAATATATACAGATTATTATTTGAATAATCCTATGGAAAATAAGAATATGGATTTGGAAAAAAAATTGGAAATATGGATGGGAGAAGTGGAGAGCGAAAAGAGGAAAGAAAACAGGTATTTACATATGGAACAAACATATGATGGAACAGTTTTTAATTATTCCAGAATTGACCAAATACCCATTCTTTTGATTGCCAATTCTGAAATAATTAAAAATCAACGAGAATTTATTCCGATAGATGGCGCAAGCCATCAGCAACTTTCAGTTGCACGATAAGGAGATGCCTTTTTAATAATTTATGCACCTTATCCCAGTACAATATCACATTTGTAGTATTTTTTATAAATGTATTATTAAGGATAAATATACTATAATCAAAAGAATGGAAAAATATTTGATATCCAGATGACATTGTAAGCACTAAATATACCATTTTGGAATACTCTAATAGATATCACTGATCTAATAACGAATTTACTATATATAAATAAAGAGAGAGAATTTAAAATTATTCTCTAATGAAATAAAAAAAAGTAAAACACGAAAGAAAGAAACAAAAATAACTTCTCAAATCCAGAAGTCACATTTGTAATCTAATTGTAAATGAGGTATTTTGGTTGCTCGTTTTTCTTTCTTTTTGTCGAGAAAAAAAAAAATCTACCATCTCACTCTCTATGATAAATCTATTATTCTGTGTGTGATATTTATTTTTTTTTTCTGCATGATAGAAACAAATTTAATTATTTTTTTTTTTAATGTATAACTATGTGAGAAATATATTTTGAATTAAAATATGTAAATAATCTTTGTCGGGATTAGAATGACGAATCATGTATGGGACTTTGATTCCAGTAAAAGACTTGTTGCTGCTGTTGTATATAGTTACAGTGTAGAAAATACTACACTATACCTACTACTTATAGGTTTCTCTCTGTATTCTTAGTTCTCTTCTCTTCAATTACTCTGTAAACTGGCGAATCCTTTATAGGACGAGAGGTCCTCAATAAAGGCTTTTGTTGTTGTTGTTGTATATTTTGAATTAAAATATATTAAAATTTGAATTTATAGTGTTAATTATTTTATTATTTTTTTATTTTTTTATTTTTCGTAGTCTCTCCTGGACTTAACTGTTAATAGTTTACTATTTTATTTTATCTTTTTACTATTTTTTAATTATCTCTCTTTTTATATGTATTTTATTTTACCTCTATGCTACCATTGACTTGTATGATGCCAATAAAATATTTTTAATCTCTCTTTCTATGATTTCCATTTATTAATAGTCATTGACACAAAATATACGTATTCTTCACTTGGTGAAACAAAAACAGGAATACCTCTCCTGAATTCCTCATATCTTCCTTGTTTCTCTTGTAAAATTCATTTGTTGGAGTTGGTAGAAAAAGAATATGGTTTCATTAACCATCCTTAAATTTCCCCATGGGGGAGTTAACACATTTTCTCTGAGATGGAAGTGAGTCTCCAAAACGTCTCAGGAAAATAAAAAATTTAAGATCTTTGTTTAGCTTGTTTTGTTTTTCTGTAAAAAAACTCAACGATTTTGATTTTATTTCGTAATGAATTTCTGTTATCATTGTTCATATTTTTTTAAATTTACCTTTTTCTATAAGGTTGTCCCAAAAGTTCGTGTTTTTCTTATTACTTTTGGCGAATAATATTATTACGGCGAATACATAATAATACATAATACAAAGACATTATACATAACGGTGAATAATATTGGTATTTCAATTTTTTGCAAGTGTTTACGAACTTTTGGTACAACCTTGTAAAATAAATTATTTTCCTATTTCTATTCAATTTGCCAGCGTTGAAGTACCAAGTGTTGAGTTTACTGTTAGGTTGTGGTGGCATCTTTGAAGTATTTGCATGCGTTGGTTTTGTTGTAGAAGTTTTTTTTTTTTTTTTTGGAACGTCTGAGTATAAAATGGAGTAAGAATTAATATTGCAGTCCTCTAATAACATTGCTTCTAACAAAACATTGTGAATTCACTTTATATTTCTCAATAAAATGCTCCAATGGCCCCCGATTCTTTCAAAAGTCCAACCCCACCAGCGAGTGCAAATAACCAAACAGGGCTCTGGCACATTTGTAAGTGCAAAGTCGAACTGCTTTTCACATGTGTAGACATGTGGTGTACTTACAGTAAAAGCAGTCGCTAACTACCCACCATGATTATCATAGCCTGTATGTCGTATACTAGGGATAATAATAATATTTAAAAAAACGATATTTCTCCTGTGTTCTCTATTATCAGAAGTTTGTTCAAGTTAGTTTCACACATACAGCTTGTAAGTTATTCCTACGTTAATATTAGAGTCTTATCAAAGATATTTAATTACGTGTTTATGTTCAACTGACTATAGGTTGGTCAATGAATATACCGAGTTTTATTTAGGCATCTATGTTTGAAACATAGTACAAATGTGATATTGAACTAGGATATAAGGTTCATAAATTAAGAAAAGAAAAAAGGCATCTTCTTATCGTGCAACTGAAAATTACTGATGGTTTGCGCCATCTATCGGAATAAATTTCAACTATTCGTTTATTTAAAATCATTCCAGAATTGGCCAAATACCCTTTGTTGTTTAGCTAGTCATGGTTATATTTTCTTGATTAATCAAGAATGGGTATTTGGCCAATTCTAAAATAAATATAAAATCAACGAATTAGTTGATAATTATTCCGATAGATGGCAACATTCAGTTGCACGATAAGGAGATCTATATGTTTGTTAATTTGTTCCTCAGTGGGATTTGAAAACATCAGTTTGAATCGAGGGCTACATACATCTATGGCCTTGGTGAGCCATCTGTGATCTTTAAATTGAATTATTTTAACGTTATTTGTAACTTTTACTGCCTTATATCCCCATGTTCACCTTAGAATATCAAAGAAAATCTCATAAACTCCCGCAAGAAGCCCAGAGCTGTAGCATTCCGGTAGGTTACAATGTATTCAATCTCCCAATATTTTTCTTACCCCATTAGGAAACTGTAATTAGTAAAATAATCCTTGTGATATAGTTATGATACAATTATATAGTTTATTATAACCTATTTTAAATAAAGAACTATATCGTTTTGATGATCATGATTTATTTTATTAATTGTTAAAAATAATTTATATACACCCATACCTCTCGCTTTGCGTCGGGGTTACGTTCCAAAAAAAAACACGACGCAAATTAAAACGACGCAAAGTGAAAATATGTGAAGGCGCAATCAAAAACAAAGGTGTTGCCATATTTTAGGGAAAAAAAAATATATATATATTTTATTTAAAATTGGTGGATATATATATAAAAAAAATCGAAAAAAAAAATAATTAAAGACTCGAATCCAAACAACGCAACTTCGAAAATCTAACGACGCACAGTGAAAATCAGTAAAAATTAAGCAGCGACGCAACTTCGAAAAAAACGCAAAACGAAACGACGCAAAGCGAGGTATTGGTGTACTTATATAAGGTTATGAAAATTCGAAACTATTATAGACGTGTATGATTCTTTTAAAAATTACACAATTTCTACTGTCCTTACTGCAATGGAAAAATTAATGGGAGGGCCTGGCTCATCAGTGGTGAATCCTACCCAGAGGTTTCGCCAGTGGAGGGTTCACCACTGATGAGCCAGACACTCCCATTAATTGTTCCATTGCAGTAAGGACAGTAGAAATTGTTTAATTTTTAAAAGAATCATACACGTCTATAATAGTTTCGAATTTTCATAACAGATGGCGCGCTAATGTATCGTATTATATAAGGTTGTTCCAAAAGTTCGTAAACATATTATGATTTATATTTTGTAAGTGTTTACGAACTTTTGGGACAACCTTAGTAATTCTGAGCCCACCTGCTGTCGGCCACCGTTGATATAGAAAAAAACATCAGACATTAAATCATTCTTCTATAAGAATTCTGCTATATTTTTACCAAGGTTACCTATATTACTAAGTCTATCCCAAAAGTTCGTAAACACTTGCAAAATATAAATCATAATATGTTTACGAACTTTTTTGGACAACCTTGTATAATTCATTATATACAGTTTTATTTAAAAATATACATTACATATATGAAAAAGATTACAAATGTGATATTGTACTGGGATAATGTGTATTAATTTGGAAAGAAAAAAAAGGCATCTCCTTATCATGCAACTTAAAGTTGCTGTTAGCTGGCGCCATCTACCGGAATAAAAATAGACGAATAGTTGCCAGCCAACAGCAACTTTCAGTTGCACGATAAGCAGATGCCTTTTTTTCGTTCTTACATTATATATATAATTTAATATATATTTAATAATAACTGTGTGTGTGTGGATGTGTGGTGAATACTTTGAAGCTAACAGTTAGCCGCAACACAGACACGGGGCGCCATCTATGATCCCTTTCTAAAATTAATTTACAGAAACATCCCAAAACTTTCTTCTTAGCTTAAAAAAATAAAACATTTATTTAAAAATGAACATTAAAATATATATATCTATATATGCTATATATAAAAATTATATTGTTATTAAAAATGTGGCCTGATATTAAATCATTCAACTTTTTTTTAAACAAAAGATGTTTTCAAGAATAACTTTTCTCAAAGACAAAAAAAAAAAGTATTTTTAATATAAATATGTTATCAGTAACTAGAGAACTAAAATATTCAAACAATATTTTAAAAATTTAATGAAATGAAAAAATGGTTAGCGTTTTTAAATAAATAATTAGAAATAAAGAAAACAGAAAGTTCAAAAAATGGTAAAAGGCACACCGGGCAAATATTTGTTTTTCTAAGTATATTTCCTCCCCCCTCCTATATATATATTAGATAATCCTTTAGAAAATATCTTTGCCTGAGAAATCTTGCTTGTTAGTTATAATAAAAAGAAATTGTTTCCTTTTTTTTTTTATAGAACCTATAAACACAATTTTTATATACCTAATAAAATAAATATTTATTTAAAGAGATATATTAAAAATATATTATATTTTATTTTTTCTATTGTTTTTTCATAAAGAGATATAGATAACAAGAAGTTATATTTTTTAAAAACATAAATACTTTATGAAAACTCGAAACTATTATAAACGCGTATGATTCTTTTTAAAAATTAACAATTTCTACTGCCCTTACTGTAATGGAAAAATTAATGGGAGGGCCTGGCTCATTAGTGGTGAACCCTCCCAGCGGTTTCGCCAGTTCACCATTGATGAGCCAAGCCAGGCCCTTCCATTAATTTTTCCATTGCAGTAAAGGCAGTAGAAAATTGTTAATTTTTAAAAAGAATCACATGCGTCTATAATAGTTTCGAATTTTCATAACAGATGGCGCGGTAATGCATCATAAATACTTTGTAACAAAGCTGGCTTCTGCAGGAAGGCCTGATATAATATTGGCTCTATGATTATATACGATGTGCTAACTTTTAAAATAATTTCTTCTTCTGCTTCCTGTTCCAAGGCTATGACGCGTAGCTGCCAAAGCGTTGCCTTTGTTTTAACTTTTCTTGTAATTGAAAAAATATATACAAACATAAAGCCTTTATTAAGACACCAGTCTTATACAGATTCTCCTTTCTCATTGCCGGCTTGCAAAGATCTCCTCACGATGATCAATCACCATCATGTAGTGGAGGAGATAAATCTAAGTTCCTACTTAATGCTTTGTAAAAGTTATATAGGGACAGAGCAACCATTCGACTTGATATGGCGCTGGTTAAAATACTTTGTACTGAGGTAAGTTGGCTGTAGTTCACTTTTGAGGAGAGTATTTGAAAATATGACATCTTTCTGAATCTTTAAATATGTGTATTTATTCCACCTTGGTTTCTCTCTTCTCGTGGTCTACAAATATAGGGTGGTACAGATATAACAATTTGAAGGATGCAGAGAAGTAAGCATTGTTCCTGTGATACTTGTTCTGTAGTACAACTACTACAATAGGAAGGATACAGAGAAGATTAGCATGGTCCCTGTGATACTTGTTCCGTAGTACAACTATTACAATAGGAAGGATACAGAGAAGATTAGCATGGTCCCTGTGATACTTGTTCCGTAGTACAACTACTACAATAGGAAGGATACTTTTACGATATTTGAGCAAGGGTAAAAAATCAAAATCAACCTCCCCCCCCCCTGAATTATAATTATTTACTTGAAGAATACAAAAGAAATCGAAGTTAAAATGATAGACGCTGACAAAAGATAAAACGACGAAGTACTCCATGTTGTGTGTGTGTCACCAAAGAAACCTTACATGACAGAAGTGAAGAAGCTCTCAGAAGATCAAGTTACAGCAGCCTTCCTTCCTTCCTTCAACCACGCTCTTGTCTACCACGACCTACATCCGTCCGTGGGCGGTGATGGCTATATAATCACGCTTTAACATCGTTTACATTTTTTACTCGAAATACTTTTTCTCTTATAAGATAAATAAATACTCGCAATATTTTTCAAGACATTTTTCTATCGTACTTTTGTTTTACTACGTTTTTTTGCATACCTCAATGGTGTTCACCACCTTTTTTTCGTCTGGGATACATTTCAAAGATAAACAGCGAATGGCGAAAAAAAAAACGCTGAAGAATAATTTGTTAATCATAATTTGAGCGAAATGTGTACAAAACGTGTAAATTTGAAAGTAATTTGTAAATAAATATTAAACTTTTTGTATTGGGTAATTATATAATGATTATTTAAATATTAATGGTATGAGTGATTATCTATATATATATATGTTGTAATATATTTCAATATATACTTATATCCCCATATGTAATATAGTTATAATGTAACAACCAACACTGCAGACACAATCCAACTCGCCAGTTTGGCCATCATGTAAGTCACTTGAGACAGCAGCGACATTCCAAGGGGCGGCAAATGGGGCCCGTCCGTCGACACCTTGGGACTTTTAAGATAGTTGGGGGATTGTGGGCGAAAAGAACGAACGGCCGGCCGCTCAGCGGTGGCAGGCCCGGCTGTCCCCCCCCCCCCTCTCTCTCTGGTTGCCTGGGTTCCTTCTCTTCCAACTTGTGGTGTGATTATTTCTCTTTCCCCAACTTATTATCATACCACATATATATATGCTGTAATATATTCCAATATATACTTATATCCCCAAATGTAATAAAACTATAATGTAATACCAAAACTGTAGACACCATCCAACTCGCCAGTTTGGCCATCATGTAATACCAAAACAAAATAATAAAATTAGATTGAGTGACAGCCGGCGCCCAGACAGGAGAAAGGTCTCCGATTACACCGTCGGTCCGAAAAACATAGTCGAATTACCACCAGTCTCTCTCTGGCTCTAGAATAGATCAGACCCCCCTCGACCGGCGCTGGTCGCTCTCTCTGAGTAACATCCAACATGCCTCGTCCTTTTGTGCGATCCCATTCATGTCTGTAACCACTCTGATCATTGTGGCCACCACGACTGCATCTAACACAACATGCCTCACTACAGTCATCCGAAAGGAACATTTAAAATTTAAACACTGATGCGCATTCATAATAGACTCCAATTGTCTCTGCCTCATGAAATTACGTGTGAATAATTGTGTGTAACAGAAGATATAATAAGATATGGTAATGTCAGTATTGAACCTTTGGCTTTCCCCTTTTCTTTGCGCAGTTGGCAGCAGAAGACAAGCCAGATCTACTAGAAACTTTAAGAATTTGACACAGGTGCTATAGTTTATATGTGTATAAGAAGTCACCCCCCTCTAGAGTGTAACGGAATAAATTCATGAAATAACAAATTATATATTCTGTCATAAATTCATCTGCAGGGAAAACTGGACATCAGTCTGAAGACATTGAAGAATACGATGGGACATCCATTCCATATCTCCGCCTAACCCACACATTTAAATTAAAAATTCCAATATTCATTGGAGCCTTAGGGAAAAAATAACCAGAGTATTCTTAATATATAAGGATAATGGTCGCCTCTCCCGTCAAAATAGACGTCAAAACTAGACACCATCTATTGACCGTCGCTGCAAACTAGCGTCCTCGGGTCAGTGACAAAGCCACAGCACCAGATTTGGCAAACTAAGAAGCGTCTACCTAAAGACCATGGTTTCGGGCTAATGGCCCTCGTCAGTCTAGGGCGGACTTTAAATCCATGAGATCCACAAGGGATCTAATGGAATCCTCACAATCTGCCAAAGTTTTGCCAAAGCTGGGGTTGTGGCTTTGTGACCGACCCGAGGCCGCTAGTTTGAGGCGACGGTCAATAGATGGCGTCTAGTTTTGATGTCTATTTTGACGGGAGAGACGACCTTTATAGATTAATATCATCCAGGTAAAATTTCCATCGATAGAGTATTCTGTGTTGTGAAAGGATTATACATGGGTCTTTCTACCATTGTGTCGCCGCCGGGATTATCGGGATTGTGATAGGAGTTGTTCATCTAGAGAGGGACGATGTGACAGAGAAAACAGGTAGCATTGTCACATCTCGTATTCCATCAACAGCCGGTGGGTGCGTGAGATGAAGACAATGAAGGGAGAGACCAATCACAATATGGAGGAGCCTGATTGGTCCCCGTTATGAATGACACACCTTGGCCATTCCTCGTTTTTTCCCCGTCATCTGATATTATCTCTAATAAGGTATCTATTGTCTGGATACAGCTGCTTGAATGACAAACCCCTTATTTGCTAGCTTGCTTGTTTTATTGGTTAAGTATATATTTACGTTAAAGAGAGATTGTAAGACAGCGGTGTGGTAAGATTAAACTGGAGAAACCGCTGGTAGGGTTCACCACTGATGAGCCAGGCCCTCCCATTTATTTTTCATTGCAGTAAGGGCAGTAAATAAAATTGTTTAATTTATAAAATAATCTCTCATAAGCGTCTATAATAGTTTTGAATTATCATAAGAGATGGCGCGCTAATGTAACATAAGAGAATATTTATTGGAAATTTTGCCGGGAGAATCTATAATATTTTTTTGGTAGATAATGAAGATTACATTTGATCCCTTGTGGATCTCATGGAGTCAAAGTCTTCCCTCAACTGATGAGGGCCATTAGCCCGAAACCATGGTCTCCAAATGGAAGTTCTGAATTTGCCAAAGCTGGTGTTGTGTTACTGACCCGAGTCCCCTAGTTTGAGAAGATAGTGAATAAATGGCGTTCAATTTTAGCGTATATTTTGACGGGAGAGAAGTAACATTTATATTTTTACAGAATATTTGTTATTCTAAGGAGGGAGAATATTGATTCTGACATTTTGATGCTAAGATAAATTCTCTTTTTGCGTCTTTCTTTTTATTTCATGTAAATAAAGTTGAAGTGGATGAACATAAATTTCTCTCCGTTACATCCCAGGGTGTTCCCTCAGTTTCTACGTGAGATGGCATAAACTGGAGAAACCGCTGGGAGGGTTCACCACTGATGAGCCAGGCCCTCCCATTAATTTTTCCATTGCAGTAAGGTGAGTAGAAATGGTTTAATTTTTAAAAGAATCATACGCCTCTATAATATTTTCTAAAGCATTTTAGATGTTGTACAAAATTTGAAATATCGCGTGAGAACGCCCTTGCAGCCTTAAAATAATTTTTAACGCTTTGATAAATGTTTTGATTTTTGTTCGCTCCTGACGAGGACAAAAGATTATTGTCGAAACGTCGAGACAATAAAAAATATTTACTGGTCGAATTATCTTTAATTTGAAGAACAATAAGTTTATTATTATGTATGTCAAGCGCGCCATCTGTTAGAAGAAATTGAAATTTTTTTTAGACGCGTATGATTCTTTTTTAAACAATTAACCAATTATTTTCTACTGCCCTTACTGCAATAAAAAATAATGTGAGGACCTGGCTCATTAGTGGTGAATTAATGATACCGTAGAACCTCCATGAGAGGACACCTCTCTACAAAGGACAGTTTTCATCTGCAAAATTACTATTTTTAACTATTTAGCAACTCTCCGGTAAGAGGAAACCTCTCCCTAAAGAACATTTTATCTCTGCAATTAGGTGTCCTTTACAGGGAGGTTCTACTGTATTTAGCAACTCTCTGGTAAGAGGACACCTCTCTACAAAGGACAGTTTATCTCTGCAATTAGGTGTCCTTTACAGGGAGGTTCTACTGTATTTAGCAACTCTCCGGTAAGAGGACACCTCTCTACAAAGGACAGTTTATCTCTGCAATTAAGTGTCCTTTACAGGGAGGTTCTACTGTATTTAGCAACTCCCCGGTAAGAGGACACCTCTCTACAAAGGACAGTTTATCTCTGCAATTAAGTGTCCTTTACAGGGAGGTTCTACTGTATTTAGCAACTCTCCGGTAAGAGGACACCTCTCTACAAAGGACAGTTTATCTCTGCAATTAAGTGTCCTTTACAGGGAGGTTCTACTGTATTTAGCAACTCCCCGGTAAGAGGACACCTCTCTACAAAGGACAGTTTATCTCTGCAATTAAGTGTCCTTTACAGGGAGGTTCTACTGTATTTAGCAACTCTCCGGTAAGAGGACATCTCTCCCTAAAGAACATTTTATCTCTGCAATTAGGTGTCCTTTACAGGGAGGTTCTACTGTATTTAGCAACTCTCTGGTAAGAGGACACCTCTCTACAAAGGACAGTTTATCTCTGCAATTAGGTGTCCTTTACAGGGAGGTTCTACTGTATTTAGCAACTCTCCGGTAAGAGGACACCTCTCTACAAAGGACAGTTTATCTCTGCAATTAAGTGTCCTTTACAGGGAGGTTCTACTGTATTTAGCAACTCCCCGCTAAGAGGACACCTCTCCCTAAAGAACACTTTATCTCTGCAATTAGGTGTCCTTTACAGGGAGGTTCTACTGTATTTAGCAACTCTCCGGTAAGAGGACACCTCTCCCTAAAGAACACTTTGGCTCTGCAATTAGGTGTCCTTTACAGGGAGGCTCTACTGTATTATTATTGGGACAAATAAGACAACGCATTAGAACAAAGTCACTCTTCGACGGCCTTACTTCAAATAAACCATCGAAACCTCTGTAAAGACCTTTAGTATTATAAACAGATTCTCCCGAGAGATCAGCAAGTATGAGTAGAATGTTTTTTTATTTAAAAAAAAAAAGTTCTTTAAAAAATGTATTCAAATGCATTTAAAAAAAGGAGAAAATGAATATTTCAGCTATCCGTTATTAAAGAATTATATCTATTATGAATATATATTTTTTTAAAGCGGCGGGGAACAATCAGCGCATATATTGAGAGAAGTGGTAAAATATGTGAAACAGAAAAACTGTTAATTAGTTGTTCATAGTAAATCATATTAAGTTTATAATTCATAATGATCCACCGCTTTTATATTTTACTTCTATAGAGGGGGGTCGGTGGAAGGCTGGTTAAACCGTTTGGTTTACGACCACTACGACCCGGGTTCGATCCCCGCATTGGACACTTTTTTCTGTTTAAAAAAAAAAAATGCTCCAATGGCCCCCCGATTCTTGCGAAAGTCCAACCCCACCAGCGAGTGCAAGTAACCAAACGGGGCTCTGGCACATTTGTAAGTGCAAAGTCGAACTGCTTTCACATGTGTAGACATGTGGTGCGCTTACAGTAAAAAGCAGTCGCTAACTACCCACCATGATTATCATGGCCTGTACCACGTGTACTAGGGATAAGCAAAAAAAAAAAAAACTTCTATAGATATGACCTTACTTCAATGGATCATTTCTAAAGTTTCGTACGCAGTTCGATAACCGAACTTCGACGAGACTCCTATAGATATTTCTTGAAAATGAAGATACTTCGGCCAGTGAATCTTTTTATTACCTCGACGTTTCGACAAAAATCTTTTGTCCTCGTCAGGAGCAAACAAAAATTAAACATTCAGCAAGGCGTTAAAAATCTTTCTAAAGTTCCAAGGGCGTTCTCACGCGATATTCAAAATTTTTGTACAACATCTAAAGCACGAGTCAAAAATAAATATTTAACTCACAAAAGACTATGATCTTTGAAATAAATTATAATATACATATATATAATGAGAAATTAGAAAAAATAAATATAAAAATAATAATAATATTTACAAAGATTTTCCTATAGTATATATAAATCGATATCTATTACTTACAATTTATACTTATACTTTTAACTACTTTTTTAAATTTATAAACGAATTGTATTGTAGTGGAATATTTTCAAATACATTTATACTTCTTGCCCCCATTTCCCGTGATACCCCTCCCTCTAAAAATAATCTTTCCCTTTTAAATTTTATATTCCTATGAAATATCTCAATATCATTCCAATTTGGCCTATGTCCTGAATATAAAGCATGTTCCCCAATTTTGCTTAACGCCCTTCTCCCCAATAAACCCTGTTGGTGCTCCTTAATTCTGGTCTCTAATTTACGGCCGGTTTCTCCTATATAAATTTTGTCACATTCTGTGCATTTAATCCCATAAATTACATTACTTGGTTTTGATGTGCCTATGTTATCCTTCATTATGCTATTTCTAGTTATAAATTCCCTTTTTGTCCCCGTACTATGCCATATATTATATTTAAATTTTCTCAAAATTCTAGATATTTCGTTATCTATATCTCCAAAAAATGGAATAATTATATTATTGCAATCATCTTTATTCCTATTTGAATTTGGCCTATCTATTTCATATCTTCTGATCCATTTGTTTGTGAAACTAACTGGATAATCAGATTCTTCTAATTCTGCCCTAATTTTCATTATCTATTTTTTATAAATATGTTGGTCTGTACATACCTGTTTGGCTCTTTCTACAAGAGATTTTATCACCTGTCTTTTATGTATCATAGGATTATTGGAATTAAAATTTAGATGTATCCCACAGTCTGTTGGCTTTCTGAAAACGCTGGTTAAAATGGAACCATCTTCTTTGCGAGTTAGTCCTACATCTAAGAATGATAAAAATCCCTCTCTTTCTGTTTCAACCGTGAATTCTATTCCTTTTTCTAAATTATTCAACATGACCATGATTTCATCAAGATTTTCTTTGCGGATCACTGCGAAAACATCATCTATATAGCGTCCCCAGATTTTTATTCCCTCAATTAAGATTGCCTTTTTATCTACCGATGCCATTACAATGTCAGCAATGATCATGCTTGTAGGACAACCCATAGCAGTGCCGTCCTTTTGTCTGTAAAATTTATCCCCGTATCTGAAGTAAATATTATCTAAACATAACCTAAAACCTTCTATCATTTCATCGATTTCTAATCCCTTGTTTACACAATCTTGTCTTTTCACCTCGAAATATTCCCTTAGCTCTTTTAGAGCTAGAGTTCTATTGATATTGGTGAAAAGTGATTTGACATCAAAGGATACCATTATTTCATGGTCATTTAACCTTAAAATTTTAGCTATAGATATGATATAAATATTTTTAATAGAGTTTAATTTTAGTTTGTAAGTTTTGTTTGAATAGCTTCAAGAACACCGTCTGATTATTGCTTTTTACTAAGTAGGCGATGATAACGGTATGGAGATAAAAATGGTAAAGCACAATGAATCACAACCCTCTACCCACGTCCTATACCACGTGAACTTACAGTACAAGCAGTCACAGCCTCGATTATCATGGTCAGTACTTACAATTCTAATCAATCATCACATTCAAACGTCCTCCAATTCTATAAGAAAACAAAATAAACGATACTTCAAATATATATCAACGCTGTCTAAACAATGAGTATTTACAAGATGTATAAGTGACAAGAGTATTGACAGCTACAATGAGGTGAATAAACGACGAAGATGAAGCAAGCAGACGACAAAGCTAACAAACAAGATGGCGTCGGGTCTTGGAAGGACGGCCGGAAAGTGAATCATCTTAATTGATTAGCGTCAGCAGCAGCAGAAGTTTTGTCAGTCAGTGGGCTAATTGTTTGTTTGGTGTTCTCAAGTGTCTTCAGCCAATCTGATCGAAAAACTATACCATTATGTGGAACATGGCTTTACAATATAGGTTTCTTCTTGCCATCATTCTTTAGCAATCATTAAATACGATCGAACACATATACCATTGTGTATCACAAACTATACCATTATGTGGAACATGGCTTTACAATATAGGTTTCTTCTTGCCATCATTCTTTAGAAATCGTCAAATATGATCGAACACATATACCATTGTGTATCACAAACTATACCATTATGTGGAACAAGGCTTTACAATATAGGTTTCTTCTTGCCATCATTCTTTAGCAATCATCAAATACGATCGAACACATATACCATTGTGTATCACAAACTATATCATTATGTGGAACATGGCTTTACAATATAGGTTTCTTCTTTCCACCATTCTTTATCAATCATCAAATACGATCGAACACATATACCATTGTGTATCACAAACTATATCATTATGTGGAACATGGCTTTACAATATAGGTTTCTTCTTTCCACCATTCTTTATCAATCATCAAATACGATCGAACACATATACCATTGTGTATCACAAACTATATCATTATGTGGAACATGGCTTTACAATATAGGTTTCTTCTTTCCACCATTCTTTATCAATCATCAAATACGATCGAACACATATACCATTGTGTATCACAAACTATATCATTATGTGGAACATGGCTTTACAATATAGGTTTCTTCTTTCCACCATTCTTTATCAATCATCAAATACGATCGAACACATATACCATTGTGTATCACAAACTATATCATTATGTGGAACATGGCTTTACAATATAGGTTTCTTCTTTCCACCATTCTTTATCAATCATCAAATACGATCGAACACATATACCATTGTGTATCACAAACTATATCATTATGTGGAACATGGCTTTACAATATAGGTTTCTTCTTGCCATCATTCTTTAGGAATCATCAAATATGATGGAACAACTATACCATTTCTTAAAATTAAAGATACTTCGGCCAGTAAATCTTTTTCTTAAAGAATAATTTTCAACGCCTTGCCAAATGTTTTAATTTTTGTTTGCTCCTGACGAGAACAAAAGACAATAAAAAGATTTACTGACTGAAGTATCTTCAATTTGAAGAACTATGAATACCGGCCAGACAGCCTCTATCTTTATAATAACTATACCATTGTGTATCACAAACTACACCATTGTGTGAAACAAAGCTTTACAAGATTGTTTTCTTTATTATTTATAGATTACGATATTTTTAATAAGAAATCAATGTATAAACTAAATTCTACCATTCCATAAATCAATATAATATTCATTAAGACATTTAGTTTTATATACAGACTAGCCGAATGACCCGGGCAACGCCCGTGTTTTACCCGATTGAATGTTTTGATTCAAATACTATTTGTTACAATTATAAATTGGCGCCTTATATAAATGCATATATTAGTTAATAACTATAGCCTATGTTCTTTATCTGTCTATGTACTGTTGGCTTCCGTAGGCGTCTCTTACTGGGAAAAAGAAAGAGAGGATTCCATTTAGTTATTAACTAATATATGCATTTATTTAAGGAGCGACCCGCTCCAACACAATGGTCACAAAAACGAAAAAGCGAGTGGGGGGAGGGGGGGGGGGGGGGGCAAAGGTGGCGTGATCGTAGCCGACCAATAGGAGGGCGCCATTCCAAAAAAAGCAAACGGTGACAGAGATGACTGATGAAGAATGACGCTCGTAACTGTATATAGAATTTTATCTTGATGGATACAGAAAAGAGTGGAAAAAAAGAGGGAAAGAAATTCGAATTTACAAGGTTATATCAAAATTTTTATATAATAACAGAGATTTTTTCGTATTTTCCTGCTCTACTTTTTATATAGAGATTCCAAGGTGGGTAGAAAACTCTGGAGAGATTCAACAAAGAAGACATAAATGTACAACTATATGGTAAAGATAGAGCTTGCCTGGCCATCATTCTTTAAAAATAGACACTTCGGCCAGTTAGAGTTTTTTATTTTCTCAACGTTTCAACAAAAATCTTCGTCAGGAGACATAAATAAATAAATTGTTGCTGATTTGAGAGTACAATGTCAAATGAACAGTTCTGGTTTAAGCCAAATGGTTTCCAGTAAAGAAGAATATAGAAAATTTAACAAGTTTTGTAGACTCTATCTCAAATGCCGTGGACTTGAATTACATTAAGAATTGAAATTTCTAGTTTTAATTAGTATATTTGTGCCACTGGTTTAGTGGTTGTAATTCTAAATATATATTGGACTTTTGATAATATGTGTGTAAATAATCTTTGTTTCTGGTATAATTTATTGCTCTAAAATGTAAATTTGAATAACTTTCACTCTCTCTCTCTCTAAAACTATAAATAATTTGTATATATATATGTAAAAACTATGTACATAAAATAGTTTAAACATTTACATGCAAATATCCACATGGGATATAGCGTATTTTGTAATAAATAAATAAAAAAGACATAAATAAAATAAAGCATTTGGCTAGGCGTTAAAAACCTCGGAACAATTTTTAACGCCTTGCCAAATGCTTTATTTTTATTTATTTTTCCTGACGAAGACAAAATGTTGAAACGTTGAGTAAATAAAACTTTAACTGGCTAAAGTGTCTATTTTAAAATAAATATAGAGCCTATAAACACGGTTTTTAAGTTAAATGTTATTATTTTTATTGTTTTATTCTACACGCCTGTTTCGATGACTCTTTGTCACTTTTATCAAAGGGGGGTATCCTTGATAAAGGTAACAGAGAGGTAAAAACGTAATGTTGTATGTATGATTACAAAGAAGAAAATATATATATTTATTGTGTGAAAAATTTTCCATTTCTCTGTAAAAATATCCTCAACCAATGATTGATTATCATTCAAAAATTAAAAAATCGGTGGTTAACACATTTAAGAAAACGTGATTCTATTCAACAATATAAATTTTAAACAATGATATAGAACTATCATTTAATTTAATCCCTTTAATTTTTTCATTGCAGTAAGGACAGTAGAAATTGTTTTATTTTAAAAAGAATATTACGCCTCTAAAATAGTTTTATAATTTGATAACAGATGGCGCGCTAGTGCATCGTAATATAGAACTATATACATTTCTATTGGCCAATTAGTCTAAGAATGTCGAGTCGATATAGAACCATCAAAGATGTGGAGAGACATCAAAGAATGAGAGATGTAGTAGATTATCTAGAGAAAGGATGTTTACACTACGTTCTGGATGACAGAGAGCTTTTGAAGCGTAACAATTCCATCCATCCAGGTCTCTATCTCTCTTCATACTGATTGAAGAAGGGTAAGGCCTAACGGTGCATCCACTGTATCTAGGAAGAAAGGTTATATTGAAAATACGGGCGAGGATGATATTGTAGAATATTATTTATTATTCTATGATTTTTAATTTTGATATTTGTATTTTGATACCCTGTAAAATTTTCTCATTGCCTCTAAGCTATATTATTAGTTTTAATTTGGTTTTGCCTTAAATAAATTGCCGTGTTTTCTACGTTACAACATTCATCAGGACGCACACACAAAGGCGCCTATTATTTTTAATAAATGGTTAGAAACAAAACATATATTTGACCATCTCTAAGCAGAGTGTACAATTTCAGATCAGGGAATAAGCTACAACACCATACTTAGGAAAATTCAGACAAAAGCCAACAACCTGTATACCAGGATACAATCCCCATCGGTACAGGGAAGGGAGGCTTCATGATATCCTACGAGAGAAGTTATCAAATCGGATTTTCCAAAGAGGTGTTTGAGCTGGTGAAGTGATCAGGTCAATCTTAGGCCAAAATAAAAAAATATATATTTAATTTTTTAAATGGATTTATTGTAAGGGAGATGTACTTATTTCACACATCATAAGTTATAGATGGGTGATTTTTTACAGAGAAGATATATATAAATATAGATGGAAATCTTGCCGGGAGGAAATTGATCTATAAAATCACAGGGCGCCTTTCCCGTCAAAACTGGACGCCATCTATTGAGCGTCGTCGCAAACTAGATTTGGCCCAGCCACTTTACCAGCTAAACGCCTCTTTGGCAGATTTGTGAAGATTCCAATAGATCCCGTCTGGATCTCATGGAATAAAGTCAGCCCTAGGCTGACGAGGGCCATTAGTCCGAAACCATGGTCTCTAGGTGGACGCTTCTCAGTTTGCCAAAGTTGGTGTTGTGGCTTTGTCACCGACCCGAGGCCGCTAGTTTGCGGCGACGGTCAATAGATGGCGTCAGTTTTTGACGTTCATTTTAAAGGGAGAGACGTCCTGTGCTTTTTTACATATAAATATATAAATAAATAAATATCTCTCCCGTCAAAATAGACGCTAAAACTCAGAGCTATCTATCGACCGTCTTGGTAAGCTAGCGGTGTCGTTAACAAAGCCACAGCACCAGACTCCGAATGTCCACCTTGAGACCACGGGCTGATAACCTTAGTAGAGAGTCAAGTGCGGGTTTAAAAATCATGGAAGCCACAATGGATTCTCATGAAATCTTCATAATTTGCCAAAGGGAAAGTTATAAGGGAAATTTACTAGACCAGGCGTCGTTAAAACTGTGGCTCTTTATATAGTTCCATACGTAAATATTATTTATGCGAATACTATTTATTCTTGGCAAGAAAAAAATGTTATGGTTCTTCAAAAACTTTTAAAATTTTGTAAATTGTAAAATTTTTACTCATCTGACTCAAAAGTTTGCCGACACCTGTGCTAGGCGAATTCAATGGACGAAATGTTGTAGATATTTTGCCGGGAAAATAGTTATGTATAAAAATAAAGTCACTTCTCCCGAAAAATAGAGGCAAAAACTATACGTCATAGATATAAGATTATTAAAAAAGTAAATTGCTATAAAGTATATAATTCTATATACAAGTATCAGAGTCATCGACAATCAATTCTGTCATCGTTTGCTTTTGTGAATGGAATAAATACCCAAATATGGCCATTTCTTATAATAAGCATCAGTGGTTCAGTGGTAGAATGCTCGCCTGCAACGCGGGCGGCCCGGGTTCTATTCCCGGCCGATGCATTTTTTTTTTTTACAATTTTTAAAACTCATTTATATTATTATCCCCATATATATAAAAGTCAGCGTATGTATGTATGTCAACTATACACGTCCACAATACGTAACTAATCTGACTGAAATTTTAACAGTATATAAAGTAGAATCTGGAAAAACACTTAGTGAAAATTTCAGGTCTCTATCCCGAATATCCGTCGTGTTATTTGCAAATTTGCTCTTTCGCTCGCGCCTCTAGCGGTGAAAATGGAGGGTAATACCAGCTGACCTAATGTACATGTAAAGTTTGGAGCGGGACGTTTCCCAAGAGTGGCATCCACGGCTCCAATTTATAATTGTAACAAATAGTATTTGAATAAAAACATTTAATCGGGTAAAACCCGGGCGTTGCCCGGGTCATTCGGCTAGTAAAAATATAAACAGTAGTAATACGTTTCTTGATTTGTTAAAAGTGAAAGCTTTCGGATCTTTACAATCCTTCCACAAATAAAGCTTTAGGTTGGGAGAATGAGAATATATAGTGCTGTGTCTCTCCAATCACCAACACGTCGTCAAATAAGACTTTTATTGCCAACACAAGATAAGGTACAAGACTGACTTAACGTGCTACTGGACTGTCGCTCTAACAACGGTATTCTTACAAAAACATAACCAACAACTATGCAAAATAGCGCAGATACAAGAAATAAACATGCTAATACATAACATATATGTATTCTCTCAACCTAAAGCTATGGAAGGATTAGAAAGATCCGAAAGCTTGCATTTTTAACGAATAAAAAAAACATATTGCTACTGTTTTATTTTATAACAGGTTATGTAAATATATAAAAAGACAATTCTTTAAAAGAGGAAAAAGTTTTTTTTTTCATCACGAAAATTATCGTGCTAAAAAAAAACTCTTCCCTTTTATTTATAATACTAGCCGAATACCCGGGCAACGCCCGAGTTTTGCCCGATTAAATGCTTTTATTCAAATACTATTCGTTACAATTATAAATTGGCGCCGTGGATGTCATTCTTGTATAATATATAAATGAGTTTTAAAAATTGTAAAAAAAAAGCATCGGCCGGGAATCGAACCCGGGCCACCCGCGTGGCAGGCGAGCATTCTACCACTGAACCACCGATGGTTATGAGAAATGGCCATATTTGGGTATTTATTCCATTCACATAGCAAACTGTGACAGAATTGATTAAGAAAGAATTGTTTATGACGCTGATAACTGTATATATTAATTACTGAAGGGGGATTATAATATTAACAAAATATATCACAAAAAGATAAGTTTTCTATTCATTAAACGACAGTTCCCATATAAGAAAGTTGGGAAGGCCTTGTATAGAGAGGTTCTTAATGGAGTAGCCATGGTCGCGTGTCCAATAATGTATCGATGAACCAATCAGAGCGAGGGACATAAAAACAAACCTCTACCAAAATAGAGAGGTGTATACACAATCGGAAGGTCTCCTATTAGACTTATCAAGGTCATGAGGTCATTAGGGTTAGAAAGGGTGTTGCAGACAACGTGACATTAAGCATTTACAGTTACTGTACATTCTTTTTCATACTTATCTTTATTATTTCTTATGAAATGCTGTAGAAGAATGCTCTTTTTTTCTTCTTATTTATTCCTTATGACGATACACTAACAAGATGTAGAACAGGCCATCTCACACAAGCTATTGTAGATAGAAAATAATAATAAAATCTACCCCACTTGTCCAAAATGTAGCTTGTCACCTGCAGCTCCAGAACACATTTTGGTTTGCATTAGATGTACTAAAAAGGACTTTTGAGAGAGGCCGCTGCTTATCATAAAATAGCTCGAGGAGCATGAACTCATGGAATTCGTGTAATCTTTATACAAGGGGATAAGAAACAACATGACAACACACAATAGCGTGCAATAACACGGCCAAAAATGGGGGGAACAAAATATAACAATGTATCAGATCAAATGGTAAAATGAAGAAAAATGCATCTCTTGATAGTGTAACTGAGTTATTGATCGCTTACGCCATCTATCGGAATAAATATCAAGTAAACGTTGATATTTAAAAAAAAATAGATTTTAGAATATTGTGTGTGACAACAAACATTTTAAAATAAATATTTTGATAATTCAATAGATATCAATTAGGCCTGTATTTCGAGCTCTCGGTCAGCGTGGTGCATGATGTATAACAACGATTAAATAAGGTAATTAAGGATACTTATTTTTAATGAATAAGAGTATTAAGGAAAAGTGTTTAATAAAAATGATCAAAAAATAGAATGCTATAATGGTGGAATTATGTTATTCGACTCAGTCAGGAGGTTTTACAAGTCGAAAACAATATATATTGTAAAATGGATGACAAGGCCAAAAAGTTGGGGAAAGAGGGGTGGACTCTAGCGGCCCCCGCTGCCATGTGGCAGGCGCCAAAAACAGCATTCCTGCGTGGGGGAGGACAGAGTCTGGTGACATCTGCGGCAAGTAGAAGACTTGGAGAGTTGTCTCCAGGCGTGTGGATGATCCTACAAGACGGTGCCAGGAGAGCCTGACATCGGAGCGACCTACTAGGCAGTGTAGTCCAGTTGGACGTGTAAAGTGTGGAGCGGAAGGTTTCACAAGAGTGACATCCACGGCGCCAAGGATTCTTCTGACGGGGAAGTTGAAGGCAAGTCCAGCTCATTGTATTCCTTCTGTTAAGTGAGATATAATAAAGCGCTAACTTCAGCTGCATCCCTTCAAACTCACATGTGTATCTTTGTGGCACATACTGATTAGACAAAGAACACAAACAACGTCTGGGTACGACGTAACAATAGTAATTTAAAATCAAAAATTCTATCACTGAGCAAATCAATCATTAAGATGAGTGTGATCATTGGCAAGAAGGCTCTTGTTCTGGAAGAGTAAAAATAGCGATCGCCTCAGTAAGTGGGATCCATGTGGAATTTCAACCTTAACAAAGAAATTCATCAATTTCAATCCTTAAGGCACAAAGAAGGTTTAAAGGAAGAGGCCCATATTAGATCGATATACGAAACTATTTCAAAATTTAGACGAGGACAGCGCGTTCGTAAAATGATATTCCGTATAGGATGCAAGAGAATATATTAACACAAAGCAATAACGCGCCATCTATACATATAAAATAAAAGGATTTAAAAGCGCGAAGGTTTTGAATGTAATTCTACTGTCCTATAAGCTTATGTCCATAGTTTACTTGACAACCATTTCTAAGATTCCATCCTTCAGTGTAGCATATAAAAGCAGAATGATCCAATACAGTATTAGAGCTCTGAGAAGCGGTCTGGTGGATTAAATTGGCGAAACCGCTGAGAGGGTTCACCACTGATGAGCCAAGCCCTCCCAATATATTTTTTCATCGCAGTAAGGACAGTAGAAGTTCGATTTATGTATAAAGGAAACCTTCGCGCTTTTAAATCCTTTTATTTTATATGCAAGAATATACTTCTTTCATTGGAAAACATGTAGATTATAACCCCTGCGTTTAATACGAACACAAACGTTACACAATTTTTCGCTCAAATTCAAAGTATTTTAAACATAAATTTAACTGGCGAAACCGCTGGGAGGTTTCACCACTGATGATCTAGACCCTCCCATTATTTTATCATTGAAGTAAGGGCAGAAGAAAATTGATTATTTCAAAAAGAAACGTACGCGTCAAAATAGTTCAAATCTTTTATAACAGATGGCGCGCTATGCATCGTATTAATATTTACTTGCAATTTGTGGAAGAGCACACACAATGATCGAAGCATGTTATATATTTATCATTATATGTATTTCTACTGTTCTCACAGCTTATATCCATAGTTTATTTAAAATACCCTTTCCAAGAGTCTAGCTTCAGTATCAGTATAAAAGGAAAACAGAAAAATTCAATATTACAGCGGTATGGTAGATTAAACTGGCGAAACCGCTTGGAGGGTTCACCACTGATGAGTCAGGCCCTCCATTATTTTTTATCATTGCGGTAAGGGCAGTAGAAAATTGTTTTATTTCAAAAAGAAACATAAGCGTCAAAAATAGTTCAAATCTCTTTTAACAGATGGCGCGCATCGTATAAATCGTCCTCTATACACAGACATAGAAACATGAAGGTTTTCTTTCCCAAATAAAACAAACTTATACTCTCCTTACGGCGATGAAAAATAGTAAGAGGGCTCATTAGTGGAAAAATCTCCCAGCGGTTTCGCCAATCAATCAGACCGCCTCTTAGCGCTCTATTACTGTATTGGAAATTTTTGCTTATACAGTGGTACCTCGACATACGAACGCCCCAACATACGAGTTTTTCGAGATACGAGCCGACGAGCAAGTGATTTTTTGCTTTGAGTTACGAGCGAAATTCGAGATACGAGTTCGGTTCGGTAGTGTTGAAGATATTAATCTGTAATTTTAAATGGGAATTTTGTATGGGGAAATTTGCTTCGAGATACGAGTAATTCAAGATACGAGCAAGGTTGCGGAACGAATTAACCTCGTATGTCGAGGTACCACTGTATGTATATGTATATATATATGCGACATGAAGGCTGGAATCTTAATTATTGTATTTAAAAAACTATTTACATAAGCTTTTAGGAAAATAGAATTTCATACAAATTGCATCAAAGTATTTTACATAGCTATGTGTTTAATTGAAAAAGCATATATTGGATTAAAAAAAAAAAAACAATTTATTTAAGTAAATAAATTATTTTTGATCCAATATATGCCTTTTTAATTAAAGATCTATTTATATATTGCTCTATTTTCAAAATAGTTACGTATAGCAAATGAAAACATTAAAACTCGAATGTTTATTTTCACACATAAATCCAATTTCTACTGTCCTTACTGCGATGAAAAATATTTATTTTAATGTTTTCATTTTGTATATATAGATGGCGCGTTGTTGCTTTGTATTAATAGCTATGTGTGTCTGGAAATATGTTTTGTGCATCCAAGTCTTTTAATGGTAGTAATGGCCAAATTATTCCCATACCTATATATATTAAGATGCACTAGCGCGCCATCTGTTATCAAATTACAAAACTATTTTAAACGCGTAATATTCTTTTTAAAATAAAACAATTTCTACTGCCCTTACTGCAATGGAAAAATTAAAGGGAGGGCCTGGCTCATCAGTGGTGAACCCTCCCAGCGGTTTCGCCAGTTTAATATATATATATGCGTGCTGAAGTAATAGATATTTGAAACCTTTTAAAATGTTCTATTTGCAACATTAGTCGCTTAGATCAGAGGTCGGCAAACTACGGCTCGCGAGTCACATGCGGCTCTTTGGATGTGAAGCTCTTTATATAGTTCCATATGTAAATATTATTTATGCTAGTGCTATTTATTGTTGGCAAGAAAACATTTTGTGATTCTTTGAAATTTTGTAAATTGCAATTTTTGACTCTTTCGACTCAAAAGTTTGCCAACCCCTGAATTAGAGAAAACAGCCATTAGGGTTAAATCTTGCTGAATATATGGGTTGCCTGAACCCAGTGGGAATCTTTTAGTTTACAAAACGTTTCGAGAAAACTTCTATACGTCGTTGTATCATGTTGACCTGATGTTATCTCCCCCATTTTTATTTTATTTCAACTTAAAGCGCTGTGTCCCCCTGGGGGCCTTGCGCTGTCATACATGTATGCCTTTATCTCCCCCATAATTTAATTCACTTGCTGACGTTGGTGTGACGTGAGAAAGGAATTAGTTTAGAGATTCCAACATGGACCAATCAAACACTGACATGATTTGCTAATACTTGCGTGACAATCCGGAAACGTGGCTTCCTGCTGACACTGTTGATTGGCTTCACATCTACAACAGGATCGTTCTTTCTCTGTCAACTTTAACTTTGAGTGGGAGTGGAAAACTCCACTCCTGCTGACACTGTTGATTGGCTTCACATCTACAACAGGATCGTTCTTTCTCTGTCAACTTCTACTTCAAGTGGGAGTGGAAAACTCCACTCCTGCTGACGCTGTTGATTGGCTTCACATCTACAACAGGATCGTTCTTTCTCTGTCAACTTCTACTTCAAGTGGGAGTGGAAAACTCTACTCCTGCTGACACTGTTGATTGGCTTCACATCTACAACAGGATCATTCTTTCTCTGTCAACTTTAACTTCAAGTGGGAGTGGAAAACTCTACTCCTGCTGACACTGTTGATTGGCTTCACATCTACAACAGGATCATTCTTTCTCTGTCAACTTCTACTTAAAGTGGAAGTGGAAAACTCTACTCCTGCTGACACTGTTGATTGGCTTCACATCTACAACAGGATCATTCTTTCTCTGTCAACTTTAACTTTAAGTGGGAGTGGAAAACTCTACTCCTGCTGACACTGTTGATTGGCTTCACATCTACAACAGGATCGTTCTTTCTCTGTCAACTTTAACTTTAAGTGGGAGTGGAAAACTCCACTCCTGCTGACACTGTTGATTGGCTTCACATCTACAACAGGATCATTCTTTCTCTGTCAACTTTAACTTTAAGTGGGAGTGGAAAACTCCACTCCTGCTGACACTGTTGATTGGCTTCACATCTACAACAGGATCATTCTTTCTCTGTCAACTTCTACTTCAAGTGGGAGTGGTAAACTCCACTCCTGCTGACACTGTTGATTGGCTTCACATCTACAACAGGATCGTTCTTTCTCTGTCAACTTCTACTTCAAGTGGGAGTGGAAAACTCCACTCCTGCTGACACTGTTGATTGGCTTCACATCTACAACAGGATCGTTCTTTCTCTGTCAACTTCTACTTCAAGTAGGAGTGGAAAACTCTGATCATAAACAAATATTGTATAAAAAGATTAAACAATTTATAGATGGAGATAAAATAGTATAAACTCTACCAAAGATGTTTTAACTGAGAAAATCATCCAAATAAAATCTGTTAAATATGTCATTCGTTTAAACCGGCGTGGTACGAACTCTACGTTTGTATTTCCTCAGTCCATGTAATGGCATTTCCGACAAATGTAAATGACGAAAGATGTGACGTCCAGGAGAAAAAAACAAAAGGTTTCATTTCTTAAAAGAAAACCTCTTTGTAAAGTAATTGATGAAAACTTTATAGTGGACACCAGTTGTGTACCGCTACACTTGTGGAAAGTGTTACACTCGGTAGAAACTGGTGGATTGAATCATTAAACTCAGAATTTACATAGCGCAAATGAAATTTATAAATTGCCATCCATCGATATAATTTGTAACAAATAAATTTACTGGCAATGTGTTTCTTTTCAATAATATCATCAAATATTATCTCTACAGGCCTTACTGCAATGATATAAGTTATTGAATGAGAAGGCTTTACTCATCAGTAGAGACCAATCCAATACAATAGTAGAGCGGTCTATAGATTAATTTGACGAAACCGCTATCACTACTGATGAGCCAATTTCTCTCATTCAATAACTTATATCATTGCATATATCTACAGACCTTACTGCAAGTTATTAAATGAGAGGGCTTGACTCATCAGTAGAGACCAATCCAATACGATAGTAGAGCGGTCTATAGATTAATTTGACGAAACCGCTATCACTACTGATGAGCCAAGTTCTCTCATTCAATAACTTATATCATTGCATATCTCTACAGACCTTACTGCAAGTTATTGAATGAGAGGGCTTGACTCATCAGTAGAGACCAATCCAATACGATAGTAGAGCGGTCTATAAATTAATTTGACGAAACCGCTATCACTACTGATGAGCCAAGTTCTCTCATTCAATAACTTGTATCATTGCAGTAAGGTATGTAGGGATAATATTTGATGATATTATTGAAAAGAAACACATTGGCAATAAATTTATTTGTTACAGACAAATGATTAGAAAACAAGATAAACCCAACAATTAATGCTATACCTCGACTATTTGGCCGTTTGAGACATGTTCTTAAACCAACTATCTTTAAATACTTTTAAAATGTGATCATTCATTACACACGACAGAAAGTTAATTTCAGACAAATTCCAAGTTTTTCCTTCAGTTCCATCTAGGTGTAACACTTTCTATTACCACTAAATATATATATTTGGTTGAAATTAGAATTTTTAAAAAGTATTATAAATTGTGAACCTAAAATTTTATAAAACTCTATATAGTCTGAAGAGGAAAGGTACCTCATGATTGTGTTAATTGAAATTTGCTGATGGATTGTGCCATCTGTCGGAGTAAATATCAACTGAACCTTGATTTTAATTCCCGAATTTTGACAAAAAAACTCTTTTTCTTGATGAAAAAGTTGCTAAAAAACCCGGGCTTGTGGCCCATATTAGTGTAATGCAGGCTGTACCTTAACGGTCAAATAAAGTAACCCTCTATTGACATTTCAAGAAGAGATTATTTGGTGTCAAAAGGCGTCAATTATCTAATATTGTAGCAAAGTATTTATTATTCTATGAGAATATTTTTTAATTTCGATATTTGTATTTTGATACACTGTACAATTTTCTCATTAGCTCTCTGCTATTTTATTAGTTTTAATTTGGCTCTTGCATTAAATAAATTGTCCCCTCTTTCTCTTTCTTTTTTTTTCTTCTGTATATATCGTTATTTCCTTTGTCTCACTGCTTTGTTCTTATGCATACCTCTGGTGAATCCTGTTTGGGGATCAGTGACCCTAAATAAAGGCTTTTTGTTGTTGTTGTTGTAAATAAATTGTCGTGTAATTCTGAAGTTTGTCTTCCCTAATCTACCCTACATCTTCATCAAAATGTAACGTAGAAAATTAGGGAAGACAAACTTCAGGATGACTCTCTCTTTCTAGAGGTAACGCAGATTCCTGAAGCGTATTAAAGGATGACACAGCAATTTATTTAAGACAAGAACAAATTATGAAGAATAAACAAAAGATAAGCAATGAGGGAAGTTTACAGAGTAACAAAATATAAACATAAAAAATGCTACTCTGTTAATAAAATAATAAATATTTTGCTACAATATATATAACCGCTGGGCAAGTTAATCACAGATGAGCTAAACCCTCCAAATGTATTATCACGTAGAAAATCAGGAAAGACAAACTTCAAAATGACACCGCAATTTATTTAAGACAAAAACAAAATCAACATTTATAAGATACAAGATAAGCAATGAAGGAATTTTCCAGAGTAGCAAAATATAAATAATATATACACCTATCCCCCGATTTACACGGTACTTGTTTTACACGTTTTCGCTTTTACACGGTTTTCCAAATAAGTTTTTTTTTTATCGCACTATACTAAATGCTACTGTGATTGAACACATGCGCTGTGTACACATCTCACGAGGAATCCCGAGCTTATGTGCTGACTACATATTTTAACCTGTCAATGCATTTTATTTTTATTTCTGTGTACACCTATCCCCCGATTTACATGTTTTTCTCAGGAACGTATCTACCGTGTAAATCGGGGGATAGGTGTATATCAAAATTAATAATCTATATATAAAATATGATAAATATTTTGCTACAATATTATTGTTGTTGCAGTAAGGGCAGTAGGATATTGTTTAATAAAAAAAGAAAGAAACCAACACACGTAAATACTTTATCATTTAAATAAGGATGTACTTGTACGTCCCAATAAGAAGCGTGTCAAGGGAGAGGCTGAGAGACGTCAATATGTTTGTGGCTTTCCTCCCTGTTTTCCTCGGCGCCCCGGAACTGAGATAAGCACCGGGTGGAACAAGATTAGGCCTAGCTCAGCTACACTGACTGGAGGCTTACCAGCCACTTCTATCAGACAATAAGTTACTTCCTTTAGAATTACAATTCTACTTTGTGTATTGTGACAAATATTATAACAAAGTCTAGCAATGCCTTTCTTATTTATTAAGCTAAATAACACCCGCCCAGATGTCCTCCTCTAAGCGGCAGGCGGGAGAAGCAGCACAAGTAAGGGACTGTAGTAGGGTGTCGTGAGCCCCGAGCCGCTACGGTAACCATGAACAGGGAACTCTGAAATGTGGCTGACTAACGGGGCAATGGCACCACCCCCTTTCCATGGAATGGACAACCCCACCAAGCTAAATAACGAGCGAGCTGTGGAGCGAATTAAAAGGCTTGTCGGCAAGCTGGGAATACTAATATGAGATTGATGCAAGGTGGACAATCACGGCCATTCAGAAGTTTGATATTTTGAAGACAACTTAATTGAGTGAATGTACAAAAAATTCAGACTTATATTGTGGTCTGGAAGTATATTTTTAAAAAAAATGGATTACAAAAATTGAGAAGAAATATAGGAATTAGTCCATTCCTGACCACCCCGCGATCACATTTGCCCAGTCGTTCAATACGTCAGAGAAACGGCTGCGTTCATTTTACTTCGTTTTTGAAAGTAATTATACAGATACTCATACAGATATAATGATACAGATATAATGTACAATAACCGAAAGATAATTGAATTTTATTCGAACGCTATTTTTTAGCCAATAAAACTATAAATTTTATCCCATTCCTAATTTTTTTTATTGAATTTAATCAAATTTCTATCAAGGTTTTTAAAGGTTTGTGCTCACAATTGACATTGTATCGGAAATACGAGAATTAGAATTATTTAGTTTGTTAATTGTATGACCTTGGTCTTGAAGTGAATTGATGTTATTTTGATTAGCTTCCATACACTGATAGGTCCATCCACCATACAAGATTTGACAAATTCAGAAAAATCTATCTAAAGGATAGATACAACTTGGAGAGATAGATAAACCTTTAAGGTTGTCCCAAAAGTTCGTGATTTTTCTTAAAACATTGTTTTTCTTATTACTTGGTAAATAATATTATTACGGGGAATACATAATAATACACATAATACAATTACTCTATATATAATAGTTAATACCAGCGACCTGTCTCTGGCCCACCGCTACTGGTCCTGCAGCGCCGTTCGCCCTGTTATCCGAGAGGTGTTCTCCATCATTGGCCGGACCTGCAGTCCTGGATCTTTCCAGTTGGTCTCGAGGACCACGCCATCACCATCTCCTCAGCGGCGAAGTCCATATTCATTGTACATAGTAATGATCTCTTTTAAAATAGTGCGGACTGTACACTTTTGCATGTATTAACAAGATGTCAATAAAATTATTTTAATTGTCTATACATAATACAAAGACATAATACATAACGGTGAATAATATTGGTATTTCAATTATTTTGCAAGTGTTTACGAACTTTTGGGATAACTTTGTAGTACAGAAAAAATTTTACAAATGTAAACTCACGATATCTTCCAAATTTGTATGTTAAATTAGCGAAGTAACTATGGTGGGTATACAATGAAATATTTTAATTAGTTTTGAATGATTCTTTTAATGTAAGGTGACAAGAAATGGAGGTCAGGGAGATACAATAAATGTTCAGGGAGCCAAGGCTCTACAGAAGTTAGCAATGACCTTAGTTCGCCATGTTAGGAGATAGGGATTAGACCAGTTAACTACATACCCTGAGGGTCGGTGGAAGGGTGGTCTAAACCGTTGGTTTTCGACCACTACGACCCGGTATCGAATCCCGCATTGAGTACTTTTTTATAATAAAAAAAATGCTCCAATGGCACCCGATTCTTGTCAAAGTCCAACCCCACCAGCGAGTGCAAGTAACAAAACGGGGCACTGACACATTTGTAAGTGCAAAAGTCGAACTGCTTTTCACATGTGTAGATATGTGGTGTACTTACAGTAAAAGGAGTCGCCAACTTCTACCCACCATGATTATCATGGCCTGTACCACGTGTACTAGGGATAATAATGATAATAAAAAAACTACATACCCTTCCTTCCTTGGCTGTAGTAGTGTTTTTTTTTTTTTAATCCGTTTCAAGCTTCTTCAAAGAGTTTATTCACAGTTTAAAACAATAAATACAAGTTCTACGAGCAGCTAACTTTAAAAAATTAAAAAAGGAAGTGTACATCCTCTTAAAAAAACCAAGAGAAAGACACGAGATGAAATCTCTTTGCTTGACTGGGATTCTGCTCAAAATCAATTGTGTTTGTTTCCTTATGTGTACAAATTGTGGGGTGAGGTTGATATATGAACATTTTCATATATAACTTTATAAATAAACGTTTTTTCCCTGATTTATAATATTATAAAATAAATAAAGCTTCCAGGGCTAAGTTTCTTGTTCAACCTTTTATTTTCAAGCTTTCGGACTTGTAATTTCGGACAAGTTCGAAAATCCTTTTCTTTTTTTGAAGAAGTAGAAAAAGGCATCTCCTGATCGTGCAACTAAAAGTTGCTGATGGCTTGTGCCATCTGTCAGAATAAATATCAGCTGATTGCTAATTTTTAATTATTCCATAATTAGACAAATACCCTTTATTGATTAATCAAGAAAAGCTAACCATAATCAAGAAAGGTAATTTGGCCAATTATGGAATAATTAAAAATCAGCAGTTAGTTGGTATTTATTCCGACAGATGGCGAAAGCCATCAGTAATTTTAGTTGCACGATTTGGAGATACCTTTGTCTTTAATTTATCCACCTGATCCTAGTACATTTCACTTTGTACTATTTTTATTTTACATAACGTCTTTGTGTAATGACATTCTACTTTTCAGAAAATTAAACTTGTAATTTTTTGCCATGATAAGGCACAGTTAGGATTTTTACTATATATAGTCACGAGCGTCTTTCCTAATCTATCGGCCGGCCTTTCATCTCTCTCTGTCACCGTTTGCCTATTGGTTGGCTATGGTCACGCCACCTTTGCCCCCCCCCCCCCCCCCCCCCCCCGCCGGCGGCGCGCGCCCGTTGGCTGCCGGCGAGCACGTGACCTCCCTGTTCGCGCGCATGGCGGGCGGTAGGTTACAGTTACGAGCGTCTTTCCTACGGAAGCCAACAGTACATAGGCAGATAAAGCACATAGGCTATAGTTATTAACTAATATATGCATTTATATAAAGCGCCAATTTATAATTGTAACAAATAGTATTTGAATAAAAACATTCAATCGGGTAAAACACGGGCGTTGCCCGGGTCATTTGGCTAGTAGATTATAAACACAAGGTAATAAGACCAAATCCAAAAAAATAAATAAATAGTGTGTAACGTTTCTGTAACTGAAGGTTTAAGTACTTTTGTCTGAAGAAGGTAACAACGCTGTTACAGAAACGTCACACACTCTTTATTTATTTGGATTTGGTCTTATTACCTTGTGTTGATTTGTTGCCATGTTGTATTAGGCTATGTGTGAGAGATTTGCAATCTTTATTCTTTACACATTATTATTTTTTATCATTTGACATATCGGACGCGATATCCCAGCTTGGGATACTTACGCCTAAATATATTTCATTAACCTATATACAATTCAATAAACAAGACTAAAAACAAAATTAAAGCAGAAAGATTGGTTTTCTCAAACAAAAAATAAAATCTAAAATGAATTTACAAAATTTATTGAATTTTACATAGGTGTCTTTATTATATACAAATTCGCACATTGCTTCGATGGGATAAAAATATTACTTCTTTAGCTGTGAAAGAGATTGGACATTCTATTAATAAATGTATTGAGTTTTGGTTTTCTTTTCCACAGAAGCAGCTAGGATCATCTGTTGCTCCGATTTTCGCAAGAAATTCTCCAAAATTACCAAGATTTGTGATAAACCGTGAGTCATTGACGCGTTCCTTCATTCTCTGCTTTATGGATCTTTCCCCTTTATATTTATCATCAGTCGTTGCATGCATATATGGATTTCATTAAAAGAATAATTGCTATAAAGTATTCTATATACAGTTACGAGCGTCATGCGTTCTTAATAATTCTTCATCTCTGTCACCGTTTGCTTTTTTTTTGGAATGGCGCTCTCCTATTGGTTGGCTACGATCACGCCACCTTTGCCCCCCCCCCCCCCCCACTCGCTTTTTGGTTTTTGTAACTATTGTGTTGGAGCGGGTCGCTCCATAAATAATCTATTGTTAACAATACCTCATTATAGGTCCGCAAATATCGAAAGTATAGGTATGTAGCTTTTGTACGGGTAGATATGCACACGGGTCAATCCCGGGGCGAAGCCCGGGTCACCCGTCTAGTAAAATATAAACAGTAGCAATGCGTTTCTTTATTTGTTAAAAGTACAAGCTTTCGGATCTTTATATTCCTTCCACAGGCATAGTTGTAATTTGGGAGAATGAGAATATATATTGTTGTATTATGATAAATAACCGCGCCATCTGTTATGAAAATTCGAAACTATTATAGACGCGTATGATTTTTTTTAAAAATTAAACAATTTCCCATTCCAAGAGTCTAGCATCAGTATCACTATAAAAGGAAAACCAAAAAATGCAATAAAACAGCGGTATGGTAGACTGGCGAAACCGCTGGGATGGTTCACCACTGATGAGCCAGGCCCTCCCATTAATTTTTCCATTGCAATAAGGGCAGTAGAAATTGTTTAATTTTTAAAAGAATCATACGCGTCTATAATAGTTTCGAATTCTCATAAAATATTTTACACAATACTATTGTTAAATTGGAAAAACAGTCTGTTTATAAAAATGCTGATATTTTTTACAGTGTAAACCTTTATTTCTCTTAGTATAGAAGGTGGCGAATCTTCCAAGCGGTTTCGCCAATTTAATCCACCAGACCGATTTCAGAGCTCTAAAACTGTATTAGACGATTCAGCTTATATGTATACTAGCCGAATGACCCGGGCAACGCCCGTGTTTTACCCGATTAAATGTTTTGATTCAAATACTATTTGTTACAATTATAAATTGCCGCCTTATATAAATGCATATGTTAGTTAATAACTATAAGCCTATGTGCTTTATCTGTCTATGTACTAAAAAGAGAGATTAAGAGGAACGTGGTAAGTTTCTTTATTAAGCAGTATACGAGCTTTCGGA
This sequence comes from Cordylochernes scorpioides, assembly GCA_030710605.1. Lineage (NCBI taxonomy): Eukaryota > Metazoa > Arthropoda > Arachnida > Pseudoscorpiones > Chernetidae > Cordylochernes > Cordylochernes scorpioides. The sequence continues at coordinate 67,735,951 of CP092873.1, read as the reverse complement.
CGTCAGCCGTCCTTCATCAGGTATTGACATGAATGAGAAGGAGATGCTATATTTATAAGCGACAGTTTAGCATAAAAAATATTAAACAAGAAATAAAAGATTAAAAAGATTTGAGATTTGCATGCCAGTAATAACAATATTTAAAAGTGTACAATATATAGATTTAAGAAAATCTGCATACCTAGGATGAAGGGAAAAAGGCGGAAAACTAGAGGCGAAGACAAAAGCAAGAATAAAAATAAAAATAAGAATATAAACGAGAATATAAAAAACAGCGGAATAAAGATAAAGTTAAAAGTTACGAAGGAGGTGTATCTGTTGGTATAGAATAAAAAGCAGAATATTGGGGCGGGAGGTCAATCTTTCTGTTGAGGCTGGGTGTAGTATTGGAGACAAGGGCTTCGAGAACTAAGCGTTGGTATTTATTTTCTATATCGCTATAAACGGGGGTTGTATTGTCGAGATTGAAGGAATGTCCGGATTCGGCAATATGTTGGTATATGAGCGATTTTTTGTCTTTCGAGCGGATGTTGCGGGCGTGTTCACTGGCTCTGATGGCGATTGTTCGGCCTGTTTCTCCAATATAGCATAAATCGCAATCGTTACAAGGAATTTTGTAAACGGCGTTAGAAAGGGATTGGGGGTTACGTTTGGCGGAGCTTTTTGTGATTGGATGTCGTAGGAAGGTGTAAAGGGAAGGTGTGCACTTGTAAAGAGTGCGAATGCCGAATTTACGTAAAAAGGAACCAATACCGGAATTCGTGGTGGAGTATGGGAGGACGCAGGTGCTTTTAAATAAAGGAGGTGTGGTTCTTTTTTGATTGGGTGTGAAAAAATGTCGGTCGATAAAACTGCGTGGATAGCCCGCGGACAAGAGATGCGAGTAGACCGTGCGCCTCTCGATATTTTTAAAGAAAGGGAGGGAACAGTGGGTGTAGATACGTTTGGAAAGAGTTCGGACGGTGGTGATCTTATGGGAGACGGGGGCGTGGGATGAAAAATGTAGGTACGAGGGGGTAAAGCCGGGTTTGTGAAAGACCGTTGTGTGGAATTTATCGTCGGTGTTAATAATTAAAATGTCTAAAAATGGAATACAGTTAGAGCGGGACGGGTTGTGTGTAAAAAGTAGATCCGGATGGTAAGAGTTTAAAGCGGTGAGAATGGGTAAATGATCGGTATCTCGGTGTAGGCAGAAGATGTCGTCTACGTAACGTAACCAAGTAACGACCCCCAAATGATCTTTGGACACCAGCCATTGGTCCAGCCCTAGCATGACAATTTCCGCTGCGATTGTGGAGAGAGGACTGCCCATAGGGGAGCCTCGTATCTGTAGAAAGGAACGGCTGTTGAATTCGAGGGTATTCATGCCAAGACAGATAGTAAACAGATCTATTATCGATTTTTGGTCTTTGCTAGAGAATGTAGAGAAGGCAAGGAGTGAACTAAGACCGTCTGTAATCAAAGAGTGCGGAAGGCATAGAAAAAGGGATGTTACGTCGAAGGTGGACATGATAAGTTTATCAGGCTGGGGAATACTATTTAATTTGGTTAGAAATTCGGTAGAATCTTGAACTGAAAAGAGGTTGTGTGCCTTAACGAGAGGTTTAAGGAGGTTAGTGAGATATTTAGCTAAGTGTAGTGCAGGGGAGAGGTGGTAGGCTACAATGGGCCTAAGGGGAATGTGGGGCTTATGGGTCTTAGGGAGGCCGTATATGTAGGGGACGCCGGTAAGGTTGGAGGTGAATCGCTGGAATTGCTCGGGGGTGATGCTTCCATTCCTCTTGAGCGTCCTGAGTGCAAACTTAAAGCCATCGGAAAGAGCAGTGATTCGTTCGGTTGGGATCTCATGGAACGTGTCTGGGTCAGATAGGAGGTCAAGCATTTTTCTCTCATATTCCTCCGCCTTCATCATAACAACCTGAGAGCCCTTATCGGATCTGGAAATTATAATATCGCAATGGTTCTTTAAGGTTTTAAGGGAAGCGAAATCTTTCTTGGTGGAACTGGGAGCGGTTGAGGATCTCTTAGAGGAGGCGAGGAGTTTGTTGGTGATGGTGGACCGGATATAATGTTTGTCGACGTGGGATTGGTGTTGAAGGGATGACTCAATTCCACTGATTGTGTACAAGAGATCAGGTTCTTTGGGCAGACGGAAGTTGAGGCCTTTTTTTAATAGAGAGATCTGGGTGTCGGAAAGTGTTATGTCGGTTAGGTTCACGATGCCATCTTCAGGTTTTGGTTGGGTGCAAGAAGGAAATCCGTACTTCAAACGCCAGAATTCAAACTTTTTGTGGTGACGGGATTCTATCTCCGAGTTTTGGATCGTGACGCGAGAGTTTATGGTCAGTATAAGGGAACCAAGATCGTTGGGGGAAATCATGCAAGAAAGCAAGTAAAGCAGGCCTCTGATGGTTCTCTGAAGGAAGCGGATCATAGCTCGGGAGCCTTTAATTCTGGAAAGGAGAAGTTGTTCCTCAGTACGTTGTATGATGCCTGTGGAGTAGTGGTTTCCTACTGGGTCATGAATCCTGAGGGAAGGAGGAATAAAGGAGGATTGGGAACATTTTTGATTGAAAAATGTTCCCAATCCTCCTTTATTCCTCCTTCCCTCAGGATTCATGACCCAGTAGGAAACCACTACTCCACAGGCATCATACAACGTACTGAGGAACAACTTCTCCTTTCCAGAATTAAAGGCTCCCGAGCTATGATCCGCTTCCTTCAGAGAACCATCAGAGGCCTGCTTTACTTGCTTTCTTGCATGATTTCCCCCAACGATCTTGGTTCCCTTATACTGACCATAAACTCTCGCGTCACGATCCAAAACTCGGAGATAGAATCCCGTCACCACAAAAAGTTTGAATTCTGGCGTTTGAAGTACGGATTTCCTTCTTGCACCCAACCAAAACCTGAAGATGGCATCGTGAACCTAACCGACATAACACTTTCCGACACCCAGATCTCTCTATTAAAAAAAGGCCTCAACTTCCGTCTGCCCAAAGAACCTGATCTCTTGTACACAATCAGTGGAATTGAGTCATCCCTTCAACACCAATCCCACGTCGACAAACATTATATCCGGTCCACCATCACCAACAAACTCCTCGCCTCCTCTAAGAGATCCTCAACCGCTCCCAGTTCCACCAAGAAAGATTTCGCTTCCCTTAAAACCTTAAAGAACCATTGCGATATTATAATTTCCAGATCCGATAAGGGCTCTCAGGTTGTTATGATGAAGGCGGAGGAATATGAGAGAAAAATGCTTGACCTCCTATCTGACCCAGACACGTTCCATGAGATCCCAACCGAACGAATCACTGCTCTTTCCGATGGCTTTAAGTTTGCACTCAGGACGCTCAAGAGGAATGGAAGCATCACCCCCGAGCAATTCCAGCGATTCACCTCCAACCTTACCGGCGTCCCCTACATATACGGCCTCCTTAAGACCCATAAGCCCCACATTCCCCTTAGGCCCATTGTAGCCTACCACCTCTCCCCTGCACTACACTTAGCTAAATATCTCACTAACCTCCTTAAACCTCTCGTTAAGGCACACAACCTCTTTTCAGTTCAAGATTCTACCGAATTTCTAACCAAATTAAATAGTATTTCCCAGCCTGATAAACTTATCATGTCCACCTTCGACGTAACATCCCTTTTTCTATGCCTTCCGCACTCTTTGATTACAGACGGTCTTAGTTCACTCCTTGCCTTCTCTACATTCTCTAGCAAAGACCAAAAATCGATAATAGATCTGTTTACTATCTGTCTTGGCATGAATACCCTCGAATTCAACAGCCGTTCCTTTCTACAGATACGAGGCTCCCCTATGGGCAGTCCTCTCTCCACAATCGCAGCGGAAATTGTCATGCTAGGGCTGGACCAATGGCTGGTGTCCAAAGATCATTTGGGGGTCGTTACTTGGTTACGTTACGTAGACGACATCTTCTGCCTACACCGAGATACCGATCATTTACCCATTCTCACCGCTTTAAACTCTTACCATCCGGATCTACTTTTTACACACAACCCGTCCCGCTCTAACTGTATTCCATTTTTAGACATTTTAATTATTAACACCGACGATAAATTCCACACAACGGTCTTTCACAAACCCGGCTTTACCCCCTCGTACCTACATTTTTCATCCCACGCCCCCGTCTCCCATAAGATCACCACCGTCCGAACTCTTTCCAAACGTATCTACACCCACTGTTCCCTCCCTTTCTTTAAAAATATCGAGAGGCGCACGGTCTACTCGCATCTCTTGTCCGCGGGCTATCCACGCAGTTTTATCGACCGACATTTTTTTCACACCCAATCAAAAAAGAACCACACCTCCTTTATTTAAAAGCACCTGCGTCCTCCCATACTCCACCACGAATTCCGGTATTGGTTCCTTTTTACGTAAATTCGGCATTCGCACTCTTTACAAGTGCACACCTTCCCTTTACACCTTCCTACGACATCCAATCACAAAAAGCTCCGCCAAACGTAACCCCCAATCCCTTTCTAACGCCGTTTACAAAATTCCTTGTAACGATTGCGATTTATGCTATATTGGAGAAACAGGCCGAACAATCGCCATCAGAGCCAGTGAACACGCCCGCAACATCCGCTCGAAAGACAAAAAATCGCTCATATACCAACATATCGCCGAATCCGGACATTCCTTCAATCTCGACAATACAACCCCCGTTTATAGCGATATCTATATATATATAAAAATGAATGTTTGTATGTTTGTCTGTTGGTTGGTTGGTTGGTTTGTATGTCCGGTATACAAATTCGCAGTAGTTCACTAATTCAAACCAAAATTTCCATACATAGGTAAAAAATAACGAGGATGACGATAGGCTATTTTAAAACATATATAAATCAATTATTAAAACTATATATTCAAATTATTCTAAATAGCTCATCTAGAACGCGGTTAGAACTGATGGCGGGCCGCGCCCATTGGCCGCCTGCGACACGTGGCTTCCCTGTGCGCGCGCATGCGCCGGGAAGCCACTCTCACGCCGGCGGCCGACGGGAGCAGTCGCTTGCTCGCCGGGAGTCAACGGGCGCGCGCATGCGCCGGGAAGCCACTCCCACGCCGGCAGCCGACGGGAGCAGTCGCTTGCTCGCCGGGCAGTCAACGGGCGCCGACAACCCTAGGAAGCAAGGTGTATTCGCACTCGGGTAAAACCCGGGCGTTGCCCGGGCCATTCGTCTAGTAGAAAATAAATACCAACGCTTAGTTCTCGAAGCCCTTGTCTCCAATACTACACCCAGCCTCAACAGAAAGATTGACCTCCCGCCCCAATATTCTGCTTTTTATTCTATACCAACAGATACACCTCCTTCGTAACTTTTAACTTTATCTTTATTCCGCTGTTTTTTATATTCTCGTTTATATTCTTATTTTTATTTTTATTCTTGCTTTTGTCTTCGCCTCTAGTTTTCCGCCTTTTTCCCTTCATCCTAGGTATGCAGATTTTCTTAAATCTATATATTGTACACTTTTAAATATTTTTATTACTGGCATGCAAATCTCAAATCTTTTTAATCTTTTATTTCTTGTTTAATATTTTTTATGCTAAACTGTCGCTTATAAATATAGCATCTCCTTCTCATTCATGTCAATACCTGATGAAGGACGGCTGACGTCCGAAAGCTCGTATACTGCTTAATAAAGAAACTTACCACGTTCCTCTTAATCTCTCTTTTTATATTCCAAACGTGGCTTATCATGTCTGTCTATGTACTGTTGGCTTCCGTAGGCGTCTCTTACTGGGAAAAAGAAAGAGAGGATTCCATTTAGTTATTAACTAATATATGCATTTATTTAAAGAGCGACCCGCTCCAAAACAATAGTTACAAAACCGAAAGAGCGAGTGGGGGAGGCATGATTGGGGGGCAAAGGTGGCGTGATCGTAGCCAACCAATAGGAGGGCGCCATTCCAAAAAAAAAAGCAAACGGTGACAGAGACGACTGATGAGGAATGACGCTCGTAACTGTATATAGAATAAGACACTGAAAATCTTGGTTATGCAATGTGTTTAAGCAAACTCTAGTTGACAACAACCACAACGGTGAAGCCGTCAGAGCAACGAGAGGTCAATCTTTTATTCATATATGTATAGAAGTAAAATATAATTAAAACTTTCATTAAATTAAATAACGATTCTTTTTAGAAGTCTATAAAGATAAAAAGTCACCTCTCCCGTCAAAACTAGACGCCATCTTTTTAGAAGGCTCATTAATGCTAGGTAGAGCATGTATCTCTAAAACAAGAGCTGATAGAACAAAACGGACATTTCTGAATTCAGCACATCAAAATCACAAAGAAAGAGGTATCCGTCACCAAACCATGTGGTAAAAAGTTTCTTTAAAAGAAACACTCACCTGATTTTTATTTTTCCTTTTTCGAATAATTTCTGGGTAACTATTGCTCACATAAACCATGTGGTATATAACAAACCTGTGGAATATTCGGATATCTAATTATTTAAACGTAACACCAAATGTGAAAATGTAATCCATTAGACTTCTTACTCCCTTGTTTCCAAGTATCCTAACCGATGATTTCCCTTTACCAGTCAAACAATGTATAGCTCAATCAAGAATACTATTTACAGTCTTCAAAAAAAAAAACAAAAAAAAAAAACACGTTCTGACGTTTGAGGCCAAAAACTTAATATGTACACTGTGTAACAAGGAAATTACTGAAGAACCTCCCCATTACCTGCTTAATTGTACAGCCCTTGATGCAGAGAGGAAGGCAGTATATCAACAATTTAAATGTACCAACATTTCACCCTACGTATTGCTTTCAAAAATATCAGCAAACAAATTTAAGGCAATAGCTTATTATACTTTTTTTAGATCATTATTATGTAAGGACCAGTCAACAAGTGAATGACTTTGAGATGAAGAGTAAAGCCAGTTCAATTTCTATTTCACTACCTATGTAAATAACACGAGATGATTATCACCTTACCCAATTGGGAGAATCTGTATAGGGCAAGTCCCTAATAATGGCTTTTGTGTGTGTGTTTTCCTAAGTGTCTATCACAGTATACTTTCTTCTGATCGGAATCATCTACTTACATATATCACCAGGAATAGGACATCAACACTTCGTGTGCATTGACACTTACCTGGACACAATATATTTCAGTTATACAAGAGTTACAAAAGTTGTGTTAAAATACACAGAGAGTAATGTAGAATTTGTTTTTGGAGTAACAAAGTAATTCCTACAAGGTGATTGTCCCAAAAGTTCGTAAACACTTGTAAAAAATTGAAATACCAATATTATTCACCGTTATGTATAATGTCTTTGTATTATGTAAAGAGATATTGTTATAAAATAAATGAAGCTTCCAGGGTTAAGTTTCTTGTGCAACTTTCTATTTTCAAGCTTTCGGACTTGTTAGTCCTTCAACAGGATTATCACGTTAACAACTTAATAATAAATACAATTTTTATATACACATTATTATATACATATTTTAAATACTTATTATATATTGAGAGAAAAATATATTACATTATTTCTGTTTGATAAAGTAATTGTATTATGTATTCGCTGTAATAATATTATTCGCCGTTATGTATAATATATTTGTATTATGTATAAAGTAATTGTATTATGTATTCGCGCCGTAATAATATTATTCGCCGTTATGTATAATGTCTTTGTATTAGGTATAAAGTAATTGTATTATGTATTCGCGCCGTAATAATATTATTCGCCGTTATGTATAATGTCTTTGTATTATGTTTAAAGTAATTGCATTATTTATTCGCCGTAATAATATTATTCGCCGTTATATAATGTCTTTGTATTATGTTTAAAGTAATTGCATTATTTATTCGCCGTAATAATATTATTCGCCGTTATGTATAATGTCTTTGTATTATGTTTAAAGTAATTGCATTATTTATTCGCCGTAATAATATTATTCGCCGTTATATAATGTCTTTGTATTATGTTTAAAGTAATTGCATTATTTATTCGCCGTTATATAATGTCTTTGTACTATTTATTATTATGTATTCTCCATAATAATATTATTCGCCAAGTAATAAAAAATCAACGTTTTAAGAAAAACACGAACTTTTAGGATTACCTTATATTCAGATACATACAGTTAAGGACAAAGCTTAAGAAAGTTTCATATTTTGATGTCGTCTGTTTTTTTTTTTTTGAAGGAGACAAAGGCAATTTTGTTCACACTTGGTTATCTCGTTTGTCTTCAATAAAGGTCACTGTGTATCAAATATCTTTCAGAGTTATTATTTGTATCCTGATATACATGCTAAAAGGTACAACTTCCTTAAATTTTGACCATGAGTGTATTTTTCTCTTCTTTTATATTTTCGTCAACCCTTCCCAAAAGACATATTCTCATTGTTTTCGTTCAGAAATTTCAAAATAACTTCAAAATATCATATTTGCCAAATGACCTGGCTTCGCCCGGGTACTATATGAGTAAATGGTTGCCCTACCTATATTGATTTAACAAAAGTGAATTATTATTTGTCGTTAAACAAAATATATGGGGACGATTTTATTTTATAAGGTTGTCCCAAAAGTTAGTAAACATATTATGATTTATATTTTGTAAGTGTTTACGAAGTTTTTGGACAACCTTGTAATTCTGAATCTTTGCCCACCTGCTGATTGGCCATCCTTGTTATAGAAAAACATCAGAGATTAAATCATTCTTCTATAAGAAATCTCTTATAATTTTACCAAGGTAACCAATATTACCAAGGTTGTCTCAAAAGTCCGTTAACACTCGCAAAATATAAATCATAATCTGTTTACGAAATTTTGGGACAACCTTGTAATATTTTATAGGCAGAGTGTGTCTTTATGTTTTTAAAAATAAAGAAATTGCCAAATACATCGTACATTCATGTCGGGGAAATCAGGAACGCGAGAATCAAGAAGCAAATACCGAAACTCTAGATCCCTAATCTGTCACCATACTGGCCATAGTTTAAAACCGGACATCCCTACCTGTCATTACAGTAAAGGATCTATAAAATCAGTAAGTTTGACCCTAGAATCCCTAATATCTAAAAGTAAGCACAGTATTATAGTATGTTTACGAACTTTTGGGACAATCCTTATATCTATAAAAATGAAATGCGAAATCGATGTTTGTTATCGCATCACGCAAAATCTACTGACTCAATCATTATGAAATTTCGCATGTAGGTAGCTGAAGATTTCGTTTAACATATAGGCTATTCAAAAAACTACAAAGGTTAATGTACTTTTTTTAAAAATTATTTAACTGAAATGGATTAGTTCTCGCCTTTTGCCGCTTGGCGCCGCACTGGTCGCGACGATACATGAATTTGATTGGTTAAACTTATTGTGTTAGTTTCGCGCTGCATTTTTCAAAAGGTAAGATTATATTCCTTAATTTTCTAGCATTTAAAAGTTTCTTACCCGTTTCAAATAATATTTTTCTAAAATAATTTGTGCAGACAGGATCTTTTAAAATTAAAGAAGGTGGAATTATGTTTGCGGCGAGACACTGGTGATTAAAATGTAAGTGTAAGCCTTTCCATTGTTCTGGCTAGGCGAAGCGCGTCGGTACCAAAACTGGTTAAAATCGTTTTGAAAATAGTAAGATTATATATATTTATTTAATTATTTCTATTATATATTATTTATTTATTTATTTCTAAATTAATTGATACTACATTTTTTAAAATAAGGTATACTGTTTTATTCTCATAAGGGGAATATTCATATTATATTATATATTCATGTAATCATTTACGATTTAGAGCAGTGTATTCTATATTTTTTCTTTTTCATATTTATTGCAAAAAATTATGTTTTTCTGTATAGCTTGCTACATATATTTTACTATATATGTTTGTTCCATGCAATCGTTTTATACTTATTAACATTTATATTATAAGCAGCTTCTATGCATTTTTAATAACTGCTTTTTTTAGGGGTAGGCTCAATTTTTTGTTTTGCTGTCATTTGTTTAGGTAGGATTTATATTTATCTGCTTCATATTATATAGCTGCTCATATTCTATATTTTTTTCTTTTTCATATTTATTGAAAAAAATTATGTTTTTGCTGTATAGCTTGCTACATATATTTTACTATATATATTTGTGGAGTGTTCCCAGTTAAGGGTATATTTGGTAGGCGGCGCTGTACGTTGCCACCGCCGTACCTTCGAGGCGTTTTACACGAGTTAAAAATACAATTTCGGTGAAATACTTTGAATTTTACCAATTTAAATATATTAATTTAAAATATAATTTTCAAAAAGATTTAACAATTTAAAAAAAAAAAAATTTATATAAAATATTAAACTAATTTTTCTAAATACAAACATTATTTTTTTATTATCTAGAACTAACCTAATTCAACTTATCTAAAACTAACCTTATTTAGCGATTAAACTAACCTAATATAACCTATCTGAATCTCACCGATTTTAATTAATGCAACTAACCTTTTTATAACACACCTTAAACTAACCTAATTTATAAGCCGTCTGAAACTAACCTATTTTACCTATTAGAATATAACATAACGTCATGTTATTAAAAATGTATTAAGATATTTTTTTACAAAGTTTATTAATCACATCTTATACAATATTTGTAAAATAAATATAAAACTTGTGTATAAATATACGACTTGAAAATATGTCACTTAAAATATTTTAATCTAAACTATACAGATATTTTTTTAAAGAGATACATAAAAAAAAATACATAATTGAATAGATACAAAAGTGTGAACGAGAAAGTCGATTTTTTAAAAATGTTATTATTTAATATAAACGTATTTTAATTTATTTTGAAATTAAATAGGTAGTGTAAAAGTGTATATGAGGTTAGATTCAAATAATTATATTACAAATTAATTATATTACAAACAGTTGGGGCCTCTATTCATTCATGAGTAAACCTCGCTCGAACACTACCCAGGCGAAGCCGGGTCCAGTCGGGTAAAACCCGGGCGTTGCCCGGGCCATTCGGCTAGTCTTATATATATCAGAGATTCTTCTCCTACACCTGAATAAGGAAGGTTATGGAATCAGTTGTTAAATCCTTCACTAATTAGCTGGTAATTAATGTTTCTACGGTGAAAAAATGATGGTATTACATCTAGATGACACAAGCCAAATATTTCTTGCTGGCAGAGGTTCAGATTGTATTCCCCACGGAGACATCTTCAGTCTCAGCATTCTTCCTTCCCCTTGGTGGACTCTATATTTACTTGTTGCATCATTAGGGATTCTTTAGCTCTTGTCCAAGCCAACATAAAGCTCTTTCTTTTCACAGGCTTCTTTGTCCTTTCCACAATTATACCTATCCTTGTCAATTTTCTGCAAGGCTGCGGCCATTGCTGGGCATGAGAATATGTGGGTAGGTGTTAATTCCAAACCAGGACAGATAATGCAGAGTATTTTGTATATAATCTTAAATGAATGTTGAAATAAAAAGAGGTTTCAATCTCAATCTCTCTGATAAAAAAAAGTCATTTAAAAAAAAAAAATTGACTTCCCAAAAGAAAATGATTTCGAAAGTTTCAAAAAGAGATTAACTAGGAGATGACCTTGTGAATAGAGTGATAAAAAAAAGTGTGACAGAAGATAAGGTGAAAGAATAAATATAAAAAGTAAAGAAATAGACTTATCAATTGCTCGTATATAGGGCTTGAAAGAAACTTGATTTTTTTTAATTCGCCAACATTTCTCTTTTTTATATATATCTTTATATTTTTTAAAAATCTATGATTGCCTTAAAGGGGTACATTTCTTTTTTGCTAGATAACTGAAGAAATTGGCATTGATAACTTTAATAGAGCGAAAATTTTACTCAAAATTAATCTCCTTTAAAAAATGTTTGGTATAGAAAACGTGCTTATTCCAATTTAAAAAAAAAAAGTAGATATTGATAAAGAACTTTTAGTAAATCATAAGGAAAAAAACATCTCTACTATTCGTGTAACTAATTACTGATATCTTGCGCCATCTATCGGAATAAATATCAACTAAACTTTGGTTTATTTTTGTTTCAGAATAGTGGCCAATACTCTTTCTCTTGGTAAAATATAAATAAAAATCCAATCATTAACGCGTTTCGGGTTGTTGGCCCTTGTCAGCGTGGTGCAGGCTGTACCTCGACGAAGATGCTCGCTCGTAGATGCTTTATGATATGGAAATATACAGTCGACTCTCGATAATTTGAAACTCGTTAATTTGAATCTCTCGATAATTTGAGATATTTTCCCAGTCCCTTGAAAAAAACTCGATAAGTTTAATAAAATCAATATTAATTGGTCCCCTCGGTAATTTGAAGTTGAAGGAATAGTATCTTGCCACAAATAAACATTTGTAAATAACTGTACAAATGTTTAAAATTATAAATCACAAATTTTGTGATCAAACTCTTGTTTACTTGATTTTTTCTCTACCTCCCTATTAGTTGTTTAAACTCTTGTTATTTTGAATTCTTGATAAATTGAAAATTTTCTCTGGTGTCTTGAGTTTCAAATTATCGAGAGTCGACTGTATTTTAAAAATTTAACAACCTGCTTTAGTACAATCTTATTCCTCCCTTTGTTTGATTTCACGTTGTAATCCCAAGGATTGTGAAATGGCCTTGAATATCTTGGCAAATATTTAACAAAAGAAAGTTGAAGAACGCTAGAAAATCCTTTTCTATAAAGTTCTCTTGTTCTCAAAGCTAAACATTTTTTAAATCTTCCCCAACTCAATATTTGATTGATGATTTGGGCTTAGGGGTTAAAAGTATTTTATTACAAAAGACTCTGCATTATTTTTTTCTTTGACATTAAGTCAAATAAATTTCAAAATGGCGTGAATATAAAAAGCAAACGATATGAAAAAAAAAAAAGGATTGTGAAGTGCTGAACTCACTTCTCTGTAGTTGAATATCATTGGAAGAGTAATTTTTAAAGATGATGATATCAATTAAAATCAAAAAAGGCTATCCTGATCACATTAACATGAACTTTTTGATGGCAGAGCGCTATCTAGTGGAACAGAAATCAACTAAATGATATCAATATATAAGCGAATAAAATTAGGAATAAGAGAGAAAAGAATAGATTTTTTAAAAACTAAAGGAATTTTTTAAGTCAAATCTAACAGCAGAAAGATTTGCTTTCTCTCGTTTTTGATGTGTTTAAATTAATATTTATGTAAATATTTTTTCAAAATATAGATATTTTTATATATCTATATAATATGTTTTTCAAATACATATATCATAAAATAAATGCTATTCAATTACAAAAATATATATTCAGAATAAAATATTAGAAATCATACTTCAGAAATATAAATATTTAGATTTTATTTTTAAAATATGAAAAAAAAGGGGGGGAAACGAAAGTTTGTGATTATTCAAAATGGCGACGGGCCGGTATTAAGTTGCAGACGGCAATTTTGAAAAGCGCCCTCAAGTTAGAAAATCGTGGAAATTAGAATGACCTTACCTTGGCTTCGAAACAATTTTGGAGGGAAATTGCTTCCTCAGTTGCAATATTGCACAGCTTATATATAGCGAGTGTGGAAGACGTGAAAAACGTTTAATTCGAAATTCCAATGTTACATTTTGTAATAATAACCCGTGCATGCAATAGGCTTATAGAGTGAGATTACCATTCAATAAAATTTAAAAATTTCTGTGCGTTTTATTATACAAATTTATATATTTTTTACTATTAAAAGGTTGTCACAAAAGTTCGTGTTTTTCTTAAAACGTTGTTTTTTCTTATTACTTGGCGAATAATATTATTATTGCGAATACATAATACAATTACTTTATACATAATACAAAGACATTATACATAACGGCGAATAATATTGATATTTCAATTTTTTGTAAGTGTTTACGAACTTTGGGACAACCTTGTATTACTATAACTCGAAACACAAAGTTCCTATCCAACAATTACCTGAAGACAAAATATAGAAATTGAAGAATGATTTTGTCAGACAGGTATCCTGGAGAAAATGTTGGTCAAAATAATTTTAAAATATACTTTTTTTTCTTCTTGTTAATTTATCACTGAAAAAAATATATTATGATAAAATAAATATGCCCCTTTTAGTAAATTTATAAAAATATATATTGGCTACAAGTCTGAATATAAACCCAGCTATTTAAGTAAATTTTCTTTTTCGGAATAACAAATTTTTAATTAAGAAACAAATTAAATTTTATTTTTCAAAATTAAAATTTTTGTTAAAAGAATTCTAACAACGTTTTAAAAAAATCAATTCCCCCCCTTAAAAAAAAAAACGTTTTATTAAAGGATTTTGTAAAATATTTAGGAAATTTAATCTTTAAGAATGTGAGAAGTTTGGCGTCCTGGTTTATAAGTATATTAAAGTAGGGATTAAAACTGATTTTTTAAAACTTGGTTCCCCCTTTGTCTTTTGAACACAATATAGAAGAAAAAGGGTATTATAAGGTTGTCCCAAAAGTTCGTCTTTTTCTTAAAACGTTGTTTTTCTTATTACTTGGTGAATAATATTATTACGGCGAATACATAATAATACATAATACAACAACAACAGGCTTTTATTAGGGCCCATTGCCTTGTATGGATTCGCAAATACAACAACAAAATAAAACATAATACAATTACTTTATACATAATACAAAGACGTTATACATAACGGGGAATAATATTATGGCGTATAATATTTGTATTACAATTTTTGTGCGAGTGTTTACGAACCTTTGGGACAACCTTCTAAAATGAACTGATTTAATAACATTTTCTATAAATTTTTTATAGTTTCAATATATTAACTGAATGTGTGTGAAAATAAAAAAAAACTAAATTAGATACTTTTTTATTTATGCTTATGAGGTGATACAGCAACGTCTTTACAATAAGAGAGGAGACAAAATGAATCAAATCTAGAAAAAAGAAGTGAGGACTTCTCGGTCATTAAAGTCTGAGAGGCAAGGCCTTCAGCCAGTTCAGGATAAATCAAGCCATCAATCCACACTGTATTAGATACTAAATAAAAATTGATAAAAAGTATAATTAAATAAAATAAAAATTAATTTTTAAATATTTGTTTACAAAAGAAGGAACGAAAAATATTTATGATAAAAAATCTTTTGGAGAATAAATTTTTGTTCTTTAAATTGTTAGCTTTTTTCAACAGGTCTTTTCACCCTATTCTTTGGTTCCTAAATATGGTTTTGTTATTTTTTTGGGGATCTTCTGCTTTTTTTTTTTTTTTTAACTTCAAGGTTTTTTTTCTGTCCGTTACGAGCGGAATGACTCGGTCGGGTTCTGCCCGAGTAAATGTTTATTTTCCCAACTTACATTGTGATTAGATAATTGTTATTTATTTATTAATATAATATACAGTGGTACCTCGACATACGAGTTTAATTCGTTCCGCAACCTTGCTCGTATCTTGAATTACTCGTATCTCGAAGCAAATTTCCCCATACAAAATTCCCATTTAAAATCACAGATTAATATCTTCAACACTACCGAACCGAACTCGTATCTCGAATTTCGCTCGTAACTCAAAGCAAAAAATCACTTGCTCGTCGGCTCGTATCTCGAAAAACTCGTATGTTGGGGCGCTCGTATGTCGAGGTACCACTGTACACACAAGCCTTTATTAAGACATTCCGTCTTATACAGACGATTCTCCTGTTAGAAATGAATCTAGGAAGAAATAAGAAGCAGGGGAAGAAATTGAATCCTCGCTCAGAAAGAGAAAAAGAAGAAAAGGAAAGAATATCTATGTACAAAAGTTGAGACTATACATCGTTTTTCGTGCATAGAACACAGTGAAGAAGTAGACTATTGAGTAAATGGTTGCATCATGTGAAGAAAAAATATTAATATAATATATATGTTATAAACATATTTTTGTTTCAAAATAAATTGAGATTATCAGCTAGCTATTTTGAGTACTTAAGTACTAAATGGTATTGTTTTGCAGTCGTGGAATCTTAGAAAAGAAACCTAAAATCATAATTAGCTTTAATTGTGCCGATAGACATAATTAAAGAAGAAATACATTTTAACATCATATGACTATTCTATTCACGGCCTAAAATTATTGTATAAATATGTATAGATAAATGTAAGGGCATACATGTATGACAGCGCAAGTGTCCCTAGGGGGAACATAGCGCTTTAAATTGAAATAAAATAAAAGAATAAATAACTTAATTGAGGCGTAAAGAAGAAAATAAAAGATTACATATTTACATATCTACAAAAATATTGAGCCGGCCAACGGTAAACAATAACAATGAGTTTATATAGGGAAAGCCGCGACATCTGGAGGTTGACTTTATGGAGTATTTTGTTCTAAAATTTAATCAAAATGAATTAAAATCTTTTATATAACATAAAGTTGCGGGAGAATGATATTCAGGTACCAAACATGAATACCATCTTCCCGCAACTTTAGGTTATAATATTGTCTGAAAATTGGCCCTTACTACTTCACCAGCTTAAAACTTTTTTTTTTTTGTAAATTCGAACGATTTCATAACCCCTTTCTTAGGATGTTATAAAATCGAAGCCGCCCCTGTACTGATAAGCCCTAAACCATAGTATACAGGTTGGCTTTTGGTTTAATTTTCCAAAACTAGTGTTGTAGTTCTAACTAAATTGCATACCAACCCTTTGTATATATTTCACTTGTGTTAATATATTTTTTTCATATCTAGCTAAATTTCATATACTAATTCTTGTATATATTTCAATGATCTTTCTTTTTTTTCTATGTTTAGTTTATCTTTAAATTACAATTGTCCCTAGGGGGACATAGCGCTCTAAGTCGGAAAATAAAAAATAAAAAAGAATATTTAAAAAATGTTTTAAAACAACGCATTAAATACATCAATGAAAAGATTTAAAAACAAGTCATTTTATTGAGCGTTGTGTTGATAGAGTGCATGGATTCAGATGGCTGTGCCATAACATCGGTAAATTCAGACAAAATCTAACAACCGTTATACTATGGTATGGCCTTCATCAGTACAGCGATTTCATAACATCCTACGGAAGGAGTTGGCAAATCTGTCGTGTAAGCATACCACATGCAATATGCATTCAAATAATTACAACACAAAATTGCCGGAGGACAGTTGGTATGCATGTAGTTGAAGAGAGAGGCACCTCTCCTAGTGAATTAAAACAATTAAAGGGAGTGGTGCCCCTGAATACCATCTTCCTGTAATTTTGGGTTATAATCTGACCTGAATATCGACCCTACCATTTCACCAGCCCCTTTTTGGAAGATTTGATCCTTTTTTTTTGTTCATTTTATTAATCAACCAGGCGCGATTTTGAAATATTTAAGCCTATTATATTATATTCGACAGAGTTCATAAAATTTATATATAGACAAAGTGGCTGAAGTAAGAAATAGAGGCTGCCTGGCTGGCATTCATATTTATTGAAAATATAGATACTACGGCCAGTAAATCGTTTTATTACCTCGACGTTTCGACAAAAATCTTTTGTTTGCTCCTGACGAGGACAAAAGATTTTTGTCGAAACGTCGAGGTAATAAAAAGATTTACTGGCCGAAGTATCTTTATTTTCAAGAAATATGTAAGAGAGTTAAATGATTTAGATCAGGGAACAATCGATGTCTCACTTCTGCAAAGTTCGGAAAGTCATAAATAAGGTGAAGAGCAGTTTGTTCAGTTTCTCCGCAGGAACAATATTTGACCGATTTCATAACTCATATCGTAGGGTAATTAGGAAATAGAAAAAAAATTATTGTATTGATGAAGGCCATAGTCCGGGTTTTGTGTGAATTTGTCAAAGTGGTGTTGTGACACGATCTTTTTATTTCTACCTGGACGTTCGGCAACAAGTAATAAACAAAGGGTATTGTTTTAACGAACTTTTAAAGGGAGAGGTAACCCTTCTAGAAAAAAATATAAAAAATTAATATATACACACACACACAAAGCTTTATTAAGA
The DNA here is from genome assembly GCA_030710605.1 of Cordylochernes scorpioides. Lineage (NCBI taxonomy): Eukaryota > Metazoa > Arthropoda > Arachnida > Pseudoscorpiones > Chernetidae > Cordylochernes > Cordylochernes scorpioides. Next base: position 67,717,947 of record CP092873.1, on the reverse strand, counting down.
CCACCGGTCTTATACAGATTCACCACAGGAAGAAATGAAGCATAGATGGAGCTTCTATATTCTAGGCAGCGCAGCACCCAACAACAGCCTACAGGTCCGACGCATGTCCAATGGTCACACATTCCTTCGTGCATACGACAAGGTTAGCGTATCATTGAACAGTCTAGGTAAACACATATACACACAGCTTTATTAAGACCACCGGTCTTATACAGATTCACCACAGGAAGAAATGAAGCATAGATGGAGCTCCTATATTCCAGGCAGCGTAGCACCCAACAACAGCCTACAGGTCCGACGCATGTCCAATGGTCACACATTCCTTCGTGCATACGACAAGGTTAGCGTATCACTGAACAGTCTAGGTAAACACATATACACACAGATCTATTAAGACCACCGGTCTTATACAGATTCACCACAGGAAGAAAGGAAGCATAGATGGAGCTCCTATACTCCAGGCAGCGCAGCACCCAACAACAGCCTACAGGTCCGACGCATGTCCAATGGCCACACGTTCCTTCGTGCATACGTCATGGTTAGCGTATCACTGAACAGGCTAGTGTGGAATCAGCCGCGTTCTAGTCTTCACTTTCCTCATCCAAATGGACCACGGCATTCGGCGATTCTATTAATCTCCTCAGAACGGTCACTACGGTCTTGTAGAATTTATATAAACCAAAAAGAAGACCTTGATCAAACATCATTGTATTCATCCAGTTATAAATTTGTTGACTATCGGATTGAGACAAGGATAAATCACCCAAGTTATTCCCTCTTTGTAAAAATGAATATACAATTTCAAATCTATATGTGCAATATCCAAGAGTAGCAATACAAAGAGGACATAAAGTATTTATTGATTTATATCATCCGTACTAAGTACCAATTCCAAGGATCGCGGGGAACCTCGGAAAAAAGTACAAGTGTTCTCATAAATTTATCTCAAATTGGATAGGGTCGTTTTTCTCCCTTGTAAATCATCTCTTTGTCACATTACTTTTTTTTACTGTTATTGACGATATCTAATTACTTGGTTGTGAAGAGTTGTGTTTGAAGTATTCAGTCCTTTAACCATCACTTTTAAACTGATTTATAAATAAAAGTGATTTACGGTAAGTAAAATTCCATAAAAAAAATTATATTGGCGTTAACTCTCTCTTTCATAAATTTGATATATACACAGTACTGCTCAAAGATTTGGTTATTCTTTGGTTTCGTTAAAAAGTAAGCCTTGTGTTTATAGTCTAAGTTCTTGTTCGCGTAGTAGTAGAGGTATTTGTATGTTGGGTAGAGAGAGGGTACTGTAAGTACACGTAGTACAGGTCATAGCAATCAGTTAAAACTTCATTACACGATGATTGTATTCGTTGTTTTCTTGCAATAAAAAAAAACCTGTAAATATAAATACGACAGTATATTAACACCAACTACATACAATACAAATGATTTCTTCAAATAGGTATAATATAATCTCTTAACCACAATCCTGCCTCTCTTGATCCTTTCCCCGATGGTAAGAGACTCATTCCTGTAACATTGTTGTTATTTGCTTCACTGCAAGAATAGGCTCCATTGTCTTCTTCAATACACATAAGAGACTCATTCCTGTAACATTGTTGTTATTTGCTTCACTGCAAGAATAGGCTCCATTGTCTTCTTCAATACACATAAGAGACTAATTCCTGTAGCATTGTTGTTATTTGCTTCACTGCAAGAATAGGCTCCATTGTCTTCTTCAATACACATAGAATATTTTTCACTTTGTTGCCCTCAATGTAAGTTATCCGGAGATGAAATTCAAGGAAAAAAAAACAATGGTTGCCTGTAAAGTCGGTTTTACGGGCGAAGATTTTACGTGACAACGGTAAAATATTTATTGATATGAATATAATTAAATTGCACAATAGGAACAAGGAATTGAATGAAAATAAGAATTGCACAAATTTTAACTATAGAAATATATTTTGTTTACTAAAACATTGTACATGTAAACTTAAACTTAACTAATTCCTATTTGAGTGATTTTGTTGAGGATAGGACGATGATAGGAGAAATATGAAATGAAAGGAAGTGTTTCTGCTGTAATGTGTCTTGCGAAAGTCAAGTCGATAGTTGTTCCTTTTAACGTAGTTGACTTAGAAACGTTTGATACGCAATCAAGATTATACGTATTTTTCATGAAATTAAGAAACGAGTTGTCAGGCTTTACGTTTTTGTTAAAATCACCACACAGAAGAATCGGTATACTAGAATCAATTTGCACGAACGGTGGCACGTACTGGCTGTTGTGAATGTACGGACCGAGTCCTTGCCATAGTAACATTCCAATATCCTGCATACTAGCTCCTGGATGAATATATACAGCACCGAGTATAAACTTGAAGCTAGTATTAGCGGCGAAGCAAGTAACTTCAGTCATGCACATGTCACCCTTGGTTTTAATGACACGAGTTACGTCTGTAATCGCAACTTGGAACACTTCCGCCGTAGATGTCGATGATAATTTACGATAGATCGCCACTCCACCAGCCGCGTTGGTATCTGAGTTAGGTCGATTATTTTCCCTGGATACGCACTCATAACCCTTGATTGGAGTTGGTTCACAAGTGTCGCGCATCCACGTTTCAGTCAATACTAAATAGTCTGATCGTGGTATCACTGTATCTGTTTCAATGTCCGCGGCATGGGCACTTAAACTTTGACAGTTGATGTTCGTTACAATAAGTTGTCCAGCGTCGGTTGCGTCGTCACAGAATTTTACGGCTTGTTTGGTAATTGTGTCTAGAGTGTGTCCACGAAGTCGTAAGTATTCATTGCGAATATCTCGAGTAGTCTGTGAGTCGTTTCCATCTCGGCCATGTTTGAAAACCAATGGAGAGTCCTTTTCTGTTATGATGTACAATCCGTCGATACTTGTGACGCGGCTCATGGCTACATATACCAATTGCTGTGGTTGTTTTGAGGAGTACTTGTAAACAATTGTAGTAAACGTCCCACCCTGGGCCTTGTGGATCGTAATTGCACAAGCAGGCACGCAAGGAAATTGTTTTCGCTTGCACTTCACTGTTTTTGTCAACGAAATGTTTACCACTTTCTTGTGCACTGGCACCCAATCGACGGATAAGGTGTTTGGTTTGCTGTGCACATGTGGTCGACATTGGATTTTTGCTTTGGTACCCGTATTTTTGTCTTCAAACTGGAACCATAGAGTGGCGATTTCATCTTCAGCTGGCGGCAATATTTGTTTATTTGAATTTGAATTTGTTATGAAAATTTGTTGTGTTATTTGTTTATTTGAATATTTGAATATTTATTCAGATCGAAGGTTCAAATTTTTGCTAAATAAATTTGAAACTATTTAAAATTTGTAAAATAATAATTAATTAATTAATTAATTTTAAACTAATAATTTACTTAACACTATCAACATTTATCAATAGTATGACATAACCTATAAACTCAGTTTCTCAACTTTTGTGTCAATCTAACAATTAATCAATCAATCATAGTTTACGATAATGAAATATCAGTGTACAATTATTTACCTTTATTGTTGTAGTTGTTGTAAATGACGAATCTAAGCACTCCACATTTTCACTACAGACACAGCTGACGATACTTTAACTACACGTGTGTACTTGTATTATGACGCTTTCTTGTTTTTCCAACGCCAAGAACGTTCGAGAAAGACAAAGACAGAGACAAGCATGCGCCGATTCAATGCGCCTAATTCTCTAGCGCTGCGCGCGCAGCACTCTCGTTCGGTGACTCATCGTAACGTTACCGGGCGTTACACTTTTTCATAAGTGACTCCCAGCCGCAACCTAATTTAAGACGTTGTCACGTCAAAATGTCTCATAGTATTCTTCACTGTTCCCGGCTTCAAGAGGAAAGACAAAAAGTCATATAAAAATAAACAAGTCAGATATCTACAAGCTTTCTCTGATTCATCGGTCGTTGTCTATTTTTATTACCAGTTCTACAGTCCCGCAGAAACGTTGAAAATATCGTTAAAAGAAGACACGCAGTAGTTGCTATATCTCTTCACCATGTGTCTGTGCATAGTTGAATACCTACTTATTTGAAGATTTTAACCATTGTTTGTTTTTTTACTATCTTGGACGAAATGTCTTAATAAAAAGTCCTTTGTTGTTGCTATCGATATTTTAAAATAAAGATTTAATACAGAATATTCCAGAGAATAAATCCCTCCATGATATATCAACCCATACATGTATCAACCCAAGCTAGATTTGATTGGCTGATAATTACGTCATAGTTTAGAGAAGAGGGCCACACAGGTGGTACAGCGATTTAATTGGTTGGCCCAATTTTGACATGTGGTGTCTATATATATACACAGACGTGCAGGAGTACAGGCTGAAACTATTACTATATTACATTGTTGTAGTTATCAATACACAAGGTCTTCACGCAAGGTTTTTTTTCAATTAGGTAGTGCGAAAAATATTTCTTATAAAAAATAAAGTCACTTCTCCCCTCAAAATGGGCGTAAAAACTAGGCTCTTGACTGTTTCTCGACATATCAGATGTCACCGTGTTGTATCACTGAAGTTTTCAGATACAAGGTCGAGAGATGGCGTAGAGTTCTGCGAGAGGTGAACCTTTCTTTAATAGATTAAATACACTCCAGACAGACAAAATCCACATTTATTCTTAATTTTAAATAAGAAACAACAAACGAGATCATTAAAACATAGGCTATAGAAATAGAAACAAATCCCTCTGATAATTAGTATGTATAGAAGAAACACACACCCACCACACACACAGGTCAGGAAGAAAAGATAAAGCTCTTCTTCCCAACCTGTATTTCTTCTTCTATAGCACACATACATATACAGATTTATTAAGACCACCGGTCTTATATAGATTCACCACAGGATGAAAGTATAGATGGAGCTCCTATACTCCAGGCAGCACAGAACCCAACAGCCTCCAGGTCCGACACATATTCAGTGGTCACAGAATCCACCGTGCATAGGTTAGCGTATCACTGAAAAGGTGAGTGTGGAATCAGCCGCGTTTTAGTCTTCGCTTTCCTCATCCAAATGGACCACGACATTCGGTGATTCTTTGATATATGATTATGAATGCCCATATTTATATAAACCAAAGACCTTGATCAAACATAATTGTATTCATCCAAATATATATATGTTGATTATCGAATTTGAGATTGAGATTGAGACAATATCGAAATTGAGACAAGGATAAGTCGTCCAAAAGAGTTCTTTTCTCGGATTCCCCAAGCAAAAGCAACCAAATATGTTTATTCTTCTATAGCAAATAGGGAGATTATCGTTGTGTTAATCAGTAAGTATGTAACTATGTAGCGCAATGAGGTAAAGACCTTGATCAAACATAATTATATTCATCCAATTAGTTGACTATCGGATTGAGACAAGGATAAGTCGTCTAAGAGTTCTTTTCGCTGATTCTTAAAGCAAAAGCAACCAAATATGTTTTTTATTCTATAGCGAATAGGGAGATTATCGTTGTGTTAATCAGTAAGTATGTAACTATGTAGCGCAATGAGGTAAATACCTTGATCAAACATAATTATATTCATCCAATTAGTTGACTATCGGATTGAGACAAGGATAAGTCGTCTAAGAGTTCTTTTCTCGGATTCCCCAAACAAAAGCAACCAAATATATTTCTTCTTCTATAGCGAATAGGGAGATTATCGCTGTATTAATCAGTAAGTATGTAACTATGTAGCGCAATGAGGAATGGTTTTACAGCACACATTGTTCTTCGGAGATTGCTTTAATCTAGCAGACGGTCACTGATTAGTGAGGAATGTACGCTCCCTCCCTCTCCCCACTGAATTCTTGACAGACGACGAAGGGGCCTCTGCAGGGGGCCTGCCACATCTATCTATCTATAGCACCAGATGGCTGGCTCCTCCCTCCCCCTTCTTTGACACCAAGTACTTCACATGAAGGCAAGCAGCTCGTCGTATATTGTTTGGCTCCATTTATCAGCATTTTCTCGACATCTCGCGGAACATTTGGTTGATATTTATTCCAATAGATGGCAATAACTATATATTTAAAAGTGAATGATTTAAAGATGTTTTTTTATCCCTATTTAACCAACCTGATATTATATTTAGAGTTTTTTATTTACTGTAATTACACTCCTGACTCTTTTAGAAGTGTCTTATCCAACCTTTAATCCAATCTTTAAAACAAGCAAAGCTTCTATTTAAGAGAATTTTATACCTTACCCTTTTTTTATTATGTATGGAGCATCGGTCTTGTACAGGGTATTAAAATTTGACATATGTGCATATTACCTTAAATATTGTAATAATAAGTATATTACTTAGCTTCAATACCAAGACTTCCATTGAAGTTCCAAAGATATAAACACAGCAACCGGATATACACAAATGGAAGCAGCGATAAAAACCAACTAAGATAACTAGCAGGGATATACAAGCCATTTTCTAAGAAGCTCGTCAGGATATGATTGATAATGGCCTTGGAAGAGAAGGCATAAAAGCATCCAAGAAAAGAGCAAGAAGAGAGTGGACCAATGACTTCAAGGACTGGAGTGGAGTAAGCTACACGCTGCTAAAGAGGAAGACCAAGTAGAATGTGGACCAATGACATCAAGGACTGAAGTCGAGTGAGCTACATGCTGCTAATAGAGAAAGGAACATGAGACACTTGACTGACGACAACCTTTGGATGAGAAGCTTGGATGCTACAAAGCTAATTCAATGGTAACGATCTGAAGCTGGCGAGATCATTGCGCTAAAACACATCCATAAATTTGATTCTTGGTTTTTATAAATTGTTGGTACAATAGAACTTGGATAATTCGAAAACGTCTTTAATTCCAATATTTATCTTAGTCCCTAGAATTTCCTATAAATAGAATTTCCGTTTTTAATTCGGATTTTTGGATAATTCGATTTTTTCTGGTCCCTTGGGCTTCGAATTATCAAAGTTCGACTGTATTTGTATATTTAATGCCTTGATTCATTTGCATATTAGCTTTTTTCCCGACCCAAACCAGTTTAGACAGTATTAGCTAGAGTAAGTATAAACCCGTTACAAGCTGCTCTACAAAAAAAAATAACGACTTCGGTTTCGAAACCAAATTAATTTTGTCACCTCGGAGCTTTCACCCTAATTTGAATGTTTGTCCTTGGCCACTTTACAAGGAGATGGCTTGCTCTTGAAAGTCTTATTAGAGACCTCTTCCGAATGTTGACATCGCTTTAGTGTGTCTATAAGGTAATGTCACAGTGTACAAGTCCTATATTTAAGATATTTTATTCATTCAAAAGATGGTAAAATAAGCGGCTTGTAGCCCCTGATAAGATTCAGACGTCCCTTCAGAGACGGCTTCGTCTGGTGTAAATGTTTTCTATTTTTATTAGAATACTGTATTTTATAATTTTACTCAAACTTTATTATTGTATTGTTGACTAGGAGTCAATAAGGTTTATAATTGTCAAATCTCTCTCTCTCTCTCTCTAATCAGCCTTCTACTATAAATTAACCAGCTTTAATTCAACACAGACAATAATTCAACATTTCCTTAAGTAACGAATGAAGACATTAAGACGCTAAGGTTTCTTTTCACAAATAAATCAAACTTCTAATGTCCTTACTGCGATGAAAAAAAAATATTGGGAGGGCTTGGCTCATCAGTGGTGAACCCTTCCAGCGGGTTATTGACAACAAAATGTTCTAGAAAAACGTCCACTAGCAGTGGATGCTGTGATTAAGTGATATTCCTCTATAATTCAACACAGACTCAACCAACAATTATGATCCGTTGTGGTGTTGAATGAGAAGTAAGAACATTGTATAGATAACCCTGGCTATACCTGAGAAATTATTATGCATTTCAATAAAAATTTGCATATAGTAAAAGCCTCAAAATTAGAAACTCGCTAACATTTTTAGTTGTTTTAGTGTCCAATGAAGAGTCTCAGATGTCTCCATGCATCTCTATCACAGCAGTCGCAATGTCCTCTATCTTGGGTGTGTATACTGTATTGTTGCTGTTGTCGTGTCCAATGAAGAGCCTCAGATGTCTCCATACATCTCTATCACAGCAGTCGCAATGTCCTCTATCTTGGGTGTGTATACTGTATTGTTGTTGTTGTCGTGTCCAATGAAGAGCCTCAGATGTCTCCATACATCTCTATCACAGCAGGAATGCCCACTATCTTGTGTAAAGTTGCTGTTCTGGATCCATGTGAATTTTCTGCAAGGCTGCGGCCATTGCTGGGCATGTGAATATGTGGGTAGGTGTTAGTCCACACCAGGACAGAACATTTTTAGACATTTTTGATAAAGCGGTTTCTTTGGTGGGATTTAAGGTTCTTGAAGACTCTTGTTGTGTGTATATAGAGAGGAAACTTCCAAAGACAGGAATGATAATCATATTTGATAGTAAGTGTTGGAATATATGTATAAATATGGTTAGGCTGGGTAGATATGCAAAATAGAGATTTAGAAATAATAACAACGATTCGTAAGAAAATGTAGATATCCTTTATTAGCTTTATTTGAAAGAAAGGTGTTTATGATAATCGTTGAGGTGTGTTCTTTTGGATTACAGTTAAATAAAAAAAGAAGAATCGTAAAAAATGTTGTACAGCAAGATGACACAATGTAGATTTACTATAATAGGAATTTGGAATATGAAAGAAGATTAGGAAAATAACTAGAGTAAATCATTCGTATATATAGCATACTAACTAGTAATTTTAAAAGAATCATAAACGTCTATAATAGTTTCGAATTCTCACAACAGATGGCGCGCTAATATACCACATTATGATTGTTCTAATAAAAGACACAATTTGATGTTTGCGGAAGAACGATTGCTCGAAGCATATTTTATATTTCTGCTGTCCTCAAAGCTTATGTCCATAGTTCATTTAAAATACCCATTCCAAGAGTCTAACATCAGTATCAATATAAGAAGAAAACCAAAAATGCAATATAACAGCGGTATGGTAGATTAAACTGACGAAACCGCTGAGAGGGTTCACTACTGATGAACTCCACCTTTGCCGGTCCCAAGCCAGGATGAAAAAGGAGGAGAGGGAGCAGTAACAAGCTAACTAAAAAACCTGGGCTCAGCTGGCCCGGCTGATAGCACCCTGTAAGGGCTCCTGATCCAGGGATACAGGATGAGCAGCGTCTGTTCTCCATGTCAGAGGCGGCCATTTCTTTTGGAGCTGAGTCGGCCTGCCACTGAGTAGTGCTCCCAGTCTTAATGACAAAGGCAGACGCATTCCACTTCATCCAGTCATGATGGTTGTCAAAGTTTGATACCCTACTGATGAGCCAGACCCTCCCTTTAATTTTTCGTTGCAGTAAGGGCAGTAGAAAAATTGTTTAATTTTTAAAAGAATCATACGCGTCTATAATAGTTTCGAATTTTCATAATAGTTGGCGCGCTAATGTATCATATTATACTAACCATTTCATCGGATACCAAAAGTATTATAGCAGGAACGTAAGGAAGAGTGAAGTTTCGACATTGTACGTGACTGGCAGTGTATGTTGTCATCCTTTACAGCACACGTGCTGTTGTGACACATTGTGCTGTCTCCATTGTGTAAATAAGTTGTGTTCTACGTTATGTAGATAGCATCCTTCTTTATAAGTAAACTACAATAGGAGCGCCCATCGCGGGAGAGAAAGTCCGGATCTCTGTATATAATTGTTTTTCAATTAATAAATATTTTATTGACACTATTAGTCAATTTAAAATAATTAAGGCATATCCTGACCAAAAGCACATGTGCTTTTTAGATGGCAGAGCACCATCTAGTGAAGTAAAAATAAACTAAACGTTTATTTAACTTGCTTTGAAGATAAACAAGGTAGATGTTCAAGATAGATTTGAACATTGAAAAAATATCGTTCGAACAATGGAATGACAAACGGAAAATTACTCTAATTTTATAATACCAAAATGGTAATATATTGTAACCAAATATTATTCGTGTTAAAAGTTTTTCTGCATATTGTTTCTTTTTATTGTTATTTTAAAATTCAAACTCTTTTACAGGATTTTATCAAAAGAAAAATCAGTTTTTAGCTAGGCCAGTTTGATTATGTACGCATGTAGCATGGATAGACGAATTATAAAGAGAAAGAAGAACTATTTTGATTGAGAGTTTGCATTTATGATTTGAAAATGCCACTGGACAAGCGTCGGACCTGGAGGCTATTGGGCTACGCTGGGGCTACGCTGCTTGGAGTATAGGAGCTCCATCTATGCTTCCTTTCTGTGGTGAATCTGTATAAGACTGATTTTCTTAATAAAACTAAGTGTGTGTGATTTGAAAACCCATTTAAAACAAAACGTTCATCATAAAAAAAAAACTCTCTTTTTTTTTTTACTTCAAATAGTAAATATTAAAGGGAGAAAAATCAATACACACTTGCTATTTGTTGATAGTCTGATATCAATAATGATTTGCATAGTTCTCTCAGAGGACCTGTTTGCATATACAGTCAGCTGGAGGAAATAAGGTAAATAGAGAGAGAGAGGGAAGAGTATTTGTCAAGGCCTCGGCGACACAATATGGAGGAAACCTCCAAGGAAGGAAGGAAAATTGACGCCGACCAGGATGGGGAGGGAGAAGAATTACTGTAGTTGTGTTGCTGTGCAGAACACAAACACTACCACTGTCGTGTCGACTCGACTAAATGACATTTTATTTTTTAACGTTAATCAAGTATATTTGTCCCTGCTACTCCACAGCCCCGCCATTACACCTTAGAACAGAATTGTTAAAAAAAAATTGAGACAATGATCAAGAGAGAGGGATAAAATTTCTGTCTAAGAAAGTGACACAAAAAAAAGTCGAGCAAGGTAAGACAAAGCTAGGTCATTAACTGAAGAGGTCGTTGGTCGCGACAAAGAGACGTGACAACTGTTTACTTTCACTTGTCTCCTTCTGTGTCATCTGAAGAATTCTGGATGGCATCTCTGAGAGGCTTCGCGTTGTGCAAGACTTCTTTTGTGACACAGGAGAACTGTCAGACTACGTGTGGCTATATCTATCTAGAGTATTAAACACTTCTCAAGTTACAGGGCCCTTCTCATATACCCTTGTGTTGTCTTTAGAGAAGTGTTTTCTCCCCACATTCCATAACCGTTATCCATAACGGCAAGACATCAACTGTAGATATATCACCTAGTAAAACGTAAATAACAACAACAATTTTTTTTTTAAAGACCTTTCAGTCTTATAAAGATTCTCCGAATAGAAATGTAGGGTACATGCTGGAATAACAGTTATAGTACCAGTAATCAGCAATGTACAACAACAAAAAGCTTTATTAAGACCTTTCAGTCTTATAAAGATTCTCCGAGTAGAAATGTAGGGTACATGCTGGAATAACAGTTATAGTACCAGTAATCAGCAATGTACAACAACAAAAAGCTTTATTAAGACCTTTCAGTCTTATAAAGATTCTCCAAGTAGAAATGTAGGGTACATGCTGGAATAGTAGTTATAGCACCAGTAATCAGCAATGTACAACAACAAAAAGCTTTATTAAGACCTTTCAGTCTTATAAAGATTCTCCGAGTAGAAATGTAGGGTACATGCTGGAATAACAGTTATAGTACCAGTAATCAGCAATGTACAACAACAAAAAGCTTTATTAAGACCTTTCAGTCTTATAAAGATTCTCCGAGTAGAAATGTAGGGTACATGCTGGAATAACAGTTATAGCACCAGTAATCAGCAATGTACAACAGCAAAAAGCTTCATTAATACCTTTCAGTCTTATAAAGATTCTCCGAGTAGAAATGTAGGGTACATGCTGGAATAACAGTTATAGTACCAGTAATCAGCAATGTACAACAACAAAAAGCTTTATTAAGACCTTTCAGTCTTATAAAGATTCTCCAAGTAGGGTACATGCTGGAATAGTAGTTATAGCACCAGTAATCAACAATGTACAACAACAAAAAGCTTTATTAAGACCTTTCAGTCTTATAAAGATTCTCCGAGTAGAAATGTAGGGTACATGCTGGAATAACAGTTATAGTACCAGTAATCAGCAATGTACAACAACAAAAAGCTTTATTAAGACCTTTCAGTCTTATAAAGATTCTCCGAGTAGAAATGTAGGGTACATGCTGGAATAACAGTTATAGTACCAGTAATCAGCAATGTACAACAACAAAAAGCTTTATTAAGACCTTTCAGTCTTATAAAGATTCTCCGAGTAGAAATGTAGGGTACATGCTGGAATAACAGTTATAGTACCAGTAATCAGCAATGTACAACAACAAAAAGCTTTATTAAGACCTTTCAGTCTTATAAAGATTCTCCGAGTAGAAATGTAGGGTACATGCTGGAATAACAGTTATAGTACCAGTAATCAGCAATGTACAACAACAAAAAGCTTTATTAAGACCTTTCAGTCTTATAAAGATTCTCCAAGTAGAAATGTAGGGTACATGCTGGAATAGTAGTTATAGCACCAGTAATCAGCAATGTACAACAACAAAAAGCTTTATTAAGACCTTTCAGTCTTATAAAGATTCTCCGAGTAGAAATGTAGGGTACATGCTGGAATAACAGTTATAGCACCAGTAATCAGCAATGTACAACAACAAATAGCTTTATTAAGACCTTTCAGTCTTATAAAGATTCTCCAAGTAGGGTACATGCTGGAATAGTAGTTATAGCACCAGTAATCAGCAATGTACAACAACAAAAAGCTTTATTAAGACCTTTCAGTCTTATAAAGATTCTCCAAGTAGGGTACATGCTGGAATAGTAGTTATAGCACCAGTAATCAGCAATGTACAACAACAAAAAGCTTTATTAAGACCTTTCAGTCTTATAAAGATTCTCCGAGTAGAAATGTAGGGTACATGCTGGAATAGTAGTTATAGCACCAGTAATCAGCAATGTACAACAACAAAAAGCTTTATTAAGACCTTTCAGTCTTATAAAGATTCTCCGAGTAGAAATGTAGGGTACATGCTGGAATAACAGTTATAGCACCAGTAATCAGCAATGTACAACAGCAAAAAGCTTTATTAAGACCTTTCAGTCTTATAAAGATTCTCCAAGTAGAAATGTAGGGTACATGCTGGAATAACAGTTATAGCACCAGTAATCAGCAATGTACAACAACAAAAAGCTTTATTAAGACCTTTCAGTCTTATAAAGATTCTCCGAGTAGAAATGTAGGGTACATGCTGGAATAACAGTTATAGCACCAGTAATCAGCAATGTACAACAGCAAAAAGCTTCATTAATACCTTTCAGTCTTATACAGATTATCCGAGTAGAAATGTAGGGTACATGCAGGAGTAACAGTAATAGTACCAGGTAAAAATGTAAATAAAGAGGGTGAAAAGAATTAAAATGTATATGTATATAATTCAAACATAAATATGTGCCAAAATACTCCCACAAATTTATGTTGTAAAAAATATATGAGCAAAAAGTCACCTCTCTCATTCAATATCTTCCCGTCAAAATAGAAGCAAAACTATGCGTCCTCTATCGACCTAAATTAACATAATCGGGTCAGTAACAAAGTCATAATACCAGGAGGTTTTAAGATAATAGACCACGGTGGACTTCACCTGGTTCCAAAATAACTTTCCTAGGTACCGCTCAAAAATAACCATCTAGCTTATGATATTTACAACAATGAATTAAATATGTGAAGGTTATTCACATATTAAAACAAAGTGTCCAAAGCGGGATTCGATCCTGGTTCTTGGCTGTCGGGAATCGAGGGTTTTAACCATTCGTCCACCAACCCTGCTGCTTTGACTTCACGAGATCCGTGAGTGATAAATTAAATCTTCAAAATTTGACAAAGAGGTGTTTGACAGTGCAGCTAGGCCAATTCTATGGACGAAAATTGATGATAATTTTGCGGGGAAGATATTAGGAGCTGATCCCATCGCCTCGAACTGAATAATGTGAGAGATAAGGACCTCTGCTATCCTTGACGGCCGAACAACACCAACGGTTCGGCTGCTGCACGATTAGACGTGGCATTGTTACAGAGCTCCAAGGCTGCCTTCCGTCAATGGTTTTCTTGCAAAAAGCTGGAACCTGATGGACTTGGTAGGTAAAGTGATTTCACATTTATGATTTGATCTCAAGGTCTCGTTGAACCAGTTTCTTTGTGCTATAAGACATTGTTAACACACACCCAGACCGTTGTTGTTTGCGGATTGTATCAGTGTAGGTAAAGCTTGTTGTGGATGGGAGCAGCATCTTTTATGGAAACTTACATGATTTTGAATGTCGTTCTTGTAATGAGGTTCTTCTATTTTCTCCGCGTCCTTTCTATTGTAGCAGTTGTACCGCCGAACAAGTACACGGTGACCATGCTAATCTTCTCTGTATCCTTCCTATTGTAGTAACTGTACCTCCGGAAAAGTATCACAGGGGCCATGCAAATATTCTCTGTAACCTTCCTATTGGAGCAAGTTATATCTCCGAACAAGTATCACAGGGACCATGCAAATCTTCTCTGTATCCTTCCTATTGTAGTAACTGTACCTCCGGAAAAGTATCACGGGGGCCATGCAAATATTCTCTGTAACCTTCCTATTGGAGCAAGTTATATCTCCGAACAAGTATCACAGGGACCATGCTAATCTTCTCTGCATCCTTCCTATTGTAGTAGTTGTACCGCCGAAAAAGTATTACAGGGACCATGCTAATCTTCTCTGTATCCTTCTTATCTTGATATAGCTCCAATGTAAGAATCAGGACTACTACAACCATTGAGCTATATTGTTCTGCTCGTATAGTTAGAGGTTATATCGGGATATTTATATTATTGATAAGGAATTATACCTATTAGGAATTTATTCCTACTTACAAACTTATATAGCTTCATATTCCGTGACATTATAAGTCCCTCATCAGAATAAATAAAAGCCAATGGGGTTTCGTCACCCGTGTAGTATGACATGATTAGTCATGAGCTGTCCTCGGTTGTGTCCTGGCCGACTTCCAGATCACACTTCTCAGAATAACTTCTTGGGAAACCCATGTCGCCTAGAAAGTAATGTGCATTTTCACTTTATTCAGTCAGCCCCTCTTCCAGCCTTCCTCTACTTGCTATGTTATTAGAAATACACTCCCGCATATCAATTTGTTTTATATTGAGAACTTAAATTGTTTTATATATGCAAATTGGTGGTCAAAACCTATTTGCATATCTTACAGTTGATTTGCATAATCTGTTACAAAAAGGTCCTACCTATACCGACATATTTTGCGATTGGTTGTATAAGATATGTTTGCACTCTGATAATATGGGAAAGAAAAGGTTATATATTAATCCAAGAGAGAGATAAATGAAATATGAATTAAATGCATTTTTAAAAAGTAAAGCACCTCTCGAGACATTGATTGATCTTACTCATTTATAATATCATTAATATATATAATACCCCAGCCCATATGCAACCTCAACATTAACAGAGAATTAACAACAACAATTTTCAGAATCAGAACAGGACATTTTAAAGGAATGAAGATAAACCCAGACATGACTAGATCCTACAGGAACTGCAATAACTGTCACAACACCCAACTCACTCCGGACCACATATACAGTTGCCCGGCCTCCTTGCAGCCCTCTATATGGTAGACATCAATCCAGAAGAGGACATTCATACGGACAAGGCACCTCAGTTGGCCGGTATTGTGATCAGGGTGCATGGACCGATCTGATATGCTCCATGGACAAGACACTACCACCTCAGTTGGCCGGTATTGTGATCAGGGTGCACGGACCGATCTGATATGCTCCATGGACAAGACACTACCACCACCTTAGTTGGTCGGTATTGTGATCAGAGTGCACGGACCGATCTGATATGCCCCATGGACAAGACACCACCACCTCAGTTGGCCGGTATTGTGATCAGAGTGCACGGACCGATCTGATATGCTCCATGGACAAGACACTACCACCACCTTAGTTGGTCGGTATTGTGATCAGAGTGCATGGACCAATCTGATATGCCCCATGGACAAGACACCACCACCTCAGTTGGCCGGTATTGTGATCAGGGTACATGGACCGATCTGATAAGCTCCATGGACAAGACACTACCACCACCTCAGTTGGCCGGTATTGTGATCAGGGTGCATGGACCGATCTGATCTGCTCCATGGACAAGACAAGACATGCTCCATATACTACTCTGATCAAAAGGTTTCGACACTTTGCTCATAAAATCCTGAAAACTCAATATATTTTCTCCCTGCTTGTGGCAAACGCAAGCGTCGCCCTTGACTTGGAGACCTGCCAATTTTCAAAAATCACGCGCCACAACAGTGCGAGCAGAGGCTGTTCGAAGTGAAGCCATTTTGCCCGTGCTTCGATATCGTTAGTCACCGAAATGGAGGATCAACGAATTTGCATCAAGTTCTGTGTGAAAAACGGATTCAAGGGTGCCGAAATTTTTTGGATGTTGCAAACAGCCTACGGGGATGCCGTCATGAGCCGAAGACGAGTTTTCGAGTGGTACAAGCGCTCCAAGGAGGGTCGGGAAGAGACCGCCGACAACGAGCGTTCCGGGAGACCGTCCACATAAACCACGCCTGAAAAAGTGGAGAAGGTGTTGGGACTGGTGCGTGAAGACCGACGAATAACTGTCAGGGAGGTCGCCGAAGAAGCAGGGATATCATTCGGGTCGACTCAATCGATAATGAAGGACATTTGACTTTTGATCAAAAGAACACCCGGAAAGAAACGGCCAGTCTCAATCTCGAAGCGACAAAGACGACCCCGAATTGCTGAAGATAGTCATTACTGGAGACGAAACATGGATTTACGGCTTTGATTCGGAAACTACCCAACAGGCATCGGAGTGGCGCTTCAAAAATTAGCCGAGACCAAAGAAAGCGAGGAAGGCTCCCAGCAAAGTCAAGGTCATGTTGACGGTGTTCTTCGACTACCAGGGCATCGTTCATCATGAATTTCAACAACAAGGCTCTACAATAACTGCTGACTCCTACCTGGGAGTTTTGAGGCGATTGAGGGAAGCGATCAGGCAGAAACGGCCGGAGCTGTGGAAGAGCAAGTCGTGGATCCTCCACCACGATAACGCGCCGGCGCACACAGCCCTCAAAATCTCGAAGTTCCTGCAGGACCATTCAACCTCTGTGTTCCCCCAACCCCCCTACAGTCCCGATTTGGCCCCCTGCGACTTCTTTCTTTTTGGAAAGCTCAAAAAAAAGTTAAAGGGTCAGAAATTTCAGAGCATAGAAGAGATCAAAGTGGAATCGAAGAAGGCCATGAAGGCGATCCCGAAAACAGACTACCAGAGGTGTTTTGCCGACTGGTAAAAAGGTGGCTGAAGTGCATTGCGGCCAACGGGAACTACTTTGAAGGGGACAATTTGAATTTGGTAGAATAATAAGTTTTTTTAAACTTATGAGCAAAGTGTCGAAACTTTTTGATCACAAAGTAGTATGTATATATAATGTAGTCGTTTATTTCCCCTCACATTGCACATAGAATAAGTGTTGATTACAACTATAGACCGTTTATTAAAATCTAATGCCAGAAGACTTATATTGCGTACTATGGAAAAATAAAATTGGTACATCATAGATTTAAATGCATGCCTCTCAGGATAGAAAAATGATTTTTCTCTAAGGTTGGCCAATCAAACTTCTCGCTGTATTGCTTAGATTTGCATAGAAATGCTGGGAAGACAAGAGAGACTCAACTAATTCCTTGAAAGATTTCTTTCTCTTTTTATTTATTATCATCGTTATTTTAAAAAACGTATTTCGTTCAGAACATTGTATGATGGTTGATGGTCCTTTTAAAAGGCTTGTGCGTGTAATATTACGTACAGTATAATGAAAGATATGGAAGAGCATTTCTTGATCATTCTACAAAAGAAAAGGGTATATATCAAGTGAACGTTGATTTTAGTTCTGAGAAAAGCCATATATATGTATATATATACAGTAGAACCTCCATGAGAGGACACTCACGCTAAAGGACACCTCTCTATAAAGGAAAGTTTTCATTTGCAAAATTACCATGTTTACTATTTAGCAACTCTCCGGTAAGAAGACACCACTCCCTAAAGGACACTTTGGCTCTGCAATTAGGTGTTCTTTACAGAGAGGTAGTTCTACTGTATATTGGAAGGTGCGTTGAAGGCTGACTGGGTTGGTTGAAGGCGGTAGGGTCTCTGGCAGGGTCAGCTGCTGCCTCATCCCCACGTTGCTAAATTTAACTCCGCCGGTTGTTGAACTTCCGTCGGAAGTCACGCCGGGAGGGAAGGCTTCTCCAGTAGCTACCGTATGTCGCAGCGCTAGCTACTCTGCTGCTACGGTAGCGATGTATGGGGAGGTTCCATATCTTCTTAGGTCAGGGGTCGGCAAACTACGGCTCGCGAGCCACATGCGGCTCTTTGGATGTGAAGCTCTTTATATAGTTCCATACGGAAATATTAGTTATGCGAGTACTATTTATTGTTGGCAAGAAAATATTTTTGTGTCTCTTTAAAAACTTTGAAATTTTGTAAATTGTAATTTTTGACTCTTCCGACTCAAAGGTTTGCCGACCCCTATCCTAGGCTGATACGATACGTATGCTGTTGCCTTAGGAATTCCTACCTCTAAAGTACTGACTCAACTGTTAGTCTGGAAGATGGTCCGCGGATCATTTTGATCGCCTCTCGGAGAATTTTACCCGTCCGCTTTGTATCCTATTCTTCTTCTTTCTTCCTTATCTCCACTCAATCGTGTTAGGGTACCAAGCTTGTAGAGCTTGTTGATGGTGTCTGCTGGAGATGGGTAGAGTTCATCAATGGATGAGTCAAAAAAGTCAATGATGTGATTTAGGGTTGCAGGTTGAGAATTGTACTTATTACATAGTGGGAAAACCATTGCTTTTGTGTCCAAGAGTGATTATGTCAGTTGGGTGCCAAGACACCGATAAGTCTCTAATGCCATCCAACTTTCCCTTGAAGCTGAAAACGATTTTTAAAGGTGGACAAACCTACTATTAACAATAATAAATCATTTTATTCGCGAACGAACGTTGTGACCCACTGTACTTTTCCATTTTACACTTATGGACCTGGACCCATAGGCACGGAGGTTACCTGGATCGCATAGTTTTGCTTCATGTTGTTGATTCGTACAATGGACGTTCATGTGAAAAGGAATTCTATGGTGGGGTTTCTTACACAGATTATTAGGTCAACATAATATTAATGTTGAAGACGAACCTCGCATAATTGTTCTAAACGAAATTCTAAACGAATGGACCAATTGGACCAAGGTCATACTGTGGTGGCTATAGATAGATCATCTTGGAGGATTGAGAACGAAGTCTCAGGACTGATTCTCTCGCCTAAGGAATAAATAAGTACAGTAGAACTCCCTCCCTGTAGAGGACATCTAATTGCAGAGCCAAAGTGTCCTTTAGGGAGAGGTATCCTCTTACCGGAGAGTTGCTAAATACAGTAGAACTACCTCCCTATAAAGGACACCTAATTGCAGAGCCAAAGTGTCCTTTAGGGAGAGATGTCCTCTTACCGGAGAGTTGCTAAATACAGTAGAACTACCTCCCTGTAAAGGACACCTAATTGCAGAGCCAAAGTGTCCTTTAGGGAGAGGTGTCCTCTTACCGGAGAGTTGCTAAATACAGTAGAACCCCTCTGTAAAGGACACCTAATTGCAGAGCCAAAGTGTCCTTTAGGGAGAGGTGTCCTCTTACCGGAGAGTTGCTAAATACAGTAGAACCCCCCTGTAAAGGACACCTAATTGCAGAGCCAAAGTGTTCTTTAGAGAGAGGTTTCCTCTTACCGGAGAGCTGCAAAATTGTAAAAATGGTAATTTTGCAAATTAAAACTGTCCTTTATAGAGAGGTGTCCTCTAGTGCGAGTGTCCTCTCATGGAGGTTCTACTGTATATCCAATAAATCCAAACATAAGCTAGGTATGGCGTCCTTCTAACGTCTTTGACTCCACCTATCAAAGCAGATTACCAATCGCTAACATCGTTGCTGCAAGTTGCTGACATTTATTAAAGCAAACGCGGCCCAATTGGATTACGCGGAGGCCAAAGAGAAAAAAGTGCTTAGCCACTTGACTTATCTCATTATGTTTAGCGGTAATTGGATTGTAGTGACGTGAAGCACCTAAATATAGTTATCACTTAGCCTTTAGTGGATAGAAGATAGCCGATACACATTCCTGTCCTTGCTAACTCTTATCTTTTACCATCTTATCTCCCATTTTTATCATATTTTATTGCCCGCTCAGTTAGTTTTAAATATCAAAACATTTCTTATACAAGGCACTTGTATTTACCATCTTATATTACATTTCGTTAGTAGAACTTTTCTGACCAAGTCGCGAAAAAAATCTTATATTTTATGCAGGGGGCGAATCCAAAATAAACAGATAATAGAACATTTCTCTATTATTATCATATTATGATAATAATAGAGAAATGTTCTATGAATATTTCCACGGTTTTTTAATATTTGATCTAATAGCGCCTTTAGGGAGAGGTATCCTCTTACCGGAGAGTTGCTAAATACAGTAGAACCTCCCTGTAAAGGACACCTAATTGTAGAGCCATAGTGTCCTTTAGGGAGAGGTGTCCTCTTACCGGAGAGTTGCTAAATACAGTAGAACCTCCCTGTAAAGGACACCTAATTGTAGAGCCATAGTGTCCTTTAGGGAGAGATGTCCTCTTACCGGAGAGTTACTAAATAGTAAAAATGGTAATTTTGGAAATGAAAACTGTCCTTTGTAGAGAGGTGTCCTCTCATGGAGTAGGTTCTACTGTATATAAATATTTACAGGATATATTCGAGGGTTGGAAACTGAATAAAATAGAATGCATGGGAACAATAATTATCGGGTAAATTATTGGGATTAAGTTCGTATTCTGGATTTGGAGAACTGTGGAAAGATTCCTTCCAAACTTAACTCAATATCGTGGCAAAGTTTCATCTGGATTGGTCAAATATATTTTTAATAATTATTTTCTAAATTTTCTAAAGTCTTTATCACATTGAATATTTAAAAAACCGACGAAATATTCATTTATAAAATGTTCTATTTGTTCTCGTCTGTAGAACCTTATTTCTGAATTTTGTCTTGCAGGGGTATTTGGATTCTTTCCCCTATATAATAAATATCATATGTGTAAAATAAGTTACCGAAAATCATCTTAGAGTGTGAATTGTTAAACGGTGGCATAACAATGGAATAAAATAAGAATGTGGGGGGATCTAAAGAGAACACGAAATAATTCAGTAGGCATGAAACACATGACGTCGGCTGTGCTGTCACGTAGCGGTCGCCATGATGGATCAATATACCCAGAGCGGTGTTTACCTCGCCAGTGGGTGGGAGGGACTGGGGAAGCTCCGTTGTAAACACCTCTCTCCCCCTAGCCGAGTAGATATTGTAAAATATGAGAGGTCGAAAGTTCCTCTTATTGGGTGACCACTCTCTACATGGACTCCAGAACCTTATACTCTTTCTTCGGCTGGTGTCACTTACCAAGAACACTGGCACAATCTATACCGCGGCAATGATTATACATAGATCATATAACAGAATTAACAATATGTAAAAATGTTCCAAATAATATATATATAATAGGCGACTTTCCAGGCAAAATTCCCATCTATATTTTAGCCATAGATTTGGCCCAGGCGCTTTACCAGCTAAACACCTTTTTGACAGATTGTGAAGATTCCATCGGATCCCTTGTGGATCTCATGGAATAAAGTCCGCCCTAGGTTGACGAGGGCCATTAGCCCGAAACCATGGTCACTAGGCGGACGCTTCTCAGATTGCCAAAACTGGTGTTGTACCTTTGTCACCGACCCGAGGCCGCTAGTTTACGGCGACAGTCAATAGATGGCGTCTAGTTTTGACGTCTATTTTGACGGGAGAGGTAACCTTTGTCTTTTCATATATATTTATATACCTTGAAAAAAGGGGTATAGCAGACCGAAACGTCGGAACAAACACATGATTTGTTCCATTCTATTTGAGCTATTCTATTCCCATCGCTCCACCTCCTTATTTTCTTTCACAACATACAGCTGTGGCATCTCCAGAGAACCTGCGGTAGTATTACTGTGCTGGAGATTACATGCCATAGATCGATATTAAAACCACAATGCTATCCAAGTATTGTAAAACATCCCATGAATGACCCATAAGATTGACAACTACCACATTAAGCGACCACTTTTGTAAAAATTAAAATCATTTGAACTAACCTAACCTTTAGTGAAAAACCTTCCAGAAAAGACCATCCATGTTTTAGGCGGTGGCTCCTACAGCATTCATACAGTGATATGTTCTTCAAATTAACGATACTTCGGCCAGTAAATCTTTTTTATTGTCTCGACGTTTCGACAAAAATATTTTGTCCTCGTCAGGAGCGAACAAAAGATTGTCGAAACGTCGAGACAATAAAAAAGATTTACTGACCGAAGTATCTTTAATTATAAGAACTAGGAATGCCGGCCAGGCAGCCTCTATCTTTCCGATAGTAAGATTAGGGTTACAAAATCACTCTAGTGACCAAACAGTGATTATAAAAAGGTTTACGTATCTTCCATGTCTTCTCTTTTTTAGAGAAAGGGCTTGTAAAAGGGCGATCATGAAATCAATGGTGATTCTTTTTAAAAGTAAATTTAAGAATTCAAACCCTGCTGAATCCGTTCTCCACCAGGCAAGTACGACCGGCCGGCCGGCCAGGAGGGAAGTGTGCCAACCATTAGGAGCGAACTAACGAAGCCATTACACTGAGGGGGGGTTCAGTTAAGGTCAAGCAGTTCGCCACGGATTGTTTGCTCTGAAAGGTCTCCGCGTTTTTTTCCTTCGTTTTTCCTTTTTGACACGAAGGTCACTTTCTCTTTCTTCAATGGTCAGCTCGTCCTGGTAGAACAACAAACAGTAATTCTGTTTAGGATTGCCTTACCTAGATTCTGCTCCACAACTCCAGGAACTCTTATTGTTTAATACAAGGCCATGACGGGAACTTTATGCTGGACATCCTGGATAAAATGACCATCCAGGTCTAGAAGGAACATATAAGTCTATTCCTTCTAATCTCTAAGGTTTGCTGGTGACTTGTACCTTTGGAGTTGCGATTGGTTTTCTGGTGACTTGTGCCTTTGGAGTTGCGATTGGTTTGCAGGTGATTTGTGCCTTTGGAGATGCGATTGGTTTTCTGGTGACTTGTGCCTTTGGAGTTGCGGTTGGTTTGCTGGTGACTTGTGCCTTTTAGAGTTGCGACTGGTTTACTTCGTTTCGACCAAGAGTAGAAGGCCAAATCGATTTTGTCAATTAGCTTTAAAACATAGAGTCAGTCTATTTTCTTTTCAACTAAAATCTTTCCTACTGCGATGAAAGGGAGGGGGCCTGGCTCATCAGTGGGGAACCCTCCAAGCAGTTTCACCCATTCAATCTACCATACCACTTATATATTGTATTGGGGTGTTTTTATATCCGGTTATAAACTTGAGAGGAATCCTTAACTAAAGTATTTAAGGAAACCATTGGCACTTAAGTTTTGAGTGTAATTTTATGATGGAAATAAATTGTTGTTGTTGTGTGAGGATCATATAAATAAACAATAAATATTACAAACATATTTGATGTGTGTGTTACGGCTAGTGACGCACGACAAACTTTTATACAAGGCTTTACTTCCTAATAGACTAAAATACTTCCGATTTACCGTGTGGTAGACATCCACGGTATATCGAATCCCAAGGTAAATCCACAAATGACTCAAAACTAAATCTGTGTAATAATTTCTTTTATTCCTACCTAACCCGGTAAATCGAGAGTTAACTGTAAACTAATTGAGATAGTGGTTTACCAGAGCTATGATACATGTCCCGATTTACCGTTGGGTAAAGGAGATATCCACGGTATATCGAATCCCACGGTAAATCCACAATTGACACAAAACTAAATCTATTTAATCATTTCTTTTATTCCTATCTAACCCCGGTATATCGAGAGTTGACTGTAATTGAGATAGTGGTTTACCAGAGCTATGATACATGTTCTGATTTACCGTGTGGTAAAGGAGATATCCACGGTATATCGAATCCCACGGTAAATCCACAAATGACACAAAACTAAATCTGTGTAATCATTTCTTTTATTCCTACCTAACCCGGTATATCGAGAGTTGACTGTAATTGAGATAGTGGTTTACCAGAGCTATGATACATGTTCTGATTTACCGTGTGGTAAAGGAGATATCCACGGTATATCGAATCCCACGGTAAATCCACGAATGACTCAAAACTAAATCTGTGTAATCATTTCTTTTATTCCTACCTAACCCGGTATATCGAGAGTTGACTGTAATTGAGATAGTGGTTTACCAGAGCTATGATACATGTTCTGATTTACCGTGTGGTAAAGGAGATATCCACGGTATATCGAATCCCACGGTAAATCCACGAATGACTCAAAACTAAATCTGTGTAATCATTTCTTTTATTCCTACCTAACCCGGTATATCGAGAGTTGACTGTAATTGAGATAGTGGTTTACCAGAGCTATGATACATGTTCTGATTTACCGTGTGGTAAAGGAGATATCCACGGTATATCGAATCCCACGGTAAATCCACAAATGACACAAAACTAAATCTGTGTAATCATTTCTTTTATTCCTAGCTAACCCCGGTATATCGAGAGTTGACTGTAATTGAGATAGTGGTTTATTAGAGCTATGATACATGTTCTGATTTACCGTGTGGTAAAGGAGATATCCACGGTATATCGAATCCCACGGTAAATCCACAAATGACACAAAACTAAATCTGTGTAATCATTTCTTTTATTCCTAGCTAACCCCGGTATATCGAGAGTTGACTGTAATTGAGATAGTGGTTTATTAGAGCTATGATACATGTTCTGATTTACCGTGTGGTAAAGGAGATATCCACGGTATATCGAATCCCACGGTAAATCCACAAATGACACAAAACTAAATCTGTGTAATCATTTCTTTTATTCCTAGCTAACCCCGGTATATCGAGAGTTGACTGTAACTGAGATAGTGGTTTACTAGAGCTATGATACACCATACCAGCCAATTTGGCAAAGAGTTTTGCGACAGAGTACATCAACCTAATGACACCATCGCTAAATGATATCATTAATGATGTCCGAATGATGATATCTCGACCAATCCGAGGTCGGGGATAGGACGCCCTCTCCTCTAATATTTCCTTCCACATTAAGTCATTAACTTGTCCGATCGATTTTGTAGCTTTTAATCATATTCATGGACACACTTTTTTTTTTTAAATTGATTTTTCAACCTGGAGGATTAATCTAACTGTATATAATATTGAAGGTACAGCTTGCATCACGCTGACGAGGGCCAACAGCCCGAAACGCGTACGTGGTTAGCTTTTCTTGATTAATCAAGAATGAGTATATGGCATATTAGTTATAATTAAAAATCAACGAATAGTTGATATTCCATTCCAATAGATGACGCAAGCCATCAGCAACTTTCAGTTGCCCGATAAGGAGATGCCTTTTTTTCTTTTCTTAATTTCTATAATGTGTTTGATCGACATAAACACAATTTGACTTAAATCTGGATATGAAACCTTACCATGATACAGAGATCTGGAAAGTCGTCATAGTTTAAAAATCCAATAATTTATTGTAAAATTATATTGAAAAACATTTTCAGCTTTTAGCGGGAAGAATGTGGTTTTCGTTTTTTAGTGAACCAATCTTTCACGCGTTCTCATTGGACGAATGCCATGTCTGTATATAAGAGGGGACTAAGGGAATGCGTGAGGGCCCAGAGCGAGGAGAATTGGTGTGGAGACGCTTAAAGTGTTTTTCTACGTGATTTTTCCGTGTCTGGGGATCTCTTCGCATCCCGGTGTGACCCGAGTCCGATCCCTACCAACGCTACAATAAAGTTAAGTACTGTTTTATTTTATTTTCACCAATCGTGAGTTTTATTTACTTCCTTCTTGTTGTTGGTGTTGTACTCTTGAGTGTACGCTGTGTATTAAGTTACATTTACTTTAGGCCATAATATTTTGCTTTTTGTGTGATATATGAAACCTTTGTCAATGTAAATTGTTTAAAGTACTTATAAACTAATTTTGGGAGTCGAAAATGATAAAAGAATAACATAGTAATATGACACACTTTCAATCATGATTATTACTACCACCTGATAATTATCATTGGTTGATTACAATATTGGTCAAACAGTCACTCGAGCAGAAACTGGTCAAAGATAGTGTCAAACCCCCTATAATCAACTTTATTAATATCTTCAGTAAAATTCTAAATAAAATACAATTCGCTGTGGGAAGATTTTCTTTTTATTTTTTATTATTTGCATCTCCACATTTCTGTGAACTTCCTATTGTTATCCTTGTAAATAGGAAATTATAAAACCTGTAGAACATATATGGTCTCTCTCCCTCTCTATATATATATAGGCTGACGAGGGCCATTAGCCCGAAACCATGGTCTCTAGGTGGACGTGTTTCAGTTTGCCAAAGCTGGTGTTGTGGTTTTGTCACCGACCCGAGGCCGCTAGTTTGCGGCGATGGTCAATAGATGGCGTCTAGTTTTGATGTCTATTTTGACGAAAGATGTGGCCTTTGTCTTTATATATATATATGTATATACACACACACACACACACACAAAAGCCTTTATTAAGACACACAGGTCTTACAGAGGATTCTCCTTGGGGTTACAAAACGGAGAAACCTATGAAAGTGGGAAATAAAAAATGGAGAAAGATTATATTATATATGTATATATTTATATACCTTGAAAATAGAGATATAGCAGACCTAAACGTCGGAACAAACACATAATTTGTTCAATTTTATTCAAACAAACAAGAAAAATAGTTGCGTTACAGTTATTGGTATTATTGTTAAAACAATATATATATATATATATATTTTGTAAAAAATGCTCTTGAACATCTTTGGATTAGATGTGTAAAAAAAAAAAAAAAAAAAAAGAGGGCCAATTTCTCAGGATATGTCAAAGATGATTTAAAATAGATCTAACGCTGTCCCTGAGAAACTTTGGGTTGAGACGTTTATAGACTACTTCTCTCAGAAGATGTCGAAGTGTGGGAGTTGTTGGCAGGGGAGTACGCATTTAGAAGTTTTAAGATGAGTCAGAGGGGGGCCGGTGGTCTAAACCTTTGGTTTTCGACCGGTATGATCCGGGATCGAATCCCCCGGGGATGGGGCACTTCTTTCTAATTTAAAAAATATATATATACATGTCATAATTTTTATAATTAGTGCCCAAGAGATATATTTTATTTTCGTCAAAATAAGTATGTAAATATGTTACGCTTGTGTTAAAATGTAAATATGTAAATTCATCCATCTATAAAAGCTGTACAAAAAATAAAGGTGGCAGACATCGCGGGTGCGCTGTTCGCTTGCCTGGAGCTAATTCTTGGTTGCGCCCTTTCATTTGACCACGACAGCTACGACATATACGTATATGTGTGTGTGCTCTAATGGCCCCCGATTCTTGCAAAAGTCCAACCCCACCAGCGAGTGCAAATAACCAAACGGGGCTCTGGCACATTTGTAAGTGCAAAAGTCGAACTGCTTTTCACATGTGTAGACATGTGGTGCACTTACAGTAAAAGCAGTCGCCAACTTCTACCCACCATGATTACTATGGCCTGTACTTCGTGTACAAGAGATAAAAATAATAATAATTTTTAAAAAAGATGAGCCGGTGTGTAGGTTTACTATTACCACTGAGACTTGGGGCAAGAGAGTTGTCTCTAGGCAGATGTGAGTTGTTGGCAAGGGAGTGCTCATTTAGTAGCTTTAAGATGAGCCAGTGTTTAGGTGTACCATTGCTGCTGAGACTTGGGTCAAGAGAGTTGTCTCTAGGCAGATGTGAGTTGTTGGCAAGGGAGTGCTCATTTAGTAGCTTTAAGATGAGCCAGTGTCTAGATCTACCATTACTGCTGAGACTTGGGTCAAGAGAGTTGTCTCTAGGCAGATGTGTGTTGTTGGCAAGGGAGTGCTCATTTAGTAGCTTTAAGATGAGCCAGTGTCTAGATCTACCATTACTGCTGAGACTTGGGTCAAGAGAGTTGTCTCTAGGCAGATGTGTGTTGTTGGCAAGGGAGTGCTCATTTAGTAGCTTTAAGATGAGCCAGTGTTTAGGTGTACCATTGCTGCTGAGACTTGGGTCAAGAGAGTTGTCTCTAGGCAGATGTGTGTTGTTGGCAAGGGAGTGCTCATTTAGTAGCTTTAAGATGAGCCAGTGTTTAGATCTACCATTGCTGCTGAGACTTGGGTCAAGAGAGTTGTCTCTAGGCAGATGTGTGTTGTTGGCAAGGGAGTGCTCATTTAGTAGCTTTAAGATGAGCCAGTGTTTAGATCTACCATTGCTGCTGAGAC
The DNA here is from genome assembly GCA_030710605.1 of Cordylochernes scorpioides. Taxonomy (NCBI): domain Eukaryota; kingdom Metazoa; phylum Arthropoda; class Arachnida; order Pseudoscorpiones; family Chernetidae; genus Cordylochernes; species Cordylochernes scorpioides. Next base: position 67,689,449 of record CP092873.1, on the reverse strand, counting down.
TTGGGTCAAGAGAGTTGTCTCTAGGCAGATGTGTGTTGTTGGCAAGGGAGTGCTCATTTAGTAGCTTTAAGATGAGCCAGTGTTTAGATCTACCATTGCTGCTGAGACTTGGGTCAAGAGAGTTGTCTCTAGGCAGATGTGTGTTGTTGGCAAGGGAGTGCTCATTTAGTAGCTTTAAGATGAGCCAGTGTTTAGATCTACCATTGCTGCTGAGACTTGGGTCAAGAGAGTTGTCTCTAGGCAGATGTGTGTTGTTGGCAAGGGAGTGCTCATTTAGTAGCTTTAAGATGAGCCAGTGTTTAGATCTACCATTGCTGCTGAGACTTGGGGCAAGAGAGTTGTCTCTAGGCAGATGTGAGTTGTTGGCAAGGGAGTGCTCATTTAGTAGCTTTAAGATGAGCCAGTGTTTAGGTGTACCATTGCTGCTGAGACTTGGGTCAAGAGAGTTGTCTCTAGGCAGATGTGAGTTGTTGGCAAGGGAGTGCTCATTTAGTAGCTTTAAGATGAGCCAGTGTTTAGATCTACCATTGCTGCTGAGACTTGGGTCAAGAGAGTTGTCTCTAGGCAGATGTGTGTTGTTGGCAAGGGAGTGCTCATTTAGTAGCTTTAAGATGAGCCAGTGTTTAGATCTACCATTGCTGCTGAGACTTGGGGCAAGAGAGTTGTCTCTAGGCAGATGTGAGTTGTTGGCAAGGGAGTGCTCATTTAGTAGCTTTAAGATGAGCCAGTGTTTAGGTGTACCATTGCTGCTGAGACTTGGGTCAAGAGAGTTGTCTCTAGGCAGATGTGAGTTGTTGGCAAGGGAGTGCTCATTTAGTAGCTTTAAGATGAGCCAGTGTATAGGTCTACCATTGCTGCTGAGACTTGGGTCAAGAGAGTTGTCTCTAGGCAGATGTGAGTTGTTGGCAAGGGAGTGCTCATTTAGTAGCTTTAAGATGAGCCAGTGTATAGGTCTACCATTGCTGCTGAGACTTGGGTCAAGAGAGTTGTCTCTAGGCAGATGTGAGTTGTTGGCAAGGGAGTGCTCATTTAGTAGCTTTAAGATGAGCCAGTGTATAGGTCTACCATTGCTGCTGAGACTTGGGTCAAGAGAGTTGTCTCTAGGCAGAGGAAGAATGCTGCACGAGCGGATACGACACTTCCCGTGGCAGGGGAAGGCGGTAATGAACCAGTTAGCCGACCTTGGAACTTCCGCGCTCTAACCACCACCTCCATACACACTCTGTATGTATTCTAAGGGAAGAAGACCAATTTTACCTGACTAATACAAAACAAGCTGCTTGCAATAAAGACCAATACATCAAGTTTAATAGATTCTGCAGGATGTATATTTTGAGGCGAAAGTGTTGACTGTACATATTTCAAGCTACTACTTATAATTACTATATGTAAAATTTGACATCGAACGTTTAATTTTAATGATTTCCAATGTTCAATTGTATTAATTGTATATAATTTAAAATATACACGCAAGTATCCAAATTGTGGATATGGCGTGTCTCTCCCAACTGTTAAATAAATAAATACACACTCTGTAGTGACGTTCGTCATCTCCCTTTCTCTACACTAACAACAGCTCCTATTACAATCCAGACAATATCCCGGCAATGGTAGACCAATGCAACTGTTATTGATAAGTGTATTTATAAAGATTGTAGCCTTAGAATTGGTCTAGTACTGGGGTCGGTGAACTGCGGCTCTTTGGATGTGAAGCTGCGGCTCTTTATATAGTTCCATACGTAAATATTATTTATGCGAGTACTATTTATTGTTGGCAAGAAAAAAAATTGTGGCTCTTTAAAAACTTTAATAGTTTGCAAATTGTAGTTTTTGGCTCTTCAGACTCAAAAGTTTTCCGACCTCTGGTCTAGGCACTTTGCCATCTAAACACCTCTTTGGAAAATTCTGAAGATTTTACGAATCCTGTGTTTGAAATAAAAATAAACGATAGCAATACGTTTCTTTATACGTGAAAATTTAATGCAAGCTTTCGGATCTTATCGAAGGATCGATAAGATCCGAAAGCTTGCATTAAATTTTCACGTATAAAGAAACGTATTGCTATCGTTTATTTTTATTTCATACTTTATAGCAATTCTTTTGTCTATTTACAATCCTGTGTTTGTATCTCAAAATCAATGCCAGCCTGATGAGGCTCATTCAGTGTGAAACCAGAGTCTTCAAGTCACCCTTCTGGGTTTGTCAAAGCTGGTGTTGTGGCTTTGTCGGAGACCAGAACCCATTAGTTTACAAGAGTGCCAATAGAGAGCGACTGAACATCTAGTAAAAACATAAGCCTATGGAGTGAAGTATGGATTAACACATTTAAAAAGTGATATGAGGATGAGGAAATAATGGGATTATATGGAAGGAAAAGAAGAAGAATAAAAGCGGCGATTCGTTCTATGACAGGGGGACTTTCCCTGGATACTTCCCGGTCTATTTAAATGCTACGTTTGAATGTATCAAAATTCAAAACTATTTTAAAGGCGTAAGATTCTTTTTGATATTAAACAATTTCTACTGCCCCCACTGCAATGGAAAAATTAATTAGAGGGCCTGGCTCATCAGTGGTGAACCCTCTCAGCGGTTTCGCCAGTTTAATCTACCATACCGCTGTTATATTGCATTTTTGGAACTTCCTTTTATAGTGATACTGTTTGAATGTATATAACATGGTAAATACTCCGCGCCGCCCGGAGTTATAGTCTACTTGCTGCCTAGTATTCTTAGCTACTTCTTTTTCTTTAAAAATAGGCACTTCGGCCAGTTAAATTTTTATTTTCTCAACGTTTCAGCAATTTTTTTTTTTTTTTTTTGCATGTATATAAGCAGAACTAGGATTCAAAGTAACCATTCCCCTGAAGAGAGTGACAGCAGGTCACTGAGAAATGTCGGGAGTTAAAATAAACTATTGGTTGATGTGGGCTGTGTTTTTTAATTTTTTTTTCTGAATCTACTTTTAACCAACAAATGATCTTGAGAAAAAAAAATTGTCTTCGTCAGGAGAAAAAAGGCCAAATTCTTTATTTTTATTTTTCTGACAAAGACAATTTTTTTTTCTCAAGATCATTTGATGGTTAAAAGTAGATTCAGAAAAAAAAATTAAAAAACACAGCCCACATCAACCAATAGTTTATTTTAACTCCCGACATTTCTCAGTGACTTCCTGTCATTCTCTTCAGTGGAATGGTTACTTTGAATCCTAGTTCTACCTAAATATATATGCAAAAAAAAAAAAAATGGCGGGAACATTGAGAAAATAAAACTCTAACTGGCCGAAGTGTCTATATTTTACAGAAATATGAATGCCGGCCAGGCAGCCTCTATCTTTAAGATAGATACTTCTTTTTAATTTTTTTTATAGCTGTAGGGTTCCGTAAAATCCTGACACTATGGAAGAGCGTTTTTGACAGCTAGTCATTACAGGAACATGTACCATGATGGAAAAAAGTGAAAAGAATTCGATAAAGCCAACATTTTCAGAGTTTCTATCAATACATATAGTTCCAACCTAATTTAATGAGTCCATGTACCTAAAGAAGACATCTTCAAACGAAATATCGCGTGAGAACGCCTTTGGAACCTTAGAATAATTTTTAACGCCTTGCTAAATGTTTTAATTTTTGTTTGCTCCTGACGAGGACAAAAGATTTTTGTCGAAACGTCGAGGTAATAAAAATATTTACTGGCCGAAGTATCTTTATTTTCAAGAACTATCTTCAAAGTGTTTTAAAACAATATGCCAAGTATATAGATGTCTTCAGTAAACTACTGTACCATTTAGAAAGCAGTTTCATGGGAGTTTCGAACCTAGATCCTGGTTGAAACACTACTATGATCGTGGAGTGTAAGTAGAAATGCTTTTAAGGAAGTAATGAGAAAAGCATCTCTTTATCATTAAAATCAATATTGTGCTGATGGATTTCACCATCCTTAATTATTGCAGGTGAATCAGGCTGTTTACTCAACCAAGATCCTCCAAGTTCCAAATTCTATAGCTGCTTTAAACTGGTGACTTGATTGTCTTGGTCTGGTTGGTTGAAGATTTTCGTAGAAAAATAATGCAGTGATTTCCTCTTGCCTTACTCATTATATGCCGTTGACCCAATAGTAGGTTCACTGCTTTTATAATCCGTTTTTAACTTCAAATACGAGTCAGTGCCCTCTTCCACGTTAAGATGGAGTTGAAGGCTTCACGATTTTACGTGTCATCTTTGCGCAGGGGCCATACTAATATTTTCTGTATCCTTCCTATTGTAGTAGTTGTACCGTCGAACTGTTATCACAGGGACCATGCTAATCTTCTCTGTATCCTCCTATTGTAGTAGTTGTACCGTCGAACTTTTATCACAGGGGCCATGCTAATCTTCTCTGTATCGTTCCTATTTTAGTATATGTACCGTCGAACTGTTATCACAGGGGCCATGCTAATCTTCTCTGTATCGTTCCTATTTTAGTATATGTACCGTCGAACTGTTATCACAGGGGCCATGCTAATCTTCTCTGTATCGTTCCTATTTTAGTATATGTACCGTCGAACTGTTATCACAGGGGCCATACTAATCTTCTCTGTATCGTTCCTATTTTAGTATAGGTACCGTCGAAAAGGATGGAGTTGGAGACTTATCTACTAAGAAATCAGTTACAAAGCATTAAAAGCATTGAAGAATGGATAGCTGTATTCAACCAGCTGTTCTTTATTCTTTTTAAATTTAGATAGGTCTAATGGCTATATCCAAAATTTTTTTTTAGATTTCTTGAAAATTTATTGTTAAAATTACTCATAGATGGCAGTCATTATAATGTTATAGCTTTAATAAACCTCCAAAAATACAAATTTGTTAACATCTTGATCAGAATTGGATGACACAGAGGTTACACCATGGGAGGCAATACTATGGGTGGGGTGAGAAGTTCCGGGAACAAGGAGGTCTAGAGTACCTCAGCCTCCTCCATCCATCAGGCTGGACTGAGATGACAGCCAATAGGATCGAAGTTGTGGATCGATATTCCAGCTTCCTGATTGGATCGTTCCTCTGCCATTTCTCCACACTCGCTAGGTCTTATACAGGATTAGAGTTGAAACATAACCTATTCGATTATATAAAAATGAATCCAAAGATTACAAAAAGATATACACAGTATATATAAATTAGGAATAGATCGCCTATATCTTGGATCAAAGCTATTTATTCTTCCAATAATCCGAGGCTGTGGATAGAATTCCAAGTGTTTGTAGCGGATAGCAGAGGCAACGATGGAGACCACGTCGAAATACTGGAAGATATCAATATACAAGTTTGATCCAAGATTCATAATTAATGTATCTGACACGAATTGCTTTTCATCCTTCTATAGATAGAGAATTAGAAAGTCTATAGAGTTCCTAGAAACGACCAATTGTTGCCATTGCCGGCCTAGCGCCCGCCGGGGAAGCCTCTATGAACCTCGGGTCTGACTACTCCTGGTGAAAACTTGTCCTGTCACGACAACTGGCCATAGGTATGCCACCTAGGCCATGGTTTAGCGATGACGATTTGACTATGGGTCATTTTTTAGCCGAGCTGGCGATTGGTCTTAGGCATATCTACTGTTGGTTGTCTTGGCAGGACTCATGACGTCAGGGGTTGATCAGATCGCCAGAAGTAAAATGGCTTCCCCAAATTTTAAATAAAAAATAGAACTCTACGATATAAATTATGTGCGTGTTGTTAATGGTATAGTGGTGTGTATTGTGAGTGGTATAGTGGTGTGTAATGTGAGTGGTATAGTGGTGTGTAATGTGAGTGGTATAGTGGTGTGTATTGTGAGAGGTATGGTGGTGTGTATTGTGAGTGGTATAGTGGTGTGTATTGTGAGTGGTATAGTGGTGTGTATTGTGAGTGGTATAGTGGTGTGTATTGTGAGTGGTATAGTGGTGTGTATTGTGAGAGGTATGGTGGTGTGTATTGTGAGTGGTATAGTGGTGTGTATTGTGAGAGGTATAGTGGTGTGTATTGTGAGTGGTATAGTGGTGTGTATTGTGAGTGGTATAGTGGTGTGTATTGTGAGAGGTATAGTGGTGTGTATTGTGAGTGGTATAGTGGTGTGTATTGTGAGTGGTATAGTGGTGTGTATTGTGAGAGGTATGGTGGTGTGTATTGTGAGTGGTATAGTGGTGTGTATTGTGAGTGGTATAGTGGTGTGTATTGTGAGTGGTATAGTGGTGTGTATTGTGAGTGGTATAGTGGTGTGTATTGTGAGTGGTATAGTGGTGTGTATTGTGAGTGGTATAGTGGTGTGTAATGTGAGTGGTATAGTGGTGTGTAATTGTGAGATTGTATGTGTATAGAGAGCCTGTTGTGAGTATGTATTGAGAATGTAAAAGGGGCTATATATCGAAAAGTAAAATATTTCCACGAAGGAACGTGTGGTCACTGGACATGCGTCGGACCTGGAGGCTGTTGTTAGATGCTGCGCTACCTGGAGTATAGGAGCTCCATCTATGCTTCCTTTCTTCCTGTGGTAAATCTGTATAAGACCGGTGGTCTTAATAAAGCTGTATGTATAGAAGAGATTTTCGCCGTACTTTATACATCACATATGCAAATATACCTCAGATAGATTCCTATATAAAGCCTTTTGTTACCTTAGTTTGCCACCTGTTGAAGGGCGTGACTGCCCGAAAGCTTGTCACACGTTTATCTGAATAAAAATATTTTCTCCTTAATTTTCATTACTATTTTAAATAACCAATGGAGAAAGTTTTCATGCAATTCTGATAGAAGAGATAAATTACCCCGAAATACCAGCAACTCTTTTCTGACATCTAGCGATGTCGACGAGATAATCCCTGTTAACTAGTGCAATGATATTATTCGATATTTACAGAGCAGTAACAGCGAGAATACAACAATTCCTAAAATAAGATTTTGAAGATTATGAACTGAGCTTTTCTCTTTACTGCGGATTGGCTAGCTTTCGATCGATAAATCACTGATGGGCCAAAAGCAAAATTCTAGAATCTTCTTTTTGGCGTTGGTGGTTTTTTGATTGAAACTTTACCAGACAGAGCAATAAAGGAATTAATCCTGTTTATAAATCTGTGATATTTTTATTCCTATTCTGAACCAAGTTTGATGAGAATACTAAGATATAGAGCCTACAAATACGCCACGATTGAATACAAAAATTTACCAATACGGGATTCGATCCCGGGTCGTTTCTGTCGACTGTTTAAACCATTCCCTCAATCTTAATGAAGATTTAATTGTGAGTGAATATATGAAACATATATAGAATGCATCTCTCTTTAAAGGATATGTTTGTTCATTGTCAAAAAAAGCCGGCGTTTTTACCTCTCACCACGACAAAGATTTTTTTATTAAGACATCTCGACTAATAGACTTTTTTTTGTCCTTTAGTCTAAAGAAGAAAAAAGTCAAACAAATTAAAAGAGTACCACTGAATAAACAGGTAGTCAGCTATACACAATATTGGTGGTGTGTCATAACACCCACTAAATGTCTTCAATCATCTTTCCTTTCGTTTTTTTTTTACCGCTATATTCTCAACATTTCTGTTGAACTGAAGAATCGGTAGTACAACAAGTAGACAAAGCTTTCATCAGTTAATGAATCAGAAAAAAAAAACTTGTATATATTTGACTTGTTATATTGATAGTGAAAAAACTGAATTTGTAAAAAATCTTTCCTGCTATAGTCGAGGACAATGATACTTTGGAATATCCTAATTTGAATTTCACTTCCGCATATTGACATGGACCCAGAACAGCAGCTTTACACACCAAAGATAGAGTAAATTGCAATTGCTGTAATAGAGATGCATGGAGATATCTGAGGCTCTTCATTGGACACGATAACAACAACAATACAGTATACACACCCTAGATAGTGATAATTGCGACTGCTGTGATAGAGATGTATGGGGACATCTGAGGCTCTTCATTGGACACGACAACAACAACAATACAGTATACACACCCAAGATAGAGGACATTGCGACTGCTGTGATAGAGATGCATGGAGACATCTGAGGCTTTCCATTGGAGACGACAACAACAACAACTTCCGCATAACTCACATTTTAATATTCTACAATTCAGAAAGGCTTTCAGAGAAATTCAGCCGAAGTGTTTTTTGTAAAACATTAATCATCCTTTTGACATTCCACTACGACTCAACGAATTAGCCCAGAATATAGAAAAGCTGACACTATTATTGCAATAAGCAATCCCGCTATTAAATTATTGTTGCAGATTATTTATTGTTATATGAAAATATATTTTTGTTAAATTTCGATATTTGTATTTTAATACACTGTAAAATTTTATCATGGTCTCTCTGTTATTTTATTAGTTTTAACTTGGTTGTACATAAAATAAATTGCCGTGTATTTCTGAAGTTTGTCTTTCCTAATTTTCTACGTTACATTTGGTGGAGATGCTGGGTAGATTAGGGAAGACAAACTGAAGATGGCCGAGAAGAACTTGAGGCCATGGCTGCTATGATCTACATTTTCAGAGACTGGCTCCAGGATTCCACCGCTGTGTCCAAGTTAAGAATTCCCTCCAAGATGACGATTTCCCTATTGACGATACGTCGACAAAGCCGCTCTTCACGCCGCAAGAAAAAGGACGCAAAGCGCTACTAGGGGACAGACGTCCAAGACTCCGAGGGAATACTTGACAAAAAAAAACGTCAGATCCATGTCAGTAGCAACAAGATTTTCAAACTGTGAGTCACAGCTCCCATAGTGAAGAACCTATGTAGCAAATTATTTATTATTCTATGAAAAGATTTTTTAAATTTCGATATTTGTATTTTGATACACTGTAAAATTTTCTCTCTCTCATTGCCTCTCTACTATTTTATTAGTTTTAATTTGGTTGTACATTAAATAAATTGTCGTGTATTTCTGAAATTTGTCTTTCCTAATTTTCTACGTCACAATATAAAATTAAGGTCGGCTGGAGGCTAAATGAGGCGAAGAATCATTTTTCCTCTCGAGAAATCTCGAGCTTGTTTTGAATAAAGAAAGACATTGCTAGCGCTCTAATGTGTTCTTAAACAATTCTAAAACACAATTTATAATGGGATAGACACAAGGTGTAAATCATTTTAATAATGACCGTTATTGGGACCATGGATAGTTGTCCTTAATGAGCTAATAATTAATGATGTGTAATTATCTCAATATAATTAACAATACTTATCATCACACATGGCTATATTTTTATAAAAATAAGGTTTAAGTAGGTTTTTTTCATTAAGTGGCTTATTAGTGAAATGTTTGCGGAAGAGTATTTCTCGATGCATGTATTTACACTCATAGAGGAGTTGCTCATGCTCAGAATTGACAATAGAGGACCTATTTTCCAGGCCTATAACTACCATCGTAAAATTGGGTGGACTTCAGGAATTGGTTTAACCATGGAGATAAGCACCACCACCACACTCATAGACAAAACTTAAGGAAGTTGTACCTTTTAGGATGTATATATATGTGAAAAATATAGTACAGTTCATAAATTAAGAAAATACAAAAAAGGTATCTCCTTATCGTGCAACTGAAAGTTGCTAATTGCTTGCGCCATCTAATGAAATAAATATCAACTATTCGTTTTATTTTTTTAATTATTCCAGAATTGGTCAAATACCCATACAGCTTGCACCACGCTGATGAGGGCCAACATTTCGAAACGCGTACGTGGTTAGCTTTTCTTAATTAATCAAGAATGGGTATTTGGCCAATAGTTTGTATTTATTCCGATAGATGGCGCAAGCCACCAGCAACTTTCAGTTTCCCGATAAGGAGATGCCTTTTATTCTTTTTTTTTTTTAAATACTTTAGGAATAAGATACATTATAGTGTGTAGATGTGGAATAAAAAGGCAGATTCGACTTTTTTTTTTTTTCACAGCCGATGGTTTGCATCACAATTAATGATGATAATTTCTTTCAATGACATTTTTCTATGAATGCAAAAATTTTATTATTTTTATTTTTTGGCTCTTAAAATATATTTTTTATATAGGTCTCAAAAAGAAATTATCAAAACTGAGGAATATTTTTTATAATGAAGATAAATAAAGGAACACAAATCTCAATGAAAAAAAAAATATCTGAAAATACAAATAAAACATTAAGACCATAAAAAAGGGCTAGCATCAACTTCCTCTGAAGTTATAAAATAAAACGAAAGAGAAAAATAAATAAAATTCTTACTAAATTCGAAGTACATAATTTCCTTTACGAGGAAAACTGTTTTGTTTATTGCTAATAAAATATTTTATTTATTTATTCACAGAGTGTAAAAAAATATATTTATTTTTTATTCTTATTATCACGTGCTTTTTCCTTTTTCGAACTTTTTTTTTTTTGCTTATCCATAGTACACGTGGTACAGGCCATGATATTCATGGTTGGTAGAAGTAGGTGACTGCTTTTACTGTAAGTGCTCCACATGTCTACACATGTGAAAAGCAGTTCGACTTTTGCAATTACAAATGTGCCAGACCCCCGTTTATTTCCTTGCACTCGCTGGTGGGGTTGGACTTTTGCAAGAATCGGGAGTCATTGAAGCATTTTTTTTTTTTTATCGGAAAAAAAAAGTGCCCAATGCGGGAATCGAACCCGGGTCGTAGCGGTCAAAAATCAACGATTTAGACAAGTCTTTCACTGACTCTCCTTTTTTCGAATTTGTTTTCTTTAAATAGGATTCGAGTGGTTGGCAAGATTTTTATTCTCTCCCGAGTTAATCAAATAATTAAATATGATGATTGATTTTGAGGGAGTTTGTTCTGTTTGCCCTTCCTTGGGACAAACATTTTATCCTGTCAGGTTGGTACTTTAAATGTATTCTTGTGTTGCAGAGAAAAATGTGAGGGCTGACGCCGACAGAGCTGTTACATATTCATCCTGGCGACAATGCTGTGTCATTGTGACACGTGTCTGTCTGCTGCGTTTGTACGTCGTACATACCATTCAGTGAATGGGGCGGTTCCTTAGTGTTGTTGGTAATCACGGCGGAGTTATGTAAGAGAGATTAAGACTACTTTATTACACAATGTTCTTATAGCGTTATATTAGAGGTTGTTGTTGTTGTAGTGTCCAATGAAGAGCCTCAGATGTCTCCATACATCTTTATCACAGCAGTCACAATGTCCACTATCTTGGGTGTGTAAAGCTGCTGCTCTGGGTCCATGTAAATTTTCTGCAAGGCTGCGGCCATTGCTGGGCATGAGAATATGTGGGTAGGTGTTAGTTCCACACCAGGACAGTTGTTGCATGTCCTATAGGTACTTGTGCCATCTGGATGTATTGTCATTCCTTTATAATGTTTAGAGGTTAAATATATAAAAATAAAAAAGGCATATCCTGACCAGAAGAACATGTACTTTTTAGAATGCTCCTAGTCAGGATATGCCTTCTTTATTTTTAATACCAACACCTGACCTTTTTATTTTTTCTATTATTTTTTTACTTAAAAAAATAATGAATATATATATAGAATAAATGAGAATACAAGTATATACATATAAAAAAAAAAAAAACCTATTTACCTTTTTGTAACTCTTTGGTAAGAGGACATCTCTCACTAAAGGACAGTTTGGCTCTGCAATTAGGTGTTGTCCTTTACAGGGAGGAGGTTCTACTGTATATATATCAATGCAGTAAGGAAAGTAGTAAACATTTTTTTAAAGAAAAAATCGCGCAAAAATCGTTTCATTTCTTGAATTTATTGATGTGTTTACTTATCTAGTTTATGCAATTATAACACTCTTTCCCTCTACTTATCATGATTATCATAGTCTTTACTACGTACAGTACTCTTTATAGTAGTACAAGTACTCACAGTCTATGATTACCACGGCCAATACTACGTGAATATCTTAACACTCTGTGAGCTATCTAGGAATTAGTAAGAACAAAGATACTGTACAGTTCATCATAACACTTCCTGTATTGTCTCAGTCAGAAGAGAGATGTAAGTCGCCTGACAACTAGACTGACTTCAGATTCCCCCGTAACCAGACCCCACACAAAGAAGATACTGTGTCACCCGGCCAAAAATAAATATAGGCGTTAATTCCGGACTAAAGGGTAAAATCTCTGTATCCTTCCTATTGTGGCAGTTGTACCGTCGAACAAGTATAGCAGGGACAATGCTAATCTTCTCTGTATCCTTCCTATTGTAGTAGTTGTAACGCCGAACAAGTATCACAGAGACAATGCTAATCTTCTCTGTATCCTTCCTATTGTAGTAGTTGTACCACCGAACTTGTATCACAGAGACAATGCTAATCTTCTCTGTATTCTTCCTATTGTAGTAGTTGTACCGCCGAACAAGTATAGCAGGGGTCATTCTAATATTCCTTGTATTCCTTCCCATTGTACTACTGTAGTAGTAGTTGTACCACCGAACAAGTATCACAGGGGCCATGCTAATCTTCTCTGTATCCCTCCTATTATAGTAGTTGTACCGCCGAACAAGTATAGCAGGGGTCATATTTTAATATTTTATTGTACCCTTCCTATAATGTATATGTAGCTTCCAACAACAAAACCAACAATAACAACCACAACCAATCACGCTAACACACAATACATATAAAATATTTCCCACAAAGATATCAACATTGATTGAAACCACGGAAGAAACAAAAATGGAGAGCCGTCGTAAAAATAATTTACTGCTGGTCAGGTCAGGGTGATTTTTTACAGCTTGTCAGTTTGGGAGACCTTATCTGCCCACGTCACCTCTAATGAATGTCTAGGACAATGACATCTTCATTAAATCTCCTTAATTGAGAACTTCCCAATTAATTTCATTAAAAACTAACTTATCAGAGAATCGTTGGTATGCCTAGAGCATATAGACGATTCGAAATTACCCGATAAACATGTAGCGTCTGCTGCGAACACTCAGTGTTGCTGAATCATTATATTTTTAAAAACATTCTATGAAAATATAGATATATTTGTGTGTAACCAACAGAGACTAGGTAGTAGTTTCAACTTAACATCTAGGAGTACACTGCGAATATGCTGAAATTTTTCTACTTATACATTTTTTGACATATTTTTGCATTTGTGTAAGCTTTTTAATATAGATATTTAAAATTCTTCATATAAAAGATTATACATATTTTACTAAAGAAAAATATATTTTCATTTATTTCATTTGCTTGAGAATAATTTTATTATTGAGAATAATTTTTAACGCCTTGCCAAATGTTTTAATTTTTGTTTGCTCCTGACGAGGACAAAAGATTTTTGTCGAAACGCCGAGATAATAAAAAAGATTTACTGGCCGTAGTATCTTTAATTTTAAGAATTTGTTTTTATTTATAGGATATGTTTTTACAGGAATATATTTTGTAGTTGTGTATTGTTGTTTGCGTAATGTTCGGTAGTTATTTGTTCCAAGAAAAAAAGTCATAATACCAGGCCATATATATAAATATGATTAAAATGAATAATTATCAAACAACTTCGTGTACTGCAAGTTTATCACATGTTTTTATAGTGGAGAAAAGTTCGTTATTTTTTATATTTTAAACAGAAATTATAGGGGGTCGGTTGAAAGATGGTCTAGACCATTGGTTTTCGACCGCTACGACCCGGGTTCGATTCCCGCATTGGGCACTTTTTTCTGATAAAAAAAAAAAAATGCTCCAATGGTTCTCGACTGCTTGTATATAGATTTATGCTAAGACCTTCCTTTCTTCTTCCACTTATTTAATACATTGTAAATAACATTGATGATTACTGGTACTATAACTGTTATTCCTACATGTAACCTACATTTCTGCTCGGAGAATCTGTATAAAATTAAACGATCTTAATAAAAGCTTTTTGTTGTTGTACATTGCTGATTACTGGTACTATAGCTGTTTTTCCAGCATGTACCCTACATTTCTGCTCGGAGAATCTGTATAAGACTAAAAGGTCTTAATAAAGCTTTTTGTTGTTGTACATTGCTGATTACTGGTGCTATAACTGTTATTCCAGTATGTATCCTACATTTCTGTTCGTAGAATCTGTATAAAACTAAAATATCTTAATAAAGCTTTTTGATGTTGTTGTAATTAGCGCATAAATTTAATAAATTTATTTATGCTTATGAGGTGATACAGCAACGTCTTTACAATAAGAGAGGAGACAAAATGAATCAAATCTAGAAAAAAGAAGTGAGGACTTCTCGGTCAAATTTAATAATCTAAAATATCGAGAAGTTATTATAAAAGGAATAGAGAGAGATTTATAAGGAGAGAGATTAAGAAGGGATCACGAAGGGAGAAAGATGGATTATACTATACTCCGATTGACCTGAATTCCATAAAGAGATTTTTATTGATTTACGGCAGAAAATCACAGAGGAATATCGCTGACACTAGGTGGCAATGACCTCGGTGACCTTGGACAACGGGAAACGGATATACCAACCCTTGCTGTCATCCGTTGTCCTGCTTGTCGTCATATTACAGGGGTACGTTAGGAGACGTCAAGTAGACAGTCAATTGTCAATCGGTGCCTTTATTTCTATTTAGTCTGATGAAAACCTTCGTTTGAATGGTTTGTGGATAGCTGGTGTGTCGTTTGAAAAAAATATATATATAAATATACAGTTAAACCTGTCTGTAGCGCCCTCTCTCGGGACTCACCAAAATAGGGTGCTATAAACAGGTCACTTTTAATGTAAGTCGCATCGTACTGCGTATTTAAAATCGGGCGCTATAGAGAGGAAGGCGCTATTTAGAGGGGGCGCTATAGACAGGTTTAACTGTATGTAGCATGGATGAAATTCATCATACGATTCACTATGTCTAATTCTTCAATATATCAACTGAATCTTGAACTGAAAGAATAGATGTTACTATGCATTTTAATGTTCTCTCATTATTTATGATAAGTTTAATTTTATATATGCCAAAAATACTGTTTTTTTTTTAAAAACATTTTTTAAAACTTCTGTTGAATCTATGTATAGGACTATATGTATTAAAAAAATATTTCCGCGCGTGAACAATAATTATTTTATATATGTTTTTATATTTTTTTTTTCAAAAAGAACGTATATTTGAGCAATAATTATTCAAGCTGTTTTTGAATTATGAAATATTATTTTATTAAATCACCCCAATGCGAAAATCAATATAATAGAATTATAAGCTTTAAAATAATATAACATTTATTATATTAGTGAAAAGAATTAAAACACAAAAGATAAGAGAAACCAAACTTTTTTTCTTTTTCAAAAGATTTTTAATAAATGCACGGCTTGTTCAATTTTATCTTTATTCAATGAAAAGAGAAAAAAGAAAATGGCAACCCTGATTAAAATTGTTGTCGATGGCACTTAAAAGTTTGACATTAAAATCTCCCAAGATAAAGGGCTAACCTGTTAGCCGAAAAGGCAAGATAAAATTGAATTCTTTTAATAAAATTAGAAAGGCTCAAAAATAATCGAAAAATGTTTTCTACGTTTAATTATTTATTAATTTAAATAACAAGAATTAAATGCTTATCCGACTTCATATGCAATTTATTTTCTCCCGATTAATTAAATCCAATTATTTATTTATTTTAGGAAAACTTAAATAACATTTTGACTTCGTTTTATTAATATTAAATATATCGTTTGGAAAGATATTATTCCTTGAAATAAATCCTTTTTTTTTAGGAAAGTTAATTAATATTAAATTTTAAAAGTAATTAAATATATGGAATTTATTGAATCCTAAAAATAAATTACAAAAAAAAAGGAAAATTAAATATGCAAATATAATTTTAAGATAATAAGAAATTTAATATATTTTTTTAAATATTTATAGATAGAATTATTGATCACATCTTTAATTAATTTTACATATGCGATGTACTACCTGTATACAAATATGTTTTTCATTTAGTTTGTTAAAATATTATTCAAGTATTTTTTCATTTGAAATCATCTTAACTCCTCAGTGGCGCAATTGGTTAGCGCACGGTACTTATAAGCAGTACTTGTGAGTGATTTGAAATAATATTTTCACATTTTAAGAAAACATGCTTTTAATTCATTTCTAAATAAATTTTAATCTACAAGTATATTTAAAAAAATCAAATATTTATATAAATAAAAACTAAATACGAATTTGTTTGTTCCGATCATACAATATACCATACAATATTATCGTATTTATTATTTTATAAACAGATTATTAATTTTTATTTTTTCTGTGACATCGCTAATTTATGGAGTTGGTCAGAGATATCTCAGATTAAGAGAAAGTAATAAACGACAAAAATTCCTAAGGAAGTTTTAAAGAACCATCTAGCCTTCAAGTTGTGGGAAAAAGCAGATGGCAAATTTAATGAAGAGCTCTCGTTTTACAAGGCACGCAGGGGAAGGTTTTACGAGGAGGAAATTTTTTAATTAAATAATTGTAGAGTAATCCAATTAGTTCATTTTATGGTGTCATCACTTTGCCTAATTGATTGATGTGCGGAAAAAGGAGTAAAAAGGTGTATGACCCCTTCTTTTATATCCAGCATTGTTACTCTTCAAAATCTACTACAATTGTAACAGCATTGTTAATCACACAAAAAACTATAGTTTCAACAGGTACCATTCCTAAGAATGGTAAACTTCCAAGTTCCAAGCAGAATAAGTTAATAATTGTAGATTTTTCTTAATTTTCTTATTTATTAATCAGGTTCTGGTCTTCATGAAGGTATGCTTCTCTTTCTTGAGCTCTCCTCTTTATATTGATGACAAGGCCAAGATACCAGAGCAAAGTTGGAGAAAGAGGGGTGGACTCCAGCTGCCCCCGCTGCCATGTGGCAGGCGCCAAAACAGCATTTCTGTGTGGGGGAAGAAGAGTCTGGTGACATCTGCGGCAATGAGAAGATGTGGCGACTTGCCTCCGGGGCGTGTGGATGATCCTGCAAGAAGAGCCTGACATCGGAGCGGTCTACAAGACGGTGTAGTCCAAGCTGGACGTGTAGTGTAGAGCGGGAAGCTTCACAAGAGTGACATCCACGGCGTCAAGGATTCTTCTGACGGGGAGTTGAAGGCAAGTCCAACTCATTGTATTTCTTCTGTTAAGTGAGACATAATAAAGTGCCAATTTTAGCTGCATCCCTTCGAACCCACGTGTGTATCTTTGTGGCATACTGAGTAGACAAAGTACACGAATAGCGTCTGGGGTACGACTTAACAATATTTTCATAGATTTGCGTCTAGTACACCAGTTCGATTCCTTCTACCACATGTACCATCCAATTCCTCTGATTTTAAAAGCTTTTATTTGACTTGCTTCCCTGTTTGTCTGTCTGTCCACAAATTTTTAATCAATTTTTATACTAATTTTTGCTTTCAACGCTGTCCCAAATAATAAGCGTAGACTTATATATCGAAATTTGTCTTCTTGTCAAAATGGAACATCTAATAATTTTGTGTTGATTTTTTAAAAATAATGATGAAAACAATAAAAAAAACATTAAATGATTACCACACGTAGAATTTAAAACCAAATATATTTACAAAATTTTAAATAATAAACGACCACTGTACAAAAAAAAAACCCCTATAAATGAGGTTTCGTTTCCACCTTATTAACTTCCGTAAAAAAAGTAGTTAATAAAAGGTCTACCGATAGTTTTCCCTGTAAAATATTGAACTTAAGTTTTTTTCAGTCGTTTATACGTCTCATCAAATTGTAGTTAAGTCAATAGAGCTGCACTAATGGCTGTGTGAACTGGGAATTAAAACATTAATAGTGCCATTTAAATGTTAGTTGTTGCTACAGCTTCAATGGATCAACAGAAATGATATCGATTGTGTAATTTCTGAACTTATAGAATCAGTTTGGTGTTTATAAACACAAGGAGTTAACAGATAATTTCATTTTTGTCATTATATAAACCATATGCAACGTAGAATTTTTTTTTTTTTTACTTATCCTTTTATTAATCTAAATTAGACAAGATTTTGGAGGTCGTGCTCATAAAGAAGTTCAAGAACCCTTCTTGGTTCTCTGTACAGGGAATCTTTGTCTTTTCCAATACAATTTAGTATATGTTGGGAAGTGGCCGCTTCGGTTTTGCACCTAGTGCACATGGGGAAGCATGTAGAAATTTTGTTAAACTAAAATACTTACATATATATTTTAAACGCATTTTTTACCACTATTTTTATTGGTATTGCTGTTAACTCTTTTATAATACCTTGATAAAGATTGGTGTTAAGCCAACTGAAATATTTTCAAAACATATATATAGGTTTATAAAATGAAAGAATTTAAAAGCACGAATGTTTCTTTTATACATTGTCTAACTGACCTTGTCTTTATTGTTTGCGGAAGAGCATTGCTCGATGCAAATATTTGAATGTAATTCTACTGTCCTATAAACTTATGTCCATAGTTTTCTTGAAATCCATTTCTGAGATTCCACCCTTCAGTGCTGCGTATATAAGCAGAATCGTCCAATACAGTATTAGAGCTCTGAGAAGCGGTCTGGTGGATTAAATTGGCGAAACCGCTGGGAGGGTTCACCACTGATGAGCCAAGCCCTCCCAATACATATTTTTTCATCGCAGTAAGGACAGTAGAAGTTTGTATTATGTATAAAAGAAACATTCGTGCTTTTAAATTATTTCATTTTATATGTATAGATGGCGCGTTATTGCTATGTGTTAATATAAATAGGTTAAAAATAGGATTAAAAAATAACCATTCCCCAGTGAATGAAACATTGGGAAGTAAATTATAAAAACGGTTGATGTAGACCCACGTACATTATAAGTGATCAATGCTATGTGTGGAGAAAAAAGGTCGAAAGTTCACATTAAAACTCGGGCACATATCCCCCCTGGGTTGACATATGCTAGGACATAATGCTTACATCGATCATGTGAATAAATCATGTAATTAGGAGGGTGTGTCGAATTATTGATAGCACTTGCCGGAAATAATACGTACTGGGGCTGCTACTACTTCTCTGTACATACATAATACAACACTACCTCACCTCAATGTGGTAATTTTTGGTTGCACTCACAGAAGAAATCAAATCTTCTAGCAATATTACAAGAGTCACTCTAAAAATGTTTGCAATCAATTTTAAATAATTAAAATATTAAAAAATAAATTATGCCATTAAAATCTACATGCATTTTTTACATAACAAACATTTTCATAAAATAGTAACAACAATGATTCATAGAAATTGCGACTTTGTTTACAGCGGCAGCGGTAATTTCTAAACATTGGATACAATGAAGTTGACTAGAGAAAGTTTACACGCCATGATTTTTTATGATTATAAAAGTAATTTAACTTCTAAAGAATCCCATGAAAGATTGATGAAAGCTTTAGGATTTAAAGCTCCTTCTATTAGAGCAGCTTTTAATTGGTTTAATGAATTTAAATTTGGAAAACTAACCTTGAAGATGAACCTCGTTCAGGTCAACCACCAACAGCAGTGACCCAAAAATAATTAAGCTGGCGAAATTTTTACTTAGAGAAGATCGAAGAATTACGTATCAGCAGTTAAATAAAAGTGTAGGCATTGGATCGGCAGCAATCAACACTATCATTAATGATCATTTAAAATACACAAAACTTGTTAGTAGATTGGGTACCTCACATCTTGACTGAAGACCAAAAACTTGGTCGCATTAAATGGTGTAATTTCATGTTGAAAAAATTTGATGAAGGCAAATCAAAGGCTGTTTTTAATATTATTTCAGGTGACGAAACTTGTATTTACAATTTTGATCCAGAAACAAAACGGCAATCTACTCTTTGGTGCTCTCCAAAATCACCTCCTCCTAAGAAAGTTTGCAGAGCTCGAAGTGTCGGAAAACAAATGGTTGCTTGTTTTTAAGAAAAAGTGGTTTCATTGATATAGTGAAGTTATAAGATCGAAAGACAGTTAATAGTGACTGGTATACAACAAAATGCTTTCCAGCAGTATTTGAAAAAAACCAAGCAAAGCAGAATAAGAGCTCAACTTAGAGGAGTCCTTCTTCACCATGACAATGCAAGACCGAACACCTCAGCCCAAACATTAGACTTTTTAGCCAACTCCGGTGTCTAATTATTCACTCATCCACCATATTCACCACACCTAGCACCTGTGATTTTTTTATTTCCAAAAGTTAAGTTATTGTTGAAAGAGATAAAATTTGACACTAATGAAGAAACACTGCAAGCTTTTATCGAAGCCGTAAATTCCATCCCCGAAGATGACAGGTGTAAGTGCTTCGATAATTGGTTTTCACGGATGAAATCTTGCATAGGTGCTAAGGGCGAATACTTTGAGAAACTCTAAAAGTTGCAGTTTTAATAAAAATAAGTGATTGCAAGAACTTTTGGAGTGACACTTGTAGAATTCATATTTACCTAATCCAAACCCTCGGAATGTTATAGTTCTCTCTCCTGTTCTTTGGGTGCAGTTTCAACGCTGTTTGGGGGAAACAGGATATACAGTAAAACCTGTCTATAGCGCCCCCCTCTCTATAGCGCCCTATTTTAAATACGTAGTACGATGCGATTTACATTAAAAGTAACCTGTCTATAGCACCCCCTCTCTATAGCATCCTATTTTGGTGAGTCCCAAGAGACTATAGACAGGTTTAACTGTACAATGAAAACTCTCTCTATAACAAATAAATGATCTTGAATCAACGCTAACTAAACAGTAGAAAGGATAAAATTTGACACCCTAAAACATCAACGAATATAGATTATCCATATACGAGAATAACTTTCGTTATTCCAATACACCTCGTTAAACGTATTAGGGACATGTTGTATCGGATACAGATCGTTATTGTCTGGTTTAAATAACATCGGTGCACATAGTACGTTTTGTAATATTTTTATAAATCGTCGCGTGAAAGCATCGCGTGATCAATCAAAACAGTTTAAAAATAAGGAAAAGCCCTTACAAAGTTAGACGTACAGCCTAGTGAAATATTGGCATTTTGTAATAATTTTTTTATATCCAAAATATGGTAGCAGATTATTTATTATTCTATAGTTGGCGATTTACGCTCCAGGAGCCCGGGTTACCTCTATTTTCTCTCTTTATTATTCTATGAATTTTTTTTATATTCGATATTTATATTTTGATACATTGTAAAAATTTTCTCATTGCCTCTCTGCTATTTTATTAGCTTTAATTTGGTTGTACATTAAATAAATTGTCGTGTATTTCTGAAATTTGTCTATCCTAATTTTCAACATTACAATATTCCTTTTAATTAATATATACAGTTAAACCTGTCTATAGCGTCCCCCTCTTTGTACTCACCAAAATAGGGTACTATAGAGAGGGGGTGCTATAGACAGGTTTAACTGTATATATTGAAAACTGACCATGTTAAATATAATATATAGATTTCTCTTCTAGATATGCAAATATGTAAATAGGAGATTATTCTCCATTTAACCTAGTCTTGATAGCGTCTTTAGCCAGTCGAGGAACAGTGTGCTCCAAAGTTTGTGGTTTTATTTAGAAATGAAGAAATATTTCCCTTCTAAATCTATTTAAATAACGGTTGATTATCCCTTGTGTGTGCATATATAATATAAGGTTGTCCCAAAAGTTCGTGTTTTTCTTATTAACTTGGCGAATAATATTATTACGGCGAATACATAATACAATTACTTTATACAAGGGTTCGGTGGAAGGATGGTCTAAACCGTTGGTTTTCGACCGCTACGACCCGGGTTCGATTCCCGCATTGGGCACTTTTTTCTGATTAAAAAAAAAATGCTCCAATGACCCCCGATTCTTGCAAAAGTCCAACCCTACCAGCTAGTGCAAATAACCAAACGAGGCTTTGGCATATTTTTAAGTGCAAAGTCGAGCTGCTTTTCACATGTGTAGACATGTGGTGCAACTTACAGTAAAAGCAGTCGCCTACCTCTACCCACCATGACTATCATGGCCTGTACCACGTGTACTAGAGATAAGGAAAAAAAAACTTTATACATAATACAAAGACATTATAAATAACGGCGAATAATATTGGTATTTCAATTTTTTGCAAGTGTTTATGAACTTTTGAGACAACCTTGTATACTAACAGACTACATTGAAATTCTGGATACTATTTTTAACATCGATTGTCTTTAAAGAAACAAAAGTTTCCCTTCGTGAAATGTTTTCCACCCACATATATGTCTCATCAAAGTCTTAATTGACCTTCCCAGACATCTGACCTTCACTTAGCCTCGTTACAAGGTGCTAATTGCTATTGGTCGTCCTGCCTTGTCCCAACTTATCGTCTGCAGTCTGAGTGTTCTCACCTCATTCTGGTCATTGATGCTATGGAGAATATTCTTTATTCACGAAAGAGAATAGTGTATCGTGGAAATTAATTTATTGTCGCGCGTTTCCCCTCTGGTTTTTCGCGACGACGCCGCTTCCCTCACCGTGGATCACCTACCCTGGCTCCGTTGTTTCACCTCTACCCTGCAGACAGCCCCAAAAACCCTCTGAGAACCACTACTCACGTGGATCTCCTCTCCCTCTGGCAGTATCTCTCGGCCTTACCACTTGTGGGGGGACACGAGAGACTTAACAGAAGAGTAACTACTGTGATTTTGGAGAGAAAGTCATAACAGCAACCGGCAACAAGTCTGCTAACACTCCTCTTTTATTGTCATCTTTAATCCACATTACATAAGAACTCGAATATCAATTAACGGGTATTTACAGTAATTTACATCCCAGAGCCAATATAAACAGTTATTTACAACTATCAGCCCCAGGAAACAGGACCACAACAGTAGGCGACTCCACATCAGTCCCAGACCAGAAATAGGCTAAATCATATAATCTTTCTCCATTTTTTATTTCCAACTTTCATAGGTTTCTCCGTCTTGTAACCCCAAGGAGAATCCTCTATAAGACCTGTGTGTCTTAATAAAGGCTTTTGTGTGTGTGTGAAATAGGCTAAATCTATTGGCGGAGGTTGTAGGTGTTGTCAGGCTGATACTGGCGTTATTTTGAATAATTTTGTTTACTGAATGCACTTTTCATTGATATAATAATATATTGGTATTGTTTTTCTATCTTTGCCCCTGTCAGTAGACCGTGCGGTTCGAATCAACTTTTCTTTTGCGTACAGTTCCGTGTTATGATTGAATTTTCTTGATTATTCCTTGTTACAACCTACTTACCCTTTACAGCCTATCAGATACTTTATAAGACAATGGATATGTACAGGATATTCTGATCAAAATTTCGCATTCTCGACATTCACTTTGTGAAGAAGAAGAATAGATTTTGAAGCCTTTTAAAAAATCTTGCTTGAGCATTCTCTACCGTCGCCTACCACGATTCCAGACATCTACACTTCAGAGTTGAACTTCCCACTTTCAATAATACTTCTTAAAATTAAAGATACTTCGACCAATAAATATTTTTATTATCTCGACGTTTCGACAATAATATTTTGTCCTCGTAAGGAGCGAACAAAATTAAAACATTTGCCAAAGCGTAAAAAATGATTCTAAGGCTACAAGTTTTTGTTCGCTCCTGACGGGGACAAAAGATTATTGTCGAAACGTCGAAATAATAAAAATATTTATACTGGCCAAAGTATATTTAATTCTAAGAATGCCAGCCACAGGCAGCCTCTATCTTTATGCTACTCAATAATCCTATCACGTAAGGAAAAATGGAGCAAGACAATCGTCAAGATGACATGGCAATTTCATTTAGATCAAAACAATAATATTTACATAAAAGTACAGACGATAGAAATGTGATGATTTGGCAGAGATATAATAATGGGTGAATAAATATTTTGCTTCTTTCACTATTACGTCGTTGAAACGCTATAACCAGTCAGGAGATTTGTGGTGAAGTGGTTTAACTACGGCCATCAAGACGGATAGCTGGCGATGTGTGGTTCCATACCATGTGTTATCTATAAGTTATAAATGCTACCTCTCCTGTCAAAATAGACGCGGATTTACAATAGATCTATATTCAATAAAATAATCCCTTATATCAATATAGAGTAAAATATATCATGCCACCAGGGGAAAGTATCTTTTCAAAACATTTTTATTCTCTAGCTTTCGGGCACGTACACCCTTCTACAGGAGAAACCATGGTATAATGATACGCCAATAGAACACGAGTTAAATATAATCGGATACTATTTTACATAATTTTATAAAAATGCTGTAGATATTTTAAAAAAGTATATTAAATATTTAACAAATGGAGACAAAATATTTTAAAATATATATCTAATAAGAAGACAAATAAATAAATATAGGCCATTAAACTGGCGAAACCGCTGGGAGGGTTCACCACTGATGAGCCAGGCCCTCCCTTCAATTTTTCCATTGCAGTAAGGGCAGTAGAAATTGTTTTATTTTAAAAAGAATATTACGCGTCTAGAATAGTTTTGTACTTTGATAACAGATGGCGCGCTAGTGCATTGTAAAATATAGGCCTCTAGGACATAACTAAGGAAGCAAGGAATACAAATTAAGCTGTAGTTATCATTAACTATATATTTAACTCATGTTCTATTGGCGAATTATTATACCATGTTTTCTCCTGTAGAAGGGTGACCGTGCCCGAAAGCTAGAGAATAAAAATGTTTTGAAAAGATACTTTTCCCTGGAGACCTGATATATTTTACTCAATAGATCTATTTCTCCAGCAATAGGTCAGTAACAGGCCTGTATTTCCTTTCTAGGACTATTCTGTTGATATATCATAGGGTCTTCTCTCGATCCATCAACTCCATTCTTGGACTTCCTCTGCCCAGTCTTCCCTCCAGTAATACCGTTAACCACTCCGAGTGTATACTCACATATTCTCATGCCCAGCAATGGCCGCAGCCTTGTAGAAAATTGACTTAGACCCAGAGCAGAAGCTTTACACACCCAAGATAGTGGATATTGCTGCTGCTGGGATGGAGATGCATGGAGACATCTGAGACTCTTCTTTGGACACGACAACAACAACAACTCCGAGTGTCGGACATGTCTTACATTTTTCTAGTCTAGGATGCTCTCTGCTATATCAACATACTGTATGTTATTTTAAAATTATAATTTCTTGAGCAAAAATTACTTTGTAAAGTCGACCGCCAGATTTTGTTTTCCTTTGGCCGGCTCAAATCTTTCTGTAGATATGTAAATACGTATTTTGTTTTCTTTATTCTACTCGCCTTAAATCAGGTACTACTTTCTCAAATGATGTATTCTATACTTTATTAGCACAATTGAAGCAAATTGTGATTTGAAACTGCTTTTATTCTTACTACGACTGCAGCAATATCATTAATTACTCATATACTGTAAACCACTGGAATAATGTTCATGTATTACAAAATTAGCAAATAATAATTCTCTAGCATTTCTCTCTCTCATATTTAATACTAGCCGAATGACCCGGGCAACGCCCGTGTTTTACCCGATTGAATGCTTTTATTCAAATACTATTTGTTACAATTATAAATTGGCGCCTTAAATAAATGCATATATTAGTTAATACCTATAGCCTATGTGCTTTATCTGTCAATGTACTGTTGGCTTCCGTAGGCGTCTCATACTGGGAAAAAGAAAGAGAGGATTCCATTTAGTTATTAACTAATATATTTAAGAATGAAATACTTTATGAGGAAAGAGTTTCTTTATTACACAAAATTAAATCACAAGCTTTCGGGCATAATCACCCTTCTACTGGTGTAAAACGAGACAAAATATTAGTGGCATTCAGCTATATATATATATACAAAAGGTAAGAAAATAAGACAGATATGTAAAATTGTGCCAGAGAAAATTAACATAATATTGGAGGATCATTCACAAAAGTTAAGCAAGGCAAGTAAATAAACGCATAATACATTCAATACATGGCCACCACAGAAACTAAGTACGAACAACGACTGTTAAACGAAATAAAACAAAATAAAATAGAAATAAAATAAAATAAAATAACCAAAACTGTCATTGACGTGTAAAAGTATAAGTATGTTATGAAACCTAATCTTTCAGGTAGGAGGTTCCAGTACTAAATTATCATATATTTCAGGAAGGTCTATTGCTCTATTGATGCTTTTAAATTTTTTGGTGAGTATAGCTTCCAGGACCAATCGCTGGTGTTTGTTCTTAATCTCATGATAATGGGCCGAGGGGTTATAGATATTGAATGTGTGGCCTGTGTCCCGTATGTGTTGGTAAACTAGAGAGCGGGGATCCCCGCTCTCTAGTTTACCAACACATACGGGACACAGGCCACACATTCAATATCTATAACCCCTCGGCCCATTATCATGAGATTAAGAACAAACACCAGCGATTGGTCCTGGAAGCTATACTCACCAAAAAATTTAAAAGCATCAATAGAGCAATAGACCTTCCTGAAATATATGATAATTTAGTACTGGAACCTCCTACCTGAAAGATTAGGTTTCATAACATACTTATACTTTTACACGTCAATGACAGTTTTGGTTATTTTATTTTATTTTATTTCTATTTTATTTTGTTTTATTTCGTTTAACAGTCGTTGTTCGTACTTAGTTTCTGTGGTGGCCATGTATTGAATGTATTATGCGTTTATTTACTTGCCTTGCTTAACTTTTGTGAATGATCCTCCAATATTATGTTAATTTTCTCTGGCACAATTTTACATATCTGTCTTATTTTCTTACCTTTTGTATATATATATATAGCTGAATGCCACTAATATTTTGTCTCGTTTTACACCAGTAGAAGGGTGATTATGCCCGAAAGCTTGTGATTTAATTTTGTGTAATAAAGAAACTCTTTCCTCATAAAGTATTTCATTCTTAAAGTTTGGTGAAGGAATTATTACTTCAATAACTAATATATGCATTTATTTAAGGAGCGACCCGCTCCAACACAATAGTTACAAAAACGATAAAGCGAGTGGGGGTGGTATGATGGGGGGGGGGGGGGGGCAAAGGTGGCGTGATCGTAGCTAACCAATAGGAGGGCGCCATTCCAAAAAAAAAAGCAAACGGTGACAGAGTTGATGAGGAATGACGCTCGTAACTGTATATAGAATATATATTCTTAAATGAGCTTATACATTTTTTTTTCAAAAAGCTGCAACTGCCACTCGTTTATATAGATTTAAAAAGACTGAAAGCTTTTAACGTGAGGTAGAGTGAGTTGTTTGGATGATTTTAAGGAACTAAACTTATTAGCTTTTTTACCGCACAACAGAACGTGTTGGACACTATAAAAAAACAAAGATGTATAGCTATCAGCCGAATTGATTTCGAAATGACCCATATCTAATATCCAGTGACACTTTTAGCAGCTACTTGAGTAGTGGTGTTCAGAAGAAAGAATCCAGAGATAAGAAAAAAACACGTAAATAAGGAGATAAGATAGTCTGGTGTCATAGCTTCTATCAGTGGCAAGGCCGTGTGACTTACGGCCGGGGAATTAACACCGTGTGGATGGAATATTGTTGCTTTCATTTTGTGCGTCCTACATTGGTATTACTATGTTATCATTCCTTTTGTCATATTGTTATTGTATATATCTTGATTGTTTCATTAGGTATTGAAAGAAGAACCAACTTGCTCCCATTGCCAAGATGAAGACCAAACCGTGGACCACCTCCTCTTCACCTCTACCCAAACTTCCAATGCCAAAGATTCCTGACGGCCACCTTCTTAGAGATCACCAACCTAAGTACAGCATCCCTAGAAAATCTCTTAAGAAAGAAATCTGTCTGGCGCCACCTCATGAACCAACCAATAAAACGCATAGGTTCCTTTTACCAAAATAAGCAATTCCCTACTGCCGTTTCTAAACCGCTGGGAGGGTTCGCCACTAATAAGTCAGACCCTTCCAATAGTTTAACATTGCAGTAAAGGCAGTATTATTTATTTTCAGGAAAAGAAACATATATGCGTAAATAGTTTTGAATTTAGACTGTTTTGTTTGAATGTAGGGAGAGAACGAGTTGTTTAGAAAGTTCGCCACTAATGAACTTCCAATATTTTAACATTTCAATATAAGGGCAGTATTATTTATTATCATTAAAAGAAACAAATATATGCGTAAATAGTTTATACTTTGTGAATTTCGAGTATGTTGTTTTTGAATGTAGAGAGAGTTGTCCAAACATGATGGAGCACGACCCATTTTGTCGTGAAACAGGTGGTAGACCCCATCACCTGCCTCCTGCTGGTTTGTGCAACCTTCCTTGTCTGTCCACCTTTTGTTGCCACCAACCTTCCACTCAAAACTCTAATTGTGAAAGGAATGGATTTTTTCTTCGTTATACAGGGAGTATTTCGTTATATAAATGGTTTATAACGCGTTTTTTACTTTAAAATTTTTGTTTTAGAGTTATTCTTCTTTCTTATCTCCACTCAATCATATTAGGGTTTCAGGCTTGTAGAGCTTGAGACTTTACAACCATCATGACTGGGTGAAGTAAAATGCGTTTGCCTTTGTCATTAGGACTGGGAGTACTCAGTGGCAGGCCGACAAATATAGTTCTTTATTGAGTACAGTTACATTTTTCAGTATTGTTGTTGTTGTTTCTTATCCCCTTGTGTAAAGATTACACGAATTCCATGAGTTCATGCTTCTCGAGCTGTTTTTTTTTTTTTTTTTCAGTATTATCGTTGTTATACTTTTTTTTTTTATTGAAGTGACAGCTAATTTTACAGTTGTAGGAAGTTTTTCATTCTAAAGAAATGAGTTATCGAAGTGTTGAAATGTTTCAGTTTTAGAGAGTTTTCGTTCTAAGGAGTTTGTATTGAGAGGTTAGGTAACATTTTTAATTGTAGTTTTAATGTTTTAAAGAGTTGTTCTTTGAAAATAAAAATCGCACTAAAAAGCTTCAGATGTCGTGCCTTATAGTTGAAATAATAAAAAATTTCGGAAAATATTTTGAAATATCTGTTGGTAGATGATCTGCTATATGTATATTGCTACGTGGAAAATTAGGAAAGACAAACTTCAGGATGGTGCAGCAGTGAAGGATAAACAAAAGATAAGCAATAATGTAAGTTTACAGAGTAGCAAAATATAAACATAAAAAATGATACTCTGTTAATAAAATAAATAATACTTCGCTACAATATAATCTATTTTTTAGGGGAACAAATTGATAATTTCTCACATTAAATGTTTCCTTTTGTCATTGAAAGATGGCGCATTGCTGTAGATATATTTTCGTAACTTCCTATGTTTCAATTAAGAATCACATGGTCTGCAGAGCGATAAGATTATAGGAAACTCCGTAGGAAGAAGTCTTAAGAAACTAGAAGGGGATTGCTGAACTGGGGGAAACCCAGGACACGTTCTGTGGCTCTTACTATGGAATCATTGTGTCAAATTATTTGACAAACATAAGCAGTTTTATCTCAGTTTTTAGCGGGAAGAATGGTGTTCGTTTTGAAATTTGTTAAGTGAACTGTGATCTCCTTCTCATTGGACGAATGTGGCCATGTTTGTACATAAAGAGGGTTGAAATGGGATGCGAGGAGTCGAGGAATAGTAATCGTGTGGAGACGTTTAAAACGTTCTCTGTGTGCTTGTCTGGTGATCTCCTCTTATACCTGTGTAACCCCGGTCTGATCCATACCAACGCTACAATAAAGGATAAGTACTGTTTTGTTTTTATATAACAAAACGTGATTTTTTATTTACCTCCTTTTTGTTGTTGTTCTCTTGAGTGTACGCTTTTCTGTGTGTTAAGTTACTCTTACTTTAGACCCTAGTATATTGCACTTTATGTGTTAACCCGTAAAAGTTTAACTTTTGTCAATTGAATCTAAGCAATCAGTTTCTTTAGTTTTCCAGCCTTTGGAAATTGCTCCGTCGATGGAATACTTGTTTAGAAGTGGTGTAAAATGTTTGCATATGAAATGCTACTGTCTAAGTTGTTTTCTCTTTATATATAATACTAGACGAGTGACCCGGGCTTCGCCCCGGGATTGACCCGTGTGCATATCTACCAGAGTGATATATATTTAGATAAGATTTTTTTTATAATTGTTTGTTATTAGCATTATCTATTTGTTTGCATCAGCATAATTTAATCGTTGATAGAGGGCGCTGTTCGTGAGCTAAGTAGAATAATTTGAATATATAGTTTTAATAATTGATTCATATATTTTTAAAAATAGCCTATCGTCTTCCCCGTATTTTTTTACCTATGTATGGAAATTTTGGTTTGAATTAGTGAACTACTGCGAATTTGTATACCGGACATACAAACAAACAAACAAACATACAAACATTGTGCGAATGTTTCTTTTATACATAATACGAACTTATATGTATAGATGGCGCGTTATTGCTTTGTATTAATACAAACATTGATTTATATATATATATAGATATATAAATATGAATGTGGCCAGCATTCATATGTTTATACTCGAAAGACCATCTACTCGACCTGAAGAAAATCCTTATTTCGACGACGTTTCGGTGATCATAAATCCCCCGTTTCAGGTGGAGAACAAAGTAAGCATGACATACCATATCACTGTATAAATACTAATAGATTTCTACGATATTTTTAGAAAATATAAGGCATATATTCGATAAAAATGTAATTTGACTTTATTTATATGGTGAGTTAGAGAAATATTATGTGATTTAAATAAGGAGAATATTGTGTGCCGTGACATAGCTTAGGAAAAGCTTGCACCACGCTGACGAGGGCCAACAGCCCTAAACGCATACGTGGTTAGCTTTTCTTGATTAATCAAGAATGGGTATTTGGTCAATTCTGGAATAATTACAAATCAACGAATAGTTGATATTTATTACGATAGATGAGGCAAGCCATCAGCAACTTTCAGTTGCACGATAAGGAAATGCCTTTTTTTATTTTCCTAATTTATGCACCTTATCCCAGTACAATATCACATTTGTACTATTTTTTCACATAGCCTAGGAAATCTAGGGCATGTCCTGAACCGTTCCATGAAGTTACCAGAGGTGGACAATGGCCTGGCATTTCTGAAGCAACAGTCAGCTGAAGACCTTGAACTAGCTAGAATGCACGTCTTCTCGTGTGTGCCAGGTCAGCAACGTGCTGTGTGCTCTGCCATTCACTCTGAGTGGCAATTTGACTTGGAATGGCTGAGAGATGGGTTAAATGACTGCCCCTGGATGTTTGAGGATTATCATGGAAGCTGAAGACGTAACAAGCTCAGAAGAACACGGAAGAACCACAAAGAAAGGCCAAAGAGCAAAAAGTGAGAGCTGCAATGCTCTCTGACAACAGATAATAAACTTTTGTTAAAGCAAAGACCCCGACAGTGGGGACCATCCAAGCTGCTGTATAAAGTCAATAGTTACAACTTATTGTCACTTCAAGGTGTGGGGGTTGTTCAAGGAATGGTGCACACTGTCCAGTTTCGACAACGACATCTAACCCCACATTGGACACTTTTTTTTTTTTTTAAGAAAAGAGTTTGCTTCGATGACCCACGATTCTTGCAAAAGCTCAACCCCATCAGTGAGTATAAGTAACAAAACTAAATATGTAGTGTACTTGCTGTAAAAGCACTCGTAACCTAGCATGGCTAATATAAACTTTAATTGGCCTGGCAGGCTTTAGTTTCCTGAGATTCATAAGGAAGATTGTGGATTAGCCAAAGAGGTGTTCAGCATTGTGTGAGGATACAGAGCCGTATTCAATTGTATATCTATCTTCCCTGACACAAATGATTTATTTATAAACAAGTTGTGGAGTCACCGACACCATTATGACGAGATTTGGGCAAATCCTCAGCATCTTAGTTGATAGAGCGTAATTTTTGTTACATGATCGTCTATGTCCTTACTGTTTATCTCTCCACAAAACATATGATAAAACCATGATGTGATTTTACTTAGATAGCACTGGAGAGTGTTTAGGAAACTCCTCTTTAAGAGAGAGATATTGAAACTAATTTTATTATATCGTTCATATATGTATGGTTAGATATAAAATTGAATAAATAATTATAAATATATAAAATATGGTCTTTTCATTGGTAGCGCCCAACGCGGGAAAGACTCCGCCACCGATGGACTGCAAGAGTTCTTTCCCACAGAGTGGGCAGGTCGATGTGATGGCTGACGTTACCCAACTCAAGACCAAGATGGTACTTGTAGATGGTAGCCACACTTGTCATTACCTCGGGATGGAAGCCGAGAGAGAGATGACTACTGGGTGGTGGTGGGGCAGGTATTGTGTGAGGATGATAAATAAATGTCAGGCCACCACCTAACGGGGGACCGGTTATGACCGCATGGCGGAAGTGAGGGGTGATTCATACTCTCCTAGCTCAGCCAGGTCAAACTGCAGCGGCGGCAATTGTCCCGAGAACTTTGTGTCGAATTCTATCGACACTTAGGATTGGTCGAGTAATAGCACACACCTTCGATTTTTGACAACCACGACCTGGAATCGGATCCAGCTCTGGGCTCCTTTTCCCCCCAATTCCAATGGCCCTCGATTCTTGCACAACTCTAACCCCACCAATTAGTGCAAGTAATCAAACAGGGCTCTAGCAAATAAGTGAAAACGCCGAGCAGCATTCGAAATGTCTAGACATGTTGTATACTTACAGTAAAAAGACATTCGCTAACTACCCATCACGGTTATCGTGACATGTACCACGTGTACTTGGGATCTATAATTTTAAAAAAACTAATTTTTCATACCAAAATGTAATGTGAGATAAATTTGTTGAGCATGGCTCATTAGTGGTAAACCATTTCAGCACTTTCGCTAGGTTAATCTCCAGATATATTATATTTGACTGCTTGACTCAAATAGTGTGTAATTTCTAACGAACCCATGTGAACTAAAGTCGAAGACCCACAACGTGTATCACATAGTGTTTCCAGACAAAACAAAGGTCAATGCCGCCACATGATGTTTGCAACAGAAAGTGTCATCGGAACAGCGTCAAACGGAAGTTATTCGGAAGTTGACGAACTCTGAGGGAACCCTCACATAACGTTATACAAAACTTTCTTTCAAACTACAAGGTTGTCCCAAAAGTTCGTAAACACTTGCAAAAAATTGAAATACCAATATTATTCGCCGTTATGTATAATGTCTTTGTATTATGTATAAAGTAATTGTATTATTATGTATTCTCCGTAATAATATTATTCGCCAAGTAATAAGAAAAACACGAACTTCTGGGACAACCTTATAAAGGGCGTTGTCCTTTAATAGGATACATCTTTCTGATTTTGGAAAGAGAAACAATATAGATCTAAATGTGTTCCTTTTTTTTGGGGGGGGGGGGGGGGGATGGAACAATTCAAGATTATTTCTTTTAATCTCATATATATAGACGAATTTCTCCAATCAACGAACTGAAACTGAAAAAGGTTTGGGAAGACTTGGTATATCAGTGGTGAATTTTCTGTGATTTCGCCAATCCTCTAAGCTACAACTATTGTATTGTTAATTATATTTAGACGCACACACACAACACACATACAAGTCTAGTGTTTATATTTTTTGATGATTAACGGGACTATGTAAATATATTTCTACAATTGAAAAAAAATCTCACAAGGCATTGTTGTTGCTTCGAAGTACATTACTCATATTTGATTGACAAGAAATAACTCTGAATTCCATCCTCAGCCTACAAAAGACTCTGGTTACTAACGTTCCTTTTTTTTTTTATTGCTATGGTAATCTTTCGAATTGCGGTATATATAGGATAATGCATCGCAGTAGAGGTAGGATAATCCATGTAGGACAATCCTGTCTGCAAATATTTTAAAATGTTGAAGGTTTACATTACGTAAAAATATTGTGGCGAAGGAATAATTTATATTTTATTATATAATTAATTATTCGATGAAAACATTTAACACAGATCATTACTATGAATTTCTAAAATCATCATACATAGTCCTTAGCTTGCTTGCTCAATATTCTCTAGCTGTATATAGTATCTTTGGTTTGGTTGATAATTGTCGATTAGTCGTACTGACGTTATCAATAAATACTTTCAAATCTTAAGATATTCCAAGACTGATTTCTACGCTACAATATATAAGGATGGTATTCCTTCCTTGTGCATCGTATTTAATAAATGTTAATAAAATTATCAAAAGAGGGAGAAGTGCCATTTCTGTACATGAATGCGATTCTCCCTCATGATGTATCATGGCCAAAGATCGGCTCAATCACTTCAACAAATTTTGGCAGATTCCACAACTGCTCTCGTAGGGCGTTGTCAAATCGAAGCCCCCACCCTCGTACTGATGAAGACCATTGTCACGCATCGACAAAATGTCGGAATTTGTCAAAACTGGTGCGTTATGGCATATTTAAATGTGCATTCTTGCTCCAAATTTGCATTGCTTCAATGCATTTTATGCGCTTGTTAAAAGGGAGAGGTGTCTTTTTTTCACACATACATCTATAAGGTTGTTCCAAAAGTTCGTGTTTTTCTTATTGCTTGTAGAATAATAATTTTACGGCGAATACATAATACAATTACTTTATACATAATACAAAGACATTATACATAACGGCGAATAATATTGGTATTTCCATTTTTGCAGGTGTTTACAAACTTTTGGGACAACCATTGTACTTGTATAAATATCAAAATTTCTAATATTGCAGAGAATTATAATAATTTTTAATATTCTTATATATTATTCATATAAAGATTCTCTCTGTTCGCAGTATATTCCCCTGTGTTTGTGTATGCAAATAAGATGCGAATAGTTAAAATACTGGAAATCACCTTGAGATTGGCCCACGTGATAAAAAATCTGGCCGTCGAGTGAAAGGTTTCAAGAATGACTCACAACGAACGTTCCTCAGAATTTCAATGATCCTGTACGTGGTCTGGCATCTGATTGCCGCGTCGAGTGGATGAGAACGGGCAAGGTCAACTTGTGGAAACTATAATCCAGTGCAACTTGATACATTTCTCTAGTTCAGGGGTGGCGAACGTGCGGCCTTAAGGCCGCATGTGGCCTTTTCTTGCCCAAGTTGTAGCCTTTTCATAAATTCAAAATTAAAATTTTTGTTTCGCAGTTTTCAATTACTTTCATTATTTTATTGAAAATATCTAATACGAATGTCATATATTATATAATATATATTGAGACGTTACAGAAACAATTTTCAATTGTACATAAATTCCTTTAAAATGTTACTTTAATTTTTCATATGTTTATTTTCAATTTCTTTTTCTCATTCATCAAAAGTCAATGATGTACATACTAAATTAGTAAAAACTCAATAAAAACGATATGTAAAAATACACATAAACAAATGGCTTGTAAAAGAAAGCAGCAATAAAATGAGTTTAGGTAAAATATCTATTTCATTAACAAACATTTCACTTTTAAAATAATATACTTTAAAATTAAAGTTTTACAAAACTAAAATTAGCGTTTTAAAAATAAAAACGTGGCATTTGGCGCAGTCGAAAAGGATACGGAAAAAAAAAATGGCGGAAAATCCAACAACCGGTTGCAAAAATTCAACGGCTCGAAGTCGGCAATTAGGCCTGAGTCATGGATCAAATTATATGATTTTGAAAATAATTCTTTAAAAGAAGATGAAAAAATCAAAAATCTTATGTACTACTTGACAGATTCAGCACTTGAATGGTATGCAGACGAGATTATTTCAAATCCTGCAATAAAAAGATGGGAAGTTGTAAAGGAAAAGTTGATTCAAAGATTTGGTTCATACAACGCAAATCCAATTGTCTCAGCATCACATCGAAGATTAAAACGAGAAGAATCAATAGAAAATTATTTTCAAGATAAAATTCGCCTGTTAAATCAAACCCATCTAACGAAGGAGGAAAAAATTAATTTATTAACAGACGGACTTCCAAATGATTGGAAAGATTTAATTGTGGCTGCACAG
Source organism: Cordylochernes scorpioides (assembly GCA_030710605.1). Classification (NCBI taxonomy): domain Eukaryota; kingdom Metazoa; phylum Arthropoda; class Arachnida; order Pseudoscorpiones; family Chernetidae; genus Cordylochernes; species Cordylochernes scorpioides. Next base: position 67,653,546 of record CP092873.1, on the reverse strand, counting down.
CCAACTGACGCCACAAAATGGTTTCATATCGCAGCTTCAATTGAACAAAATAGGGCTTCAATTCAGTTTAAGCCTAAAAACAAAATACATCTCGCGACAAAAAATAATGATAATAGAAAAAATGTTTGCCCGTTCTGGTGTCCAATATGTTCAAAAAAAGGAATAAAAATTAAACATTGGGTCACAGATTGTGAGGATTATGATCCTAATTATAAAAAGGATAGGTCTAATCAAAACACTTCAGTGAAACAAGTATGCGGAGCCCCGGAATTGTTGAATGTAAGTACTTTGACAAATACCCCTACACAAGGAGCTTTCAAGCTTATTAACATAAGTGTTGAAGTAAATGGAATTCCTGCGCAAGCATTTGTGGATACTGGAGCAACAGTATCAATAATCAATTGGCGATTGTTCAAGCGAACCCGTCTTCAACTTCAACCAAATTCAGACATTCACATCAGCCAAGCGGATGGTGTTACCAGGACATGTGGAAGCCTTCAGACCAAGGTAAGAATAGATAAACTAATTAAACCTGTAACTCTCCATGTAATGAAGAACTTTAAATATCCACTCTTGATCGGATTAGATGTTGCATCTCTTTTTAATCTTTTAATAGATGTCAAAGACAAAACAATTTACACCAAATTTGATGGATTACAAAATCCAATTCTTGTAAATCATCTAGAAGAGATAAGAGAACATGAATTAAAAGAATTACTTGAACACAATAGGAATGTATTTTCTCAGCATGCTATTGATTTGGGAAAAGTAGCTATACAACATAAGATCATCACGAAAAGTGAACAACCAATTTCTCTTAGACCCTATCGTCGTCCTCTAAAAGAGTATGAAGAGATAGCTGAACAAGTTAAAGAACTTCTCGAACACAAGTTAATAAGAATTTCAGATTCTCCTTGGGCATTTCCTGTTGTTATGGTTCCCAAGAAGGATGGAAATAAAAGGATGTGCATTGATTACAGACGTCTTAATGAGATCACACTGGATGACAGGCAACCCCTACCTCACATACAGGACATGTTTGATCGATTGCATGGATCCAGATTCTTCTCTACCCTTGATGTTGCATGGGGTTATTGGCAGATCGAAATGGACCCGCAATCTATTAAAAAAACTGCATTCGTCACAAACGATGGTCATTATGAGTTTTTAGTGATGCTATTTGGTTTAAAAAATGCTGCTTCAACGTTTCAAAGGATAATCCAACATATTCTAGGTGAATTATTATGGAAAGGAACTTGCTCTTTCCAAGATGACATATTGGTGTACACGAAAACATGGCAAGAGCACATAGAGCTTCTTAGTAAAGTTTTTGACAAATTAAGACAGTACAACATGAAATTAAAATTGTCGAAATGTATTTTTGGAAGAACTGAAGTAAAATACCTCGGACATATCATCAGTCACAATCAATTAAAACCTGATCCAGGAAAAGTAAAATCTATTCAAGACTTTCCAAGACCTGATACTGTAAAGAAAGTTCGTCAGTTCATGGGATTGGCAAATTATTACAGAAAATTTGTGAAGGACTTTTCTAAAATTTCATTCCCCTTGGTTCGACTCACTCGGAAGAATCAGCCCTTCATCTGGAATGAGGAAGTAGAGGAGTCATTCGCTAAACTTAAAATGGCACTATCTACAAAACCTGTCCTTGCTATTTACAACCCGGACTACCCCTCTAAAGTTTATACAGATGCCTCCAAATATGGAATTGGAGCAATCCTAACACAAATTGGTCCAGACAATGAGGAACATGTAATTGCTTATTACTCCAAAACACTGCAACCACACCAAGAGAATTATTCTGCTTATGAGATGGAATGCCTAGCCGTGATACAAGCAACTGATCACTTCCATGTATACATAGAAAACCAACCATTTGAAATCATCACTGATCATGCGGCGCTCCAATGGCTTTTCACCATGAAGAAACCGAAACCTAAGTATTTTAGATGGATTCTTAGTTTATCCTCGAAATCATGTAATATCGTTCATCGTTCTGGAAAGCAACAAACTCATGTTGACGCCTTATCAAGACTCCCAGTTGTTAACATTGCAACTCAAGAACTTCAAGAACACCAACTAAATTCAGATTTGAGTTTCTTGAAAAATTCCCACACTCACGACGGTGTGGTAATGATCAAACAAAAAGGAGTTTTTAAAGCAGTTGTCCCAAACTCGCTTACCAAAAAAATATTGGAAGAATATCACGATTCATTGAGTCACCCATCAATAACCAAAACATGCAAACTTATAACTCAATGTTATTGGTGGAAAGGAATAACAACTGATATCAAGAATTATGTTCGATCTTGTAAATCTTTTCAACTAGTGAAGGTCAGACATGAACCAACTTTAGGAGAAATGATCACTCCAACGTCAAATATCCAACCATTACAAATGATCGGTTGTGACACTATTGTACTGGGAACAGCAGCAGCTAACACAAAGCATAAATTCATTCAAGTTTTTGTTGATCACGCAACTCGTTATCTATGGGCATATCCCACAATAACAAACACTGCTCAAGCTGTCACTCAATGTCTTGATAAGATAATCAAATCTGTTAATTCGATCAATACTATCTTAACAGATAATGGCAAAAATTTGATATCAAAAGAGTTCAACAAATTTCTTTCTTTACAAGGAATTAAACACACATATACTTCGCCTTATCATCCTCAGTGCAATGGCATTTGTGAGAAATTAAATGATACGATAATGACAAAACTGAGAATAGCTGTTCTAGAGAAACCTAGATGTAAATGGAGCATATTGTTACCGCAAGTTGTCAAAAATTATAATTCCACACCACATGACGTGACTGGTTTTTCACCGCTTTTCTTAATGTATGGAATCGGTAATGTACCCGAATTTGCCGACCAAACTCCAATTACAATTGAAGAAGCCAGGAAGAAAGCTAGCCTGCGGACAGAACAAAGTAGAAGTGGAAGATTAAACACGATAACCATCACCCCAAGTATGTCTTTAAAGAAGGAGACTTAGTCATAAGAAAAATTGCCTTCAACGACCCTCGTCTCATCAAGACATCACCAAAATATGAAGGACCATTTGTCATTCAAAAAAAGATATCTGATGTAACCTACGATATCTCTCTGAAAGACCAAAAGCAAGCAAGACGCGTTCACATATCTCAACTTCGACCATTTATTACCCGAGAATAAATGCTTCAAGAAGGGGAATATGAGACGTTACAGAAACAATTTTCAATTGTACATAAATTCCTTTAAAATGTTACTTTAATTTTTCATATGTTTATTTTCAATTTCTTTTTCTCATTCATCAAAAGTCAATGATGTACATACTAAATTAGTAAAAACTCAATAAAATGAGTTTAGGTAAAATATCTATTTCATTAACAAACATTTCACTTTTAAAATAATATACTTTAAAATTAAAGTTTTACAAAACTAAAATTAGCGTTTTAAAAATAAAAACGTGGCAATATAATATAGTTAATATGTAAGTATTTAAATTGCTAAAAATGAAGTACATAACTATACCACTGTATCGGCAGCGCCGATTTGCGGTCAACACTAGTACTAAAACTAAACGTAACGTCCAAGTAACGTCGAGGCAACCAGTGTGCGGCCTTCTCAAAAATGGTAAAATGAAAATTGGCCTTCTAATATTAAAAGGTTCGCCACCCCTGCTCTAGTTAGAAACACCACACTAGTTTACCCACCAATTAGAGAAATGTTTTCTGTTTTAAAAGCTAGGTCAACTTGTGGAAATTCTCATTGACATCTAATGCAACTTGATAAATCTTCTAGTTAGAAGCATCGCACTAGTTTACTTACCACTTAAAGACATGCTTTCTAATAGAAAAATAATCATTTCTTTAAAAAATATACACTCATGGACAAAAAAAAAGGAAGTTTTACTTTTTCGCATGTGTATATTGGAATTCAGATAATAACTCTGAAAGATATTTCATATACAGTGACTTTTATTGAAAACACACGAGAAAACGAAGTGTGAACAAAATTGCCTCTGTCTTAAAAGAGAGAGAGAGAGAGACGAACGGCGATATCAAATAGTTTCACTTCATTTAATATCCATGAGTGTATATCAATGCTAAAAAAGTATTAAAGATATTCTTTTGGAGGACACTTACGCTAGAAAATACCTCTCTATAAAGAACAGTTTTTATTACAGTAGAACAAACTCCATGAGAGGACACTTACGCTAGAGAATACCTCTGTATAAAGAACAGTTTTTATTACAGTAGAACATACTCCATGAGAGGACACTCACGCTAGAGGACACCTCTCTATAAAGGACAGTTTTTATTACAGTAGAACAAACTCCATGAGAGGACACTCACGATAGAGGACACCTCTCTATAAAGAACAGTATATAAAGTTACTAGATGAGTTCTACAAATACGGACTACAATCCTGCGACAAACTGCCTGCTGGACTGCTCAAGAAATACCCTCGAACCCTCTGCGACAACACACCGATCAATATACTCTCGTTCCTTGCTGCAGATTTTACAAACACCACCTGCCCGAGTACTTCCTTCAAATTGCTTCCTTCTTTCCTTCCTTCCCCACCTGCTTGGGATTGTTCTTAATTACACCTTTTTTTTAAACAAGAATTTTGTTATAAAATCAAATACAAAATTTTTTTACAATATTCTTTGTGCTAACCTTTATTGAAAAACTTATTTTTACGTGAATTAATCAGTCTGTTTATATATTCTTTACAGCATATATATATTATATCACAGAATTGTCTCAAAAGTTCGTAAACACTTGCAAAAAAATATAAATACCAATATTATTCGCCTTTATGTATAATGCCTTTGTATTATTTATAAAGTAATTATATTATGTATTCTCCATAAAAATATTATTCGCCAAGAAATAAGAAAAACAACGTTTTAAGAAAAACATGAACTTTTGGGAGACAACCTTATTTCTGTGAATCGAAGTATACCATCATCCTAGGACGTTTGTTCTTTTAACCTATGCAACTTTTCCCAGTCTTATTGAATCCAGGAATCTGGGTTCACCAAGTAATTGGCTTGTTGCTTTTATCCACTTTTTAACCGTCTCCTCAAAACTAGCGGACTCGATTCGGTGACAAAGCCACAACACCAGCTTATAAAAAAAGGTCTGTCAAATTGTCAACCAAGAATCCATCGCAATGCTACAAGGACATTATATACTCTATGTGTTTCCCAGATCAGCGCTCCACAGTCTGTGAAACTGGTGTGTACTACAAATTATCCCATTTTATTTATAACTCTCTATATTTATTAAGCGTATGTGTATATATGAAATTATAACGAATAAACTTTATTTTATACATGTTTCAATTATTTTTTCAAATATTATCCAAATGAGTTTTGTGATTTTAAAAAAATCTTATTCAAAGTTACACGTAGTACATGCCATGATAACCATGGTGGCTAGTTAGCGGTAGCCTTTCACTCTAAGAGAGAGAGAGAGAGACCACATTGCTACATACACATGTAGTAAGAAGTTTGCATTCTACAAGTGTGCTAGAGCCCCGTTTGGTTACTTCCCCTTACTGGTGGAGTTAGATTTACACAAGAATCGGCAACCTTTGAAGCAGAAAGTGGTGCGGGATTCGATATCAGGGTCATTTGGTTGTCGAAGGTAACGGAACTCTGGCTTCAACAGCAAACCTCCCATGGTTCTGTCAAACATTAGCTTGATTCACACAACCCTGTTGCGTTATAACCGAAGGGGATCGGTGGAAAGATGATCTAAACCGTTGTTTTTCGACCGCAACAACCCGGGTTCGATTCCCGCATTGGGCACTTTTTTATGATTTAAAAAAAAAGCTCCAATGGCCCCCGATTCTTGCAAAATTCCAACCTCACCAGCGAGTGAAAGTAACCAAACGGGGCTCTGGCACATTTTTAAGTGCAAATTCGAACTGCTTTTCATATGTGTAGACATGTGGTTCATTTACAGAAAAAGCAGTCGCCTTCTTCTACCCACCATGATTATCATGGTCTGTACCACGTGTACCAGGGATAAGCAACAAAATAAACGTTATAACCGAAACTTCATCTTCCAATTTTACCCAGACAGAACTCGAATTCTCCCCTCAAAAAAATCGAAGTATTAAAATAAAAGTAATAGGAAATTCTCAAATGATGCGGTGTTGCTGTACTCTATCTGGGTAGCACCTGGCCAAGCCATTAGCACTGTAACGATGTTTCTCTGCGGGCGATGTGTGCGTACAAGGTTTCTAAAAAAACAATGTGGGTTCGTTGTGGATACAGCTTAGTTCGATATCGTTTATTACAAGAACTTTTAAAAAAGGATATTAATAACTATATATAGTAGATGGCTTCATTGTCCGCCACCAGAGGGATCCTCCTCGTCACTGTTGTTGTTGTCGTGTCCAATGAAGAGCCTCAGATATCCCCATGCATCTCTATCACAACAGTCGCGATTCCCACTATCTTGGGTGTGTAAAGCTGCTGCTCTGGGTCCATGTCAATTTTCTGCAAGACTGCGGCCATAGCTGGGCATGAGAATATGTGGGTAGGTGTTAGTTCCACACCAGGACACTTGTTGCATGTCCTATAGGTTCTTGTGCCATCTGGATGTATTGTCATTCCTTTATAGTGTTTAGTTCTGAACAGGTTATTCACATATATAAAAAAGTGTACAATGTCTGGGTCTCCGTCTTCCCGGTTAGTCCATACGCCCGGAGCCCACTTCCCGTAGCGTCTGTTGTCACCGCCGATATCTCTGCAACCGTCCTCCTCCCCCACATTGGAATGCCGTCGTGATGCCTGTCCTCCCCACACACACATCCTCCCGTAGCTGGTGAAGTCCATACTTCTTTCCACAACTTCACCCTGAGTTCTCTCGGATATCTTGTCATACAGTGAGGAGGAGGGAATTATCTATATTACAGTACATTGCTATGGTCCGCCATGACATAGCGCCTCTAATGTCGTACAGGCCACCGTAGCTACGTCGAACATAAATATAGTCAAGATAGCTTTCTTTCTTCAAAAGTCGCTGGTCCAACTTAAAGTACGAGTTTAAAACGGTACATTTCTTTATTTCCTATCATTGGTCTGGTTTTCGAGCAATACTCGTATATTCATAATTCTATAACACTTTTTTACATACTCTGTAATGTGAAAAATTAATAGAAAAAATAAAAAGGTCAAGTGTTGATGGCGCTCTGCCATCTGAAAAGCACATGTGCTCCTGGCCAGGATATGCCTTTTTTGTTTTTAATACTCTGTATATGGGGGGGGGGGGGGGGGTTCGGTGGAAGAGTGGTTTAAATCATTGGTTTTAGGCCGCTACGACTCGGGATCGAATCCCGCATTGGGTACTTTTTTTCTGATAAAAAAATATGCTCCAATGGCTCCCGATTCTTGCAAAACTCCAACCCTACCAGTGAGTGTAAGTAACCAAACAGGGCTCTGGCTCACTTGTAAGTCCAAAAGTCGAACTGCTTTTCACATGTGTAGACATGTGGTGCACTTACAGTAAAAGCAGTCGCCAACTTCTACCAACCATGATTATCATGGCCTGTACCACGTGTACTAGAGATAATATTTATTTTAAAAAACCTCTTTAATATATATATAATACAATATAATGCGGCTATGATTATAGAATGACGTTTAACAAGTTTTACCGCAAATGTTTCTTTTTACAGAACGAAAAATTGTAATTTATTTTAAGGAGAAATAACGACTATTCCTATCCTTAGGAATGAAGTATGAAAGGATGAATTGTGAATATGAAAAAAGGCATCTCCTTATCGTGCAACTGAAAGTTGCTGATGGCTTGCGCCATCTATCGGAATAAATATTAACTATTCTCGTTGATTTTTAATTATTCCAGAATTGGCCAAATACCCATTCTTGATTAATCAAGAAAAGCTAACCACGGACGCGTTTCGGGCTTTTTTTGGTCGTTGAGGTACAGCTTGCACCACGCTGATGAGGGCCAACAGCCCGAAATGCGTCCGTGGTTAGCTTTTCTTGATTAATCAAGAATGGGTATTTGGCCAATTCTGGAATAATTAGAACTCAACGAGAATAGTTGATATTTATTCCAATAGATGGCGCAAGCCATCAGCATCTTTCAGTTGCACGATAAGGAGATGCCTTTTTTCATAATTATGCACCTTATCCCAGTACAATATCACATTTGTACTATTTTTGCGGTAAAACATGGCTAAACGTCGAATTCTGTAATATGTAAATGTATATTTAATTTTAAGAACTATGAATGTGCCGGTCAGGGGCAAACTCATGGTGTATGGTGTGGATGTCTTGTGTATAGAGGCTATATATTTATACAGTAGAACTTGGATAATTCGAACTTCTTTAATTCGAAAACCTCTTTAATTCGAATATTTATCTTGGTCCCTAGAATTTCCTATAAATAGAATTTCCGTTTTTAATTCGAATTTTTGGATAATTCGAATTTTTTTTATGGTCCCTTGGGGTTCGAATTATCCAAGTTCGACTGTATTAGGAGCCCGTAGAAAAGCTGTTTCCCAAAAGCTAGCCCAATTCTAGGGATACCAGTAGTGCTTTTGAAATTTCTTAAATTGGAATATCTTTCTTTCCTTATCTCAGCTCTTTTTTTATTTAATTGTTACATTCAAACACATCTGCCATTATATCTTACATCTTTCTCACGTTTAAAAGTATATTTACAAACACAAAACACAAAGTGTAATGTGTTATATAAAGAAATGATTATTAATTTAATTCATTCCAAAAAAAAAAAAAAAATTTGCTCTGAAAAGATAAAATAAACTATAAATAAACTTGTCTCAATATTTTACTATATATATTTTCATTTTATCAATCAACCAGGCGCGATATTGAAATATTTGCGCCTATTACAAAGGAAACAAACAAAACAACAAATTAGAACTTAGAATTAAATATTTACAAATTTACATGTATTATTCGACAGAGTTCATAAAATGTATATAGACAAAGTGGCAGATGTAAGAGAGTTAAATGATATAAATAAGGAAACAAACGACATGTTACTATATAGAGATTTACTTGAAATAAGATTTGACAAATCCACACGGTTCTAAAAGCCAGCTGTATACGTCAACTTGACGTAAAAACCCAATAAAAATTTACAAGGGTAGAGATTTATAAGAAGAATATCTGTCCGTGGTCAATTAATAATATTTATATAAGGAAGAGAAGTTTTCAAATATAATTGGGAAACCCCCACACACACGTGAGTAAATAGAAAATATAAATGTTTAAAAATATATGGAAATTTTGATGACGCGTTGTAAAAACCAATAGAAACCTTGCGATTTCTTCTATCTACTTATGTTGTTGCTTATTTGTTTAATGTATATGTTTATTCAATGCTCTTTTTATTAATTGTTTATTTTCTATTTGACAATTCTGTTCCTACTCTACTACAATATGAATTATTGTAAATAGTTTCACGCGCAATTATCCAGATCGGATATAGCGTGTCTTATTTGCAACTGGTAATAAATAAATAGTAGGCTATTTTGAAGGGGTGTGAATAGCCAACTTTCTTTTTTTTTTTAAAGTATTTATGAAAATATTTTCCTTTTAAAAGCTTTCATTCATTGTTAACCACACAATTCACAAATAGAATCAATGTAATCATCTGAAGAGACAACATTGTTAAATGATTAAAGGACCATGTTTGGGTTATCAAAACGGTTCTTTCAACATAAGAAAGAAAATCGATTATTTTCAAACAATAGTTGATTGATTGAAGGATCATTTTTTAAAGATATTAAATTCATTTTCAACATAAGAAATCGATCAAGTTTTACTTGATTATACTCAGAGAGTTATTAAAGAAAGCCGTATGTATGATCGTGGAGAAGAATTTTGCCGAGATTTTGCTTCATCCATGTCAAGGTCGTTGGTTTTTCCCGATGAGATGGAGGTCGCAGCCTTTTTTACTACTCGACTGGTGAATAGTGAAATCTGACCATTCTTTCTTTTTTTAATCGGTCAACCTATTGTCTCTCTTTTTATTGATGTCCGCGCAAAAACTGAATCCCTAATGCTTTTAATCATTAATGTCAATAACCTACTATGTTCTCGTTTGTCAAAGACAACTTGAGGAATTGGTTTTGACCGTAAGTGCTCTGAGGGGAGTTGGGGCTGATGTGTTTACGTCTCTAACAATCTGAACATTGTGTTATATACCTTTTAACTGTTCAATACATTCCAGGTCAGATTCCAGGCCAGTAAAACTTTTTTTTTTCTTATTTGGTCATAGGTTTTGGTAAATCCGAGATTATCAGCTGTTGGTAATCATGGTTTCTGTAATTCCTGCCTTAAATATTGAAGAACCACCAAAAGCCATGGATTCACAATGTGCTCTGCCTGTTCGTCTAACCAATATCGTTTTAATTAAAATGTATTAATTATCGTTATATACATGTAAGCTGAGCGTGTAGCCCGGTACTGGCGAAACCGATAGTCACTACTGAGACAGGCCCTTCCATCGCAGTGTAAGGACAATAAGAAACTGATTTATTTGGAAAATAGTTTCGTTCTATAGATATAGATGGCGCGATAATGATTTATGTTTAACACGCCACATCTGATCAGAGGAAGGAACATTTTCCGAAAGCGTTCCTCGCCTCCTGTTTAAAAACTTTAAAAAGATTGCTTTGATTTAATCAAATAAGGAGTCAAGGGTTTATTTTCTTATTTCTTTTATTTCACAAGCTTTCAGGCCAACATGTCCTTCAACACGGAGATCCTAGGCGTGAAGTTGTACTTCAGAATCTCCGTCTTCGACACGGAGATCCTAGGCGTGAAGTTGTACTTCAGAATCTCCGTCTTCGACACGGAGATCCTAGGCGTGAAGTTGTACTTCAGGATCTCCGTGTTGAAGGGCATGTTGGTCCGAAAGCTCGAGAAATAAAAGAAATAAGAAATCCTTGATTCCTTATTGATAAAATCAAAGTTTAAAATCAGTGAAGAATCTTTATCTTTAAAAAAAGATATAGTGTAGAAATGTTCTTTGTGTTATAATAGTTTTAGAATCTTAAAAAAAAAACTCTAAAGAATATTCATCTCTCATATTTATGAAAATCTGTCATGTAAATCTTTCTTTTTCCTAACGCAATCTTCTTCTTTCTTATCTCCACTCTCAATCATATTAGGGTGTCAAGCTTGTAAAGCTTGAGACTTTTGATGGTGTGTGTCAGGGATGAGTAGAGCACAACAATCATGATGGTTGTCAAATCTCCTCTAACGCCATTAATCATTTAAATGTTATTTGCATAGCTATCTTATAAAGATAAAAAGATGGAACCAAAAATGCTAAAAATATGTTGAAACAAAAACGTCTATTTACATTCCGTTCTGTACAAAAAAATGGCGGAGGGGGAGGAGATACATGTGTTTGGGAATTCTTTCTTTCAAAATGGACAAAAATAGCACAAAAAAAAAAACTTAAAACTAAATATATTGTGAAAAAAATATAGTACAAATGTGATATTGTACTGGGATAAGGTTCATAAATTATGAAAAGAAAAATGAGCATCTCCTTATCGGGCAACTGAAAATTGCCATCAGCAAGACACGTATGATTCTTTTTAAAATTAAACAATTTCTACTTCCATTGCAGCAAGGGCAGTGGTAATTGTTTAATTTTTAAAATAATCTTACGCATCTATAATAGTTTCGAATTTTCATACTAAATACATTGTTTAAGCGAATCAGAAATTCAGAGTATTTTTCTGATTGTTGGGGGGAAAAAAAGGTCGTTATAGAATCTTACGCTGTGGGAAAAAAAAGGGGAGGAATCCTGTGAGAGAGAGAGGCTGTAAAATGAGATGTAGTAGAAGAATTAATCAATTTGCCATCACAGCAGGTGACGTCGCTAAGTTTTAAAATAGGAAACCGCCTTCGACAGACAGGACTTTTTTTTTAAACTCTCGTGTTATTTATATATCACGTCGCGTGAGTGCTTTTTGAAAAATCTATCTGTGGATCCTATTTGGTGTGTGGCTATCTCTCTAGTGGTGAAATGGGTGGTATCCTTCGTGAGAGACTATTTCCTACATTATTTTACTTTTTTTTTACAACTTGGTGTTGGGATGAAACTATATTTCACTCTTTTGAATTTGGATAAAATAATTTTTTTCACTTAACAGCGACACACAAATTGAGTTTTAATTCGAATAAAATTGACAATTTTTGACACATTAATGCGTCTTTTCGAAAGCTCGCCAAAACTACTATTGCAAACCTTGCTGCGGTGATAGAAAAATTGGATGAAAGGGCTTGGCTCATCAGTGATAAGCCCTTCCAGCAGCTTCGCCAGTTCCAAAGTTCTAACCCGCTACACATTCTGCTTATATAGATGGCAACAGTCTTGGCGATGTTGTTTAGTAAACTATGGAGAGATAGATTTGTGTGTTTGTAGAATTTTGTACCTTTTGTTTTGAACATATCTCTACAGTTGAAAGGACAATAGAATAAGCACAAAAAAGCTTTAGCTTGTTAATAGAATAGTTAATATAATACTTTTCGTATTTTATAGTCATGTCGCAAACAGGATATATATAGAAATAACCCCTAGTGTTTTTTTCTAAATTTAGGTTGGATTTGTAATAGAAAAAGTTTGCCTGGCAACAATCCTCCAATGACTACAATGAACATTCCAAAAATATCTCAATATCTCGGCTTTTCCTTATTTTGGATTTTCAGAAACAATTGTATCTGAGGAAATCCATCAAAAGCCAGCAATATGACTCCCACCACTACACCAGCCATATCCATCCAGGAATTGTCTCCAAGGCGACCACCAGGACGTGCTGTAAGTAATTGGGGCTTGCGGGTCTACGGAGAAACACGGCGGTCTCAGATTCCAAGTGGCTTCCCGCCGTTTTTTTCCTCTTAGTTTCCAGTACATATGACTCTCACTCTCTTATCTAATGACATCAGCTGTGTGCGGCTGCTGCCTTACTGGTGTCTTTATTTCCACTTACTCATCTTGAGACTAATGGTGAAATCTTACATCCTTGGTATTGTGATACCTTCCAGTCTATCCTTTGTAAAAGATGAAATATTTCTGGAGGCTTTCGAGAGATTTTGAATGTTTTCTCCTTTTTTTCGTCACTACACAAGCCATTGAAAAGAGACTGTACATAAAAATATGTTTAAGACACAAACCAAGTCGTTTTATAAATTCGAAAGACAAATTTTGCGGATGACACATGCTATCTTTCTGTGTCCTTCCTACCGCCAATCAAAGGAAGAAAGTTCCAACTAACCAACATTGTTGTACCACCGGACACAAAAATAATACCACTATTATATCCCACATTCCACTTCAAAGATAGAAACAATTCTATCAAATCTGTTGTGACCGCGTAGATCCAATGCAAACACGCACGCAACTATCGGTTCACGTGATCTTTAGAAGAATTGTTGGGAAGTTTTTTATTTAGGCTTCTTCTTGAAGAACACGTGAACCCAACCCTCGATAGTTGATTGCGTATTGCATTGAATCAATGCGGTCGCAACAAATACATTATTATCAGCCCGATATAAAAGTTTATTAACGGTGCATCTGTTAGATCTTGGAATAGATCCATTACTTTTGGCAAGATCTCAATTTTTCAACCTGTTGTTTGCCTATTCTTTAATATACTTTGGTTATAAGACTGGTATCTTAATAAAGGTTTTGTATGTGTGATATACTTTGGTATATATTTCTTTAGCCCCTTTTATTAAATTTTACGAAAATAATTTTTTTCATACTTTTTTTTTACAGAATGTAGGTATTAAAAGTTGATTTGTTTTGCGTGTTACCATAGTACTGAAAGCATCATGTGATGAGAATACTTACATATTTCTTTACAAGAGCCTCTGAGTCTTCAAGTTTGTACCTTAAGACATATTCCAATCCAAGATTCTGTTATCAGAAGACGTAGTAGAATTCTCCAATGGACTACAAAGCAAGCGAGAGAGTCCCCCCCCCCCCTTCTCTCAAATTTGAAAGATATACCTCTAACCTCATCTAGCCTACATTTCAAGACAAAGTGATTCTGAATGAAAATGTTACCTCTGAAAAATTGCAACGTAAAATAAATCTTGAAAATATTTGCAATTGTTCCAATAATAGCCCAGTTTTATCATTGCGCAGTTATATCAACTCTGTGTGATATTGTTTAACCTACAATAAAATTTGATAAGCAAGAAGATAAGTTTACTTTCACTTTATTTAATCTTTCTTTGTTCCTTTTTTATACCACAATTGTAAGATTTTTCATTTTAATAATAACATAGATACACGCACATCGTGTGTGACACAATGTTTTAGAATCTTACTCAAGTACTCAATTTTTTTATCTTTTGTTTTTAAAGCTTTTGTTAGAAAATCCGGGTAATCAGTATATTGTGTGACAAAATTTGGTTTGAATGTGAAATTGCAAAACAATAGAAAGGATGCATCGTTCAAGGCGCGAACTAAACAATGGCTGAATTGAAGAATAAAACAGACGATCTATGTGCAAGTAATAGAGAAAAATGTTAATTCTAAATTGATGTGTAGATGATGCCTTTCTTATATATATCTATATATATAAAAATGAATGTCTGTCTGTCTGTCTGTCTGTCTGTCTGTGTGTGTGTGTGTCCTCTATGGATTCAAAAACCATACATCCAATCGGCGTGAAATTTTGGGATATTATGAGGTGTATCCCCGGAAAGGTTTACGAAAAAAAAATTCTTGAATATCTTGAATATCCTTAGAGTTATTTGCAGATTTGTATATTTAACTCGCAAGCAGCGATACCATTGAGACGGAGATAGGCTTAGTTTGCTGCTCCTGATGACCTTGGGTCATTGTGTGAGTCACAGCATGATGCTACAAAAACACTCTCTCTGGGGATTTTACAGCGTCGACAACCTGTAAGATTGCCTCTCTCATATATTATACTTTAAACATCTGCTTAATTAAAGCATTTTTCATTTGAAAGAGACTGCTCTCTTAACCCCCTTTAGACAACATTAATTGATATCCCGTGTCGATGATTTTGTAATGTATAGAATTAGGAAAGACAAAATTCAGGATGACACGGCTCACAGGGAACGGTAAAAAATGTTCACTTTATCGAGGAAATACAAAATTCGGGATGACACGGCACACAGGGACCGGGAAAAAATTATCACCTTATCGAGAGATTCACGACCATGATTTTATTCAACTTATCGAGTATTTTTCAAGGGACCGGGAAAATATGTTCACTTTATAAAACGATTATTTTGTAATATAGAAAATTAGGAAATACAAAATTCAGGATGACACGGCACAAGGGACCGGGAAAAAATGATCACTTTATCGAGAGATTCAAATTTACGAGTTTCAAATCATCAAAATATATCTTTCTTTTTTTATATGTTTATAGAGAATTGTTTTAACAAATGTTCGTTATACAAACCTTTACTCGGGTAAAACCCGGGCGAAGCCGGGCACATCCGCTAGTATCTATATAATAATTATGTATATTTAAGTTGACTTGTTTTATATATCACTTTATTATTTTATTTAAACATTTTTGTAAAATTAAATTTTAATATGAATATTGACAAATTTGTTTTATTTATTTTTAAAATAGAAGATTTTCGAATCGATAAAAGCAAGATAATCATTATTAAGTAGTAATAAAATAAATGAGAATTGCCTAATTTTTAAAATGTATATATATATATTTTTTTACCTTTAAAATATAGAATTTAAGCTTTTGAGATTATAAAATATAGAAATTTAAAAAATGTATTTAGAAATAAAAATGCTATACATTTAACACAAATACCTATATAAACAGGCATATTCAAATATTAAAATAAATTGTTACTGATTTTGAAAATACTATATTATGCGAATTATGTCATACCTAATATTATATATATCTTCAAATATGGATCTTTTGATTATATTATGCACATATTTTATATAAATAAAATAATTATATATACCGTTATATTGAAAGCATACGAGTCATACAATGTGTTTTTAAAAATTACGTATATTTAACTTATTAAATGTCAAACTTGGTCGTCTGTTCAAACAAAATATGGACGCGCGCTTTTGTTTACATTAAAAATTATTGACAACTCATTTTTTTTTCTAAAAATTCCTTTGAATACATATATTAGAATAACTTATATTAACGTTAAAATTCTCAAGATTTTGATAATTTCAACATAAATGTTATCAAGCTTAAATTTTTCATTATAATTATTTATAGGGCCACATTGATTGTCTTGTCTTTTGTTTTGCCCCAGGTTTTTTTTTTTAAGCGGCATAAAATATATTTAAATATTATTCGAAATTTGAATAATAATGATTCTGATTTTACAAACATACCAATATCTCAAGCAACTCGTGTTTAAATATTAAATAAGCAAATTTGGAAAATAAATAGACGAATGTGTTTTAATAAAGAGAATCTTTAACATTGATTAATAAATGAATAGATATATTATAAATTATATATTTGAGAAAAAAATCACGTACCTCTAACTTGGCCGTCGAACTGTAGCAACACATCTTTATCCTTCTTCATGGTGGAGCCAACTGGCGCTCCTTCTACTGACCATGTGAAACATTGGGTAGAGCGCATGCGCCAAATGGGGCAGCGTCGGCTGCCATCGCATCCATCTTTTGGTTAAAAAAACGCGCCGTTATCAGGGGCCCGTTTTCAATCGTGCTTGATAATAGGGGGTTAAAATATAATTACGTAATATAATTTATATTTAAACTTATTTTTTACGACATGTTCAATATTTTAATTATAGTTTGTTCGTTTGATTGAGTTTGACATATAACTATGTTGTACACAGATTATGTTCTGTCATGTTTTAATTATTCGATTTATTTCATTTGATTAATATTTGTTTGTAATTTCTGTTGTAATTTTTTTTATGTTTGTATTATATAACTGATTTTTATAAGTACGTACTATTTTTGATTAACAATTTCTTAAGCCTATGTAAATGAATGGAAATGCAAGTTTGTTTATTGAACCTTATAGAAATCCACAATATTTGACCTATTGAATGCAAATTTAGCAGGATTTATAATCTGGAAGGAATCGCTATAATAATTTTGACCGCCAGAATATGGAAATTAACTATATAACTGACTATATTACGTATTTTGATCATGGAAATGTTCATGATAAGTGTCGTGTCGATCCGAACCACGAAAGAAGTTTAAGGCAACAAGACTACTCTATTCCTAAGGCTGGACTGACTAACTTTATTCTTACGTCTTATTTATAGCACAAAATACGTTAAATTAAAACTATGTAAATTAAAGAAGAACAAATATGCAACGAGCAAATATGCAAAGACACAACAATAATATATTAATGAACTACAATCATAATCACAAACACTACTATACATTTTAATAAACTGGAAATGTGTAGGTTTGTTTATATGTCTATGCAGAAGATATGCAACAACAAAAAGCTTTATTAAGACCTTTTAGTCTTATACAGATTCTCCGAGTAGAAATGTAGGGGTCATGCAGTAATAACAGTAATAAAACCAGTAATAAAAAAAAACGTTGTTATTATTATAATTTTTAAAGCTAATCACATATAATGGTATTATGAAATTTATATACAGGAAAACTTAATCAAGACATTCAAGCTAATAAATATATTAGTCGGGTAAATTAGAGGAAAAGAAATTTCTTATATCTAGATTTACCCCGGAGTCTCTGCAAGTGAAAAAATAAAAAAAGAGTATAAAAGTTAATCATATATTTAATATTAGTAGTATGCAGAAGATATGCACATATTATCCAAAAAGCGAACTAATATGCATATTTTAGAGTCAGAGAAATGATTTTGATGTTGATAATATATATATGAATTTCTATCGTAAATCGCGACTACAGCACTTTATTGCATGCACCACTCGCTTTATGCCACACGCCACAACTAATCCTATAAAGATAATAAAAATTGCATGTTGTTGTTGTTGTTGTGTCCAATGAAGAGCCTCAGATATCTCCGTACATCTCTATCACAGCAGTTGCAATGTCCACTATCTTGGGTGTGTAAAGCTTCTGCTCTGGGTCCATGTCAATTTTCTATTGTTGTTATCGTGTCCAATGAAGAGCCTCAGCTGTCTTCATGCATCTATATCACAGTAGTCGCAATATCCACTATCTTGGGTGTGTAAAACTGCTATTCTAGGTCCATGTCAATTTTCTGTTGTTGCCGTGTCCAATGAAGAGCCTCAGATAACTCCGTACATCTCTATCACAGCAGTCGCAATGTCCTCTATCTTGGGTGTGTAAAGCTTCTGCTCTGGGTCCATTTCAATTTTCTGTTGTTGTTGTTGTCGAGTCCAATGAAGAGCCTCAAATGTCCCCATGCATCTCTATCACAGCAGTCACAATGTCCACTATCTTGGGTGTATAAAGCTGCTGCTCTGGATCAATTTTCTGCAAGGCTGCGGCCATTGCTGGGCATGAGAATAGGTGGGTAGGTGTTAGTTCCACCCCAGGACAGTTGTTGCATGTCCTGTAGATTTTTGTGCCATATAGATGTATTATCATTTTTTAATAGTGTTTCGTTCTGAGTTTTGTTGTTGTTTTTATAATTCTATTCTCTAAGTTTACAGAGTAGCATAATCAAAATAATGGATACTTTTGTTAGAACCGTATAGGTGCTGGTCAAAAATTGGCTCCCGATGCATTCAGAAGTCCAAAAGGTTTGGTTTGCCATGAAATGTTCAGTATACGTAGGAGTTGATTCTTAGCTTTGTCTTCATTAGCACGCCATCTGTTATATTTCGACGCGTATAATTATTTTTAGCCAGTCCCTCCCATTAATTAATCATTACAGTAAGGACAGTAGAAAATGTATTTATTTATAAAATGTGGAACTAACACCTACCCACATATTCACATGCTCAGTAATGGCCGTAGCCTTGTATAAAATTGACATGGACCCAGAGCTGCAGTTTTACACATCCAAGATAGTGGACATTGCGACTGCTGTGATAGAGATGTATGGGAATATCTGAGGCTCATCATTGGACACAACAATAACAACAGGAAATTGACATGGACCCAGAGTATCAGTTTTACACACCCAAGATAGTGGACATTGCTGCTGTTGTAATAGAGAAGCATGGAGACATCTGAGGCTCTTCATTGGACACAACAACAACAACAGAAAATTGCCATGGACCCAGAGCAGTAGCTTCACACACCCAAGATAGTGGACATTGCGACTGTTGTGATAAAGATGTCTGGGGATATCTGAGGCTCTTCATTGGGCACAACAACAACAACAACAACAGAAAATTGACATGGACCCAGAGCATCAGCTTTACACACCCAAGAATGTGGACATTGCGACTGCTGTGATAAAGATGTATGGTGATATCTGAGGCTCTTCATTGGACACAACAACAGCAACAACAACAGAAAATTGACATGGACCCAGAGCAGCAGCTTTACACACCCAAGAATGTGGACATTGCGACTGCTGTGATAAAGATGTATGGGGATATCTGAGGCTCTTCATTGGACACAACAACAGCAACAACAATAACAGAAAATTGACATGGACCCAGAGCAGCAGCTTCACACACCCAAGAATGTGGACATTGCGACTGCTGTGATAAAGATGTATGGTGATATCTGAGGCTCATCATTGGACACAACAACAACAATAGAAAATTGACATGGACCCAGAGCAGCAGCTTTACACACCCAAGATAGTGGACATTGCGACTGCTGTGATAAAGAGATGTATGGGGATATCTGAGGCTCATCATTGGACACAACAACAATAACAGAAAATTGACATGGACCCAGAGCAGCAGCTTCACACACCCAAGATAGTGGACATTGCGACTGCTGTAATAAAGATGTATGGGGATAACTGAGGCTCTTCATTGGACACAACAACAACAACAGAAAATTGACATGGACCCAGAGCAGCAGCTTTACACACCCAAGATAGTGGACATTGCGACTGCTGTGATAGAGATGCATGGAGACATCTGAGGCTCTTCATTGGACATGACAACAACAACAGAAAATTGACATGGACCCAGAGCAGCAGCTTTACACACCCAAGATAGTGGACATTGCGACTGCTGTAATAGAGATGTATGGAGACATCTGAGGCTCTTCATTGGACATGACAACAACAACAGAAAATTGACATGGACCCAGAGCAGCAGCTTCACACACCCAAGATAGTGGACATTGCGACTGCTGTGATAGAGATGTATGGGGATAGCTGAGGCTCTTCATTGGACACAACAACAGCAACAACAGAAAATTAACATGGACACAGAACAGCAGCTTTACACACCCAAAATAGAGGACATTGCGACTGCTGTGATAGAGATGCATGGAGACATCTGAGGTTCTTCATTGGACACGACAACAACAACAGCTTTATTATAATTATGTGTAGTTTTTAATATACCGAGGTGTGTGTGTGTTATCATATATATGAATATAATTTTACAATTATTTTATTAAAAATTTGTTTTGGATCACAATACAGTTCTTTGGCTCCCACACACGAGAGAAGATGGCCTGTCCAGTGTATCTAAGTTGGAAATCCTTCTTGAATACTCCTCGTGTGCCGTGACAATGGCCGCCGGCACAAGTACCATCTGGGAGAGAAGTCTTCTGTCTTTGTCTTCTGTCTCCTAGATGTGACAATTATATATATACTAGCCGAATGACCCGGGCAACGCCCGTGTTTTACCCGATTGAATGTTTTTATTCAAATACTATTTGTTACAATTATAAATTGGCGCCTTAAATAAATGCATATATTAGTTGGCTTCCGTAGGCGTCTCTTACTGGGAAAAAGAAAGAGAGGATTCCATTTAGTTATTAACTAATATATGCATTTATTTAAGGAGCGACCCGCTCCAACAAAATAGTTACAAAAACCAAAAAGCGAGTGGGGGGGGGCAAAAGTGGCGTGATCGTAGCCAACCAATAGGAGGGCGCCATTCCAAAAAAAAAAGCAAACGGTGACAGAGATGAAGAATGACGCTCGTAACTGTATATAGAATTCATGGACAAGACTTTTAAGAAAGTTGTTCCTTTCAGCATGTATATCGGGATTCAGACAATAACTCTGAAAGATATTTGATACATAGTGACCTTTATTGAAGACACGAGTTAACCAAGTGTGAACAAATTTGCTTCTATATTCTTAAAAATATATATATATATATATATTATATAATCTAAAAATGCAAATATTTTATTTTATTTTAAAAACATATATTTTATTTTTCATTCATTGACTGTTATACATTTTTGACCATATATTCAAAAAAATATCACTTTTAATTATTGTTGTTGTAAATATGTAAAGTGAACCCTACCTTTTCTAATGAAAATCACGAATATAGAATTCATTTTCTAAATTTTATATTACTGTGATATAAATAATTTTATATGTATATTTTTACTTCAAGAGATTCAAAATAAAAATCTGCTTGAAAGGTAAATAATTATCTTCACTTTTCCACGACTGCACCTCTTTTCAACAATCAAAAACACAAAAAAATTCTAATCTATAACATATATATATATATATATATATATATATATATATATATATATAGATGGAATATTTGCCGGGAGGAAATTGATCCATAGAAGCATAGGGCGCCTCTCCCGTCAAAATAAACGTCAAAACCTGACGCCATCTATTGACCGTCGCCGCAACTAGCGGCCTCGGGTCGGTGACACCTTCCACCATGACAATGCTCTCCGTTCCAAGGTCTACACCGACCATTTGGCACGTACTGGACTAAAGGAGCATCCTCCCTACAGCTCGGATCTCGCACCGTGCGACTTTGCCGTGTTCCTTCACGTGAAGAACAGACTAAATGACAATGTGGCAATTAACATAATTTTACTGACATCTTGTCAATACATGCTTCTATGTGAAGATTCCATTAGATCCCGTGTGGATCTCATGGAATAAAGTCCGCCCTAGACTAACGAGGGCCATTAGCACGAAACCATGGTCTCTAGGTGGACGCTTCTCAGTTTGCCAAAGTTGGTGTTGTGGCTTTGTCACCGACCCGAGGCCGCTAGTTGCGGCGACGGTCAATAGATGGCGTCAGGTTTTGACGTTTAATTTGACGGGAGAGGCGCCCTATGCTTCTATATATATATATAGACGACCTGCAACATCAATGACCCTCCACTTCCTTAAATTTTGTTCATGAGTATATACATATATTTAATTCAAAAAAGCCATATCCTGACCACGTTCACATGAACCTTTTAGATGGCAGAGCGCCATCTAGTGGAACAGAAATCAACTAAACTTTGATTTAACCTGTCCCCTGAAATTTGGCTAACCGATTATTTCATTTATTATTATTTTTCCCACACACACACACACTTATATATATATTGATGGGGGCTATTGAGGCAGAAAAAAAAAAAAGAATCTATTGGGGATTCGATCCCAAGTCGTGTTTGTAGAAAATAGGACTTTGTATACCATTCCCCGCCTGGTTTAAATACTTTTTTCTGTTTCAATAGCCCCTGATTCTTGTACAAGTCCCCCAATGTGTGTGCAAGTAACCCAGCAACAGGTTCAGGGCATTTTTCAAGTGTAAAATTCAAACTACCTTCTACAAGGGTAGCCATGTGGAATACTTGCTGTAAAAGGCAGTAGCTAACTATCAACCATGATTATCATGGCCTCGTGTGTCCTTGAAATAGGTGCAACTGAAGTTCCTCTATTTGAAATACTGTGTAGTTTTGATGGGAGTAACTGTAGGAGGATAACGGCTTGTTCGAAGTTGTACATAGGCTTGTTCAAGTACTACAATGAAGAACCATTAGAAATCCAAATAAGAGGAATTAAAAGAAAACATGCACCGTTTTTGGGCTATATAGACAAAGGAGGCCCTGCCCAGGAGAGAATTAACAACAGCAATTTAGAGATTCAGAACAGGACATTTTAAAGACATAAAGATAAACCCAGACATGACTAAATCCTACAGGAACCGCAATAACTGTCACAACACCCAACTCACTCCGGACCATATATACAGTTTCCCGGCCATCTTTGCAGCCCTCTATATGGCAGACATCAATCCAGAAGAGGACATCCATATGGACAAGGCACCTTTGTTGACTGGTATTGTGATCAGGGTGCACGGACCCATCTGATCTGCTCCATGGACAAGACACCACCCCTCAATTGGCCGGTATTGTGATCAGGATGCACGGACCGATCTAATCTGCTCCATGGACAAGACACCACCACCACCTCAGTTGGCCGGTATTGTGATCAGGATGCACGGACCGATCTGATCTGCTCCATAGACAAGACACCACCACCTCAGTTGGCCGGTATTGTGATCAGGGTGCACGGACCGATCTGATCTGCTCCATGGACAAGACACCACCTCAGTTGGCCGGTATTGTGATCAGGGTGCATTGCCGATCTAATCTGCTCCATGGACAAGACACCACCACCACCTCAGTTGGCCGGTATTGTGATTAGGGTGCATGGACCGATCTGATCTGCTCCATGGACAAGACACCACCCCTCAGTTGGCCGGTATTGTGATTAGGGTGCATGGACCGATCTAATCTGCTCCATGGACAAGACACCACCACCTCAGTTGGCCGGTATTATGATCAGGGTGCTCGGACCGATCTGATCTGCTCCATGAAGACACCACCACCAGACAAAGGAAGCATTGAACAACAAAATACGTCCAGTTGGCACCAACATGTCCGTGTCTGATTACAGGGAAGTGGGGAGGGCGCGTTAGGGGCCCCGCGGGGTGGTGATGGTCACGTGATTCAGTCCCCCACGGAGGAAGGAAGGAGCCAACTGGTCTAAAAGTCACTGCGTCAACGTTTGTTGACACGTGACTTCCACCACGACATGGTCTACATGAGTAAGATAACTGAGGAATAAAAGATAACTCGTGCATTTTTTAAAATTAAATATTGTAGCGAGAGAAGTATTTATTATTTTACACTTGTATTAACAGAGTATCGTTTTTTTTATGTTTATAATTTACTACTCTGTAAACTTCCCTCATTGCTTCTCTTTTGTTTATCCTTCATAGTTTGTTCTTGCCTTAAATAAATTGCTGTGTCACTCCGAAGTTGGTCTTCCCTAATTTTCCACGTGGCAATATACATTAATGATATATTATATAATTGCCTTATTCTGTCTGTGTGAAGTTCACTGTGTGAAGTTCACGGATAGATTTTGGTCAGAATGGATAAATCTACTTATATAATTGCCTTATTCTGTCTGTGTGAAGTTCACTGTGTGAAGTTCACGGATAGATTTTGGTCATCAACGCGCGCATCATCATTATGATCATTATCATTATCTAATGATAATAATTATTATTATTATTATTATCTACTTATATAATTGCCTTATTCTGTCTGTGTGAAGTTCACGGATAGATTTTGGTCAGAATGGATAAAATAAAAAAAGTGTCAAGGGATGGGAATCGAACCCACGACCTTCCGCTTACCGGGCAGATGCCATGACCACTAGGCTATATATTATATATAAATTATATATAAATTAAATATTAAAACTATATATTCAAATTATTCTACTTAGCTCACGAACAGCGCCCTCTATCAAGGTTATAAATACGTTTAAAATCGAAATCTTTTTAAAATTTTATTAATAATAGTTCGCTTACTAATTAGAATACTTGATCTAAATCGAAATATTTATAGACGCTCGCTCGATTTGAAGATTTATATCGTAACTAATCTGACTGTAAAGTTTGGAGCGGGACGTTTCACAAGAGTGACATCCACGGCGCCAATTTATAATTGTAACGAATAGTGTTTGAATAAAACATTTAATCGGGTAAACCCGGGCGTTGCCCGGGTCATTCGTCTAGTTAAGGATACAAGGTTATCCCAAAAGTTCGTAAACACTTGCAAAAAATGGAAATACCAATATTATTCGCCGTTATGTATAATATGTATGTTTGTATGAAATGTATTTTTTTTTTGATAACTCTGTGACCTGAAAATAAAGAAGTTCTATATTTATATATATATAATTAGTTCGTTTGGTAGATGTAAAATATTAGCCACCATTTTAATTTGTCAGTTTGTATTTAAATAAAAAATAATTAATTTGATTAAAAAAGGCTAAGGCTATTTCTTCAAAACATCTACCACAAACCCCCTCAGCGGTTTCACCAATTTAATCTACCAGACCGCTTCTTTATAGCTCTAATACTGTATTGGATCATTATTCTTTTATATGCTACACTGAAGGGTGGAATCTCAAAAATGGTATTTAAGCAAACTATGAACATAAGCTTATAGGGCAGTAGAATTACATTTAAATATACCGTGTCATCTGTTTGGGGAATCAATCCAAAGGAAAGAACTTTAATGACGTGTAGATAGGCATGCAGAATGTTATTGACAGATGTTATCTTTTACGTTTTACACACAAAATAAAAAAGTATTAGGACCTAAAGTAAAAGCAGTTTAACACATAGAAACGCGTACACTCAACAATACAATAACAACAACAAACAGGAAAGACGTAAATAAAAAACACAGGATTAGTTAAAACTAAATCAGTACTCATCTTTTATTGTAGCATTGATAAGGAGAAGATCGGAGTTACACAGGTATGCGAGATCACCAGACACGGACCAAGCGCGCAGAGAACGCTTTAAGCGTCTCTACACAATCACCCTCCGGTCGAGTCCTCGCATTGCCTTTGAATTCTCTTTATGTACAAACATGGTCATATTCGTCCAATGAGAAGGCGTGGGGTATCCGTTCATTTAACAAATAAACAACATTCTTCCCCCACATAACTGAGAAGCTTAAAACTGCTTATGTTTGTCAAAATACACACACAACTTTATTAAGACCACCGGTCTTATACAGATTCACCACAGGAAGAAAGGAAGCATAGATGGAGCTCCTGTACTCCAGGAAGCGCAGCACCCAACAACAGCCTACAGGTCCGACGTATGTCCAGTGGCCACACGTTCCTTCGTGCATACGTCAAGGTTAGCGTATCACTGAACAGGCTAGTGTGGAATCAGCCACGTTTTAGTCTTCACTTTCCTCAACTAAATGAACCACGTGTTTGTCAAAATAAATTTGACAGTATGAACTGCTGGTGAAGGAATGTCAAAACTCTCTTCTATCTGAGGATACGTGTCCATCGTTCTCCAATATTTTCCTGACTTCAGCGATGTTTTCTTCAGTGGTTCTTCTTTCTTATCTCCACTCAATCATATTAAGGTATCAAGCTTGTAGAGCTTGTTGATGGTGTCTTCTGGGGATGAGTAGAGCTCATAAATGGATGAGTCAATACAGTCAATAATGTATTTCAAGGTTGCAGGTTGAGAATCGCTCTTAGTACATAGTGGGGAAACCTTGCAACCATCAGTGGTTGATGAGGCTGAACGTCCTAACTTTGGGGCATCTTTAATAACAAAATTACCTCTCTGAAACTCCGGTACCATCAGAATATGATAAAAGCTATCAATTCTATGGAGAGAAGTCATTTCATAGCAAACTGTCGTCAATGTTCAAACAATTCAAACGCAGAATTGCCTGGTATCCATTTTCGGTCCAGATGACATTGCACAGTTTAAAGAAACTAACATCTACCAATCGAAATGATGGGAACCGTACAAGTCTCAACATATTCGAACTCGTGTCCACGTGTGAGCCCCTATTGGAGAGTATTGCAAAACTTTCCTAGAGCTCTTTGTATAGCCTTATATCCTTTATTATTTCTCTTAATTATAGAAGAAAAACCCTTCGCAGAGCTGATTGCTATAGGGCGCGTCCCCAGGTGGTGGATAGGGGAAAGACCTTCAGATATGAAGGCCAACTGTGACACAAACAGAATAACTCTGACGAATAAGCGGACCAACAGCAGCATTGTTAGAAGAGGAGAAAGACCTCTTTAAAAATTCTGAGTTCAACTGACCCAGTTGATAAACCTCAGCAAAATTCCCTCTCCAGGGACACGGAGGAGCTGCGTCTGTACTCATGTTAGAATCGGCAGCAATGGTGTCTGCTTCCATGTTAGGAACGGCCTCAAATTACAGGCAAAGTCAGACTTTCACCAAAGTGTGCCTGGATCATGATTCCATGATCAACGAAAGCTGCACCCCTACACCCCATTCCATGAGATCATGAACTCATGGAATTCGTGTAATCTTTACACAAGGGGATAAGAAACAGCAACATAGAAGAAACATTTTTTTTTTTTTGTAGAAGTAAAAAAACTTAATATCTCGAAATACATATAATATTGCGTCTTGAAGAAGTTCCCTCACCCATCCTCAAGAAAATGTCTTCAAGAACTGCCCCATTTCTAGCGATCCCATCAGGACCTTATTTACAACAAGCCTTAGAGCTGGAAGACAAAGAAATCTTGATAAGATTGGGTCATCAAGATTGTTTCTTGTTATTACCTCGTTATGTGTCCCGAGAAATCCTCTTAATTCTCAACTCTCATTTACCCTTGAGTATGTCTTACAGGAGAGAGAGAATAACTAGCATTTATATATTTTCTACCCAGCCTCTATGACGCGTAACGGCCGAAGCTTTGCTGGAGTTCCTTTTTTTTTTTTTACTATTAAATGCTATCTACCTATATATTGCTTCCAAAGGCAGTTGAATTCACTTTTATATTATACTATCTTCACTACAAAAAAATAATTTGATAATTATTATTATCTTTTTATT
This sequence comes from Cordylochernes scorpioides, assembly GCA_030710605.1. Classification (NCBI taxonomy): domain Eukaryota; kingdom Metazoa; phylum Arthropoda; class Arachnida; order Pseudoscorpiones; family Chernetidae; genus Cordylochernes; species Cordylochernes scorpioides. Next base: position 67,625,732 of record CP092873.1, on the reverse strand, counting down.
TTAATAAATTAAATATACACACACAAAAGCATTCACTCGATCAAAAACCCAAGCGACGTTGGGTCAATGTCTAGTTTGAAATAAAATAAAGACACATATGCTAATAAAAGAAAGTTAGATTCCGCTGTTAATTTGTCAAATAATCACATCTATGCAAATTTTATATTATATATATACCTCCTTATTATATACTGTCAAATAGCAAACACAGCTAGCTATGAGCGCCATCTATGAATCCTTTTTGATACTAATATGCAATTATCAATTTAAAATTTTCGATTTTAGGAAAATTTATTGATTATTTTAAATGTAAATATTTAAATAATAATTTTAATAAAATAAAAAATTTAAGATATTCAATAGGAAATACACACAATTTAATACTTAACGATAATCATAAGCCTAAATATCACTGTTAAGTAATCCCTTTCCTCAGCAGAAATATGGCCAGTTCTTTAGAGGACTGTATCAGTTCTTGAACTACCTAGGCGACACCCCAATGGTGAATCCAACCTGTGGCCAGTTCTTTAGAGGACTGTATCAGTTCTTGAACTACCTAGGCGACACCCCAATGGTGAATCCAACCTATGGCCAGTTCTTTAGAGGACTGTATCAGTTCTTGAACTACCTAGGCGACACCCCAATGGTGAATCCAACCTTTAGCCAAAGAGAGAACGAAGCACGACCAAGAAAACTATTCACACACTCATTTATTTTATTTTCCAACCACACTATATATACAATAAATTACACACACGTGACCAGTCACTCCTGGTCAAATATAATACAAACAGAGTAATATTAAAAATAATAAAATAAACTCTAACATTCCTCCCCGAGTTGATGGGTCACATCAAGTTCCGGAGGGGCCACCGGAAGCAGCACCAGCCTCACCAAGGGTCTGCGGAGCACTCCAATCGATATCCGCACCGAAACAACCCGCACCAGGCCGTCCTTCCCAGGATGTGTCTCCACCACTCTGCCCATAAGCCACCCTGCAGGGGGCATTCTTTCTTCTTTTATATAGATTCCCACAGAACTCATCTTCCTCTGATTCCGTCGGCATTGAAGGGATTTCTTTAATTTCCCAAAATCGCTGTGGCAACCCATCAGGATGGTGGTCCTCATATTTGACACGAGTACTATACACCAAATGAGGACTCGTCTGATCTTTTTTCGGCAATTCCCCAGAAATCACCCATCCCAATCTGGTGTTCTGGGCACATATATGGGTCCTGTCACAAAGTTTAAGGTCGGGGAGTAGTAATCTTCCATAGACATCCGCACCCAGGATGACATCCACTTTTCTCAAAATGGGGATCGGCCAGAGGTAGGACCTTCCAACTGGACGGTAGAGCCAGACATAGGTCCCTAGTTGGCAACAACCCTGTCATACTTCCCACCACTAATGCCGTCATCGGTAAGGTCCATCCTGGTTCTGTCAAAGATTCCAACGTAAACGAAGCCAGTTCTTTAACAAGTTCTCCTTTAGTATTATTTATTCCATAAACCTGGGCATTTACTCCGCGTGTTGGAACACTCAAACGCTGCAGAAGATCTCTCTGTACAAAAGATGACTGAGATCCCTGATCCAGCAATGCTCGTACTACTACCCCGTTTCCATTGGGATTTACAATCCGAATCAATGCGGTGGCCAAAAGTGCCCTAGGAATTGCCGTCCGTGTATGCATTCCGGTATATTCCACCTCTTGTTTATCGATCGATGCAGGCGGATCCTTGGGGCCAGTCATCTTCAGTTTATTTGGATCCTGATCTTCTTGAGACATTGTATTCGTTCGATGAAGGAATCTGTTATGGCCGCCTTGACATTGTGCACATCGTATAGCTCTCCTGCATGTTTTTCCTATATGTCCCACGCGTAAGCATTTAAAACATGCGTGCGCCTTCTTTAATGCCTCCACTCGCGCTGGGACCGACATTGAACGCCATTTCGGGCAAGACTGTATCCAATGGTTCCCCTGGCAGATTATACACCAGGGAACCCTCTTTAGGTCATTTTCTCTTATTTTTGCCATATGCGACCCCGTTACATAATGCCCGGTGTCTCTTTTACGTGATGAATCCCCAAATCCATCCTTAAGGTAGGCAATTCTTTGTTCACCCTTAACTTCTCTTCGCACAAAAGCCAGCAGAGATGTCAGTCTCTGGTCCACCGATGGGATTAATTCCCCTTCATCCTTAGCATAGCCAGCCATGTCACTCCTCTGCCAGACTCTAATAAACTCCTCGGGCAAACTGGACTCCACGAGTGGATACAAAAAGGACGAGTTCTGCTGCACATCCACACCCAGGGAATCCAAAGACCTTATGTGTGACTCAACCTGGTCATATAAACTTTCCAAGGATATATTCTGCTTTCTTACGTTATTAATGACCAGTTTTAACAACTGTCGCACATACACCTCGGTCAAGATCACCTTGTCGCCGAAGCGATCCTTGAGCGCCTCTATTACCTTGGGGTAGTTAGCCTCCGTCAACGGGTAGCTCTTGACCAGTCTTTCTGCTCTTGTTCCAACTTTCATAGCCTGTATCAAGTAATGGAACTTATCCACTTCCGACAGGCTTGGATTCTCATGAATGGCCTCAAACTGCGACCACCATCCCAGCCACTCGAGACTGGTGCCATCGAAAACTTTTAACGCGATCTTTGGCAGTTTGCATGAGATACTCTTTTCTGGGCTACTCCTAATTGAAGCCACATCCCCTTGGCCTTGTTGGTCATTTCCCCTAGGATTGAGATAGTCAGTAACCTTCTTCTCTGTTAGCAGAAAGTTCCTCTCATACTGCTTGACCAAATCCTGCTATTTCTCCAATTCCTGCATAGTAGTGCTCTCATCGTCCAGCATTAACTCCCTAATTTGGGAATTCGCGTTCCTTAGCTGGCTTTCATCAATCTCCAGCAATTTAAACATAACCAAGATAGAATCCCGAGAAGGATATTCTTTATCAAATTCAGCCCCAATTTCTTTTATACCTTTTGTCACCGATGATCGCAGCAGCGTTCTTAATTTCTTACTTTTTTCCATCTTAAATTTCAATTAACAAATTTAAATTAAGGCTAATTTACATATATTCGCTAAACTTTGCCAATTTATTTTGTTTAACCTTAATTTTCTTCAACTTTGCCTTCTTAAGCTTTAAATTATTTGGCTTTGCCTTCTTTGATCTTATTTCCTTTAGCCTCGTCTTCTTTGGCCTTTTCTTTAGATTTAACTTCTTTGGCCGTTTCTCTTCTAGAATCCGGCTCGAATAGGACCAAATGTTAAGTAATCCCTTTCCTCAGCAGAAATATGGCCAGTTCTTTAGAGGACTGTATCAGTTCTTGAACTACCTAGGCGACACCCCAATGGTGAATCCAACCTATGGCCAGTTCTTTAGAGGACTGTATCAGTTCTTGAACTACCTAGGCGACACCCCAATGGTGAATCCAACCTTTAGCCAAAGAGAGAACGAAGCACGACCAAGAAAACTATTCACACACTCATTTATTTTATTATTATTATTATTATTATTATGTACATAACCCGGACTCCTGGAGCGTACGAAAGTTGCCAACTGTCCGGGTTTGTCTTCTGACTTATTGTCTATTTGTTGCGGTTGACATCCAACTGATTAGATGTCGCCAGGCTGTTTTATTTTTGGGGAGGTTCTTCAATGCTTCTTGGTTGAATGGGCTGGTGTTAAGTAGAGTTGCAGTCTGGAATCTCTGAAGATGGTAGGATGGGCAACTGAATAGGAGGTGGTCGACTGTTTGATTTTCTTGGTGACAGTGTTGGCATACGGGGTCGTTGTTTTTGGAGGTTCTGGCGATGTCGGCTTGAACGAAGCCATGTCCTGTCAGAATTGTAGAGGTGATGTTGCAATATTTTAGTTTTGGGAGAATTGAGATTAGAAGACTTGGAGATGCAGCTACTCTTCTGAGGTTTCTTGTAGCATGGTCTGTGGTGTAGAGGTCGGTCCATAGTTGGAGGGCGAACTGTTTGCTTTGAGAGCGGACATATTTCCTAGGAAGGGTTGCGAAGTGTAAAGGCAATTTGGATTGAGCTGCGGCTTTGGCGACTTCATCAGCCTGTTCATTTCCAACGATGCCGCAATGACTCCGGACCCAGCAGAGTTGAACATTGTCCAGAGTATTGAGGTTTCTGATTATCTCTGCAGTAAGTGGGGTTCTAGGGATATCGGGGTGACAGATGGCATGTAGAGCTGCCTGGCAGACGGAAGCAATGACAAAGTCTTGTCGCGGCATGATCCTAATAGATCTGGTGGCATCAAAAATGGCCAAAAGTTCCGCCTGGAAGGAGGTACAGCTGTTGTGGAGTTTAAGTTTCAGTGGTGGATAGGGAGGTGGGAGCACCGCTTTTTTTTTATTTTATTTTATTTTCCAACCACACTATATATACAATAAATTACACACACGTGACCAGTCACTCCTGGTCAAATATAATACAAACAGAGTAATATTAAAAATAATAAAATAAACTCTAACAATCACATTTAAAAAAAAAAATCGATATAAACCCTATTGTTCCAAACATAAGGTATGGTCTAGAAATAAAGACCAAGAAAGATACATTTTAAAAAATCACATGAGTAGAATGGTTCATTTGACTTCGTTTAACATCTAGTTGAGTTAATTTATAGCGAGCAGTAATGGAGAAATTTAGAGGCGATAGACACTGCCACCTATCAGCTTTCATAGTGAACTTTCTTGCGTCCTGAAAAACTCACGCTAGATTAACGCTTTTTTTTTTAATGTGGATCAAAATACTCACGTTTTGATATCTCGGTGACCTCCGTTTTTTTTATAAAGTTGAGAGTTGGCGTAAGCTGATATATCATTCCCAGACGTCAAGAGAGTTCAATGAGCGCAACATTGATGACCTTTTGATCTGAACATCCATCAACATGTTTAACAGATAACTAATGAATTATTAAATTTTTGTGGGCAGAGTAGCAAAGATCGTAAATTAGCAGCTATGACGTTTTGACTTTCATAATTATATCCACATGGGGATATTTAAAGAGCAATAATTTCCAGCTCTGATCCATTTCAAGAGGTTGTCAATCGTTCAATGCCAAAGGCCAGACTTTAGATCATGGTCGACACAATATAGCTTCGCAAAGAATCTATGTCCCAATATTTCAGTCGTTGGGCCGCTCTATATGAATCTACCAGGCTTATACCATGAGCCATATTTTGCAGCTCTGGACCTGCGATAGAGATTTCGACGTGTCATTTTCTGAGGGCCAGATATTGCAGCCCTTGCGCCTTAATGTTATTCCATGCGACATATATTCTTCATGCACTGTAATTATATAATTCCACATTCATATTGAAGATTGAAAAATAATCTCGGGTTCTTCACTTTATATCATTTCTATGATCTGACCAATATACCGAAACGTGTATACAATTCCTTGTGAACACTTCATTGTTGCCTTTAAACTCAAATCACTTCATCGCAACTATAATGATGATAGGAGCGTTTTTAGTTAGCGCTGTATTTTGTAGGAAGTGACATATATTTGTTTTCGCGGAACCATTATAACAAGTGAAGATTGAGAAAACCTTTCATTATATTGGTTCTCTCTGTTGTTAATACGATTTGTTTCTTTGAAGACATAATTTGAGCAATATAATCCAATATAGGCAGTGGCTCGATAATGTAGAGTTCTTTCTTGAATGCCATAAACTTTCGAAAGATTTCTCCGTATATCGTGTATTTATTAGCTTCTAAGATGGCGAAATACTTCCTAAACTCATTAGTGAAATTAACGCTGATATTTGTGGACAGCGTGAACATATGAGTTAATCATTTTGCGGAAGTAATTTGAGTTATGAATAGGACGTCTGGTAATATATAGTCCAATAATAATCGATCAAATACGGCTTTATAATAACACAGTTTGATGTTTGCATATGAGCTAATATTTTGATAGCGATATGGCCAATTAATTTGTTCTACAAATAGGTTAATCTTCGCTGATGTTGGTTGGCGCTTATATCGGTGATATTGTGAATTTCGACCCATTAAAATAAGGTCATTCAATTCAAAATTAGTCTATAATGGATTGCGTATCGTGCCGATATCTTGACAGCGAAATCGCTAAACAAATATGGTCTACAAATCACTTTGTTGCTATTGCTCGGTTTTAAATCAGATGTCTTGCAAAATTTCATCCAATCAAAATTTGGCAAATTTGAGTCGCTGCGATGTTACTAGAGCAATAAAGTCATTGGATCCAAAAGCGGATTGTTTTAATTCAAAAGGCGCGGTTCATAATCGGGCAAAACAGCGCCAAATTTGAATCAAAAACGAGGTTATTTCTTTATTAAAGTCTTCGCGCAGCAAAATCAAAGGTAGATCTTGAGATAATGCTTCTCATCAAATTGATTAAAATTCATTAATTATTCTTTTAAACGCGCTAAGTTCAAATATATATGTCTAACTTGAAATGATAGTTATTAAAAAATGGCTTTTATTTTTTCCCATTGTTGTTACTATAGCGATTGATATTTTTGAAAAAAAAAATTAAAATTTCCTTTGAATTAAATAAATATTTAGAGCGCAATTTGAATTTGTACATTACATTACGAAATGACAGAGGAGGGAATGATAAGTTATCTTTCCAGCAATAGCTCTTTTCGACATTCTGCCACCACAATTGCGTCATTAGAAATGTCACGACTTGCTACTTCTATTAACTGAATAGAGGCGGGTTCGATTCTAGTTCCAAGAAGAGAGGTGGGCTGATCTTTGGTATATCTCCGACAAGGCATTTTTCTAATAAAAGTTTATCATCAGCTGAGTCGATTAGGGACATTTTCAAAAATTCGCATTCAAGAATTAGGTCGTGACTACAGTCCTCTAGGACTATAAATTCAAAGTGTTCTAGCAGTATGTTTAAATCGTTTCAGAGTGCAGCGTCCTTTTGGTCTTATGACTTTTCCATTAGCCACTCTCAGACTGACATTGGTTTCGGTGAACATAATATTTCTTAGTTTTAGTCTTAATATCTAGGACACAAGGAATAGGAGGCCCCAGAATTGACAAGGGCGGGTGTCATCATTCCTTCATTTTTATGTCAACCTAATTTCCCTCTTCTCTCTATCTAATATCAAAAAATCCCTTCACCTTGCCCCCAGTATTGTCTAATTCACCCTAAAGCCATCACGACTCCTCTTTACTCTGTGAGAAAAATTAAAATAAGATTATTAAAAAAAAAAAGCATAAATAAAAATATTTATATGGATAAAAATAAAAGTTTTGATTTTAAATATGAACATGGTGGAACACCCAGGCATCTTACCCTACTTGGGGAAGGCTCAGGGCTTATAGTGGAGCAGGTTTTCTGCCTGAATACGTGCCACCATGATCGGTCACCATGGTTCTGTGGCTTGCCCATAGGGAAGGGACATTCAGTTAAAGTCTTATATTGGACTCTATCTTGGTGCTAGTGGGGTCATGTCGCCTCATACATGAGGTCATTTGACTTGACTACAGTAAAGGGGCGTTCGAAACTTTCTCAGACTCCTGCTTTATACTGTCAATGCTGAAGCCCTCGGGAATCATATACGCCTCAGTCACCAGAGTTATGCAGAAGGCTGGGACTTTGTTTAGTTAGGTAGGGTTTTGGTTGAATCAAGGCGCATACTTATTGTTGTTGTTGTCCATGTTTTGCTCTTCATTGGAAAATGGGTGCCATTGCCACGTTAGTCACCTTGGAAACGAACCAGAATTTGGTCAAATATTCCATGGGTCCAGGAAAGACCGCAGAGAGGCGTAGTTGGACTTCTCCACCCCGCTCCACATACTTATTATATACACAATAAGGTCACAAGTGTCTTAGCACTACTATTACCGTTTTTTTTCCTATTTGAGCAACTTATTTCGTCAATATCTGATATTCTACTTTTTTATCAGCCCTATCGTTTGAAGATTGTTTTGGAATGTAATGGCTACTCTTTTATGAGAGCTATATCTTTTTGATTTTCCTATACTATTATATTAAGGGTATAATAATATAATAAATAGTTCAAATTAACAAAATTACTGAAGTTCACAAAGAGATTTCAAAAAGAATTTCTAGGAGAGTATTAGTCTGATATCTTAAACACTGTAAAGCTGAAAAGATATGAAGAGGAGATGGTCTATAGGTTGGTCTTCATTCTGGCAGTGAGGGAAAAGGAGTTATCCTCCATAACCGAGGTATTGCACTGACTAGCAATGTATCAAAGCTTTTCACATCAATCCTAAGATCACGACTGGAGGAATGGGTCGAAGGAAGAAGGGTTATACCCGAAAACCAAGCGGGATTTAGAAAAGGAAGATCATGTATTGACCACATATTTACACTAACTACTTTAATCCAACTATCATTAAGAAAAAAGAGGGGAAAACTATATGTCTTTTTGTCGATCTAAGGAAGGCATTTGATACTGTACCTCACTCAATACTTTGGAAAAAAACTTTACAACCTAGGCATAAGTTACCAATTCATAAGTACGATCAGAAGTTACTACGAACAAGCAACTATAGCTATCAGATGGAAGGGATCATTTACGGAAAGTATTAAGATAAACTCGGGAGTCCTCCAGGGAGAACCACTTTCCCCACTGCTATTTATATTATTTATCACGGACTTAATCGAAATTTATAATAACTCAGACCTGCCGAGTGTAAATTTGCCAGAATTTGGAGATATCCATTTATTGCTGTACGCCGACGACATAGCAATTATAGGTGAGTCCAGGATGAACCTCCAAAAGAAGATCAAAATACTGAAAGAGTATCTCGATGAGAACTTAATGACACTAAATGAGTCCAAGTCAAAGATTATGGTGTTCCGTAATGGAGGTAAACCCTCAAATAAGGATAGATGGTTCTGGAATGATAAACCCATAACAATAACTTCAAGATATATGTCATAATTTGTATATAATTGTATGCACCCCGACCCACTATGCATGTACAATGTATGATTTTCAAAGATTTAATAAAGAATAAGGTAACTGGAGGAAAGAAAGTAACAAAAAGACATAGGAAGTAGATCTAGAAGAGAACATAATTATTAATAACGTCACAGTTAACCTTCTGACCCCGGAAACCCTGCGAGCTAAGTTTAAACCAATATTTCCGGACAAGACAGGACGTATCTGGTGACCAGAAGTTATAAAAGTTTGAGAGACGCCCAATTTCCGGACAAGACCGGACGTATTTGATACCGCGGAAGTAAAATAGAGTCGAACTAACACCCGATACTTCCTGTCAGGCCGGGCATATCTTTCACCAAAGAAAGCCGCCGGTCCAATTAGGAAGGAATAACTAAATAGGTCAACCAATAGAAAAACGGGCACGTTCCATCCTTCGACCAATGGGAAGGAAGACAACTCGTGGTGTTAAATCGAAAGGCAAGAATAGTCAGTAGCGACTTGGCTCCCACCGAGTTCGGATCAGTAGTGCTTTGGCTCCCAAGGAGGTGACATCGGCTCTGGACCTCTCTCCCTCTGCTCATCCCGTAGCTAAGTACAATCACCGCCATGTGATCAGATAATTAACAATCAAAACTCGCTCCGCCTTCTCAAGCTTTCTTTCCTCCAAACCAGTTGCCTTTTATTTTTCAAACCCCATCATGTGTCCTGATTATTCCTAACTGTGTGCTTCACTTGCCACTCAACGACTGCGTTTCAACCAATCCTCACCATTCAAATCAAACAACAAGAAATTCCGCAACGATATTGTCACAGAACGGTTAAGTCGACAGAATTCTACAACAGTGTAATACATCAAATATTGCAGTGTAATAACTTTGGATTATATTACATAGAGTCGACAGGATAAAGAGATGGAATTAAATCAGGACCCCATAGGCGTAAAAACGGACAACCCTACGAAAGAAAGAGGGAAGAAACTGGCAACGAGCGAAGCGACAAAACACACCCTGGCGACAATAATCTTGCAGCTGACCGCCGCACTTCAAGGAGCAAGGTCCACTCAACTACAAACGACGTTCCGTAGCGCCACCCCCGGAGCAGCCCCCACCCCCCGCCGACCGAAAGGCGAGATGAGCGCGGCAGCCGACGCACGTGCCACCACCCCAGGCAAGTGTCACCGAGACCGGACACTGATCACCGAGGAGTCATCCACCGCCATGCCGTACCCGTATCACAGCACACCCCGACGCCCAGGTGCATGGAATACACCTCTTCCGCCGTCCAACTGCAAGTTCTGCGGCGCGAGGCACTGGCACAGCGAATGCCGACATCGACCAGTCCCGACGGCCCACGAAAAAGTGCGGACGGTGCAAGCAGTCCCAAAATCACCAGTCCCGAGTCCACAACAACCAAGTCAAGCCAGAGACACCCCAGCCGAGCAGACTTTTCAAGACTAAGGTAGGCACCCCCCCTATGGCGTCAAGAATTGACTTTGAACTCTATCTAACCTACCTACCCCTTTAATCATGTATCTAACCTTGTACTCAATGAATGCACGCACGGGCTAGACCAAAACCTGTCCCAAAGGACTCGTACAGCACACAAAGCTTTCACACATGGAAACCCTTGCCTGCATTCATTGCCCAAACCTCAAATATTTACATGCCACCATTCTAATCTCACACCACGCAACTTTTCATGCCCACAACATATAAAGCCACCACGACTCCAACCTACAATTCCAATAATGCCCAAAAAAGTGTCCGTACACCAACACAGCTCACACACTTACCACACAAAATCCATACATGACCATACGTCGTCGCGCTAACAAACACGCACAACCCGCCCAACAAGCGCGACACTCGCGCCAAAAGACGACAACAACCAACAAACGCATGCACCGTCGTTAGTAACAATCATCTCGTCTACCCAAAACACTAAAAAAATGTTCACCTTAAAAGGTGCCATATACACTAACAATAGAAATTTCGATATATGACTTTAATAAATTTGTTGTTCATAGTGAGAACAGGTTAGATTTTGTACAAACAAGGACTTCGCGTGACACCTTTTCATTCACAATTTTTTTTTTCTCGATTCGTGTCACAGGTCACCCCACAAAACTCTTCATTTCAGGCCACAGACGCCTTTCACCACGCCTGTGACACGTCTCCACTCAACACGTGTTCACGTCGTAAGCCTCATTTTCACTCAATTCCACTCTAATATCACTGAATAGCATTTTTTACTAAAGTCACAACGACCATTCGATTTAATAAATGGATACAACATCCGGCTTTTCAAAATACAAATAACGTCGAACTTACACCAACTCATCTCTTCACAATGTATTGGCAGAACATAACACATGACACAAGACATCGCAAAACAGGTGAAAACCTGCCCCACCTGCCGATTCGCTAGAAGAATCGATGAATCCGACCAACACTACGTAAAACACCGACCCAACCTACAAACAAAACAATTCGTACACAAAATATGCCGCACACAAAATCAATCAGGCGGACAGGAAACGTAGTCCCCCCACTGTCGGATTCAATTACGTGCAAATAGAGAGGGAGTCTTGCTGCCCCCACGTTCCTTGGCCGGTTTCCAATTACCATCCCTCGACCAGCAGCTAAATTGAGGTCAACTGGGGACCTCTCTATGCCACCGATTTTGGATTCCAGTTCGAGTCTACATATCGATTTTTACCATCCAATTCCACATCCACAAGACGACACATAAACATTCTAAATGAGTTCACATCCCTATTATAAGTAATCAATTACTTTACAGACTTCTAACATTTTTCACAACACACACAAAGACAAAAAATATATAGGGCATAATTGAGCAATTAAAAAATTTATAGGGCATGTAGATACAAAAGGGTTCAAAACAATACACCTTATTGTTCATATTAATCATTTTCATTATTTTCTCTCAATTAAAATTTAAAAATATAATCAATTTATCAATTTATTCAACTTATTATCACTTTTAATCATTAATTATCGTTTTTTTTTACCAATTAGTTTATATTATCATAATTTCAAATCAACGAGAACTCATTGGTTTTCTTTTAAAATTGGATATTATATTTTATTTTGATTTACAAAAACATTCTTTTTTTTTCCTATTTCTTTTTCCACCATGCAACAAAACATTTATTTTTTCCCACCATGCAACCAAGCATTCACTTTGATTCCTTCCAACTTTTTATTTTTCTTTGATTTCTTCCAACCTTTATTTTTATTTTTTGATTTCTCAAAAGACCTAATAAAATTCCCTCGATTTCCATTCCCAATTCCGAGCGAGAATATGGTTAGGCATTTTTCCTTTTTTTTTTCACCATGCATCAAGCATTCACTTTGATTTCTTCCAACTTTTTATTTTTATTTTTGATTTCTCAAAAGACCTTATGAAATTTCCTCGATTTCTTTTCTCAAAATTCGAGCAAAAATTAGTTAGGCATTTTTCTTTTTTTTTTCACCATGCAACGAAGCATTTTTTTTTTCCAACATGCAACCAAGCATTTACTTTGATTTCTTCCAACTTTTCATTTTTATTTTTGATTTCTCAAAAGCCCTAATAGAACTCCCTCGTTATTATCTCCAATTTCGAGTAGAAATTAGTTAGGCGCATTTTCCTTTCTTTTTAATCCACTATGTACCATAGCATTCATTTTGATTTCTTACAATTAAAAAATTTTTGATTTCTATTAATTATACTCAACCTATATCATCAACACCATTCTATTTTACTTCTTATATCGCCACCAATGCTTGTATATAGACTCTCAATACCCACAACTAATTTTCCCACAAAATTATTTTTCACCTTACAGAATTCTCTCAGGCTAACCCCTTCTTGAATTCTTCACATGTAGGGGGCGCATCTGTCATAATTTGTATATAATTGTATGCACCCCGACCCACTATGCATGTACAATGTATGATTTTCAAAGATTTAATAAAGAATAAGGTAACTGGAGGAAAGAAAGTAACAAAAAGACATAGGAAGTAGATCTAGAAGAGAACATAATTATTAATAACGTCACAGTTAACCTTCTGACCCCGGAAACCCTGCGAGCTAAGTTTAAACCAATATTTCCGGACAAGACAGGACGTATCTGGTGACCAGAAGTTATAAAAGTTTGAGAGACGCCCAATTTCCGGACAAGACCGGACGTATTTGATACCGCGGAAGTAAAATAGAGTCGAACTAACACCCGATACTTCCTGTCAGGCCGGGCATATCTTTCACCAAAGAAAGCCGCCGGTCCAATTAGGAAGGAATAACTAAATAGGTCAACCAATAGAAAAACGGGCACGTTCCATCCTTCGACCAATGGGAAGGAAGACAACTCGTGGTGTTAAATCGAAAGGCAAGAATAGTCAGTAGCGACTTGGCTCCCACCGAGTTCGGATCAGTAGTGCTTTGGCTCCCAAGGAGGTGACATCGGCTCTGGACCTCTCTCCCTCTGCTCATCCCGTAGCTAAGTACAATCACCGCCATGTGATCAGATAATTAACAATCAAAACTCGCTCCGCCTTCTCAAGCTTTCTTTCCTCCAAACCAGTTGCCTTTTATTTTTCAAACCCCATCATGTGTCCTGATTATTCCTAACTGTGTGCTTCACTTGCCACTCAACGACTGCGTTTCAACCAATCCTCACCATTCAAATCAAACAACAAGAAATTCCGCAACGATATTGTCACAGAACGGTTAAGTCGACAGAATTCTACAACAGTGTAATACATCAAATATTGCAGTGTAATAACTTTGGATTATATTACATATACATACTTGGGATTCCCTCTGACACCAACAATAACAACTACTCACCCGGCAAATTACTTTAAAGGAAAAGCACTTACAGCAATTAACGCCACACACCCAATATTAATAAAATCAAAAGCAAAGTCAATAAATTTATCAATCAAACTCTTTGATACAATAGTGAGAGCTGTCCTGATGTATGCCGCTCCATTGTGGGCAACAGAGCATAAAGACTTACTGGACAATATACAAGGCATATTTATCCGTAGGTTCTTGAATCTGCCCAGATACACTCCAGGTTACCTAATCAGATTAGAAACCGGTCGTATCTCATTGAGTGTAACAGCCTTAAAATTAACCCTGAAGTATTGGCTGCGGGTGTTGAATATGAGCAGTGACAGATTGCCACGTATATGTTTTAATAGAACACGGGAACTGTCTAATGCTTCGGGCACACCCATCGGTTTCATTAAAAAGCTCACCAATCTGCTTAACAATAATGGATCCCCTGCACTTGTTTCCTGTGATGACCCTGAAACGCTGAGAAGCGCGATCACAGGGCTCTTAAAAACAGCGGCAGACCAATCTATACAAAACGACCTTACAAGAATGGATAAATCAAAGCTATACTCTCACTACAAAGACATTCACATATCTTTCATGACGGAGGGATACCTTTTAGGGGATTTTCCTTTCCCGGTTGTAAGACTACTCGCACAAGTTAGAATACTTTCAAGTTTTTTTAGAGAAAACCACACCAAGATGCTCTGCGGTGAGGACCCGACTTGTACCTTCTGTAATTCAAAACTAAAAAATGAAATCACTCACTATATTTTTGATTGCTCTGCTCTGAAAGAAGAAAGAAGAACCCTTATACTCAAAACTGGGTAACTCTGTGCTTCACTTCCATCAATAATTGACAATATGACCCAGAATAAGTATATTGCTACGGCGTTTTATGGTTTCCACAAGTCCATATCTCAGAAGAAGGCCAAGTGATACTCACTCTTCACTTTCTTACTGCTACTCTTTTTGTGTTGATTTCTTGCTTCCCTCTTTCTTCTTATTATTTTTTTTCCCCTTTCTTATTTTTTTTTCTTTCTCTTTTTACTCTGTATATATCGTTATTTCCTTTGTCTCACTGCTTTGTTCTTATGCATACCTCTGGTGAATCCTGTATAGGGTCAGTGACCCTAAATAAAGGCTTTTTTGTTGTTTTTTTGTTGTTGTTATCCTCCATAGTCTGTATAGTCTGCCTGTAGTCTCCATGAACAATTCGTTGCTAAACAATAAAATAAAATATTAATTTTTATTTAGAATTTTGGTAAAATTGAGAGGTCTTTAATCAAATTTCCTTATATAATGGAGTGATTTTTTTTTCCCGCTAGGTGGCCGGATCGACTGGACGTGCGTCGCATCGCTCTTCCAATCCGGTAAATATATTGATTTTTTATTATACTTTTTTAAAGTTTATTATCATTTGGATATTTAAATTATTGATAACTTGAAAAAACTTCTTATACTTTATCCAAGTTAAAATTACCTATGTGAACATGCCATGAATGCGTTGATCAATAACCGATTGGATGAAATATTTAGATATTTTTCAGATAAATATGAAAGCAACAAGAAAAATCTAAGTAAAGATGACATAGGATACTTGAAAGGAACAATAAAGCAGGTAAAGGATAGTGTATCTGAAATTATAAAATCAGACCAAAATGTAAACAAAATACAGGAATGCTTAAAGACTAACTTTAATTATATCAAGGGAGACTTGACGAAAATGGCTAAATCTAATAAGGATAAAGACATATGCAGAAATAGTCAAAAGCAGAATAGATAAATCTATTCAGAAGGAAGGACATGCAACCAAAGAACAAACTTTAATAATTACAGCTAATATGATATGCAAAATAATTTTCCATTCATCAAAAAGTAAGTGATTATGTAAAACCTCTACGCCAGGAAGGGAATAAAGCAAAAATTACTAAAATTATCACTACAAAGAAAGGCACGATCATAAAATTACCTGATGAAAAAGACATTGATGAGTTGATTGAGAGTTTTAAGAAATCGGATGAAATCAATTCTTCGAGTAAAATATACAAACCTAAAATGCGAGACCCAACAGTAGTTATCAAATCGGTCAATAAAGTACATAGTAAATTTACCAACTATTTTATGCGAGATGAATTCAGAACTGAATGACTGTGAAAACGAAATTAAAGTACTTTTTCCTATTAATCCAATAGGCAAGAACATGACATCGTGTTGAGAGTTTCTCCGCGAGTGTACCAAATTATCAATAGAAATAACAAAATATATACGGACATTCAACGCTGTGAAGTACGGGATAAAGTACTGGTAAATCAATGCCAGAATTGCGTTGATTTTAATCCTAACCATCGCAAAACCAACTACCCAAATACTAAAAAATGCACCAAATGCGGTCTGGAGGGCCAAGACCAATGCTCTAGCAATATGAAATGTTGCAATTTCTCAAAACATCCGTATTTTAAAAATAGAAATTTAGAACATAAACCTAATTCAAGAGAATGCCCTATCTACAGTAAGCAAATTGATTTAATAATACAACGAACTGATTACAAAAGTCCAGAGATAGAAAGTCGAAACAATTAATTTGCATAAAATCACTTTTCCTGATTTTTCTAAAACTTTATGATATGCAAATTATAAAGATTAAAATAGTACAACAAAATACGAGGAAAAGTATTATATATATAAACGAACTTTATTCTTTCAATGAAATTAAAACAGCAGATATAATTTTAGTACAAGAACCCTATACAATTGATGGAGAAGTAATTATTCCATGGTCAGCTAAGAAATATCAAATAGAAAACACTCAAAGTGTAAATACAGCTATAATTGTCAATAATAGTAGTCTTCAAACGAAATTAATTACACAATTTACTAATTCTTTCGCAACAACTATTATAGTTTATACTAAAACAATTTTTTATATAATTTCTAACATATATATACATCCTAACTCTATGAACACAAATACCACGAATCATTTTTAAAATAACTAATTACCAATTTCAGGAATAAACCTCTGATTCTGTGTGGAGACTTCAATGCCAGATCTCCGCTATGGTATGATTTAAAGACAAATTATAACGGCCACAGATTATTTCCCATTATCGATGTAACTAATCTAATTATACACAATGATAAAACACCAACATGCAGGAATGCCAGTGTAATTGATTTGACATTGACAAATAAAAAAGCTCTTACAACTATAATGAAATGGTGTACACAACAAATATCCCAAATATCTGATCACATTGCGATACTATTTGATGTATGTATTCTTGTAGGGGTGTAGACAAGGTACTTGGTTACACTTAGGACAAGAGCCTTGCACTAACTAATTTATTAAAGCATAGGTTATATAAAGAATAAAAAGGGAAAGAGAGGAAACAAAGAGGTTACATCCTCCGTAGAAGGTAAACAAACAACAGCGTCGTTAGGCTAAACTTTACAGTCAGTTGGAGAAGGGGGGGGCGACGTCATCCTTCCGGTCACGTGTTATGCTTGAGTGGCGGGGCTGGTGTCCAACATATCCCCTCCCGGAATAACTTCAGCTGGACGTTTATTCCGAGAGTCCATCAGCGCTCTACAGTACTTTTCATGCTGACTTCTAGCAAGAGGCTTGGTAAGGAAGTCAGCAGGGTTCTCAGCACTCGGAGTGTAGAAAAGTTCGATTGCTTCTTCTGAGATCTTTTCTCGAACAAAATGGTACTTTACGGCAAAATGTCTAGTTTTCGATTTGTCGATGTAATTTTCCGCATGGGAAATTGCAGCTTGGTTGTCGCAGAATACTTTTGTTTCTCCACAAATCAAACTTGACATTTTCAGCTGTTCCATCAGATTCCGTACCCATGTGATGTCCTTCACAGCTGATGACAGTGCAATGTATTCCGATTCCATAGTACTCAAAGCGGTAACTGTTTGTTTGGTGCTTCTCCAAATTATTGGTGTTCCAGCTAAAATGATGAGATGTCCAGATACTCCTTTTCGATCTACAATGTCTGAGGCCCAACTTGCATCCGAAAAGGCAATCAAAGGTTTGCCAGTGGATCTGTAAGTTATGCCAAAGTCCTTGGTGCTCTTCAGATAACGCAGCACGCGTTTCCCAGCTTCCCAGTGTTTTCTTGTGTAGTTATCACAGTATCTGGATAGGATCCCGACTGCGTAGGCGATGTCGGGCTGGTTCTCTGAGAAAGGTATGACAGTCCTCCGATCAGTTCACGGTATGGAAACCGCTCATTGGAATTTCCATTTTTCCTTACACTCAGGTCAAGATTGGTTTCCATTGGAGTCGAGACACATTTTGCATCCTGTAGTCTGAAACGTTGAAGCAGTTCTTCTATGTAGTTACTTTGAGAAAGAGTCATACTTCCATCTTCTGACTTATTGAAGGATACTCCAAGCATATGAGAAATTGGTCCTAGATACTTCACTTCAAAACTGGAATTTAAGAGTTCTCTGCATTTGTTTCTCGCTGCTTGATTCTCTGAAATGGCAAAGATGTCATCCACATAGATTGAGAGAATGATCCTTCCTTCTTCAAGTTCAACTTCGTAGATGCTCGGATCAATTGGGTTACGTTGGAATCCTATTTCGTGAAGTTGTTTGTTTAAGAATTTATTCAAGCATCTTCCGCTCTGTTTTAATCCATAGATTGATTTCTTAAGCTTGCAGAACAAGTTTTCTTCTCCTGGTTTCTTGAAGCATTCAGGTTGTTCCATGTAAATAGTCTCATTGAGTGTCCCATGAAGATAAGCACTCTTCACGTCGAATTGGTCAATGAACCAGTCCTTTTCTGTTGCTATCGCCGTTAATAGCCTTATAGTTTCAAAACTGGAAACAGGAGTATAAACTTCGTTGTAGTCAATTCCTCTACGTTGAGTGAAGCCTTTGGCGACTAGACGTGCTTTGTATCTAGTGGTACCATCCACTGCATTGATTTTTTTATTTAGTACCCATCTACATTTTAAAGGTTTGATACCTTTCGGCAATTCCTGCAGTTGCCATACATCATGTCTTTCGAGCGATTCCCTTTCTTCTTCAATGGCTTCTATCCAATTAACTACCTCAGGGCTGTTCATGGCTTCTTCATAAGTGGGGTTATTGTCCTCTGCACTTGTGGCATTTATCTGTCCACCACTATTATCCTCTTCCGGAGATTCTGCCGTCTTTCCATGACTTCGGAGTGTCATAGGATGGCTTCTCAGGTTCTCTGGGAGAGTCTCAGATAGCTGATCTATTCCACCTGTAGTTCCAATCAGTTCTTCAGTTTCTCGGTCTACTGGTTGATCTGCATTACTTTCTTCTTGAAAGGAGGCCTCTTTCGAGGAGAAATGGACAGATGGTAGAGTATCCCTTTCTCTTTTGGGCTGTTTAAAGAGGATTTCTTCTTTGAATACACACTTTCTAGATTCCACCACTTGGCGTTTTTCAGGAATCCAGATTCTCCAACCTCGTCCCTGTAGAGAATAACCCACGAGAATTCCTTTAGTGGCTCTTGGCTGAAGCTTCGAATTCCTTCTTTGTTTTGGAACATGAACAAAGGTTTCGCAGCCGATTGCTCTCAGATGTTGCAGAGCAGGTCTTTTTCCAAACCACAATTCAAAAGGCGTTTTCTCTTCATTGTGTCTGTTTGTAACACGATTTCTCAAGTATGCTGCTGTGTTGGTGAGCTCTGCCCAAGAGGCGGGTGGCAGATTGCAACTGTTCACAGTACTCCTCACTAAGTTCAGCAAAGTCCTATTCATGCGTTCGGCGAAACCATTCTGTTCAGGTGTGTAGACCATGGTGCGTTCATGTACTATACCATGGGCCTTCGTGAAAATATCCCAAGGAGATGAACAGAACTCTATTCCGTTATCTGTACGGATCCTCTTGAGAGAAAATCCCGTCTGATTTTCAGCTTCTTTCATCCATTCCTTGAATTTTTCTAGAGTATCGCCCTTCCTTTTGAGGAAATATACCCTTGTATATCTTGATGCGTCATCAATGATGGTCAAGACAAATCTTGATCCACCCCAGCTCTCAATGTTGAACGGTCCCATAATATCACAGTGAACAAGGGCTAGTGTCTGAGTTTCCTTGGTATATCTCAAATTCAGGAAAGGTCTTTTTGTCGATTTTCCAATCATACAATCAGAGCACTTATCAGGTTTTCCAGCCTGACAGTTCAAACCAATGACAACTTCTCTTTTCATCATGTCTACTATGGTGTCATAGTTGATATGCATGAGTCTCTGATGCCATAAATATCGTGGGAATTTACGAAAATTGTTGGTTTGAGCAATGAAATTTGAACATTCTCCTGATTCTGGAAATCTGGACGGAGCAGTCCTGACGAGATAGAGCCTTCCTCTCTTCTCTGCTCTGATCATCAAGTTATGATCATTGTCGTAGATATGACATCCCTTCTTGTCGAAGATAACCTCATGACCATTTTCCACAATTTGTAGAACAGAGAGTACACCATGTCTGATCCCAGGTACGAACATTGCATTCTGAGCAACTATGCTTCTAAGTTGTCCAGAATTGTTGATCAGATCTACTTGAGCATTACCTCTTCCTATGTTTGAATGTGATGTACCATCAATGGTGGTCACTTGTCCTACATTCTCGTCATTCAACGTGGAAAAATACCTTCTGTTCGGAGTCATATGATGCGTGGCACCTGAGTCAATTACCCACGTATCCTCTTCTGATACAACTGCTGCATAATACATCACATTCAAGTTCTTTGCTTCGTGCTGTTTATATATCGCTCCCTTTTCCTGTTGTTTACCGTTATTCTTTTTCAGTTTGAAACAGTCCCGTGCAATATGCCCTATTTTCTCACATCCGAAACATTTTCTAACAGTTTTAGAACCTTGATGTTCATGAGGGAATTGTTTCTTGTTAGAGTTCCTGACTGACAGTGCACCCATCCCTTCATTTGTTGTAGCATACCGGCGCTCTGCCTCAGCTAACAATTTACGTCTGATGTTGGCACTGGTGAACTCTGACTCTGGTAAGTTACACATTGTTGATATAACATTATCCCAGTCCTCGGGCATTCCACAAAGAATTAGCATGCTTAGATCACCGTCTTCAATTTTATCCCCTACACCTGTGAGTTCACTCACTATTAGATTTATGCTTCCCAAATAGGCATTCATGTTCGCATGTTGACAGAATTTCTGGGAGTACAACTTTCGACGCAGTTGGAGAATTCTGTGTTTGCTATCCCTGGGTGCATAAAGTCTTTGTAATTCATCCCAAACTTCTTTGGGGGAATTTAGATGTCTGATATGGTTCTGCTGCTCCTCACCAATAGAGAGACATATCTTTGCTAAAGCCTTATTCTGCCTCGTATTAAATTTGTTGATTAGACCAACATCCCCTCCCTCGGGTTTGACTTCGCCTGGGTCAACAATTGACCATAAGTCATTGTCCATCAGAATGAGCTTAATTTGGAAGCTCCATGAGGAATAGTTTAATCCATTTAGCTTGGTAATTTTCGTTAAACTTTCGTTAGCTTCCATTATAAGATGGCGTCTACTGAAGGGGGGAGAGAGAACAAAAGAATAGGCTTACCGTTCAATGCTTCAGGCAGCTCCAATCAGTCTCATAATCTTTTCTTGTAGGGGTGTAGACAAGGTACTTGGTTACACTTAGGACAAGAGCCTTGCACTAACTAATTTATTAAAGCATAGGTTATATAAAGAATAAAAAGGGAAAGAGAGGAAACAAAGAGGTTACATCCTCCGTAGAAGGTAAACAAACAACAGCGTCGTTAGGCTAAACTTTACAGTCAGTTGGAGAAGGGGGGGGGGGGCGACGTCATCCTTCCGGTCACGTGTTATGCTTGAGTGGCGGGGCTGGTGTCCAACATGTATAACTGAACAATTTTCAACCACAACCCTATATTCCACTTGGAAATTCAATGAGAAAAAAAGCAGATTGGCCAAGATTTACACAGAATGTGAATGATGCTGACAAGAAAAAGATTGAAAGCTTATCGATTAATATATCCACACCAGAAAAAGTTGATCAAATAATAAAAGAACTTTCGGAGATTCTAATTGAATCTGCCTATTCCACACTGAAACTAAAATATAATATAACTCCAAAATGTGGTGCAGTTAATTGGTGGAATACAGAACTGGAGATTTTAAAAATCTACTTTCACTATGTAAGAAATCTTTTATTACCGAACTCGGAATCCTTCAGGATATTTAATAGAGTTATTTAAAAGAACAAGAAATAAATATTTACGAGAGATTAAAAAGGCCAAAAGAATATCGTGGAGGACCTTTCTAGAAGAAAATAATTCCACCAATCCTTATGGGAATTTATACAAAATATACAAAAAATTAAGAGGTGACTCGAATAAACAGCTACAAATATTAGAAACAAACACATATCAAGAACAACTACAGAAAACTGAGGAATTAATAGCGGCTCTATTTCCTGATGATAACCCAGGTGAAGATAAGAATACAAATATAAGGAAATATACATTAAGACTTTCGAACACAACAGAACCAATAATCACAATCAATGAAGTAAATGCTATTATTGAAAAATTGAATCCGAAGAAATCTCCAGGAATAGATAACATTTCCAATAATATGATAATACACGCAAAATAATTCGCGGTACCATTATTAACTAAAATCTACCAGAAGTGTCTGGATATAAGTTACTTTCCTGATGAATGGAAAAGAGCAGAGGTGTTGATCATTCCAAAGCGCTAAATACGATTATAAAGATTGTGGCAGCTATCGACCTCTATGTCTAAATTCAAATCTTTCAAAATTTTTGAAAGAATAATAAACAACAAAATCATCAGATTCTACGAGGAAATGAAATTATTCAGTAATCGTCAACATGGTTTCACAAAATCTCGATCAACCATAACTGCATTAACTGAAATGATTCACACTGCATTAGAACACAAAGCCAAGGAGCATGCAGCTATAATTGCTATAGATATTAGTGGAGCTTTTGACAATACCTGGTGGCCAATGGTGATAAAAAAGACTCGATGAGGATAATATACCAGCATCAATAATAAAACTTATGAAATCCTACTTCATTAACAGAAGATAAGATTTAGGTATTCTACGAATGAATTCACCAAAAAATTATGTAAAGGATGTCCGCAAGGAGGACCCTTATCTCCGACAATTTGGAACATCATAATGAATGATCTTTTAACCAACTTTCAGGAATCTAATAGCGAAATTATAGGATATGCAGATGATCTAACGGTAATATGTTGGAATACAAATGTAAGAAATCTTAAGATTACAATTGAAAATTTAATAGGGAAAATAAATATGTGGTGTGAAAACAACAAACTTAAAATATCAAGACAGAAAACAAAGATTTTATATTTATTCAACTGCAAAAAGTATGTAATTACCTTGCATGATAATCTTGTCAAACCAGTTGAAAACCTAAAAATACTAGGATTAACTTTCAAGAATCACCGAAACAAGAACAAATTAGATTATATGCCTCACACATCGACAGTGTTATTGCAAAAACAACTAGAGCTAGTGGATATCTTCTTGGTTTAACAAAGAAATCGTGGGGATTGGATGGTAGGCGATCATTAACATTATATAAGACCTTATTTAGAAGCACAATAACTTATGGTTCAACAATCTGGTACCCATATATAAACACGAGATCTAAAAACAAAATAGATTCACTACAGTATAAAATTCTTAAACACTGTATACATGCTTATAATACATCATCTTCGAATTGTACACATGTTCTCGCAAGAATACCTAAAATTACGATTTCATTCTGTCAAACATACTTAAAATTGAAATAGATTATAATAGAAATGATCCAGCAAAAAGATTGATAATATCTAACTTTATAAATGAAAAAAATCAAAAATACTATGAAGATTCAGATGATAATTTCAGAGAATTTTTTGAAAACTCAAGATTACCCAAATATATCCAGTCAAATTTTTATAATATACAATTCTTTACAGGGCATGGAGACTTTAACACATATTTATACAGAATTGGCAGAATTGATTCTTCAATCTGCTTATGTGACCAAGAAGACCACAACCCTGAGCATATTTTAATCCGCTGCCCACTTGTTGCTGATTTGAGAGTACAATGTCAAATGAACAGTTCTAGTTTAAGCCAAATGGTTTCCAGTAAAGAAGAATACAGAAAATTTAACAAATTCTGTAGACTCTATCTCAAATGCCGTGGAATTGAAATTTCTAGTTTTAATTAGTGTATTTGTACCATTGGTTTAGTGGTTATATTTCTAAAGATATATTGGACTTTTGATAATATGTATGTAAATAATCTTTGTTTCTTGTATAATTTAAAATAAAAGGATTTAAAAGCGCGAGTGTTTCTTTTATACATAAAACGAACTTCTACTGTCCTTACTGCGATGAAAAAATATATTGGGAGGACTTGGCTCATCAGTGGTGAACCCTCCCAGCGGTTTCGCCAATTTAATCCACCAGACCGCTTCTCAGAGCTCTAATATTGTATTGGATCATTCTGCTTTTATATGCTACAATGAAGGATTCAATCTTAGAAATGGTTTTCAAGTAAACTATGGACATAAGCTTATAGGACAGTAGAATTATATTCAAATATTTGCTTCGAGCAATGCTCTTCAGCAAACTATAAAGACAAGGTCATTAGGAATAAATTAACACAAAGCAATAACGCGCCATCTATACATATAAAATAAAAGGATTTAAAAGCGCGAGTGTTTCTTTTATACATAAAACGAACTTCTACTGTCTTTACTGCGATGAAAAAATATATTGGTGGATTAAATTGGCGAAACCGCTGGGAGGGTTCACCACTGATGAGCCAAGCCCTCCCAATATATTTTTTCATCGCAGTAAGGACAGTAGAAGTTCGTTTTATGTATAAAAGAAACACTCGCGCTTTTAAATCCCTTTATTTTATATGTATAGATGGCGCGTTATTGCTTTGTGTTAATTTATTCCTAATGACCTTGTCTTTATAGTTTGCTGAAGAGCATTGCTCGAAGCAAATATTTGAATATAATTCTACTGTCCTATAAGCTTATGTCCATAGTTTACTTGAAAACCATTTCTAAGATTGAATCCTTCATTGTAGCATATAAAAGCAGAATGATCCAATACAATATTAGAGCTCTGAGAAGCGGTCTGGTGGATTAAATTGGCGAAACCGCTGGGAGGGTTCACCACTGATGAGCCAAGCCCTCCCAATATATTTTTTCATCGCAGTAAGGACAGTAGAAGTTCGTTTTATGTATAAAAGAAACACTCGCGCTTTTAAATCCTTTTATTTTATATGTATAGATGGCGCGTTATTGCTTTGTGTTAATTCTTGTATAATTTATTGCTCTAAAATGTAAATTTAAATAACTTTCAGTCTCTCTCTAAAACTATAAATAATTTGTATATATATTTAAAAACTATGTACATAAATAGATTAAACATTTACATGCAAATATTCACATAGGATATAGCGTGTGTTTTGTAATAAATAAATAAATAAAAAATAAATAAATAATGGAGTGATTTTTCTACTTTTTGAACCTTCACACTTATTTATATATATAATATTTAAAAATATATATTTATTTAATTCAATAAATAAATAATTTTTAATGCGAAAATAATGTAGTTTATGATTTACGACTTAATAAATATATATATTTAAAAAAGAGAGAAAATTAATTTTTCAAAATTCTGTGATACCAAAAGAAGGCAATAAAAATCATGTGATCAGTCTTCCTGCTAATCTTTGTGGTCTTGGTTAACATCAGCCATGGCTACTCCTCCTAAACCTTGGGAAAAACAGATACCAAACCATTTAAACAATCCTTTTATGCCATTTCCACAAACATTTAAGTAAGTCAATACGTATATTCTCCTAAAATATGTTCTTCAAAAATATATACAGTAAGAGTGTACAAATCAGAAAGTACTTTTAGGTGTGTAATTTATTTTTCCTTAAAATTTAATAAATAGTAGAACATTTTCAAAAGTCTTTTGTGAAATATTCGGTGCATTTTGTTAACTTTTCTATTTTAAACCAAGTAATTTATGAAACGTAAATACTACCAAAACAATGAGGAACTTGAAGAAAAAAAACCAAAAGAGATCTTTCACAGGTGTTAGATAAGGGATACTGGTGTTACGCTAGAGAGATTCGTCTGAGTGAAATATAATTAATTTTAAAAATAACGATTTTTCAAAATTATTGTTCAAAGTATAGTTTTTTTTTTTAGAATTCAATTCTTTTAAAAATTTACTATGCGATATCACATTTTTTTTGCATAAGAAAATCAATGTTTTGGAAATCTCTTTGCTCAGACTATTTACTTCGAAAACAGTAATTAATATATAATCTTAATAAAGTTTTTTTTTAATTGCCTTTCTTTTAATAGCGATTTTTTTTCTAAAAAAAAAATGGTTATTTTTTATATACTCTTTTATACTTTTTATATAAGTTTATACTTTTGTATTTGAGTTAAATCATTTTTTTGAGATACAAAGGATATAATTTAAAATAAAAGTACATTTTTTTGTATTTCAAAAAAAGATTTCTTGTTGGCTTGATGGTAAATTTAGAGTTTATTGTGATGAAAGTTGACTGATTGAACAAAGTCCTAAAATGGGATGTTGAAGGCTAAGCTGCCATGAACCCCCATCTTACTAAAATGAATTCTCTGATTGGTTGATGGAAGCATTTGTCAGAAAGACATCCTGGCAACTAGTTTTCTTATCTCTTTAGGTGGGTTTTGAATGTATATTCTACCACCATCTTATTGATTTTAACATTTAAAATGTTCAACTTTTCAATCCTAAATCTTATTTTTTAAAATATATTATCATATACAGTACAGTAGAACTAACTCCCTGTAAAGGACACCTAATTGCAGAACCAAGTGTCCTTTAGGGAGAGGTGTCTTACAGGAGAATTGCTAAATAGTAAAAATGATCATTTTATAAATGAAAACTGACCTTTATAGAGAGGTGTCCTCTAGCGTGAGTGTCCTCTCATGGAGGTTTTATTGTATTGGATTTTTTTCTATGTTGAGTCATTATAGTATCTGGTGTTGGTGGTGTGTTGATAAGGTCACTGCACCTAACTTTTGCTTCCTTAGTTATAAAGGTTTAAGATTATAATGAAGAATTGTGTAAATTCTAACCTACAGTTAAACCTGTCTATAGTGCCCCCTCTTGGGACTCGCCAAAATAAGGTGCTATAAAGGGAGGGTGCTATAGACAGGTCACTTTTAATGTAAATCGCATTGTACTATGTATTTTAATTAGTTTGAAGTTGAAGGAATCTTACCACAAATGAACATTTGTGAATAACTGAACACATGTTTAAAATAATAAATCACAAATTTTTTTTGAGAGATCAAACTCTTGTTTGAGAAAGAACAAGACTTAAAGAGCTCCCAATAAATTTATTACTTTAAAAACTTGCGGTAAGTCACTTATTTAATCTTGTATCAACATAGTATGTATATCCTGAAACTGCCAAAACTTCAAACTCTTATTTACTTGATTTTTCTCTCCCTCCCTCTTGGTAGTTTAAACTCCTGTTATTTTTAACTCTTGATAAATTGAAATATTTCTCTGGTCCCTTGAGTTTCAAATTATCGAGAGTCAACTGTATATACTTTTAAGAAGCTTAGGATAATATTTGAGCTAAAAGACAATCCAATGACTTTCTTCCTTTGTGAAATGTCTTTTAAATAACAAAGAGTTTTTATTGTATTAAAGGCATCCATTCCTGCTGCAGATGTTATTGATTTTGTGTTTGAATCTTTATAATAACACGGAAATGGAATATTGAAATAAAATGTTATCATAATCATTGTGACTACTGTTAGAAAGGTTTTAGGGTTTTATATTATTTTAGAAATTAATACATACGATTTTAGTAATTGAAAATAGTTTATTTATGCAAAACTATATCTTTCCATTTATTTACGAGTAATAATATATAAGAATAGTGAGGAGTGATAACTATGGAAATATTAATGATGATATACCACAGAATATTTAAAATAATTATTCAGTGACAATATTATATAAAATATTACCAAACAATTTACCAAACAAAATTGTATATCCGGATGTACTTTTTCTTGTTTTCATGTCTCCAGCAAAGTCTGAGTCACAATATGCATTAAGTTCCATATCTTCATCTTGTTTACTATAGTGAAGTCCAAAAGTTTTGGTTTGTTTCAAATATCTCATAGTTCTTTTAACATTTTGTATATCCTGGTTTGTCGGTTCATGCATCGAACGACTTTCATAACCAACTGCATAAGCAACATCTGGTCTGGTTTTGTTTGCTAAATATAGGAGACTTCCAACAGCTTCTCTATATGGAAAATTACCTTCAGATTTGTTTTCTAATATAGGATCAATTTTCACAGCTCCTACAATTGGAGTTGTCACTGGCTTTGCATCCAACATGTTGTATTTTTTAGAACACATTCTATATAGTCATGTTGAGAAAGTATCAGTCCCTCATCTTTATTCATGATATTCATGCCAACAAACATTTCAGGATTATTACTTATTCTTATTTCAAATTCTTGTGCCAGTTCTACCAACAAATTGTCCATTTCTTTTTCATCACTTCCAAACAACATTCCATCATCAACATATAAAGCCAAAATTAAACTTCCATTTTGGTTTTTGAAAATGCAATTTTCTAATTTTGATTTCACCAGTCCTTTTGTTTTCAAAAAGGCTTCAAATCTTTTATTCCACTTTGAAGGTGCTTGTCGTAGTCCATAAAGTGCCTTCTTTAGTCGACATATTTTGTTATCTTCATATCCTTCTGGTAAATACATGAAGATTTCTTCATCCAAATATCCATAGAGAAATGCAGTTTTGACATCAAAAGTTTTGAACTTTAGATTTTTCTTAACACTTAAGGATAACAACATTCTTAAAGAAATTGTACTTACTACTGGACTAAAGGTTTCATCAAAATCTAGTCCTTTTTGTTCATTTCCTCTAGCAACAAGTCTTGCTTTATAATGTCCACCATCCTTTATCTTGAATATCCATCTAGAACTGAGTATCTTCTTTCCTTTAACTTCTTCAGCATTTACAAAATCCCAAGTTTCATTTTTCTTCAATGAATCTTTTTCTTCCTGTATTGCTTTTACCCAGTTTTCTTTGTCTACTCCGGTTACAGCTTCATTGTATGTTAACAATCCTATTTCTTCAGAAACAGAATTCAACACTTCATAATCTTTTAGTCTTTCAGGTCTATTGATATTTTCTCTATTCCTTAACATATATTTTGAATTGGTCGAGTTCTGTGGTTTATCATGGGTATCCAATTCCATTTTAGTGTCTTGACTTTCCTCTATTTCAGAATCCAGATCTTCTCTGTATCTTGGCTGAATGACACTGGTCATTTCATTTGTTAGTTTTCCTGTAAACACCACATCTCTTGCAATTATAATCCTTCTTTTCTGCATGTCCCACAATCTGTATCCATTTCCACTGTATCCGATAAGTGAATATTTTTCACTTTTACTATCCAATTTTTTTAGGTTTCCCAATTTTTTGACATACACTTCACTCCCGAATAATTTTACATTAGAAAGATTAGGCTTTGTTCCAAACCACATCTGTGCTGGTGTTGTTTGTACTGTATTTGAAGGGCTTCTGTTGATTAAATAGGCAGCGACTCTTGTGGCCTCTCCCCACATTTCCTTATTTAATTTGGAATCCAGCAAAAGTGCTCTGGTTTTTTCAATCAGAGTTCGATTCAACCTTTCTGCTTTTCCATTCAATTGTGGAGTATTTGGAATTGTAAAATCAAGTATTATTCCTTTCATTTTGCACCATTCTTTAACTTGCGTATTGGCATATTCACCGCCATTATCACACCTTAATTTTGACACTTTCGCATTTAAAAATCTTTCCACTTCATTTACATATTCTTTAATATATTCTTTTGCTTCATATTTATTGCTGAGCAAATACACATAACAGAAATGTGTATAATCATCCAAAAATGTCATTATATATTTCTTATTATCATGTGTTAAGGGTTCTATTGGGCCGCACAAATCAGTATGAACAATTTCCAAAGGTCGGGTAGCTCTAGATCTTTCATTTCCAAATGACTTCCTAGTTTGCTTTGCCATGATGCAAATTTCGCACACATCATTTTCCTGTTTTTCCAATTTGTTAAGCTCCATACCATCAACCAAACTTTCAAGTTTTCTTAGATTCTGCATTCCAATGTGTCCCAATTTTCTGTGCCATTCTTGGGTTTTGTTTTCACTTGGTAAGGTAAGGTTCGAGTCATTTTGCTTTGAAAAATGTTGTTCAATATTTACAGCATAAAGTCCATTTTCAAGTTGATCTCCTTCTAGAACTTTTTTTCCATCTTTCAAAATTGTCACTTTATCACCTTTAAAATTTACTTCTCCTCCGTTGTTAACAATTGAGGTCACTGACAAAAGGTTTTTTGATAATTCAGGCACAAATATTACTTCATTTAGGTTACATTGTCTCCCCTTAAATTGTCCTGAAGTTTTTGCTCTCATAACTTCTTCTTTTTTGGCAACATTGATGTTCACATCACACTTTTTTTGATGATCAAGCAACTTTTCTTCATTAATCATGTGACAGGTGGATCCGCTATCAACAATGAAAGTGACTGATGATCTTTTATCATATTCTTCTCTTTGTTCAGCAATGAAAGCAATGGGAGGTTGCTTTTCTTTGTTCCTGAAATAGCAGTCTTTTTCTTTATGATTAAACTTTTTACATATTCTGCATTGTTCTTTGTTTACTTTAGCAGCAGGTTTACTGTTGTTCTTAAAGAAACAGTCCTTTTCTTCATGGTTAGTTTTTTTACAAAATTTGCAGAATTTTCTTTGGGTGCAATTTTTAGATATATGTCCTGGTTTATTACAAGTAAAACATACCTTTTGTTTTGTTGCATTCATAGCCACTCGGTCTTCTGGTTGGCTCTGTCTATTTCTTCTTATTTCTTCAGTGGTCAATCTTGATATTAGATTTTCAATAGTTTTTTCATCTTTTCCAGTTGACTCCCAAGCAGTACAAAAATAATTATATTCTTCTGGCAAAATTGTTAAAATCTTTGAAATAACAATATTGTCATCAAAGTTCTGTTTTAGATTATTGAGTTTAAAAGCCAAATTTCTTAAATTACTTATGTTGGCTACAAGGTCTACATTTTTATCAAATTTATAAGTGTGAAATTCTTGTAGCAGCTTACATTTTAATTGTTCATCATCTCTTTCAAATATTCTGCATATGGTGTCATACATTGATTTGGCATTTTCACAATGTATTATGTGTGTTAATATCGTTTTATCGATGCTCGAAATAATATATTTTTGGGCTTTAGCATCTTTTATTATCCATACGTTTTTTTCTTTTTCATCCTTTTGATCTTTAAAACACAATTTACCATTTATTATTTCAATTAAATTATTAGCTTTAAAAATAATGTTAATTTGAAATTTCCAAATATCAAAATTTTCAGAGTCTTTTAATTTATCTATAATCGAAATATCTTCCATAACAGCAGCCATTTTTATTTTTACGATTTTAGATTTTAAGTTATAACCACGCTTTATGCTGCCACTGTTAGAAAGGTTTTAGGGTTTTATATTATTTTAGAAATTAATACATACGATTTTAGTAATTGAAAATAGTTTATTTATGCAAAACTATATCTTTCCATTTATTTACGAGTAATAATATATAAGAATAGTGAGGAGTGATAACTATGGAAATATTAATGATGATATACCACAGAATATTTAAAATAATTATTCAGTGACAATATTATATAAAATATTAAAGTCTAAAATTGAATTCATATATTCAACAACTACGTTTTATAAAGATTTATTTATGTAAAAGAAAATTATTTGTAAATTTTAAAATAACTAAAATATTTCAATGTTAAAAATTGAGAAGAAAATATTATTATTAATTAGCGCACAATGCCTATATATGCCACATAAAAAAACAACAATAACACTTGCGACATTGCGCAAAGGCACTGCAAAGTAAAACTTAAATTAACCAGAAACCAAAAGTGCGCAGGCGTGATCCTATCGGCGACCGCCAAACGTCGCCGCTTGCCGCCGCTGTAATACCCTTTAAGCAGTGAAGTTGTATGTAAAAAAACATTCAACAGTCGAAATTTGAATTTTAAAATGGTCGAACTATCGGAAGTGTCGAATTACGGTTTGTTATTTGATAGGCCGGAGGTCGGGACATCAGAACATGGTCAAATTATTGCCGAGTGTCGAATTGGCGTGTGTCGAGTTAACGAGGTTATACTGTATTTGTAAATTTTAAAATAACTAAAATATTTCAATGTTAAAAATTGAGAAGAAAATATTATTAATTAGCGCACGATGCCTAAATTCCGCGTAAAAAAACAATAGCACTTGTTACATTGCGCAATGGCACTGCAAAGTGAAACGTAAATTAACCAGAAACCAAAAGTGTGCAGGCACAATCCTATCGGTGGCCGCCGCTTGCTGCCACTGTAATACATTTTTAGCCATAAAGTTGTATGTAAAAAACATTCACATGTTGAAATTCAAATTTTAAAATGGTCAAACTATCGGAAATGTTGTATTATTGATAGTGTCGAATTACAGATTGTTATTTGATAGGCCGGAGGTCGGGACATCAGAACATGGTGGAATTAATGTAAAGTGTAAAATTGGCATGTGTCGAATTAACGAGGTTATACTGTATAAATAAAAGCATATCTGTAAACATCATTGATATAGTATAACCTCGTTAATTTGACACTTGCAGTAATTTGACCATATTTTCAAGTCCCGACCTCCAGCATATCAAATAAGAAATGTTAATTCGACCAAACGATAATTTGGTCGATGAATTTGGCTTCCTGATTTTTTATCAATCAAAGTATTATTCTTATAGTTTTGGTTTACACGAACCAATCTGAAACTAACCTAACTTAATACAGTTGAAAACACCAAAACGCGAATGTTTCTTTTCACAAATAAATCAAACTACCACCGTCCTTACTGCGATGAAAAAATATTGGGAGGGCCATCAGTGGTGAACCCTCCCAGCATTTTCGCCAATTTAATCTACCAGACCGCTTCTTCAGAGCTCTAATACTGTATTGGATCATTCTGCTTTTATATGCAACACTGAAGGGTGGAATCTTAGAAATGGTATTTAAGTAAACTATGGACATAAGCTAGCCTATTTTATTTAAACTAGCCTACTGGAACTAACCTAACCTAGCGCATTGATACACATGTCATCAGAGATTAGTTTATTCTAAATTTTTCCAACATATTCTAATATTTAATAATATCACATCTTATGAATTATTTGTAAAATTTGTTTATAAATATATTTCAACGATTTCTCATGTAAAATATTGTCATCTAAGCTAAACAGTATATTTTAGAGAGAAAATATAATAAAGTTACACACTAAATACAAAAGTATGGACAAGAATTTTTTATTTTTTAAAATAAAAAATGGTATTTTATATTTAATAATTTTTATTTAATTTCTTAATATTAAAAGTAAAAAAAAAGTGGTGTATGGATATTATACAAGATAGTGCACTTTTATTATTATTATTTTTTAAACATTTGTCCAAATTTTGCTAAAGATTTCCCTCATTGCCCAAATTCTGGGGGGGTTTCCTCTATAAAAAGAAAATGATAAATCTCTCCTATCAATAGAGTTAATTGATACATTCAGTGTGGAGAAAGGCAAAACCTGAGGAATCACTCCTGCCATCACATTGCGGTATGTGTGGAGGACTAGAATCTGGGCAATAGATGGTGCTAACATGATATCTGACAGTTTTACCTGAAATGCAAACCTAGCTTGACAAAATGCCAAACCTCCGACCCAGTCTGTCTTCTTAACCATCATTCTATATACAGTAGAACAACCTCCCTGTAAAGGACACCTAATTGCAGAGCCAAAGTGTCCTTTAGGGAGAGGTGTCCTCTAGCATGAGTGTCCTGCATACTGTCTAGCATACTGTATATTCATACCCCCCCCCCCCCTGCTGTCTAATGTTTTGCCCAAATCTTAAACAAAGTTTCTGATTGGCTAACATGATTGGCTGTTGTTATCTTGGGGATTGAGGGGGGGGCTGTCAATAAAATATCTTCAACCATTCTAAACACAAGATAATAAGACAAAATCTAAATAAAGAAATAGTGTGTGTGTTAAGTTTATTGTGTTAACACACTATTTATTTGGTCTTATTACCTTGTGTTCCAAATTGTGCTTTATCATCTTTAACCATTCTCTTTTAACAGTTTTCTTTTCAGTAGGTTTTTTTTAGCCAAATATAAACAAGAGAATCATCGTATATAATTTTCACACTATTTTTTAAACTTTGCATTACAAAAAATTAAATAACACATTTTTAAGTTGAATAGTACAATTTTTAATATAAATTAAAAAAATTAAAATAATCTATATATAATATTTTTTTAACCTATCTAAAACACTAACACCTAATTCAACCAAAAATAGCCTAACTTAATCTATCTAAAACCAACCTAATTCAACAGACTTGAAACTAACCTAATTTAACCAATCTGAATCTAACCTAGTCTAGCATATTGTAGCGAAGTATTTATTATTTTATTAACAGAGTATCATTTTTATGTTTATATTTTGCTACTCTGTAAACTTCCCTCATTGCTTATCTTTTGTTTATAGTTTGATCTTGCCTTAAATAAATTGCTGTCTCATCCCGAAGTTTGTCTTTCTAATTTTCCACCTGGCAATATTGATACATGTGGTATTAAATTTTTAAATAATGTGTCCTAATGCCAATATTTTATCAAAGACAACTACAATTTACAAAAAAGGGTTGCTGTTAGGTTTATGATCTTTTAGTATCTTCTGAGTGACTTGCATGCTGTTTATTCTCCTGACACTTGCAGTTTTCCAAATTATATATAAGAATGTAGATAACTCTTCCCTAAAGAGGGGGGAAAAAAAAACTATAAATTGTATAAAACTCCCATTATTTCATTGCAGAAAACCATTTATGTCCTATTAGTTTTCTCAACTGACATTTTATTGCTTATCATGACAGCTTGTGACATTTTTTTTTCAAAGGATTTTACCAATGAGAGAGAGAGAAAATAAGACCTAATCCAAATAAATTAATAGTATGTGATGTTTCGGTAACAGCATTGTTACCAAACCGCAGCCTTTCAGAAAATTGACATGGACCCAGAACAGCAGCTTTACACACCCAAGATAGTGGACATTGCGACTGCTGTGATAGAGATGGATGGAGACATCTGAGGCTCTTCATTGAACATGAAAATAACAACAACATTGTTACGGAAACGTCACACACTATCAAATTTATTTGGATTAGGTCTTATTTTCTTGTAGTTCTAATCTATAATCCAAATTGTGCTTTATTGATTTTACCTATGGTAGCAATCTCTAAGTTAACATTTCTTCCTTGAGAGCTAGGTTGTCATGGAGTGTGTTTGGCTCTTAGTCATTGACTGCAACCTTGAGTTGGGTCTTGAAGACAGGCAAAAATGGCCATCATCAGCAACTCCATTGAAATGTGGCGCCAAGATTTAGCTGGAGTATGAAGGCACAAAGACAAATGAAACACATTTAAAAAGTTTTATAGAATACCTGATCTAACAGATTTTGATTTAAAATGTATTGGTATTGTACTGAATTGATGCTTTCTTATAGGTCAGACCCTTGATACTGATATAGGTTCAAGTTGTTTCTTTTAAATAAATTCATGTCTGGTTTGTGAGACATCCCCGGAGCACATCCTGCAGTGCTGTGGCCTAAACAACAAGATATCTACAACAGCAAGTCAACAATGTACTAGGAGGTCTGTTGGTTTAAGTAATCAACTGATGGATTAGAAAAAAAAAGTTGCACTCCAAAGTTTCTGAAAGGGCTCTCAATCTATTCCTTGTTTGAGGTATTTGCTAAACTTTTGTATGATCTGATAGAGTTTGGACTGTATATGAATGTATAACAAGGAGTGAGTTAATATTTGTGCGGTGTGTGTGTGCAGGAAGTATCATTAGAATAGAGAAGGAATAGAGTATAGGACCTCAGTATTGGCGGACCTCATTATACTCACTCTTGGTAATTTTACCTCCTGCCCATTCTTAGAACCTCTCTTATACTTTTGTCTAAAGATGGTAACCAAATTGATGTTACCGCAAAATGTCGCAGTTTATTTGGATTTGGTCTTGTATGACTATGTTTCTAATATATAATCCAAATTTTATCATCTTTTTCTTAGGGTTGTCTTAGTTAATGGTCTTGTTTATAGCTCTATATCCATTTACAAGCTTTGTTATAACGTTTATTCTTGTACACATTTATTCTCAAATTTCAGTTATTCTTTAATTAAAATCCCTAAATCTTGGAAGTTGTTCCATTTTTTGTTGTTAATTGTGATTCCACTAGGGTTTTTGCATGACTTCTTTTTTGGTTCTCCTTGTTGATAGTAGACATTGATAAGTTTTCCCCTGAATTTGAAATTATAGCAGTATCATTGGCAGAATATACAGTCAAACCTCTTTAATTCAACACCCCAAGGGATCTCAGAGCTTTCGGTTGAATTAAAGGAAGTGTTGAATTGAAGATTATTTGATTGATAAAGATTGATTAGCTAGTCATCTAACTCCGTAAAATATATATATTTTTAGATTTGTAATATAAATTAATACTATTAATTGGAACCAATGTTACCTTTTTTATAATTAAATTTTTCATTTTCATGATTAACTTTTAGTGTCGGGGGGGGGGGGGGGGGGGATAAAATGGCATTAATACATATTTTTGAAACATATAAATAATTACAAAAAATATTTTAATCTAATTGAATAATAGAAGTTATAAAGTAAATAAATATGGAAATAAAAAAAGAAAATTTAAAAAATATTATTTAAAAAGAATCATGAAGATCTCTTTTAAAGAAGTCCTATATAGATGTTTGTTTTTGCACTGAAATCCTATTCAGGATGTATTCGAGATGATCTATTTTCAAAGCCATGTCTTACTTCCTCTGTAATGTCTTTCAAAGAGTTTTGATTGTATTAAAGGCATCCACTGCTGCTGCAGGTGTAATTGATTTTGTGTTTAAATCTTTTTCTGTCGGTTCTCTACTTCTTTTCATCTTCTTCTCCCATTACCTCCTTCACAATTTATTCAATGGTCCCAGCAACTTGCACATCTTTATCAACTTCCAAGAAGTCAATGTATCAATGGCTTGATGTTGTTTTAATGCCTCAAAACATCTGTTTATTTCTTCTTTAACAACTTCTTCCATTGCTCACAAATCCTTAGTGAGAGAAACAATTGTTTATTGTGGAAGAGCTAATCCCAACCCATGCAGCCTCTAGCTAGCTAATTGTGAAGAGTAAATGTACTTGAGCATTTTTCCTTCTGTGCAAGTGATACATTATCATTAATTTGCTATATTGGTCTTTTAGGGCTTTAATGATATCACAGGGTTGTAATGTACTTGTAGTTAGAGCGGTCAAAAATGTTATTTCATTGTTTTGTAACCCTTGTTGGGCTGGGCAGTTATCTATTACTAATACAATTTTTCTTTCATGTCTTTTAAATATTTGGTTCAAGTTTTTCAGCCAATCTGTAAAAATTGCTCCAGTCATCCAGGCTTTTTTACTAAAATGATGATTTGAGGGAATATTCATGCCATCGTAGTCTCCTATATTTCCCAATATAAAGTAGAGGCTTCACTTCCATCACAACATACCAACACTGTAATTCTCTCTTTAGACTTCTTACCCCCTTCACATTTCTCACCTCTGATAGTCATTGATTGGGCAAAAGTTTATAAAATAGCCCTTCTATGATTTTAGTTTTTTTCCACACAACTAAGATGGCCATACTGACCACATTTCCAATCTTTTTTTTTTTTGGCAGAACCTGACATACTTGTCATGCTCATTTATTTAAACTAACACTGAAATGGAATATTGAAATATTCTCATACTCTCTCATTGTGGATTATAATGATTTATTTATTCAAAAGGAAAATATATAAATTGAAAAAATTACTAAAATATTTATATGTTCAAATTTAAAAATAAAATATTATTAATCTCAAAGTGCACGATGCCTAAATAGCCCACATAAAAAAAACGGCAACACTTGCGACATAGGCAATGTCACTGCAAAGTAAAATTTAAACTAACCTTAAACCAAAAGTGTGAAGGCGCGATCCTAAAGTTAGCTTTTCGATGGCTATCGTTTGCCTCTGTAATTGCCTTTTTGGTGGTAAAGTGGTATGTAAACAACAAAAATCAACTGTTGAAATTTGAATTTTAAAATGGTTGAATTATTGGAAGTGCCAAATTATTGATAGTGGCGAATTACCATTTGTTATTTGCTAGGCCGAAGGTCAGGACATCAAAACAAGGTCAAATTATCGTAAAGTGTTGAATTAACGAGGTTATACTGTATGTTATTTCACCTCGATGCTAAATATCCGATCATTCAGAAAAAATAGATAGGTATCTTGTATAAATTGTATAATGTTTTTCCCCAAATAACCCTATGAAACAAAGGATCATACCTTTTTAATATTTAATTACAGTAGAACCTCCCTGTAACTTCGCCTTTGCCGGTCCCAAGCCCGGATGAAAAAGGAGGAGGAGGAGCAGTAACAAGCTCACTAAAAAACCTGGGTTCAGCTGGCCCGGCTGATAGTACCCTGTAAGGGCTCCTAATCCAGGAATACATGATGAGCAGCGTCTGTACTCCATGTTAGGAGCGGCTGCACATGGTGTCTGTTCCTCATGTCAGAGGCGGCCATTTTTTTTTGGAGCTAAGTCGGCCTGCCACTAAGTAGTGCTCCCAGTCTTGATGACAAAGGCAGACACATTCTACTTCACCCAGTGTGGAGATAAGAAAGAAGAAGAGAGAACCTCCCTGTAAAGGGCACCTAATTGCAGAGCAAAAGTTACCTTTAGGGAGAGGTGTCCTCTTACTAGAGAGTTGCTAAATAGTAAAAATGGTATGTTTGGCGATGAAAACTGTCCTTTATAGAGAGGTGTCCTCTAGTGTGAGTGTCCTCTCATGGAGGTTCTATTGTATCTGCTAAAACAGTATTCTCAACTCTGATGTATTGTATAGTAATGGTCATAAAGAACATTCCTGTCATATTCCTTTTTAATTGGTATAACTTTGGCAATCTCTCTCTTATTATCCCAAAAGTTGGCTTTAGTATGAGTTTGCAGGTGTTGTAGCACATTCTTTTATCACCAACAGCATGTTCTTTACTGGATTGATGCATTTTTAAATGGGAGAGAGGTTTGCACACGTGAATCTCTTCCTCCCGAAAATCATAACCTTATTATCAAGATTCTTAATGGTCTTTTTTTTTGCTTATCCCTAGCACACGTGGTACAGGCCATGATAATGGGTAGAAGTTGGCGACTTCTTTTACTGTAAGTACACCACATGTCTACACATGTGAAAAGCAGTTAGACTTTTACACTCACAAGTAAGCCAGAGCCTCGTTTGGTTACTTGCACTCGCTGGTGGGGTTGAACTTTTGGAAGAATTGAAGGTCATTGGAGCATTTTATTTTAATCAGAAAAAGTGCCCAATGCAGGGATTGAACCCGGGTCGTAGTGGTTGAAAACCAACGGTTTAGACCATCCTTCCACCAACCTCCTTTGTTGTTTATGTGTTTTGTAATAATGAGTTGTTCCTGCTTCATGGAACCAAATGCCATTTTGTAGTTGGATGAGATCCAATATACAAGCTAATAAAAATTTATTATATGATAGAAAATTCGGAAAAGAGAGAAAACAACCCTCCACACTACTAGAGGAAACAGGAAAAGACCTGAAAGTGGAAGGTAAACAAAGGCAGTCAAACCAGTTAAGGCACTTAACTCGCCAAAGAAGAAGTGAAGTATTTATAAAGAGAAAATTTGAATATGCCTTCCTTCTCTTTAAAAGATCTATCAGGAAAATGACTTTTGACAATTAAGGAAGGTTACACTATGAAAAATGAAGGAATCATAAAATGTTCAGCAAGAACTGGAATGACAGTTTTAGTAGCAGTTTATCATAAGAGTGAAAACTTCACAGCCTAGAAGATCAACAAAAATAAATTAATGGGAGATTAAGTGCATAAGTTTTAAAGACTACTTTTATTCAGACAATATAGGGGAGGCTAGAAAATGTAAAGCCTCAAACCCCAATGGGACTGAACTTTTGGTTCACTATAGACACAGTTTGATTTAAAAAATGTTTTTAGAAGGTATAATTAAAGGACAGTCTCACTCATAAAAATTCCCACTTAATAATGATGGCTTTTTGTAAATTCCTGAATTGGATCTATTTCCATGCAGTGAAGCTGTATGTCAAAATGTGGACACACAAAAAATATCTTGGGAAAAGAAGTTCTTTGATTGATCATTTCTCTTCTTTCTTATCTTCACTCTTCATGTTAGGGTATAAATCCTGTAGAGCTTGAGACTTTTGATGGTGTCTGGACATGACTGGGTGAAGTAGAATGCGTCTGCCTTTGTCATTAAGACTGGGAGCACTACTTAGTGGCAGGCCGACTTAGCTCCAAAAGAAATAGCTGCCTCTGACATGAGGAACAGACGCCATGTGCAGCTGCTCCTAACATGGAGTACAAACGCTGCTCATCCTGTATCCCTGGATTAGGAGCCCTTACAGGGTACTATCAGCCGGACCAGCTGAGCCCAGGTTTTTTTAGTGAGCTTGTTACTGCTCCCCCTCCTCCTTTTTCATCCTGGGCTTGGGACCGGCAAAGGCGGAGTTGATTGATCATTTAATTAGCATAAATGCACCTTTAGGTCTATAATTTAAAAATCAAGACAAGTTCTAGGCAAAGTTTTAGTAATTGTATATTGATGTAAAGATATAAAATTAATTTAAGATGATTTTAGTACTTATTGCACTCTATAATACAAAGCTTACTTGGAAAATTTAATAAAACTTTGATGCTGTAATACTTGGATGTTAAGATGTATGATCACTGAGGCGTTGATTCCTCTTTGTAACAATTTTTATAATCTTCTCCTTTGACTTACAAAGTAGAGAAATTTATATATTTATTACAAAACACACACTATATCCAGTGTAGATATTTGCTTGTAAATGTTCAAATTATTTTCTATACATGTTTTATAAAAAAATATAAACAAATCATTTCTCGTATATTTTAGAGTTCTTAGAAATCAATTTTATTCTTAACTGCTATCTCATTTACACACTTTATAACAATACTAACTATTTAAAGACATGCTGTGATATTTTTCTCATTCAGTGTTTTGTCTGATGATTTCAACAACACATTGTTACAAAAATGTCACACTATTTATTTATTTGGATTTGGTCTTGCTAACTTTTATTTATTAAGTTAGATTTTATTACTTCTTTTTTTTTTTTTGCTGGATCATTTCTATTATAATCTATTTCAACTTTGACAGAATGAAATCCGTAAGTTTCGGTATTCTTGAGTGGACATGTTTGCAGTTTAAAGATGCCGTATTGTAAATACAGTAATGAGTCCAATTTGTTTTTATACCTCTTGTTTATTATATATGGATACCACATATTGTGTTGAACCATAAGTTATCATGCTTCTAAATAATATATTACTATATATAGTCACGAGCGTCTTTCCACCGTCATCAGCCATCAGTCATTCATTGGCCTCTGTCATGGATGGCCGGTGCCCTCCTATTGGACGGCTACGATCACGTGTCATCGTTGGCGCGACGGTGACCTTGAGTGACGTAATGCCCCCCCCCCCCCCCTGCCAGCAAACGCGCGCCCGTTGGCTGCCGGCGAGCACGTGACCTCCCTGTGCTCGCGCATGGCGGGCGGCAGTTACGAGCGTCTTACCTACGGAAGCCAACAGTGCATAGGAAGATAATGCACATAGGCTATAGTTATTAACTAATATATGCATTTATTTAAGGCGCCAATTTATAATTGTAACAAATAGTATTTGAATAAAAACATTCAATCGGGTAAAACACGGGCGTTGCACGGGTCATTCGGCTAGTTAAGTATAAATGTTATGTTTTATTGTTTTTAACTTGTTCATATTATGTAATGTTGGAAAGAAAAACTTCAGGATGACACATCAATTTATTTAAGGCAAGCACCAAGTCAACATTTATAAGAGTGTAGAATGACATTTGCAAATTATCCCGCATATGTTTCCTTTGAACGAAAAATCGAAATTTATTCTAAGGAGAAATAACAATTATTTCTAACCTTAGGGATGAAGTATGAAAGGATGAATTGTGAAGAATAATGATAAATGGAAAATAAAGTGTCCAGGGATGGGAACTTTATTTTTCCATTTATCATTACTCTTCACAATTCATTCTTTCATACTTCATCCCTAAGGTTAGAAATGATCGTTATTTCTCCATAGAATATATTTCGATTTTTCGTTCAAAAGAAACACATGCGGGATAATTTTCAAATGTCGTTCTACAATCATAGGCCGCATTATATTGTATTATTTATAAGAGTAGTAACAATAACATAGGGGAAACTCAGGTTCCTGGAGCGTATCCATAGATCGCCAACTACCCGGGCTATCCTGTGGTTTAGGAGTCTGTCTTGATAGCCTTACTGAACCAGTTCACCAAGTGTTTCCAGGCCGGTTTGTTTCTTGGTAGATTCAATAGTGCAGTGTCATTGAATGAGGGCAATCCAATAAGTGTAGCCGTTTGGAATCTCTGTAGTTCAAATGCTGGGTAGCTGAGAATATCCGGTTCATAAGATAAGCAATGAGGGAAGTTTCCATATAGTAACAAAAAATAAATAATATAAATATCAAAAATTAATAATCTGTATATAAAATATAATAAATACTTTGCTCTAATATAGAAGTTCTGCTTGTGTTGTTTCACTTTCAAAAGCTTTGATAATGGCTATTTTTTAAAATCTATATTGGTGTATTGTTAAAAAGGGCTTTTGCTTTGACATCCTTTTTTTTTCCACTTCAAACTTGATGAAAAGGTAAAAATTTAAATTAATCACTAAGTAATTGCAAACATAACATGTGGTAAAAATAAAATGTGTGTGGGTGTAAACAAGCAATACAGTAGAACCTCCCTGTAAAGGACACCTAATTGCAGAGCCAAAGTGTCCTTTAGGGAGAGGTGTCCCCTTACCAGAGAGTTGCTAAATACAAGTACTTGTAGTAAAAATGATAATTTTACAAATTAAAACTATCCTTTATAGAGAGGTGTCCTCTAGCGCGAGTGTCCTCTCATGGAGGTTCTACTGTACTGCCAAATTTATTTTATATTTTCTTTTCCTTTCACTTTATAGGAATGCAGATGCTGAATATGTTAGTTTGTTTTAAAGCCCCCTTTGTTGGGTTGAAGAATTTTTGCCAAAGCTGAAAGGTCTTAATATGTAAATATACCATTGTTTGAGACAAGTTGTCTTAATTAGGGTTTTGGGTATATATAACTAAATTATTATCATTAAACATAAATATCTTTTACTTTTTTTTTTTACTCTTTTCCTTTGCAGACTCCATGTTGTAAATCCTTGGATAATATGTTAAACTAAAGACGTGTGTCCAAGCTTGGAAATATGTTGATGAAACTATACAGGCCATTGATAAGGCACAATTTGGATTATAGATTATAAACACAAGGTTGTTGTTGTTGTTTCTTATCCCCTTGTGTAAAGATTACACGAATTCCATGAGTTCATGCTCCTCGAGCTGTTTTATGATGAGCAGCGGCCTCTCCCAAAGGTCCTGTTTAGTGCATCTAATGCAAGCCAAAATGTGTTCTGGAGCTGCAGGTACCAAACTACATTTTGGGCAAGTGGGATAAATTTTGTTATTATTTTCTATCTTCAATGGCTTGAGATGGCCCGTTCTAAATCTTGTTAGTGTTGTTTGATGCTGTCTATTTTTGATCTTCAGAGCTCCTCCTGGGTTCACTCCACTGTACCAACTGTGCTTAGGTGGGATCCTCCAGTTCTTGTTTATTTTTGTTTTGGCTATTGTTTCTATTTCTTTAAAAGTAAGTTTATTTTTCTGTGGCAAGGGTTCTTTTGTGCCTTTTTTTGCTAGCACATCAGCAGCTTCATTGCCTTCAATGCCAACGTGTGAGGGTATCCATTGAAGGTGAATTTTTGAGGTTTTTGAGAGTTTTTGGAGATAACCAATTATGTTCCTGCTTACTTTGTCTCTGAGTTCCCCTGTGTGACTCAAATGTTGTATGGCACTTCTACTATCAGTAAGAATCCAGATATCTTGATAATTAGTATTTCTGATGGATTTTAAGGCTTCATAGATGGCTATAAGTTCTGATCTGAAGACTGAGCAAAAATCTGGGTTTCTTCTGTTCATTTTCTCAATGCCATTTGTGGTTTTGATGAGACAGCCACTGCCAGTGTGTCCTAGCTCGTCTCTGCTACCATCGGTATAAATAGTTATTGCATTTTTAGGAATGTTATTAATTATTTCTAATGATAATTGTTTTAAGTATTCTGGATTTTGGTATTGTTTGTTGGTGGGTTCATTTAAAGTGGCATTAAAAATAACATTTTGTAGTGGTTTGCATGGAGAAATTTTTTCTGCTAAATAATTTTTTTCCACTTTATATTTTAAAAATTCATTTCT
Source organism: Cordylochernes scorpioides (assembly GCA_030710605.1). Lineage (NCBI taxonomy): Eukaryota > Metazoa > Arthropoda > Arachnida > Pseudoscorpiones > Chernetidae > Cordylochernes > Cordylochernes scorpioides. The sequence continues at coordinate 67,581,210 of CP092873.1, read as the reverse complement.
TTTGGCCAGGTGTAGAGGGCCTTCTTTTTTGAGTCTTAAATTGGATTCCCAATTAAGTATGTACTTGGAAGTTCTGTGTTTGTTTCCATAACTCTTGATTTTGTTTATATATTTTGGCAGATTGTAGCTTCTTCTATCCTTTAAGGGCATAATGTCAGCCTCGTAAAGTACAATATCATTAGGGCAGGTATTTCGAAGACCTGTAATAATTCTAGCTGCACTTAGTTGTATCCTTTCCAGTGATTTTAGATTTGTTTCAGATGCTGTACCATAGATTTGATATCCATATTCCAGGATAGGTCTAATTAGAGATGTGTAAGTTAATTTTAATGTGGTTGCATCGGCTCCCCACTCTCTTCCTGAAATATATTTCAGGATTTTTAGTCGGTCTCTTCCTTTTCTAATAACTTCTTCAATATGTTTACTGGAGTTAATTTCTGGATCCAGGGTGAAGCCAAGATATTTAGGATGTTTATTATATTGCAATTGTTGTTCTTTCAGAATAATTTTTGGTCTTATTTTGTATATTTTCTTATCGGTAGTAAAAAGACAGGTTTCAGATTTTTGGGGGTTAAATTCTAATTTATGTTTATTAGCAAATTTTTCTAGGTGGAAAAGAGTCTTGTTCAAATCTCTTTCAGCTTTTTTCCAGTTAGTATTGCTGCTCCATAGAATAATGTCATCAGCGAATAGTCCAATATTGGTTTTATGTGAAATTTTTTCTTCTATGCCTGCAATAAATAGGGTGAAGAGAGTTGGGCTAAGGACTGATCCTTGTGGTAATCCTTGGTACAATTTGAAGGTTTTAGATAGAGTGCCATTATATTTGACCCTGATGTATCTATTTTTAAGGAAATCATTTATCCAAGTGATAGCTTTTCCATCAATTTTGAAATGCTTGTATAATTTTGTAATTAACTTGTTTTTCCATACTTTATCAAAAGCTTGTGTAAGGTCTAAAAAAGCAGCTATGGTGTGGTTAGTTGGTTTTCTGTTTTGTGCATCTTTTACCTTTTGTGTGAAAAATAATAGTTGGTCTATTGTCCCATGTCCTTTCCTAAATCCATATTGTTCTTCTGGTAAGAAATTTCTTGTGTCGAGGTGGTAGGTGAGTCGTCTGAGTATAATTTTTTCCATTAATTTGCAGCAAATACTTGTGAGGGAGATAGGTCGGTAGTTTTTTGGGTCATCAGCAGATTTGTCAAGTTTTTTAATAGGAATTATTGTTGCAGATTTCCAGTCTTGAGGCAATTTTCCAGTTTTCCAGGAGTTATTGAAAATATCAAGAAGCTTTTCTTTGCCATTTTTGCCCAAGTTTGATATCATTTGGCCATGGATTCCATCTGGCCCAGGAGTCTTGTTTAGGTCAGTGTTTTCTAATGCATAATCTAGCTCTTTCATATTGATTTTTTCATGGAAAATATTATGAGTGCTAGTGACGTTTTTACAGTCATGGATAATCTTTCGGGCCTTTTTTTCAACTTTCTTATCTTTTATTTCAAATTTGATTTTACTACTTATTTGATATGAATTACCTAAAAGATTAGCAGCATTTTTGTCATTAGTTGCTGGGGTACCATCTGTATTCTTAATCATATTTGTGTTTTCAGTTTGTGGCTGGGCTCTGTCAATTTGTTTTGCCAAATGCCAAAGTTTTGTATTTGGGTTTCTTGGGTTCAGGTTTTCACAAGTTTGTTTCCATTTTTCCCTTTTCATATTTACGTATAATCTTTTTATTTTTGCATTCGCAATGTTCAGTTCAGTTCTACAATTTGTTTGGTTTTGGGTGCACTTTTTTTGTAGTTCATTTCTTTTAGTTATAAGTGTTTGAATATCTTTTGCCTGGTGTGTATAATTTGGAATCCATTTCTTAATATTACCTCTTGGTATTGAAACTTTGGCTGCTTTAATAATGGTGTTTTTGAAAGATATCCAATTTTGTTCCAGATCTTTTATTCTAGTGGGTGCTTTTCTAAAGTCTTCATTGGTGTTTTGCTGGTAAAGATTCCAATTAGCCTTTTTGAAGTTCCAGAATTTTTCTTTAATTGAGCTGGTTTTGGTCTTGGTGCTAATTTCTATCAAAATAGGCAAATGATCACTTCCAATACTTTTTAATATTTGCCATTTGCATTTGTGAAAAATGTCAGGACTGGAGAAACTTATATCAAGGGCTTGTGCGGTATTATAACTGTAGGAATGGTGGGTAGGATTCCCATCATTTAAGCACATGAAGGCATTGTCGTCAAATAAGTTTGAAAGTATTTTGCCTCTTGGGTTTGGCGTGGAACATCCCCATAGTTGATGTTTGGCATTAAGGTCACCTACAATAATAGTGTTGTCTGTAAGAAATTGAGCCATTGTTCCATCGTCAATAAGTTTATTGTTTGGTGGGTGATACATATTGAATATGTTGATGGTTTTGTTTTGATTGAGGTAGACTTTGATACCTTGGGCTTCGAGGTCTGATGTGTTTGGAATATTAATGGCTATGTCTTCATAGTACAAATTCTTGATTAAAAATGCAAGGCCACCCCCTTCTTTATTTCTGTCTTTTCTGAGGATATTGTAGTTTTTATATTTGAGATTGTACTTTTCATTTAATTTGGTTTCCTGTAGGGCTATAATTTGTATCTTTTGTTTTTCAGCTATTTCCATTATTTCTTCTAATTTTATTTTTGTTGCTGTTGAGCACAATCCATTGATGTTGCACTGCAGAATGCTCAATTGCTTGGAAGCTGCAAAGTTAGAAGTTTGTGGAGACTGTATTATACTTATCGGACAGAACCCTCTACCTAAGTCCTGAACGCGCCCCTGTTTATTCTGCGCGACGGGCGATGCAGCATGCAAATCAACATCTGATCTCATGGAATGGGGTATAGGGGTGCAGCTTTCGTTGATCATGGCACCATGATCCAGGCACACTTTGGTGAAAGTCTGACTTTGCCTGTAGTTTGAGGCCGTTCCTAACATGGAAGCAGACGCCTTTGCTGCCGACTCTAACATGAGTACAGACACAGCTCCTCCGTATCCCTGGAGTGGGACCCTTGCTGAGGTCCATCAACCCGGGTCAGTTGAAGTCAGGATTTTTAAAGAGGTCTACTCCTCTTCTAACAATGCTGCTGTTGGTCCGCGACTGCTTATTTGTCAGAGTTATTCTGCTTGTTTCGCAGCTGGCCTTCATATCTGAAGGTCGTTCCCCTATCCGCCACCTGGGGACGCGCCCTATAGCAGTCAGCTCTGCCAAGGGCCACACACAAGGTAATAAGACCAAATCTAAATAAATAGTGTGTGACGTTTCGGTAACTCGTACTTTCATTACTTTTCAGTACTTTTGTCTGAAGATGGTAACAACGCTGTTACAGAAACGTCGCACACTATTTATTTATTTGGATTTGGGTGGTTTATACAGTCTATTCTTATTAACTAGAGCTATCTTGGGCAAATTCCAAAGGTACAGATTATTTGAGGTTTGTGTTTGCTCTAGACCACTGATAATTGAGACTATTTTTTCTATCAAATGTCAAGTTAAAAATGCTAACTTTAGTAAAACCTGTGTGTATTTAAAAAGAAATCCCCACGTTGTGAAAATCAAACAGTTGATGAAAATGAATAGAGAACTCTGGGGTACATGTCCTGTAAACTTCCTTTTCCTTTTGATTACTTCCTTTAAATGTTCTCCAAACTTCTATCTGATCATTTGATCTTCTTCTAACACATATCAAGCCTAATAAAAGTTAATTTTCCTCTCCTTCTTTGGTCATTGCCCAAGCTATTGATTTAAGAAACCTGCAGGTCATATTTATGCTTCTAATTAGTCTCATTAATTTGACCAATGTTGACAACAACAACATTAGTTGTTGTTTAAATACAACTTGAAAACTGAAATACTTCGGTACTGCAATTGATATCATGAGGCTCATGATCAGAACAAGTGTGCATTGGTTCAATATGGCAAGTGATGAAGATGAGACATCATGAGAGTAATTCTTATTCAGGATTCCCTTGCACGGGCGATATGAAGGCTGGGATAACACTTCAGTTCAAGTGATAAGGCACAATTTGGATTATCCCTATATATAGTCACGACCGTAATCGGCCCCCTCTGTCATGGATGCGTGCGCACAGGGAGGTCACGTGCTCGCCGGCAGCCAATAAAAATAAAAAAAATAAATAAAAAAAACTCCCTCGAGCCGGATTTGAACCAGCGACCTAAGGATCACCGTTGTAACATCTACAGTCCTCCGCTCTGCCAACTGAGCTATCGAGGGATACAAACTGTATGAATAAGTTTACCTTATAAAGTCAACTAATCCTATTTCTACACAAAATGTATATATATATAGTCACGACCGTCATCGGCCGCCTCTGTCACGGATGCTCCCTCGAGCCGGATTTGAACCAGCGACCTAAGGATCACCGTTGTAACATCTACAGTCGGGTAAAACACGGGCGTTGCCCGGGTCATTCGGCTAGTAGGTTATAAACACAAGGTAATAAGACCAAATCCAATTAAATAAATAATGTATGACATTTTGGTAACAGCGTTGTAACATCTGAAGATGGCAACAATGCTGTTACCGAAACATCGCACACTATTTATTTGGATTTGGCCTTATTATTACCTTGTACTTCAGTTCAGAGGCAAGAAAGGACCCAGAGTTCCAAGGAGCATCAGAATGCCTGGTATCAGGAAGGGATCATGGGGCCAAGACTGGCTAATGAGAAAGATCAATAACCAAAGGGATGTTTTATTTCTAGACTGGGTCTAACCCATTTCATGGTTGTAATTTTGTTCTTTGGCAGTGTACCCTATGTTGTGCCCTTGTTTGTTAAAAATGCTGTGTTAGTAGTGTCAAAGCTTGTACCATCTTTTAGATTAGATATCCGGACCCTTCAATTATAACTTATTTTAGTTCTAATATTGTGTGCGTGTGCTTTTTTTTATTGTGAATATTATCAGACTTCCCTAACTCTGATAATATTTAATCAATAATTTGAAAAAAAAAAAGAATTTTGATAAAATCCCTATAAGTTTATATAAAAGAGCGTGCCTGGATCCGTAAAGAAAGAAAAAAAAAAAAATTATTTTGAGAGATTGCTCCCTCTTTATCAATTTATTGTACAGTTAACTTAATTTACAAATTCTTGTAGATTACATGAAAACAACTTTGACATTGGTAAAAAAATAATTATTGATAATAATACATTAAAATTGAAAATAATAATAAAATAAAAATATTATGAAAATTAAAGGCTTTTTGTGAAATTAGTAATGCAGTATTTTATATAGTGTTTTATGAAACAAAATGTAAGGAAATAAAAATAGAAACAAATGAAGTTGACTGTGATTATTAGTAAAAAAAAAATTAGGTTAAAAGAGACATAAGGTTCGGGAATTTCTTCCTATCTATTTACAATAACTGGGTCCTTTATTGATGCTATGACCTCCAGGAACTTCCTCTGGTGTGAGTTATGGATGCTCCTGTAAATAAAGGTCCCTATAAGCCTAACAAAATAAAATATAACCTTATAAAGAAAAAAAGCACAATAAAGATTGTCTGAATATGTAAAAAGATGCTGCAAACTACCAACATGACAGCCACAGCTAGACAAAAACCAGGAAACTGAGGACATCCATCTCTTTCTAAATGTGCCCATTCTCTGTCAAATAGAGTACTCCCTAGATACAATATCTTAACTCTTTTATCTTTGAAAAATATTGCATCTTATTGAGATATATACAGTAAAACCCCTCTATAGTGAACCCCATTAGGACGGGACTTTTGGTTCACTATAGCCACGGTTCACTATAGCCACGGTTCACTATAGCCACGGTTTGGGTATTTAAATTTTTTTTGAGGATATAATTAAAGGGCATGCGCAAAAAAAAAAAAAAAAAGGCTACCTCTTAATATTGGCTGCTTATTTCTCCCTAAAAATTAACCTATTTCTATATATTAAAGCTGTATATTAAAATAAAAACATAATCATGTGAAAATATTGCCTTTTTGATCAGTTCCTCTGATAATTTAATTAGTATAAATGCAAACTGCCCCCCATATGTCAAAAAAATCCAAGAAAAGTATACCTTATATATAAAAATTAAATAAAAACTTTATTAATAACATTTTAAAAGGTATAAAAATATATTTTATATAAATAAATATTATATTACAATATAGGATACAAAGGCTTACTTGAAGAAGTCTGTTATTTTTTCTGCTTTAACATATTCCTCAAAAATTTGGTTTCATATCTAGCAAAGAAATCTTCATTTTTTAAAATGAATCCTAGCTTGTACTAACCACGTATAAAGGCTTCTAAAAGTGGATAATGACACTGACGATAGCGGCAATAGTTGGGATTGATTCCTCTTTGTAGCATTTTTTTTATAGTCTTCTTTTTTGCCCCATATCGTAGAAATGCTACTTTTGCTCATTTTCATTTTCTTCCGAAGTTCCGCTTGCGATGTACCACTCTCAATAGCTTTTATGATGGTTAATTTCTTTTCAAGTGATATCTTGGTACGAGCGACTTTTTCTTTGGTACTTCCATTATCTTTTAACACTGGTTTTCATAATTTAAATCATGTTTTAAGGAATTTTCCTAATGTAGAGTTAAGAAATTTAGTTTTCAATAAGGCATGAAAAATTTATAAAAGTGCGCAGTATAAAAATAGAACGTGAATAAAAACACCCAATGTCGCTAAATTCTTTGTTTTGAATTGCGATCTGTGAGCTAGAGCTCACACAAAATTTTAATTAGTTTTGAAAATTATAATTTTGGAATTTTAGAATTAAAATTAAAAGTTTGTTATAAGCATGGTATTTTTGATAGAATTTAATATTTTGGGATCAAAATTGGGTTCGTTATAGCGATAGTTCGCTAGTTTGAAAAGTGAAAAGTTCGTTATAACGATGGTAATTTTAATGGAATGGAATTGGGATTTTCGATGGGTTCGTTATAAGGGAAGGTTCGTTATATCCATGGTTTGTCTTAGCGGGGTTTTACTGTATCAATTTTAGGAATTTTCTAAAAGTTGGAGATAACACTTTATTGTCAAACCATTTAAATACATTCTTACTGAATGATTCTGGTCAAAAATTTTTTTTTTTAAACATGAAATTTATCTTTTCTTCTGAGATAAAGCACAATTTGGATTATAGAGCATAACTACAAGAAAATAAGTCCTAATCCAAATAAATTAATACTGTGTGATAGTGTTAACACAATATAAATTTATTTGAATTAGGTCTTATTTTCTTGTAGTTATTATTTCTTAATATAATAAGAATTCACAACAGTAATATGGCAGTTTTGAATCCCAATCAGCCCATTTACTTTAATTTATTCAACTATAATCCAACACCCACTTTAAAATTTAACTGAAAATCCTGATCCTTTGGGACATTGTTTGAATTAAAGTAGAGGTGACACTGTGCATGCTAATTCTCCTATATACATATTTATATATTTTAAATATTATAATCGGTAATACCTCTTTAATTCAACACTTACTTTAATTCACACATACACAACAGTTTTTCGAATTTCAATCAGCCTTTTTACTTTAATTAAACCAGCTATAATTCAATCACAGACTTTAACATCACCTTAAAGAGATAAGGTAAAAATTACTTAATGTTCCTTTTAAAGAAAGAAAGTGTTGACAGCAAAATGGCCACTAGCAGTGAATGTTGCGGTGAATTGTTAATCAGCCCCCCCATAATTCAACATATAATTCAATTCAACCAAAAATCCTGATCCCTTAGGGCAAGGATCTGCAACCTGCGGTTCGTGAGCCACATGCGGCTCTTTGGATGTGAAGCTGCAGCTCTTTATATAGTTCCATATGTAAATATTATTTATGCGAGTACTATTTATTGTTGGCAAGAAAAAATTTTGTGGCTCTTTAAAAACGGAAATTTTGTAGATTGTAATTTTTGACTCTTCTGACTCAAAAGGCTGCCAACCCCTGCCTTAGGGTGTTGAATTAAAGATATATAATCCTATAATCTACATCTTAATGTTATAACATCTGGATTCTCTAGAAAGCAACGGTATTGGAAAACATAATTCAAGAAGTTTCCAAAAGAAGCAACAAGACCCTGGTTGATATAATTTTCTTGCATGCACATATTTTGCCATTTCTTCTTCCTTCTTTTCTCTTCTCAGCCCTAGAAATGTAAGATTTCTTGTGAGATTGGAAGAATACACCTGCTTTTTAACTGTTAAGACTGGAGGGACCACCCCATAAATTCTGTGGTCCAATATTATATTAATTCCCCTGACACGTGTATTTTAAGAAAATGTGTGCACAGTTGATTTATTTTGGTCACAACCCCCCCCGTCCATAAAATATACTTATTTTATACTTTCCGTGTGTCTACTATGGACAAAGAAAGTTGGACAAACAAATGTGAACAATGGTATTTAGCTGGGAGCAGCCAGGTCATTGCAGGAAAGTTTGGTAATGTTAGTTTTTCCTCCAAGGGGATCGCCGCGACCTCAATTTGAGGAACTAAATGAAAAGTTATGGTTCCATTGTCCTGCTGCCTCCGCTCAGCCAAAATATATTTTTTTTGGATAGTCTGACAGCAGCCACTTTCTGAATTGGAAAGTAAACTGTATAGAGTTTGTAAAGTTTCCACTAGTTGTTCTATTTCCTTATTAAAGATTACTTTTATTCCTCTTTTTGTGTGTTGTTGTGCTACTATTTTTTTACTCCTCCTGGCCAATACTAATCTTTGTCCATTCCTATATTATGAAGGTATCAAATATTTATTGGTCCTAGAGAGATGCTGGAATTGTATTATATATATGTAAATATACAGCAGAGAGTTGGAGACCCAAAGTGTCTTTTATGGCCTCTTTCCTGATAGTTGCTATTTATAGTAATTTTGGCCATTTAAAACTGTCCTTTGTGAAGAGGTGTTGTCTAGCGGTAATGTTATATCATGAAGTTTCTATTGTACTGTCAAATTTTTGACAACTCAAACCTGGGATCATATAAGTAGAGTAAAACACTTTCTGTTCCATTTTTTGAAGATAGAGAGTTGTTTCAAAAGCCTTCTCAACTTGCACCAATTCAACTCCATAAGTGAATGCCAGTAATTAAATGGGCTTCTGTAATCTTGTAAGTGCAGAGTTGAATTACTTTCTACATGTATGGTGCCCATACTTAGAGTAAAACAGAAACAATGGAAATACTGTCTATAGTGCCCCCACTCGGGACTCGCCAAAATAGGGTGCTATAGAGAGGGGGTGCTATAGACAGGTCACTTTTAATGTAAATCGCATCATACTACGTATTTAAAATCGGGCGCTATAGAGAGGAAGGTGCTATTTAGAGAGGGCGCTATAGACAGGCTTAACTGTATATAGAAAAATCTTCCCTTTATAACAAACCTAAAATAATCACCAGTTTATTCCATTGAAAAATGCTAAGGCTATAACAAACCTATTACAAACCTAATTTAAAGTCGCAGAATTATACTTTTTAATTAAAATGGCACTAACAAACCAAAAATTGAGTTCCATTGGGGTTAGCTATAGCAGGGTGTGGTAGCAATCCTCTCTTTATCCTGTCCTATGTATTACCTTTGATAATGGTCCTATAAAAATAATTGTGTGATAGATATGACAACATGTGCAGTGGATACATGCCAGTCCCTCCTCACCACCCCCACATGAATTCCAGCTCCAACTCCCAGGGGAACAGCTCCTCTAACAGGAATTCGGTGCCACCCCTTCCCCCCAGGGGCTTTGACTATAACATGAGGATGTATCCCACATCCTATGGGGCTCCACTTTTCTATGGGAATCCCAGCACCATGTATGGCAGCAACTATGGGGCCCGCTACGACCCCCTAGGAGGCATGCCCCCAGAGAACAGCTTTGTGAGATTGGCTGAGGAGAGTTCCCGCCCGGCCTTCCAATCCATTGAGTCCATTGTCCATGCTGTGGCTTCCATCAGCATGATGCTGGAGTCCACCTATGCGGCGGTCCACACCTCCTTCCGCGCTGTCCTGGGAGTGGCTGACCACTTCTCAAGGCTGCGTTCCCACCTTGCGCAGCTTCTCTCCACCCTGGCAGTGCTGAGAACAATGCGGTGGCTCCTGCGCAAAGCACTCTACATCCTAGGTATAGTAACCAAGTACTATGGTATCAACCAGATTGGCTTTCCTACCCTCCTTTCATTACTTTTGTGAGAATAAAACTTTTGTTCAGCTCTTTGGATAGAATTCCTCTTTGAATTAGGTTAAAACAGAGTGGCCAACATTCTGGCTCCATCTCAGGTTTATGAAAACTAAATTTGGCCATGTTGAAACATATATATATATACTAGCCGAATGACCCGGGCAATGCCCGAGTTTTACCCGATTGAATGTTTTGATTCAAATACTATTTGTTACAATTATAAATTGGGGCCTTAAATAAATGCATATTTTAGTTAATAACTATAGCCTATGTACTGTTGGCTTCTGTAGGCTTCTCTTACTGGGAAAAAGAAAGAGAGGATTCCATTTGGTTATTAACTAATATATGCATTTATTTAAGGAGCGACCCGCTCCAACACAATAGTTACAGAAATGGGGGGGGGGGGCAAAGGTGGCGTGATCGTAGCCGACCAATAGGAGGGCGCCATTCCAAAAAAAAAGCAAACCGTGACAGAGGCCACGCATGACGCTCATAACTGTATATAGAATATATAGTGAAATCCCCTCTATAGGTTTATGAAAACTCAATTTGGCCAGTTTGGAAATATATTTACAGTAAAACCCCTCTATAGTGTGAACCCCAATAGAACACCATTGAGACTCTGGTTATGCAAATCTTAGTCTCCCAATTATCAGGAGTAAAGGAAAGATTTTTCAACATAAAGTTCATTGAAATTAGCTAAATGTGTATTACACCTTGATTACATAACTAGCTGGTTTCATTTTGCTGTGCCAGATGTGTTCTTAACCAGTGTTGCTTCCATAGGAGTGTCCTTTTCTCAGTTGCCGGACATTTTTATCTTGGTTTACCCAATAAATAAAAGGCTGATGTACAACGATCCATGATCGGCAGCAAAAGTATTAATGAAAATTTACTCTATTACCCCAAAATATGATTTAAAAATTAATAATAACAAAAATTAAAAAATGACACCTATTTAACCCTTTCAACACTGCAGATGTATTAGCCCTAAAATGTGTTTAAACAGTGAATACAGTAAAAACTGATTTTTCACTCGATTATATTTACAGAAAATGTTTCCAATTTATGAGACCACTTTTGGTTGAAATTGTGCTATTTTTTTTTTAATTAATTGAAAATAGGCAGAAATCTGGACATTTGTATGCCTACAAAGCATGGAATTTTTCTAAACATGTCCCTGGCTGGTACAGGTCCTACAAAGTTATGTTCCTACCACCCGTTGTTCTGTGGTCACTAAACAATCATCGTGTTTAGGGTCAATATCTGGAATATGAGCAAGCCTTTCCTCAGCTTACACAACTTCTTTTAATTGTCTTTATAGGTAGAAACTATCTTGAGTTAATTCTTTTCTAAACCCTCAATGAGACATCATGGTAAGGCCATTCTATTCCAATGTAAGGTTGGGATTTATCACTCCTAGCGCTAGTCCCCAAAAATTGAATTTGTGCCAACCATTTTTGTGTTTTGTGGAGTACAGTAGAACCTCCATGAGAGAACACTCGCGCTAGAGGACACCTCTCTACAAAGGACAGTTTTCATTTGCAAAATTGCCATTTTTTTCTATCAAGTAACTCTCTGGTAAGAAGACACCTCTCCCCAAAGGACACTTTGGCTCTGCAATTAGGTGTTGTCCTTTACAGGGAGGTAGTTCTACTGTATGTGGAAACATTCCCATATTGAGAGTGATAGCTTGGTAATTTCATCATTCTTGTTCCCTCCAGTATAACTGAAGGTACGTAGGAGAAGGATTACTTGAGAGGACTGTATAAATTAGTCCCTTCAGCACATGAGCTTATTGTTTTCTTCTGGAAAGACTTTGTGGAGTATTGACCATATTTTATGATTTTGCATCCGATAGGGAAGGCCTTTGTCATGATTGTTAAAAAACATTTTAGAATTTGTTACTTCATTTGTTAGTTATCTAACTAACTGGTGTGGTAGGGATCAACAAATATGTGGAATCCTCTATATTTAATCACTAAATTGTCTCATTAATTTTTGTTTTCACTTGACTAAGAGTGTCAACAAATCAATTTATTGACACCTGATGATGGGTTTCTCTGATATATATTAAGGAGGACAAATCTGGTAATGAAGGTCTGGTCTTATTAGTTAATCAGTTGTTTCCTTACCAAAATATGGGAATGAAGCAATACATATTTTTGCTTTTACATATATATGTCAAAATTGAGAGTAGATAAGTAATAAGAGTTATACTGTGTCAATCCATGGGTTGCTGAATGAGATCTGTAAAGGACATGGTTGTTATCTACATAGGACTCTAGTCCATCTTTGTAGTTGTTTGGTGCATCCTCCCTGGCCTCTTCTAAGACAATTTGATCCTGTTAGCAGCAAGAAACCTGGGAGCTTATAAACATAAGGTAATAAGACCAAATCCAAATAAATAAATAATGTGTGATGTTTCAGTAACAGCATTGTTACCATCTTCAGACAAAAGTGCTGAATGAGAAAAATATCACAGCATGTTTTAAATAGTGTTACTGTTATCAAGTGTGTAATAATTGCTGTAATATTTTTTCTCATTCAGCACATTTGTTTGAAGATGGTAACAACGCTGTTACCAAAACATCACACACTATTTATTTATTTGGATTTGGTCTTATTACCATGTGTTTATAATCTATAATCCAAATATTGCCTCATCATCTGGGAACTTATGTTTATTTATGGAGTAATTCTCTGTTTGGAACATCCAAGCCTCTCCTTAAAGCCACAAAGAAGTTATCAGTTAGCTATCCCTGATCTATAAAGGTGCCCTCTTTTTCTTCCTGCTTATCAATCAAAGTCTGTAGATCTGGAGCTTTTTGATAGTGTCTGCTGGGGATAAGTAAAGTTTGTCGTTGAATAAGCTGATGCAATAAATGATGTTGTTTGGGGTTGTACTTGGTACATAGTGGAAGATGATAGAGGTGTCTGGATCTCAAACTATATATACAGTAGAACCTTAATGAGAGGACGCTGGAGGACATCTCTCTACAAAGGACAGTTTTCATTTGCAAAATGATCATTTTTTACAATTTAGCAACTCTCCGGTAAGAGGACACCTCTCTCTAAAGGACAGTTTGGCCTTGCAATTAGCTGTTCTTTACAGGGAGGTTTTACTGTAATTTCAATGAGAAATTGAACCTGCTGGACAATAATGGGAATTGCACACACCTTAGTATTACAGTATTAGTATATTAAGAGAGTAGTAGTAACTAAAATATTTGTATATTATAGTATTACACACCCCAGTAGTGCCTTGAGTAAACAAAGTAACCCCTTTAAGGTGTTTCATGATTTATATTATAAGTATATAAGGGGTCGGTGGAAGGATGGTCTAAACCGTTGGTTTTCGACTGCTACGACCCAGGTTCGATTCCCGCATTGGGCACTTTTTTCTCATTAAAAAAAAAAATGCTCCAATGGCCCCCTGATTCTTGCAAAAGTCCAACCCCACCAGCGAATGCAAGTAACCAAACGGGGCTCTGGCACATTTGTAAGTGAAAAAAAAGTTGAACTGCTTTTCGCATGTGCAGATAGATATGTGGTGCACTTACAGTAAAAGCAGTCGCCTACAGCTACCCACCATGATTATCATGGCCTGTACCACGTGTACTAGGGATAAGCAAAAATGATATATCAGTGATGAATATATTAGTATGAAGTATCACATCAGAAATGTTGCTGTATAACTTCACAAAGATGTATAAGAAGGAAAAATTTAGTAGGAAATCTAATATAATTGGTTTCTGTGCAATCTCAGCTCCATGATGCAACCAGACAGACATTTTAACAATGATTGTCATTTTGATTTGCTATCTAGCATTATATTTCTTATGATATAGTTAGTCTCAATGAGAGGACACTTTTGCTCTGGTGTTGTCCTCCTTTACAGACTGGTTCTTCTGTATATTTTTATTGTAATTTACGGATAATAGCTTTAATATAAAATAATTTTGGAGAAAAGCATTCCTTGATGCATTTTCCTGTAATTATCTGCATGTACCTCTACAGAACTATCCATAGGTTCCTTAAATACCCCTAAACTTTTCCATCTTTAGTAAATGAACAGTATATGGAAAAATAATCCAGTACATTAGTAGTGCAGTTTGAGATTAATTTGGAAAAGAGTCACCACTATTGAGCCAAGTCCTTTCATAATATTTCAGTGTGGTCAGTTGAGATGCATTTGATAATGTATATACAGTTAAACCTGTCTATAGCGCCCCCTCTTGGGACTCACCAAAATAGGATGCTATAAAGAGGGGGTGCTATAGACAGGTCACTTTTAATGTAAATCACATCGTCTACGTATTTAAAATCGGGCGCTATAGAGAGGGAGGTGCTATTTAGAGGGGGCGCTATAGACAGGTTTAACTGTATCATATAAGAAACATTTATTTGGCATTTATGTTAAAAATGATTGGAACATTTATTAAGAATGATTATTAGAAAACACAGCACAGAATGCCATCTATAACTTATCTTTTTTATTATTGGTAATTATTTTATTATCTACTTTATAACAACCCCAAAATGGTGTTGGTGGAAGAATGTTATAAGCCACCCTAACCTGAGATCAAATCCTTCATTGGCCACTTTTTCTCAATAAAATATTGCTTCAATGGCCCCTGATTCTTGCAGAAGTCCGACCTCACCAGTGAGTGAAAGTGATCAACTGGACACACTTGTAAGCACAAAAGTAGAACTGATTTCTACACATGTGGTGCACTTACAGTAAAAGCTGTCGCTAACTACACAACATGATTACCATGATACACATGTACTTGGAATAAGTTTAAAAAAAATTAAACATACAAAAAATGCCTTGCTCATCAGCAGTGAAAAGTTCCAAGTGTGGAAATTTATTTGAATCACTTCCCCTTATATTTTTATTACTCTATTTTGTGTTGTTGTTTCTTATCCCCTTGTGTAAAGATTACACGAATTCCATGATCTGATCTCATGGAATGGGGTGTAGGGGTGCAGCTTTCGTTGATCATGGCACCATGATTCAGGCACACTTCGACTCTATTTTGATTTAAACTCTTGTATCTCTTATAATCACCATTTTTCCATAATCCCCTTACTTATCAAATAATGTGGTAATTTGAAAAATTTATAACACCTCCTTGGAAATTTAAATTGCATTAAGCTGTCATTCTTTTCTTTTTGATTTCTACTTGCAGTTCATCTTACCTCCCTGAGAAACCTCTTTTGTAAGATCAAAACTGGCTCGATGTCATCCGACCTCCAATGAGAGACCACCTCCAGGAGAGTGCAGTAGAACTATTCCTCTCTAAAAGATAACACCTAGTTGCAGAGCCAAAGTAGCCTTTAGAGAGAAGTATCCTCTTTTATACCAGAGAGCAGGTACTTTGTATAAATGGTAATTTTGGTGGAAAAAACTGACCTATGTAGAGAGGTGGTATTCTCAAGGCATCCTCTCATGATGGTTTTACTGTATTAGGTTTTTGAGTGGTCTCTAATGGGATTTTGTACATTACTTAAAATAGAGTTTAGTAATTTCATCATCATGTAGAACAGCTATTTATTCTCTTCATGTCTCCAGATACCTTCTCTTCTATTAAATTATTGAACCACTCCTACCTTGGTCTGCCTCTCCTTTCATTCTTCAAGGTGTTCCCTCTACTCTGGTCAATAGTACAGTACTCTTGTACAGTAGGACCCCCCTGTAAAGGACACCTAATTTCAGAGTCAAAGTGTTCTTTAGGGAGAGGTGTCCGCTTACCTGATAGTTGCTAAATTGTAAAAATGGTGATTTTGCAAATGAAAACTGTCTTTTATAGAGAGGTGTCCTCTAGTGCGAGTGTCCTTTCATGGAGGTTCTACTGTAGTCATTCTTGTGTGTTCTCCAAATATCCCATTTACCTTTGATTCCTTTATCCCAAAGGCTATAAAAGGTATCAATACACAATCATCCCTAGACATTTCCAGAGTAGTAATTAAAACCTGAGAACTAAACTTATTCATTTCTTTATAGAAATAAAAAGAAAATAATAGTTGTCCCTTGCTTTAAATAAAAGAAATAGCATGATGGGAGGGTTTATAGAGCAATACATATGTTGGGGTGTGCAGGCCTTGTGAAGAGCAACCCCAGCTTGGAGCAGGCCTGGGAACAGGCCAATGGACAGGCACAGGCCTTGGCCCGCAAACACAAGTCTACCTGGCCCATCCTAATCTTCTTCTCTGCTGTGCTGGGCTTCCCTTGGCTCATCTGGAGGATGCTCACACGGGCCAATGCTGGCATCAACCCTGGTGAGTGACCTCCTCTTGCCATCCTTACTTGACCTTTAGCATCATTTGGATAGTAGTCAAATTAGGCTACAATTGAGACACTAGAAGGGAGCTTGTTACTTTTGTTGTTAAAGTTATAAACTACAGTCCTAAAAATATTACCCATGTAAAAACCTCAAATCACCTGGCCAAACATATTGGGATTTGTATTTACAAAATAAAATTATACAGCAGGTGAAGATTAAATTTTAATGTGTGTGTACAGTAGTTTCTCACTAATTCTCTGCCCTCTTAAGGACCATCTGTTGGGTTACAGTCTTGGTT
Source organism: Cordylochernes scorpioides (assembly GCA_030710605.1). Taxonomy (NCBI): domain Eukaryota; kingdom Metazoa; phylum Arthropoda; class Arachnida; order Pseudoscorpiones; family Chernetidae; genus Cordylochernes; species Cordylochernes scorpioides. The sequence goes on along the minus strand of CP092873.1, from coordinate 67,564,422 downwards.
GAAAGAAACCTACAGTCAAATATACAAATAATTATATATATATGGAAATTTTTCCGGGAGGATATTGATCTAAAAAAATAAAGGTCGCCTCTCCCCGTCAAAATAGACATCAAAGATATAGATGGCGTCTGGTTTTGACATCTATTTTGACGGGAGAGGAGACCTTTGTCTTTTAAATAATTATATAGTCTTCCAACTTCTTTAATTCAATACCCCAAGGGATCTGAATTTTCAGTTGATTTAAAGTTAGTGTATTGATTGAATTATATGGTTAAAGATAGGCTGTTGGTAAATGGAAAACTCTGGTTGAATTAAAGTGTGTGTATTTGGTTGGTACAACTTGATGCAACACAATCCAAACAGTAAGCGACCACCTATGACATATAAACATTGATAATCTGACAATGATGACATTAGTAAAAGTCTAAATATTTACTATAGATGGAAATTTTGCCAGGAGGATATTGATCTAGAGACAAAGGTCACCTCTCCCTGCTGTGGCTTTGTCACCGACCCGAGGATGCTAGTTTGTGGCGACGGTCAATAGATGGCGTCTGGTTTTGACGTCTATTTTGATGGGAGAGGCGACCTTTGTCTCTTTAGATAAAATATTTACTCTTCCCGAAAAATTAGCGATTTTATAATTTTTACAATTTATCTTGGCTGAATGCATTTAAAATAATTTTCTGTGAGTGATGAAATAAGAAACTAAATGGGTTCAAAATATAAACCAAGTGTAATTATAAATATAAAAACAAGTAATTAATTTAAAATATAAAAATAAATATTGTCTAATTATAAAAATATATCTTCATAGTGTTATTATAATGTTGCTCATTGAGGAAACTATTTAAACACTGATTCCATGAAGTAATTCCAATGAGAATTGGTGTGTCCTAAAAAATCTGTTGAATTACAAATGATCAACTAAGAAAGATGTATTGTAGAAGTAAGCTGCAGAAAGAGAGTGAGTCAAATAAACCAAAGTTTTATTGGCAAACTGATAATGGTTAGTATAGAAGTCTTGCTTGGCTGAGGTAGGTCAGTCATAGATATTTATTGTTATTATCCCTAGTACACATGGTACAGGCCATGATAATCATGGTGGGTAGAATTTGGCGACTGCTTTTTACTGTAAGTACACCACATGTCTACACATGTGAAAAGCAGTTCAACTTTTGCATTTACAAAGGTGCCAGAGCCCCATTTTGGTTACTTGCACTCGCTTGTGGGGTTGAACTTTTGCAAGAATTATTGGAGCACTTTTTTTTTTAAATTATAAAAAAGTGCCCATTGCGGGATTAGATCCTGTTGAAAACCAACAGTTTAGACGACACTTCCACCAACCCTCTCATTATAGATATTCAAACATGTTCCTGCTGCTAGATCAAACACATACTTAAGAAGGATGTTCTACTTTAGATTATTAGTTCATGTGGCTGCAGCCACCAACTCTGTGGCATGAAATAACAATCCTAGATAAGCAACTATCTACCATTAAGGGTTTCATTTTCACATTGGCCAACAATTTATTAGCTATGTGTGTATTGTTTGTCATGTTGGACCTTATACTCTGGGTATTTTACCTTATAGAATCATGTAATAATTTGGATATAAGAAACATAATGTAACTTCTTGTTACTTTATGTTTCTTATACAAAATGAAAATATTGATTTTTTTAAATCAGAAGTTGTTCAAAAGCTGCTTTCTTAGAGCCACTTCAAATAATAGTTCCACATCTAAGGTGGATGATATAAATGGAGCAGTTGGCCCTACATCAGTGTTTATACCAATCAAGGAGGGAACACCAAGAAGAATATGCTACACCTCCATGTCAACATATGTCCTCTCTAAGTTCATCGACTGGATTGTATGTGTGTGTTGGATCAGCCCAGGTATTGTAGAACCTATGCCTTCTGTGCATGTCATCTCATTTTATATATAGCTTTTCTCTCTATATATAAATAAACTAGCCGAATGACCCGGGCAACGCCCGTGTTTTACCCGATTGAATGTTTTGATTCAAATACTATTTGTTACAATTATAAATTGGCGCCTTAAATAAATGCATATATTAGTTAATAACTATAGCCTATGTGCTTTATCTGTCTATGTACTGTTGGCTTCCGTAGGCGTCTCTTATTGGGAAAAAGAAAGAGAGGATTCTATTTAGTTATTAACTAATATATGCATTTATTTAAGGAGCGACCCGCTCCAACACAATAGTTACAAAAACCAAAAAGCGAGTGGGGGGCAAAGTCAAAAAACAAAGTGTCTCGGGTAGTGGCGGCGCCATCGTAGCCACATGATCGTAGCCAACCAATAGAAGAGCGCCATTCCAAAAAAAAAGCAAACGGTGACAGAGATGAAGAATTGAAGAATGACGCATGACGCTCGTAACTGTATATATAATACAGTAGAACCTCACTAAAACGAACTGGGGATATAGCAAACCACTCTCCTTATAACAAACCTAAAATAGTTTTTAAAATTAAAGATATTTCGGCCAGTATAAATCTTTTTATTATCTTGACATTTCCACAAAAATATATTTTGTCCTCGTCAGAAGCAAATAAAAATTATTTTTGCCAAATGCTTTAATTTTTATTTGCTCCTGATGAGGACAAAAGATTTTTGCAGAAACGTCGAGATAATAAAAAGATTTACTGACCGAAGTATCTTTAATTATAAGAACTATGAATGCAGGCCAGGCAGCCTCTATCTTTGCAAAAACTTAAAATAATCCCCAATATTAGTAATACCATATAGTGAACTATGGCTATAGTGAACCAAGAGTTGGTCCCATTGAGGTTTGTTATAGCGAGGTTTTACTTTATATTATATATTTGAGAATACTATTGTTGCTTATCTATGTTATCAACTCATTAATAGCAAAATAAAATAAGACCTCTAATGATGAATTGGTATCAATATATTTATAAATCTGTCTCTTTGTTAAAATAAGGGAGAAAACCCATTGCTTTTAATAAGTCATCCTAAGGAAGAAGTTATATAGAATTCAGGTACTTGGCCTATCCAGGAGTGTGGTTTTGACTAGCCTAGCCAATATTTATAGAAAGGTTTTAACTGTGTTAGAATCTAAGCAAACACCAACCTATCATCCTTTGTAATAAAATTGACTGGCAGAGCCTCTTTCTAGATTCCTTTATTAGAACAAGTATTTATTCTCTTTGCATGAAACAAAGTTAATATCCCTCAAATTTTAGATACAAGAAAATAAGACTTAATTGAAATAATTTAATAGTGTGTGACGTTTCAGTAACAGCGTTGTTACTATGATCAGACAAAAGAATAAAATTATTTTATTCTTTTGTCTGACGATGGTGACAACACTGTTACTGAAACGTCACACACTATTAAATTATTTGGATCAAGTCTTATTTTCTTGTATCTATAATCTATAATCCAAATTGTGCTTTATCATCCCTCAAATTTATTTTGCATCATTTTGTTTATTGACTCAATTATTTGCTTTTCCATAAGTCACAACCAAAGAGGAGACCATTAAAAAAAGTAATTTGTTTCATTAATGAGAGCACATTAAATAAAAAAAAAATTATTAAAATAATTATGGGTATCTCACACTTATTTTTGAATTTAAAAAGTCTGTTAAAGTAGATACAGAAGTCTACCATGAGAGACTGTTAAAGTAGATACAGAAGTCTACCATGAGAGACTGTTAAAGTAGATACAGAAGTCTACCATGAGAGACTGTTAAAGTAGATACAGAAGTCTACCATGAGAGACTGTTAAAGTAGATACAGAAGTCTACCATGAGAGACTGTTAAAGTAGATACAGAAGTCTACCATGAGAGACTGTTAAAGTAGATACAGAAGTCTACCATGAGAGACTGTTAAAAAAGGAGAAACCAGGTTTGCTGGTCTCATGAGAGGCTATTGTAACTTGGTTGGGAATAATTTCTAGTAAGTGTGGAAGTATTGAGCAGAGGTGATGTGGGTGGGTAGATGCCTGGGCCCAGGGAGAGGATGTCCACATCCTGGCCACAGCCCAGTATGACTTCAAGACAGACAACATAAGGGAACTGCCCCTGACTGCCGGACAGCATCTCCGCATTGCTCCCAAAGGTGATTCTCCCTCCATGACTTAGAATGTCTCTATCTCACAGTGTGGACAGAGATCCAACCCAACAAGATGAAGGGCTGGCTGCTGGCCAGTGTGGATGGTACCAAGATTGGCTTTGTGCCCTCCAACTATGTCAAGATCCAGGGGGTGAGGAAGGGCACCCAGCCTCAGCAGCCACAGGCGGCAGACCCCGAGGGAAAACAACCACTACCAGCTCCAGCTGCTGCTCCAGCCTCTGTTGTTGAAAGCTCCACTTCTTCCTCCACCACCTCTTCACACTGATGAGGTAATGACTTTTTTTTTTTTTTGCTTATCCCTAGTACACGTGGTACAGGCCACGATAATCATGGTGGGTAGAAGAAGGCAACTGCTTTTACTGCAAGTGCACCACATGTCTACACATGTGAAAAGCAGTTCGACTTTGCACTTACAAATGTTCCAGAGCCCCTTTTGGTTACTTGCACTCACTGGTGGGGTTGAACTTTTGCAAGAATTGGGGGCCATTGGAGCATTTTTTTTTTTAAATCCGAAAAAAAGTGCTCAATGCAGGAATCGAACCCGGGTCGTAGCGGTTGAAAACCAACGGTTTAGACCATCCTTCCACTGACCCCTGCTGCAACTTTTATATACAGTATCTATATAGTGTATGTTTGTATGTATATAACAACCCCATAGCTATAACTAAAAGGTGGACTTTTGGATGTATTATTTTAATCAAAAAGATACTGGGAATTCTAAAAAAAAAAGGTGCACATTTTTTTACTTCCCTAAAATCATTTGAAGCATTATTTATCCTCAATAAAAGAAACAACATGTAGTATCTATTTAAAACCTAATAATTTTGAATCTCTCTTTATATGAATAAAAATGAGAAAAAAGGTATTATATAATATATTTATATACTCTCATGTACTCGTCTTGAGAGAGAAGTAGAAGTTAGTGTCTATCATTTGGGAGATGTTTATACGAAGAAAAACTTCACATCAAAGCTAATTAATTTTGCATATTGTGTCTTTTTCCTTAGTTAAATATCAGATTTGTCCAATATTTTCGAAAGATTACATTTCTGAGAAAATTAGCCAATACCATTTTTTGAATTAGCTAGAAAAGCCAGTGCCACATTATTTTTGTTATCTTGTGGTTGTTATCTATAGTACAAAGTCTTATCACCTTTCTCAAACACTTGAAACAATTTCATATGACCAACCAAAAGGTTTTGGTTTCTAGTACTGATAAGTATGTTTGTGCAAATCTGGAACAAAGGAATTGACGAAAGGGCACTACCAGGAGTGGAGCCTGTGACTTTTGTCTTACTTCATCTTATTCAAGGCTGGTCTTTGAGGCTTCCTAAAAACTATATGGAAAAATAGTACAAAAGTGAAATTGTTTTGGTTGTTGAGGTAGAGCTTGCACCATGCTGATGAGGGTCAACAGCCTGAAAGGGTATTTGGCCAATTCTGGAATAATTAAGAATCAATTTTTAGTTGATATTTATTTCGATCACTTTTCAGCAAGAAATGCCTATGTAGTTTATGAATGGTATAGCTGCTTTAAAATTTGACAAAGCTCAACTCAAGATGTTCCAAGAGTCGGAAGACCTATATAGGGGAAAAAGCATCAACCCAAATTACAGAAAAAAAAATTCAAAAACTAAGAAACTAAGAAAAAACACAGAAACTTTTGGGCTAATAGGTCTTTTGATGCAATTATTCCATTTCATTATTCACAACACTCTTCAAATGGTAAAAAAAGTTCTCCAACTTTGTCTCTAGACATTCCATACCCAAACAGAAACAGACTATGAAAAACATGTGAGACCATGCTACCTATTTTTGAAGATGATAATGAATGGTTTGATGCGTAGAATGAGACATAGGTTTATAGTTATGACCTGGAAACCAGATGTCAAGCAAAAGAATGGCGCGGTAAAGAAGAACCAAAAACAAAGACGACTCACTTCTCAAGACCCAAACTCAAGGTTCTGTTGGTAAAATTTTTTTTTAAATTAAAAAGGACTGGTCTACCATTATTTTGTTCCTGAAGGACAAACCAGGATATCTGCTGTGGCTGCTGGAAGCCCTAAGGAGGAAGCAACCAGATAATGAGCACATGACAGACCTCGTACTACTAAGATACTACTCAAGCTATTGAAGATAGAAAATGATAACAAAATCTACCCCACTTGCCCAAAATGTAGCTTGACACCTGCAGCTCCAGAACAAATTTTGGCTTGCATTAGATGCAACAAACAGGACCTTTGGGAGAGGCCGCTGCTTATCATAAAACAGCTCGAGGAGCATAAATTCATGGAATTTGTGTAATCTTTACACAAGGGGATAAGAAACAACAACAACAACAGACCTTGTACAGCTCTCATAGTTTTGAATTTCTTGGCCAAGAACAAAGTTCCCTCAGGTCCTCCTATACTCACAGAATCTTTCCCAAAATGACTTTTTTCTATTCAGTATAATGAAAATGTCTCTTAAAGGATAGCCATTCGAGTCACAAGAAGTTATAATAGAAAAATCCCTGATTCAGAAGCTTTAAAGAAGACGAAAAGCTGCAAAAATTAGGAAGCGTGAGATAGCATAGGTGCTTACGGAACAGATTTTTTTCACAATATTGAAGAAACTTTTATTTTTTATTTTGTATATTATTTTTTTAATTGTCAAAAATTCCAGGAATTTAATGAAAGTACCTGTATAATATAAATTCAAACAAGATGAATTAGTGTGCTATAGCTGTTATTGGAAACTACTTATGACGCGTTTGATTCTTTTAAATAAAATACTTTTTCTACTGCCCTTAATGCAATGATAAACATAATGGGGGCTTATCAGTGGTTTCACCAATCTACAATATTGCTCTATTATTGTATTTTGCTTTTATATACTAATACTGAAAATAAACTATGGTGGACATAAGCTCTGAGGACAGTAAAAATTGCTCGAAGCAAATATTTGAATGTAATTCTACTGTCCTATAAGCTTATGTCCATAGTTTTCTTCAAAATCATTTCTGAGATTCCATCCTTCAGTGCTGCGTATATAAGCAGAATCGTCCAATACAGTGTTGGAGCTCTGAGGGGCGGTCTGGTGGATTGAGTTGGCGAAACCGCTGCGAGGGTTCACTACTGGTGAGCCGGGCCCCTCCCAATGTATTTTTTCATCGTAATGGGGGCAGTAGAAATTTGTATTATGTATAAAAGAAATATTCGTGCTTGTAAATCCTTTCATTTTATATTTACAGTAGAAAAATACAAATATATATAATTCTAAATATAAAATAATTTTGTTTTATATAAAAGTTATTAATAGTTCAAATTTACAATAATCTAAACTGTTCATTATATAGTTACAAAAATGATGCAAATTTACAATTATAAAACTAATAAAAGAATGACCAGGTGTCAATGCCCAGCAGATTCTCACCCGACAGAAATTTATCAGATGTAACATGTCCTGACAAAAATAATTGATTTTATAAATAATCACCATTATGATCTTCCATTGATTGTGAATCGTCTAAAGTTGAGTCTCATGGATAATTTTCCTATGGCTTGCTATTTAGATCTAAGGTGATGCAACTTTTACAACTCTGTTGTTTGTATGGAGACTTAAGAGTCCAGATATTGTGGCTCCTCCGAAAGAATATTGTTTGCTTCTCGCAGCATCTTCTGATCAACAAGGAACTGCTTGGTTGAGAATCTGTTATTTGTGAATGGCAGACATGCCCAGGGGAACCCCCTTGCCATGCTGTTCCTACACAGCTTTCAGATAAGGAAAGATATCAGAATGTTTTCAGAAATGCCTCAACTGCTAAAGTTTCACTGCATATTACTTAGTAAAGCAGCACATGACTAATTTAGATTTATTATATCTTTGGCTCACTTTTTCAAAGTAATTGTGCTATATACAATCCAATAGAATAAAAACTTCTATTGCAACTAGATTAATATTTTGAGTTAAGAGATATAACTTATTATTATTATCTGTTGATGAAAATCCGCCTTTGCCGATCCCAAGCCCGGATGAAAAAGGAGGAGAGGGAGCAGTAAAAGCTCGCTAAAAAACCTGGGCTCAGCTGGCCTGCCACTGAGTAATGCTCCCAGTTTTAATGACAAAGGCAGACGCATTTTACTTTACCCAATCATGATGGTTGTCAAATCTCCCCACTACATATTATTGACTGTATTGACTCATCCATTGATGAGCTCTACTCTTCCCCGGCAGACACCATAAAAAATCTCAAGCTTTACAAGCTTGATACCTTAGTGTGATTGAGTGGAGATAAGAAAGAAGATCTGTTGATGAAGGCCCCCCACATAAATAACTAACCAAGCAGAGAGAGTTATATATACAGTAGAACATACTCCGTGAGAGGACACCTCTCTACAAAGGACAGTTTTCTGGTAAGAGGACAACTCTCCCTAAAGGACACTTTGGCTCTGTAATTACGTGTCCTTTACAGGGAGGTTCTACTGTATATCTAGATATAGAGGAAAATTGAAATCAACCTTTCAACTACCAATTGTTGCCCCCTTTAATGGTAAAGTAAAGGGTTTTATATATTGCTGTGGACAAGCACCAATTCTGTTCTTCCTAGAGAACAACAGTCTTTGATTTCCAGACTTAAGTCTGGTTATCTACGGACAATGACTTGCCAGAATGGTTGCAAGGTTTTCCCACTATGTACTAAGTGCAATTTTCAACCTGCAACCCCAAACCACAATATTGACTGTATTGGCACATCCATTAATGAGCTCTAATCATTCCCAGCACACACCATCAACAAGCTCTTCATACCCTAATACGATTGAGTGGAGATAAGAAAGAAGAATATATATTGCAGTACAGTAGAACATACTCCATGAGAGGACACTCATGCTAGAGGACACCTCTCTACAAAGGACATTTTTCATTTGCAAAATTTCCATTTTTACTATTTTGCAACTCTCCGGTAAGGAGACACCTCTCCCTAAAGGACACTTTGGCTCTGTAATTAGGTGTTGTTCTTTACAGGGAGGTTCTACTGTATATATAGAATACAAAGTAGTTGAGTCACTTCATGTGATGGATTGTGGATGAGGAGAGTTGGGTTGAATTGAGCAGTCATTGAGTGGATTGAAAGATACACCAAGAGGCAGGAGCTGTTTGCAACAGATGTCAGCTCTGAGTGACTGTGTCTAGTCTGTGTGGTACCACTGCCTTGTTTGTCTAAATTTAGTCCCCCCTCCCCCCCTAAGTGTCTGCAGGTCCAGTCAGAAACTGATTTCTAGATAAAAAGTTCACTCTGGATGTCTCCAACTCTGTCTCCTCTCTCAATTGTTTGGATTCTGATATTCAACCAAATACACATTTGGTGGATGGCGAGTACATTACATATATGAATATATATAAATAGTTTTTAAATTTCAATTCAAGCAATAATTCCAACATGGAACATTTTTTGTCTTTTTTTTTTTTTTAAATCACATTTATAAAAATGCAGATGTTCTTACTAAAACTCCCTACTTAAAAAAAAAAAAAAAAAAAAAAACCTTCGCAACATAGAGTTTATATACAGTAGAACCTCCATGAGAGGACACCTCTCTATAAAGGACAGTTTTCATCGCCAAAAAAAAAAACATTTTTACTATTTGGCAACTCGCCGGTAAGAGGACATCTCTCCTTAAAGGACACTTTGGCTCTGCAATTAGGTGTCCTTTACAGGGAGGTTCTACTGTATTTTTTTTATGTGATTGTAAAAATGAATAAATTGTGACATAACAGTGGTAATCCCATGTGTGCAGCAGGACTTGCGCAACGCACAGAACTTCCTCCCTTCCAAGTTCTATTGACCCTCCAATGATGGCCAAAGATGAGGTGTGCTGCTGCCCCTCCCTCCCTTCCAAAACCTAAATAAAACAAACAAAGATATTCACATATTTTATATATTAGTAGGATCTCTCTCTGTGTTAGTACATTAACCTTTTCCTATTTCTTGGTGGTTTTAGTTTCCTATTAACCTTTTTGTTTGTTTTTAAAGGTTATTTTTCTGTTGTCGACCAAACATTCTCCTACAATGTCTATTGTCTACCTATATTTGCATATCTTGTTGAGGTGGGCGCATGTAGCTGTTGTTGTTGTTGTAAGATATATATTTGTACGTGCTCTCTTTCTCTCAGGTACTTCCTGGAAAGAGAGATTACCATCTATACAATGCTCTTTAAAAAGATATTATATATATATGATATGTGTGTATGTATATATATTAGCTTGTTTAACTTTTTTAAATACCCCCCTCTCTCTTTTATTATATTTTTTATTATTATTTTCTAAGACTTTCTATATGAAAATGTTTTTTTAAAAAAAGCAGCTCTGTGTATTGTGTATAAAGGATAAAATAAAAAGTATTTTATACACTTGATGATGTTCTTTTCCATTCATTTTATTAGTAACTAGCTGAATGACCCGGGCAACGCCCGTGTTTTACCCGATTGAATGTTTTGATTCAAATACTATTTGTTACAATTATAAATTGGCGCCTTATATAAATGCATATGTTAGTTAATAACTATAGCCTATGTGCTTTATCTGTCTATGTACTGTTGGCTTCCGTAGGCGTCTCTTACTGGGAAAAAGAAAGAGAGGATTCCATTTGGTTATTAACTAATATATGCATTTATTTAAGGAGCGACCCGCTCCAACACAATGGTTACAAAAACGAAAAATGATATAGAAAAAGGTATCTCCTTATTGTGCAACTCAAAGTTATTGATGAGACTGGACAGATGGTGCAAGCCATCAGCAACTTTCAATTGCATGATAAGGAGATGCCTTTTTCTCTTTATTTACAGTAAAACTCCGCTAATACAAACCCTGGATATAGCGAACCTTCCCTTATAACGAACCTAAGGTGATTCCTGATTCCATTCCATTGAAAATACCATCGTTATGACAAACTTTGTGATTTTTAATATACTGAACTACCCCTATAGGGGGGGTCGCTGGAAGGCTGGTTAAACCGTTTGATTTTCGACCACTAGGACCCGGGTTCGATTCCCACATTGGACACTTTTTTCTGTTTAAAAAAAAAAAAAAAAATGCTCCAATGGCCCCCGATTATTGCAAAAGTCCAACCCCACTAGCGAGTGCAAGTAACCAAACGGGGCTCTGGCATTTGTAAGTGCAAAGTCGAACTGCTTTTCACATGTGTAGACATGTGGTGCGCTTACAGTAAAAGCAGTCGCTAACTACCCACCATGATTATCATGGCCTGTACCACGTGTACTAGGGATAAGCAAAAAAAAAAAAAAAAGGTCCCAAAATAATAAAATATATTTAAAATACTATGCTTATAACGAACTTAAAATTGTAATTTAAAAACAACTAAATTTTGAGCATGTTTCGTGATTTCAAAACAATAAATTTAGTGGTATTTGTTTATTTTAATTTACATTCTATTTTTGCTGTATTTTGTATAAATTTTTACACATTACACTTTTTATTAAATAATATCTTTACAACACCATCAAATTTGAGATAGAAAAATGCAAATGGCTTCCAAAATAAAGAAAACAAAGGCATTATAAAAACAAAAATGTTATTACTTAATAAAAAAAAAAGGCCATTTTCAAAACTTTTCAAAGTGAAACAACACAGGCAAAATTTTAGAACGTGTTAAAATAAGAAAATATAACTTTTCTATTATAAGAGATAAAATAGAAGGCTATTAAAATTGTTTACAAAGAGGAATCAACCTCAACTTCTGCCGCAATTGTACGTGTTAGGGATAAAAAAAAAGTCCAAATAAACGGGCCTGTGATGCAACAAATTTATTTTTTATGCCATGAACAATGGCGATTTTAAAGCCAGCAATGGTTTGCATAACAGGTTAAAACAAAAGGAAATCTAGACTTAGGAAGAATATGTGGAAACATGAAGTGGAAGAAAAACACTTTATTTGAAAGGTGCAATGCTTGAAGAGTGCTTTGAAGCAAAAAGGTATTAGAGCCATATTTTCAAGTAAACATTGTATTATATAATGTGATAAAGATGTTTTAAAGTCATTTTATATCTTTGAATATTAAAAATAAAGAAGGCATCTCCTGACCACGAGCACATGTGCTTTTTAGATGGCGCTCTGCCATCTAAAAAGCACATGTGCTCGTGGTCAGGAGATGCCTTCTTTATTTTTAATATCAACACCTGACCCACTTATCTTTTATTTTTTCTATTGTTTTTTCATATCTTTGAATATATATTTAATAAAACTGCTAAGGATTTGTCTTGATTTTAAAATTAGACATAGAGGTACATGTATGTTAATGATAAGAAGAACCTATCATCAAATAATTTCTTTTATTATTCAGTATTAATATAAGGAAATTGGTCAATTAAGGGAATTAAAACAAAGTGACCACTATTAAAAGACAGCCTTTTCCAGTGTGTATGGCTGTCCTTTAATTATACGGTCTAAAAATTTTGAAAAGTAAAAAAAATTGCCAAACAGCGGCTATAGTGAACCAAAAGCTCTGTCCCATTGGGGTTCACTATAGAGGGGTTTTACTGTATTTACCTTATCCCAGTACAATTTCACATTTATACTATTTTTTCAGCAATGATATAGTTTCTTCTTCATTCTTATATCCACTCAATCATATTAGGGTATCAAGCTGGGTGAAGTAGAATGCGTCTGCCTTTGTCATTAAGACTGGGAGCACTACTCAGTGGCAGGCCGACTTAGCTCCAAAAGAGATGGCCGCCTCTGACATGAGAAACAGACGCCATATAGAGCCACTCCTAACATGGAGTACAAACGCTGCTCATCCTGTATCCCTGGATTAGGAGCCCTTACAGGGTACTATCAGCCTGGCCAGCTGAGCCCAGGTTTTTTAGCGAGCTTGTTACTGCTTCCTCTCCTCCTATTTCATTCGTGCTTTGGACTGGCAAAGGTGAAGTTATGATATAGTTTGGATTGGGCTAGTGGTTTATAGCTGTGTATTGGATTTAAGGTAAACTTTCATTAAAATATTTTTTCCACGTACAGTAGAACAATCACCACACCAGTTAGAGAACTCCTCACTACACATGATAGTTTTCATTACTAAAATGAACATTTTTACTAAGTAGCAACTAGAGTAAAACGACACCTCTCTCTAAAGAATACTCTTGTTCTGTAACTAGGTGTTATCTTTTACAGAGAGGTTCTAATCTACCTACCGTATACATTTCTGGTTGGATAACTAATTAAAAATAAAACTACGAATTGAATAACAATCACCATTAACATCATAATTGTAACTCTTTCTACTGTAAGTACACCATATATACATATGGTATACATCATATATGCATATATACACAGTAAAAGCTTGAACCAGGGAGATAGCAAAACTTTTCTCATAACCATGACTATAGTGAACCAAAAGGGCAGTCAGTCTCATTGTGGTTGGTAATAATGTGAGATTTTACTGTGCCTACAATATAATGGAAATGGACCTTCGGATTTTTCATGGCAGTGAGCTATCAATATTCATTTACATGTTGGTACTCTTACTTTAAAAAATGAAGTCAGTTGATATGATAGATATCAGTGGTCCATCAGCAACATTCATTTACACAATGATGAGGATTCCTTTCTCTCAATACACTATATCATATTGATCATTCTCTCTAGGTGCAAGGATGCCCCAACTCTGAATGCTTGAAAATTTCAACTGCTTTTGAAGTGGAGAGAAAATTTTAGTTTTTTTATGAGGGATTTATACCCCTCGAACTTTCAATGGCATTGGCTGAAAACCAATTGCCCTCTAAATCTGCTGATGCCATCAGCACCCTGATGGGATGAAGGGGGCAATCCAACCACAGCCTGGAAAATTCAGGCCATTGACAGGTTGGGCTGATCTTGTCGATGGGGAGAATCAACTCTTTATTGAGGCGGAATAACAACGGCTTTACCAAAATGCTCAGGAGAAAGAGGCCGGTGGACTCAGAGGCGGCAGGTCAGGTAGCCAAGAGGGGCTGTGTCCAGGCAGCGGCTGTGAAGCCAACCCTCACCCATGCCCAAGGTACAGGAATGTACAACGACTCAGCAAAAGCAGGCGCCAAGCAAGGTAGACCAATGTGTCGTCTATCTTGAATTCTGCCAAGACTTCAGCCAGACCAAATGCTTTGAGGTTCCAAAAGTGTATCTGGGCAAGGACTACATCTATCAGCTGGGGAAAAAAATGGAGAGGCATATCCTAGTCTGCCTCTCCAGCGTGCCAACAAGCTGATTGAAGAGGGTCTCGACATAAATATGCCACCCTGTGGGCCTTCCCCCTAAGGAAAAGGGTCCAGCAAATCAAGTGTTGTCTGTGCTATAAACAGTGACACAAACGTGGCGAGACAGGACTTCAGGAGGGCAAGCTGGTGCTCATATGGATGCTCCTGTTGCATGCACAAAATCCTGGACCAAGTAGCCCTCCACTTCAATCACCCCTCCTATAGCGGCTCCACCACCAACTTTCGTTCAGAACCTCCCAGCTATGACAGAAAATGTGGTTGACTCTGCTCCTTCTCCACCCGAAACGAAAAGCAGTTCTCAAAAGCCTCCACTAACCCAGTATCAGCAAATATTAGCTGGGAAACAGATGGACGATCTCTTGAAGAAGGAGAAAGTGTCTGCAGCTATAGTCAGCGTCCAGAAGCTAGGCCTGGAGAGGGAAGTTCTCCAGGTGCTTAATCATAATGGTAAAATGGATAGGCTCATCACCCAATCAAATTTAGAGCATAGGAAAGCCATTGCCAACTTGGCTAGCACGCTCATAGCTGTGATAGGGGAAACGAGCTGTACCCGCTATAAGAAGTTATTGCACGCCAGAAACTCTGCTCATTAACCAAAATGAACTTCCAAATGGCAACTCTGAACATTCACAGCATCACCGCCTTTCACCGGAGAATCGAGCTTTGCTGTTTTCTCAAGTAGCATGAAATTGATATCTTCTTTCTGCGGGAGACGAACGTCATGTCCCTGCATAGGAGACCTCTGCCATGGCTACAGCACAGTCATTGTACCCACAACGACCACTATGGGATCCACCTGCGTCTTCGCAGCCAGTTTCGTTGTTCACCGGCAGCAAATCCTATGGCCTGGCAAGATTTATGTCATTGACCTCACTGTCTGAGGAGACTCCATGACGTAGGCCAACACCCACGTCTCATGCTCTTAAAGAGCAATGCTACCAGCTCCACACAAATCGAAGCTTTGGCGTGTGAAGATGGTGCGTGGGTCCTCGGTGATCTGAACGTCTCTAAGGACTTGGCATCCGGTTCAGCAGAAGCCCTCACAGAGCTTCTGGACCAAGCCGACCTCTTCGACGTCGCCAACCTTCTTCGATTCGTGTCGTATGGACAGAGTCTTGCTTCCATCAAGCTTCTGCGACCGCGCCACCCGTTACCGAACCATTGACTATACCTACTCAGCCACCGTGTCGTCCTGATCCAAGTGGGAGAGCCAGTTCCTACAATATTTCCCAAAATCGGCAAGTTGCTATTGTCAGACCTGTTGGTCGATCGAATGGAAACGTCTATCGAAAATTTGTTGGAGGACCTGGAAAATCTTTCACCCCCGATGTCATGGGAACAATGGACCAGGATCAAGGCAGATCTGGTCGCTGAGATAAGATCACTCGCGCTTGCAGTCGCCGAGTCCGGCGGTGGATACATCGAGAGAGCAAGCCTCTTTCTGAGGAGGAGACTGGAGGAAGACACTGCCCGCTCCGTCTATACTTTCTTGTTCCCTCCGAGCCAGACGTCGCTCTCCTTACAACTTTACCGACGGCAACGCCATCTCTGGGAGCCAGCTTAGGCGTTTACTTCTGGAGCGCTTAAGCAGTCGCTTTGCCCAAGCTCAGATAGAGCCATCGCCGACTTCCTCGCTGAAATTACTCCCTTGGAGTTTGACGAGTGGGACCAACTCTTTCTCGCCGACATCTTCCGCGACCAGATAGTAGCAGCCATCCACCGTCTGCCAAAGGGACGTGCCTCGGGATGGGAGTTTGTCAAAGCCATTTAAGATTTCTTCGCCGAGTTATTCGAGGCTTCTCGACTACGCGGGGCCTTTTCTGCGCTTGACAGCCTGAGCAGGAGATACCTGTTCGCCCTGTTGGAGAGGCTGGGCCTGCCTTCCTCTGGTTGATTGCTGTCCTCAAGAGGAAGCAGACGCTTCCATCAGGGTTGGAGATATTTACACTAAGGCCTTCCCGCTTCTCAATGGAGTAAGGCAGGGCTGCCGTCTCAGCGCCGCTCTTTTCAGCATCGGAGTTGAGTTTCTGCTACGCCGCCTCAAGAGGATCTTGGGCC
Source organism: Cordylochernes scorpioides (assembly GCA_030710605.1). NCBI lineage: Eukaryota > Metazoa > Arthropoda > Arachnida > Pseudoscorpiones > Chernetidae > Cordylochernes > Cordylochernes scorpioides. Next base: position 67,547,990 of record CP092873.1, on the reverse strand, counting down.
GCGGTTGCGTCGCCAATGCAGATGACATCGTACTTTTAACCAAGGACGACGCTCAGTTTGAGATGTGCCCCTGAACTTGAAGAGTTCCGCATGGCCTCCGGGTAGCTGTCAACCTCGACAAGAGCTGCGGGCTCTGGTGTAGTCCCTAGAAGCACTGGACGGATTCTCCTCGGGGAATCTCCTGGACGTCCGAGTCGCTAACTATCTTGGGCTGCACGATCTCTGCCCGAATGCCTTCGCCTCTCAGGCTTCCCATCTGATGGGGTTGCTAGAGCTAGCCATCGCGAGGTGGTCTCCCTTCGCCCGCGGCCTGTCGCTGTTGGGTTGTGCCCGCGTGGTACATAGCTAGGTCCTGGGGTCCATCCTGTACCACCTCCACGGCTACCTTCTACCTGAGACCACCATCGGCTGACTGCTGGCGCGATTCGTGTAGAAAACGGTTTTCCGGGAGCATCCTGACGCGTCTGTTTCCGAGAGTGGCGTCGACCTGCTTGACATTGCAGGGCCTGCTTCGGCTCGCCTGCCCGAAGGGGATCCGGGTCTCATTGCGTGGCGCTGCCAACGGCTACTCTTGGCTGGTTCGCAGCCGGGCGTGCCGGCTCCTGACGTTTGGCTCGCCGATGAGGAGAATGCTCAGCCTCTGGAAGGCTTCCTTGAGCTGGATCCACCTGGTTCTGCATCCCGCCTGCCTGAGGTTCCTGCTTCATTGTGGCAATAACAGGTTCCTGCAACCGCCAGACCTGCTGTCTGCAGGCGACTATAGGAGACTTATCTGATGGCGTTAGCCCTTGCGCGTTCAACGCGGGCTGCGCTCCTGGACGCGCAGCACCTGGGGTGCCTTATGCCAGCGCCTACTGCAGGAAAACATCAGTTCCAGCGCTATCATGCGGAGTACGAGGCGGAGACCATCGTCCTGAGGAGATCAGTTACGACCAATTACCCGCCTCCCCAGCTAGAGCGCGCGCCGGGCACTGGACTCGGCTGCAGGTGCATCACCGTGGTGGGCCCCGCTCCATTCCCTGGGTCAACCTGCGTCGCAATTGCTTTTCGGGGCACGACGCAGACATCGCCCTACCACATCCTGACCGTCCTGCCTCGAGGCGTGCCAACTGTGCCGCTTGTGGGTCCAGAGACGGGTCGCGGCTCACAGATACTGGAGTTGCCGAGCCGTGCTACCCCTGCTCCGGGAGGTGTTCGCCTCCTGCGAAGTGCCTCTGGATCTGCAGGCCTGGCTGTTCGGCGTCGGCCTCCGATCCCGAGGCAATGATAGTGTGGCGAAGGCTACCATATACAAGTACTATCTTGGTCTTGAGTTGGGCAACGCCAGCCATCAAATCTACCAGCCCTACTTTGTGGGAAAGGCGGCCAATGGGGGGTGGAATCTTTCCCGCGGTGGACATCTCCAGATAGTATAGTTATCAATTTTTTTTATACATTTATATTAATTTATTTATAATTAAATAATATTATTTATTCATATTTATTTAATTTTGTATTTAACCTTATATGGACGTTGTAATAAAGTAGCTTCACTATCTCTCTCTTCCCCTACTCTCAAACTCCTTATAAGCCCACATCTATTGATAGAGTTCAGCTTTTGTTGCAGCCTTGTTTTCTTACTGGATCCCATTATAGCAGATAAAACACAGCAAGAACAGCCCATTTGATGATTGTTACAATAAGATTCCAATATACAGTACAACCTCCATGAGAAGACACTCCCGCTAAATGATACCTCCTACAAATGACAGTTTCTATCTCAAAAATGATAATTTTGCCAATTAGGGACTTCTCCCAAAAGGAGACTTAGACTTTGCAACTAGGTTTGTCCAATACAGAGAGGTTTTACTGTATTTGGAGAGAGAGAATTGGACCGGATCTCTTGTGCTAGATACGATAGTCAATTCAATAGACTGATTACAGGATGAATTGAACATACCATATCAACTACATTAGTGGACCAAGTAACGAACATCTTACCACCAGTTGAATACTATGGGCTATGGATCTTGAAGAAGCCTGATTGAAGACCAGTCTTAGGAGTGATCCACCTGGAATAATTGGCTGATGTTTTGTCACACCAAGGAATTTGTGGAGAGTCTTGCTTGTTACAAAATTTATTTGGAATCCCTGCGGTGAAATTTTGAGAAGGCCATTGTAGATTTCCATTCCTCAGAGCACTCATTACGCCCCTGCACAACACAGTGTCTCTGAGAAAGGTACAGGATCAAGTAAACCTTATATAATTAAGACGATTCAGTAGCAGAACTGACGGACTACTGTCATCTGATAGCGACATATTTTACATTGTAAAAGTGCCGGTACAGGGGGAGGGTGTCCTAAATAGTACTATACAGTAAAACCTCTGTAAAGAACACCTAGTTGCAGAGCAAATGTGACCTTTATGGAGAGGTGTCTCTTACCGGAGAGTTGTTACATAGTAAAAATGGTAATTTTTACAATGAAAACTATCCTTTGTAGAGAGGTGTCCTCTCATGGAGGTTTTATTGTATTACAGTAGAATGTACATGAGAGAACATCTCTCTGTAAAGGACACTTTCAGATATAAAAGGTGTCCTCTTACCAGAGAAAGCTTCTAAATTGCAAAAATGAAAATTTTGGAGATGGATACTTTCTTTAGTAGAGAAAGTGTCATCTAGAGGGAGTGTCCTCTCATGTAGGGTAATTGTGCATGCTTTTATTAAAGTACAGGCGTGCCTTAGAAGTTACAAGAAAAAAAAAAACTGTCATTTATGTTTTTGTTTTGGTTGTTGTTTTATTCCTGACAGATAATATTATACAAAAAATTATACAGTAGATGTATATTGGATCTGGCTGTTATAATGATAAAATTGGTAACAAATAAATTTACTGGAAATGTGTTTTTTTTTCAATAATATTTTCGCGGAGATAAATAAAGCAAGGGCAAATTTGGGAATAATTAATTTATTATAAAGGTGGGTATTTACCTTTTAGTTCTCCAATAAAATTATATACAAGAGATATTTATATAAACAACTTATCCCAAAGGTAAAAATAAAAATAATGAGAGTGGTCAGCCACCGAGGCGTCTCGTTTTCCTTATTTGCCGATAAGATTCCGAGAACCCCTCACACCTGTGGTCCCCCCCCCCGGAGTCCAGTGATGATTGACAGGTGTCCCATGGAGCTTCCTGTGGCCGGGGTTGTAGAGCTACTTGACAATATATATCATAATATATTATCTCTACAGCCTTACTGCAAGGATATAAGTTATTGAAGGAGAGGGCTTGGCTCCAAGACCAAGCTATCTCTATCAATAACTTATATCATTACAGTAAGATGATATTATTAAAAAGAAACACATTGCCAGTAAATTTATTTGTCACAAATTTTATCGATGGATGGCATTTAAATTTATAAAGTTAAAATGATATGATGTACTAGAGCGCCATCTGTTATCAAATTATAAAACTATTTTAGAGGCGTAATATTATTTTTAAAATAAAACAATTTCTACTGTCCTTACTGCGATGGAAAAATTAAAGGGAGGGCCTGGCTCATCAGTGGTGAACCCTCCCAGCGGTTTCGCCAGTTTAATCTACCATACCGCTGTTATATTGCATTTGTCCTAAAAGCTTATGTCCATAGTTCTTCTAAAATACCCATTTCAAGAGTCTTACAACAGTCACCTATAAAAGGAAGTTCCAAAAATGCAATATAACAGTGGTATGGTAGATTAAACTGGCGAAACCGCTGGGAGGGTTCACCACTGATGAGCCAGGCCCTCCCTTTAATTTTTCCCTCGCAGTAAGGACAGTAGAAATTGTTTTATTTTAAAAAGAATATTACGCCTCTAAAATAGTTTTATAATTTAAAATGATATTTCAACCAGGTGATTTCTTCAGTGAATATCATTCATCAGAGAAAGGATAGAAATAAATGCAAGAAGATATAAACACAGTAGAACACATCTCCATGACAGTTTTTCATCTCCACATATAGTTTTTTTTTACCAATTATCTGTTATCTAGTAAGAGGACAATTCTCTCTAAATGACATTTTGGCTCTGAAACTAGGTGTGGTTGTCTTTTAGAGGGAAGTAGTTTCACCATATTAAAAAAAAATAATGAAACCTCATTTTCATCTTGTTGAAAGTGGCAATTCCAGATATTTCTACGATAGAATACTCTTGTGATTTGCATAGTGTTCAGTATTGTCTATGTTAATTGACATCTATGCCTATATATATCACAGCTTTGTTGGTTTGTTAGTTGGCTAGCTGTTATTGGATAGGACAGGCCGGCGTGAGCTGCTGATGTACATATAATTTTATCTCTTTGTCCTTCTTTGTTGTTTTATATCTTTATGTAATAAAGGATCTTTCTCTTCTACGAATATATCCACACATCTAAATGTAAAAATAGTTTTGAATAACAACGCGGACCCCTTATTATCTTCTTATATATATAAAAATGAATGTTTGTATGTTTGTTTGTATGTCCGGTATACAAATTCGCAGTAGTTCACTAATTCAAACCAAAATTTAAATACATAGGTAAAAAATTACGGGGAAGACGATAGGCTATTTTAAAAAATATATAAATCAATTATTAAAACTATATATTCAAATTATTCTACTTAGCTCACGAACAGCGCCCTCTATCAAAGATTAGATTAAATTATGCTGATGCAAACAAATAGATAATGCTAATAACAAACAATTATAAAAAAAATCTTATCTAAATATATATCACTCGGGTAGATATGCACACGGGTCAATCCCGGGGCGAAGCCCGGGTCACCCGTCTAGTACTTTTATAAAATAACACAAAATAAGCTGTAAAGTGTGAAAATGTATTTACATTCATTTCATACAGAAATATAGCTCCTTATATTGTCTTAATCTAATATTCGATAGTAGTAAAATATATTGACAATTTAGACAGTATAACACACACATCATACTTTATTCCTAATTAGAAACTTATTTATTTCAACAGACTTTATACTGCAATAATACATTTTTAACAAAACCGTAGAACCTCTCCGTAGAGGGCACCTAGTTGCAGAACAAAAGTGTCCTTTAGGCTGAGATATTTTCTTACTTGTGAGTTGCTAAAAGTAAAAATGGTCATTTTGATGATGAAAACTGTCCTTTGATGAAGAGTGACCTATGGAGGTTTTACTATATTGTTCTTATTAAAAATTTTAAAAATATATATCATTATATTCCAAGATGTGTTATAAATAGTTAATTATTATGAAAAAAGCAGAGTTAAAAATTTATGCACTTTTCAACTATAGAGGGCACTGAAGATATTCTAAGTGACATATTTGTTAGTGTCCATCAAGTTGAGTTTGCTTTTGGTAACTATATAGGCAAATATTCTACAATTCCATATAGTTTTCTTAGCAGTGTTTGATACAGAAGTGGTTTTTGCCAGTGCCTTATTCCATCTATGCCAGGCAATCTTTTGAGTCGGAAGAGTCAAAAATTACAATTTAAAAAATTTCAAAATTTTTAAAGAGCCACAATTTATTTTTCTTACCAACAATAAATAGTACTCGCATAAATAATATTTACGTATGGAACTATATAAAGAGCCGCAGTTTCACATCCAAAGAGCCGCATGTGGCTCGCGAGCCGTAGGTTGCTGACCCCTGATCTATGCTTTTGGCCAAATAAATTTAGCTCTTCCGCCTTTTGGGGTGATTTCTCCCTACAAGGACAAGAGAGTATCCTTCAGAACAAGAATGGAGTTTAAAAACTTATCCGGGTTATCATTCGGTTCCTATTTGTGTTAACCATCCCAAAAGGATGTTTTCCGTCCTCTACCCGAGTTGTACTCACACTGGAAGGTACAAATAGAGTTTTTCCATTAATGGTGATTGAGACCAAATGGAATTTCTCAAAACCCTCCAGAATTACCTCCGCGGATCATCACCCTGCCCCACTGATCCTCCTCTACATTCCGGCTTCCCTGGCCTCACCCGGCGATGATCCCCTTGCCACCCATCCCCAGGCCCCTTCAACAGTGCAATGTATATAGTGCTTTGTATATGTTCCGCTTTGGGACTCAAAAGCCCCATAAATAAAGATATTTCCACCCTCCATAACTTTTAGAGAGAAAGTGACATATATATTATGATACATTAGCGCGCCATCTGTATGAAAATTCGAAACTATTATAGACGCGTATGATTCTTTTTTTAAATTAAACAATTTTCTACTGCCCTTACTACAATGAAAAATTAATGGGAGGGCCTGGCTCATCAGTGGTGAACCCTCACAAAGGTTTCGCCAGTTTAATCTACCATACCGCTGTTATATAAGAGGTCAGCGTCAGTATCGGTATGAAAGGAAAACCGGAAATTGTAATATAACAGCGGTATGGTAGATTAAACTGGCGAAATCGCTGGGAGGGTTCATCACTGATGAGTCAGGCCCTCCAATTAATTTTTCATTGCATTAAAGGCAGTAGAAAATTGTTTAATTAAAAAAGAATCATACGTGTCTATAATAGTTTCCAATTTTCATGAGAGTGGTATGTTAAGTGAAGAGAGAGAGAGAGGGAGAGTTGATTCTTTATTTCGACTTAGAGCGCTATGTCCCCCTAGGGACACTTGCACTTTAAAGATAAACAAAAATTTTGAAAGAAAAGAAAGAAAGATATATTAAATACTAGACGGGTGACCCGGGCTTCGCCCCGGGATTGACCCGTGTGCATATCTACCCGAGTGATATATATTTAGATAAGATTTTTTAAAATAATTGTTTGTTATTAGCATTATCTATTTGTTTGCATCAGCATAATTTAATCTAATCTTTGATAGAGGGCGCTGTTCGTGAGCTAAGTAGAATAATTTGAATATATAGTTTTAATAATTGATTTATATATTTTTTAAAATAGCCTATCGTCTTCCCCGTATTTTTTTACCTATGTATGGAAATTTTGGTTTGAATTAGTGAACTACTGCGAATTTGTATACCGGACATATACAAACAAACAAACATACAAACATTGATTTTTATATATTAAATATGTACAAGATTAGTATGCAATTTATTTAGATGAGAAGATAAAAAAATATCAACACAATTGATATATGTACAAAGGGTTGGTATGCAAATTGAGTGAAGAGGTGATGTAGTTACCCCCATTGGTGATATAGCTGCGGGTGTTGATCAGGTCCCGGATTACACAGGCACTTAGAGCGCTCCTGTTGACATTCAGCCTGGAGGTAGAGTGCCACTGATTGATCTTGTCATCCAGTATCTCAACGTAGGGGATAGTTGATGTGCCTGTGGTACACACTTCTAGTATGTTACATTTACACCTGTATGTAATTCTACTGTCCTCAAAGCTTATGTCTATAGTTCATCTAAAATACCCATTCCAAGAGTCTAGCATCAGTATTATTATAAAAGGAAGATCGAAAATGTAATATAACAGCGGTATGGTAGATTAAACTGGCGAAACCGCTGGGAGGGTTCATCACTGATGAGCCAGGCCCTCCCATTAATTTTTCCATTGCAGTAAGGACAGTAGAAATTGTTTAATTTTTAAAAGAATCATACGCGTCTATAATAGTTTCGAATTTTCATAACAGATGGCGCGCTAATGCATCATGAGTTTCTTTTATAAATGTACTAGACGAATGGCCCGGGCAACGCCCGGGTTTTACCCGAGTGCGAATATATTTTAAAAACATTGTCTTGGGTGGTCGCTATAGACAGGGTGGTCTGTATAGACAGGTGTATGTATCACACAGCTGATAACAGGGTTGTCTAGAGTGGCCGCTATAGACAGGGTGGTCTGTATAGACAGGTGTATGTATCACACTGCTGATAACAGGGTTGCCTAAGGTGACCGCTATAGACAGGGTGGTCTGTATAGACAGGTGAATGTAACACACTGATGATAACAGGGTTGCCTAAGGTGACCGCTATAGACAGGGTGGACTGTATAGACAGGTGGATGTATCACACAGCTGATAACAGGGTTGTCTAGAGTGGCCGCTATAGACAGGTGTATGTATCACACAGCTGATAACAGGGTTATCTAGAATGGCCGCTATATACAGGGTGGTCTGTAAAGACAGGTGGATGTATCACACAGCTGATAACAGGGTTGTCTAGAGTGGTCGCTATAGGCAGGGTGGTCAGTGGTCGCTATAGACAGGGTGGTCTGTATAGACAGGTGGATGTAACACACTGCTGATAACAGGGTTGTCTAGAATGGCCGCTATAGACAGGTGTATGTATCACACCGCTGATAACAGGGTTGTCTAGAGGGGGGCAGGGAGGACACGTGTTCGCCGGCAGCCAATGGGCGCGCATTCTATCCGTGAGCTTCAGACAGAATAAGGCAATTATATATATAGATTCTCAAGCTTTCGGACAATTCTGATCTTCTACAGGAGTACATAAAACGAATAATAAATAATCGCTTGCGCATTTTGACATCGTCTTAAAAGGTACGACGTGCATTGCATGTTGTCAATATTGTCAACTATTGTCTAGAAATTCTAATATTATTTTAAAACAGATAAATTAAATCTCAGACATGCTTTCGTGTTTACTGTAGCATGGGATTCTATTCATTGTGAGGCGCGGTCCAATCAACAATCAGTTGATTTCCATATATATTTAAATACAAATTTGCATATATCCAGGCCATACAGGATTGTGTATCTCTTCACACCCCCCCCCCCAACTTTCTACATATCTAGAAGGGATAATAAATCCAGGAGGAGGAGGGGAGTAAATTCTACAAGAATGGTGGGTGGGGCCTACCGTTGAATCCACCAATGACATACAAGCGGTCCTCCAAGATGGCCGTCGCGAAGTTAGAACGTGGCGTGGTCATGTTCGGCCCCAACTTCCAGCCAGCGGTATCCAGTTTCTCACCTAGCAGCAATCACAACATCTGTGACTATATGGTTTCATTACATTGTTTCCATATATGTAAGGATGCTACATGATACATACATAATAGTTCAAATGAAAGCATCAGTTTCTCACCTAGCAGCAATCACAACATCTGTGACTATATGGTTTCATAACATTGTTTCCATATATGTAAGGATGCTACATGATACAGATACATACATAATAGTTCAAATGAAAACATCAGTTTCTCACCTAGCAGCAATCACAACATCTGTGACTATATGGTTTCATAACATCGTTTCCATATATGTAAGGATGCTACATGATACAAATACATATATAATAGTTCAAATGAAAACATCAGTTTCTCACCTAGCAGCAATCACAACATCTGTGACTATATGGTTTCATAACATTGTTTCCATATATGTAAGGATGCTACATGATACATACATAATAGTTTAAATGAAAGCATCAGTTTCTCACCTAGCAGCAATCACAACTGATGGTGAAAATTTGGTTTCATTACATTGTTTCCATATATCGCGTTTTGGCGTTTTCATTTGTATCATATAAATGCCGCGTTATTGCTTTGCATACATGATAGTTGGTGCAAGCCAACAGCATCACCCATTTTCACTATCAGAAGATGTATTTGATTTTCACCTAGACACTGGTGGCACATTGTTCTTTTTATAGATAGAGATTTTCCAGGAAGATATGATCGACAAAAATAAAGGCTACTAAAAGTAAAGATGCAAGATACATAGTGTGAACAATAATTTCCAGGAATGCTAAATATTTAAAGAAATACAAAAGTATAATAATGTTTTATTGCAAATTTCTAAAAATAATCACCCTCACTATCTATACACTTGTTCCATCCTTTTTTCCAGATATCAAAACACCTCTGAAAATCCTCATCTTTCAGGCTTTTCAAAATATTCTTCGTATTCTCCTTTATTTCAGGTATTGAGTCAAATCTACGTCCTTTTAAGACTTTTTTAAATTTTAGGGTCAAGGAATAAGTCGTTGGGGGCAAGGTCAGGAGAATAGGGTGGCTGGGGTAGTAAAGCAATTCTATGTTGAGCCAAATAGAGTTGTACAGTGACGGCCGTATGTGGCCATGCGTTGTCGTGATGCAAGAGCCAATTTTTTTGATGCCATTTTTCGGGTCCTTTCTGACGCACAGCCTCCCTTAAACATCGCAATACATCAAGATAGTAATGTTGATTAATGGTCTGTCCCTCGAGCACGAATTCATATTGTACCAATCCCTTTACATCAAAGAAAGTGATAAGAAGACACTTAATATTCGATTTGATCATCCTTGCTTTCTTGAATCCAGGCTATAGTCACTGGCTTGATTGCCTCTTGGTCTCGAGATCATATCCGTATACCCATGTTTCATCTCCGTGATAACAATTTTAAGCCAATAGGGATCAGAATTAAACATTTCGACCATGTTTTTGCACGTTTCTTTACGATGCTCTTTGTGCTCATTCGTTAAGAGATGTGGGACAAATTTAGCTAGGGATCTTTTAAGATGCAGATCATTCTTTATGATGATTTGGCATGTTACAAAAGAGATATCCAAGTCTTCTGATAGCTCTCTGATGGTTATTCTTGGGTTTTCTTTGATCGATCACTTGATTTTGAGTGCATTTTCGGGGTTTCTTATCGATAAATGTCTGCCAGTGTGTATATCATCCTTGACGCTTGTTCGACCAGATTTAAATCGTGCTACCCATTCAAATGTCTTCGATTGTGATATGACATCTTCTTTAAAAATCTGCTTCAACATTTGAAATGATTCGGAGGCTGCTTTCCCTAATTTAAAGCAAAACTCTATGCAGACTCGCTGTCTTTCAATACAGTCCATACTGAAGTTAGAAAATGTCCTGATATACTCGAGCTAATAAATTCGAAAAAACGTGAGCGCGTGCGTTTGTGTGATCACTTTTTTTCTACGTGTTGAAAAATGTTTTATCTATAAGGTCCATATAAAATTATTTTATTATTTTGAATATTTTACGTGATCCAATCTCATTCCTGGAAATTATTGATCACACGCTGTACATGATAGTTCATATGAAAACACCAAAACGCGAATGTTTATTTTCACAAATAAATCAAACTTCTACTGCCCTTACTGCGATGAAAAAATATATTGGGAGGGCTTGGCTCATCAGTGGTAATTTAAATGTAATTCTACTGTTCTAAAAGCTCATGTCCCGGCTTTCCTTAAATATCATTTCTAAGATTTCACCCTTCATTGCAGCATATAAAATCAGAATGATCCAATACAGTATTAGAGCTCAAAAGAAGCAGTCTGGTAGATTAAATTGGCGAAATCGCCGGGAGGGTTCACCACTGATAAGCCAAGCCCTTCCAATATTTTGACTTATTCGAAGAACTGAATTATGAAAAAATCTTAAGGCCCCTATTCAAGAGAGGGATAGAAGACCAGGAAATCGTATTTGCGGCCGTGTGGCCCAATTTTAGGGAGCCTCTCCTCGCGCGACTTTCGCCTAAACACAAGACTATTCTGTTACTCGACACTGCCATCGAGCATGCTCGGGACTGCGATTCCATTATTCGCGAGGGATTGTCCAAACTCAGGGTGGCCTTAAGCTCCTGATGAAATCCAGACGTCCCCTCGGTGAGGGCTCCGCCTGATGTAAATATTAAATGTAAATATTTATCATTATATTTTTTTATCATATTTAACTTGCTCTTATAACTCTTTGTGAGTGTAAAGGTTGACGAGATGTCAATAAAGTTGTTTAATTGTTAATTGTTAAGCCCTCCCAATATTTTTTTTAGTCGCAGTAAGAAATTTAATTTATTTGTGAAAAGAAACATTCGCGTTTTGGTGTTTTCATTTGTATTATATAGATGGCGCGTAATTTCTATGTATACATGATAGTTGGCGCACCCATCAGCATCACCCATTTGCACTATCAGGATATATATTTGATTTTCACCTGAACACTGGTACATTGTTATTTTTATAGATAAAAAAATTCAGGAAGATATGAGCGACAAAAAAAAAAGCTACCTCTCCCGTTAAAATGACGTTAAAACTTAACGCCATCTATTGACCGTCTCCTCAAACAAGCGGACTTGGGTGATTGACAAATCTGGTATGTGGCTTTGTCACTGACCCGAGTCTACTAGTTTGCAGAGTCTATTAATATTGGAGCTTATTTTTGTGTTTTGTAAAGGGAGAGGAAGCCTTTCTTTGTGTAGATTGTTCCATTTGTAATATATATATGGCATAGAGTGTGGGGGAACTCACAGGTGACGAGGCGCGCCATGCCGTCCCATCCTCCCAGCGCCCACAGCATGCCGCCGTAGCTCACCAGGCTCACCCCGCTCCGTGGACTCAGCATGGATTCCACCGTGATCCACAGGTCGGACTCCGGGTCGTACCGCTCCACCGAGTTCATCACTTCCTGTCCGTCGAACCCGCCGGCGATGTACAGCAGTCCTGCACACTGTACCGCCTTGTACCGTGGTGTGACCTGTTAGCCCTGCACACTGTACCGCCTTGTACCGTGGTGTAACCTGTTAGCCCTGCACACTGTACCACCTTGTACCGTGATGTGACTTGTTAGCGCTGCACACTGTACCGCCTTGTACCGTGGTGTGACCTGTTAGCCCTGCACACTGTACCGCCTTGTACCGAGGTGTGACCTTTTAGCCCTGGCTTTTATAAATATAACCTCTGAAGGTCTTGAGATAGCGGATCTTTCTGAAATCCTGTAGCGGGCATGTTTCATGTTACATCCTGATTTTTAATTTAAAAGAACGAAACACAAGCGGAATACTTATTTATAATATCATCCCAAATACACATGGTACATTCCACGTTATTCATGGTGGATTGGGTGTGTACGATTGCCCCTACTCTATCATCCCGTGTGGTAACTATGGATTGAAAGTTTATTCAGGATTCTACTTCAATATCTTGACCGTTATCAGCATGAGTAGTATTTTAGACAACGGTTAGAGAGATAGAGAGAGACAATATGGTTTGACGGATTACTAACCAAAGTGTAGGATTTTTAAGCCCAAAAATGAATGAAGCAAGCAGACAAGCCGTAATGCACTATAGCAAAGTGCCAAGTTTTTGCACGCCACCAAGGTTGTTCAAAAAAAGGTTAGATTCCCCAGGCCAGGAAAGATACGGTTAGTTGCGAGTGATTTAATTTTTATCTTCTCAACATATCATTTTTTCTTGTCTTAGATAATTAAAATTTTCTCTCTACTGTAGCCAACATTAAAAAGGACATATTTATTTGGGGCCGAAAAGAGTTTTGGTGGTGAAGTAGACCACAACACGGAGAGCTATTTATAACCCCGCAGAACGCTAACTACCCGGGCTGTCCAGCTAACTAGTATGGACTAGGTCAGGGGGTCGGCAAACTGCAGCTCGCGAGCCACATGCGGCTCTTTGGATGTGAAGCTGCGGCTCTTTATATAGTTCCATACGTAAATATTATTTATTCGAGTACTATTTATTGTTGTCAAGAAAACATTTTGTAGCTCTTTAAAATCTTTGAAAATTTGTAAATTGTAATTTTTGATTCTTCCGACTCAAAAGTTTTCCGATCCCTGGACTAGTGCAAAGCGCTTTAATCACTGAGTGGATTGCTGAGATGAACCAGGAAGTTCCCTGCTGAGATCGAATCTGACCATAGATGTAGGGTTATGGTGGGTCAGTCCAAGCAGGATAGCTTTCTGCATCCTATGTCTCATAAAAGTAGGACAGCTGAAGAGGAGATGATCAAATGTCTATGGTTCTTATGAACAGTGGTTGGGATGTTTCGTGATGCACAAGTGCAAGGTATTCGAGGCCTATAAGGATGGTAGTGGTGGACTCTCCATGGCGGAATTTTGGTAGAACCAGCACAGAGGCGAACGTTATATTATGAACCTTTACGTCACTTGATTCAAACAAGGCATTGTCTTGACACCAAGGCATTTATATTTTATTTGATTCTAGATTGCTACATTATATATTGTCACATGTCATCTGTACTTCATGTCAGAGGCGGCCATTATTTCATATTGGAGCTAAGTCAGCCTGCCACTGAGTCGTGCTTCACAGTCTTAATAACAAAAATGACGCATACTAGTTCACCCAACCATTATGGATGTCAAATCTTCTTTGATGAGCCCTGCTCATCCCCAGCAGACACCATAAGCTCTACAAGTTTGATACCTTAATATGATTGAGTGGAGAAAAGAAGAAGAACATCATATATTGTCATATTCTTCATAGAATCATGTAAATATATTTTCATTTTATACATTAACTTTTAAACAAATTATATAAATTTTTTGATTATAATATTGTCACTGAATAATTATTGTAAACACTCTGTTGTTAGTTTATCAACTGAAATATTTGGTATGTCATTACCCCTTACCATGCTTGTAGATTATCGCTTGTAAATATGTTATCACGTTTCGCATTCTTTATATATTTTGTTAATGAATTATTTTCAACTTAAACTTTTGGAATAATTGTCTTCTCTCTCTGCCGTGACAATATTATTATGATAATTTTATAACTAGAAATTGTTGAAATCACTGTTCCTTTGGAGTTATCTTGCTTATAAACCTTATCTTTGAATGAGGTTTGGAATATTTTACGGCAACACCACTGAACAAAACCCGGTCAACCCTCTACATCCCAGGCTGGTATAACAATATACCGTGGTTAATATGTTAGGACGATGAATATGCAAATGGGCGTATATGCTCCTTGATTGACGTATAATGCGCCTGGTGTGGAACTAACAGCTACCCACATATTTTCATACCCAGCAATGGCTGCAACCTTTCAGAAAATTGACATGGACCCATAACAGCAACTTTACACACCCAAGATAGAGGAAATTGCGACTGCAGTGATAGAGATGCATGGGGACATCTGAGGCTCTTCATTGGACACGACAACAACAACAGAAAATTGACATGGACCAAGAGCAGCAGCTTTATACACCCAAGATGACATTACGACTGCTGTAATAGAGATGCATGGGGACATCTGAGGTTCTTCATTGGACACGACAGCAACAACAATGTACACTGAATTACTTTATATAGTTTTTATTGGTGGAAAATTTCCTCCCAGCAAATTTTCCATCTATGTTTTGCCAATAGATTTGGCCCAGCCACATTGCCAGCAAAACACCTCTTTGGTAGATTGTGAGGATTCCATTAGATTCCGTGTGGATCTCATGGAATAAAGTCCGCCCTAGACTGACGAGGGCCATTAGCCCGAAACCATGGTCTTTAGGTGGACCTTATCAGTTTGCCAAAGTTGGTGTTGTGGCTTTGTCACCGACCCGATGCCGCTAGTTGCGGCGACGGTCAATAGATGGCGTCAGATTCTGACGTTAATTTTGACGGGAGAGGCGACCATTGCTTCCATAGTTTTTATTGTTGTAGAGAGATTGTAAACTCTGAATATATCAATACAAATAAAGATAGCACACGTATTTATTCATGTACCAAAAGAAGCACCTCTCTCTTTAAATATCCATTAGAACAATGGCTTATCACCCCAGTACAAAACGTAGTGATGAGGAATAAGCCATAACACCAGTTTAGGTAAATTCAGACAAAAGCCAACATGTAAATTCCTCTTGTAGGATGTTTTAAAATCGAAGCCGCTGTATTGATAAGGGCTATAAGCCGAAACCATGGTATACAGTTTGTTGGCTTTTGTCTGAATTTGTCCAAAGTGGTGTTGTGGCTCATTCTTTATCCTTTACGTTTTGTAGTGAGGTAAAGAGCAAATTTATGTTTATTTGGTACGTACATATACCTTTCTATATCGAGCTAAGTGGTTCTACACCTCAACGTCACGTAGCGCTGTCCTACCGTGAAGGATGGCGCTGGAAGCGTCCGACCTCCGCCGCGACATGGGGGCGATCATGGTCCACTGGTTGCTGCCGGGCAGGTAGCGCTCGGCCGTGTTGGTGCGGCGGAGACCGTCGTAGCCTCCCAGGGCGTAGATGTGGGGCGGGAGCACAGCCACGCTGACGTAGCACCGCGCCTCGTGCATGCAGCCACGCTCGCTCCACGTCTGCCGCCCCGCCTCGAACCTCCGCACGCTGTTGACGCACTTGCTCCCGTCGAACCCACCGATGACGTAGATATGGTCCCCGTAGGCTGCAGTACCGTGATAGGCCCTGCGTACGTTACACACTTCTGTTAGCTACGTACTGGTGGAGGAATGGTACATACTGTTGATAACACGGGATCGAATCCAGCATTGGGCACTTTTTTTCGGATGAAGAAATTACTTCAATGGACCCCGATTCTTATAAAAATCCAACTACAGCAGTAAGTGAACAAAAGGGGAGGGCTCTTGGCTCATCAGTGGTAAACCGCTTTACAATTGTATTTGCCTTTATTTTGTTTACATTGCTGATAATTTAGAGGATTCAAAGAAATTACGATATAAGTTTTGGGGACAGTAGACATATGTAAAATACTAGCAACAAGGGTCCGAGGGGAGATATCGGGAATCTGAGGGAAAATTATGCTTAATGAAAATTATAATAGGGAGATATCGCATGTTCTATTGTATGCAATAGGAATTGGCCAATTGAAGATCTAGTTCCTTCGTTCAAGGTGCGTTCGCCTTTGTTGCATATTTTAAAAATAATTTTCCTTATATAAAATCGTTTCATTTTTCCTTAAATGTTTTGTAAATTTTATTATATATTTGAGATAAAAGGCGACTCGTGAAAAGTCTCATAAAAATGATCATAAATCACATCGGAAAAAAAAAAAAGTGAGCCGGACGTGATTCGAACACGCAACCTTCTGATCTGGAGTCAGACGCGCTACCGTTGCGCCACCAGCCCATGAACTAAGGTAGTAAGATTAGATTCTTCTAGTGATTATTGATTCTCTAGATAAACTCTTAGAATGAAAAGTGAAACACTCACGGCCAACTGGTGACAAGATGCAGCCGACTGTATCAATACGCTTAGTTAGAGAGTTCAGATTAAGTTCAGATAGGTTAAATTAGGTTATATTCATTATCAGGTTTTGCGGAATTCGATAAATTGTTGTATATATACTGTATAAGACGCTGCAACTCTATTTATTGATTGTATAAAATAGCTTTCGTGCAAGCCCTTCTTCAGTAAACTAAACTAAAAGTTTACTGAGGAAGGACTTTCCCGAAAGCTACTTTATAGAATTAATAAATAGAGTTGCAGCGTCTTATACCTTTTTTTAAAAATTAGGTTAGTTTAGGTTAGATTAGGTTAGTTTAGGTTAGATTTGGTTAGTTTAGGTTAGATTTGGTTAGTTTAGGTTATATTTGGTTAGTTTAGGTTAGGCTGTGATTTAGAAATGGAACTATTTTTGTTTACGCGTATTTTTGATAGCGCGGATAATCACAATCACCGATGGTCCACTTAAATGAGTATCTCACTGAATAAAATATCGACGCACGGAAAAAATTCTACAGAGAAGACATCATGATTTAATTTACAAATGAGGGTGTGAAACATGGGGAATTCTCCAAACCTCTGGTGTGTATGGAAGATGTTCCTCGCGATAACACAGTAGCTGATGAAATATCCCAAATAGACATTCCATTAACTTACAGTCATTAAAATAAATAGATATAAACCAGGAATCCTGAAAAATAACTTAAACCATCCCATGCACACATCCTACCATTTACAGATTACATTTGACCATAGATCGAAGATTACCAGAGCCTCCTTCTTCCAGCTCACCTTTCAGAGCCTTCTTTCTGAAAAATTGCCCCAGAACCAGGATAAGAGAATATATTGGGGAAAATCTTCGCGAGACCTTACCATCAAAACTAAAGAACATCAAAGTAATGTTTCAAACCAGAATTCTAACTCTTAATAGTTAACCATACCAATAAAATATTTCAAACACCAGACCTAGGACTTTGTGACTTTTATTTTTCCAAAAGTTATTGTTGAAAGGGATAAAATTTGACACTGATGATGAAGCATTGCAAGCCTTTATCAATGCCATAAATTCCATTCCCGAAGATGACTGGTGTAAGTGCTTCGATAGTTGGTTTTCACGGATGAAATCTTGCATAGGTGTTAAAGATTAATACTTTGAGAAAATTTGAAGGTTGCAGCTTCAATAAAAATAAGTGATTGCAAAAACTTTTGGAGTGACCCTTGTATTAATATTTTCCCCCAATTAGTCTGAGTATATCAGAACCTTTGTGAGAGATTCCTGATAAATGAAGAACACCTGTCAACGCTAAAAAGAAATAATTAGAGAGTATAAAAGAAAGCAGTGATGCAAAATCCAATTTCAGTGTTCCAAGTCACAGCACTTCTGCTGAATCAGCAGTTCATCCTTCAGTTCATTCTGTCTTTGTCCGTGACATCCGCCCTACTTTGTTTGTTACCATATGTCGTCACCCCACATGTCGCCTATAGATTCTCTACTTAGAATTCCTATTGTAGCGTAGAAATCAGTCTTGGAATATCTTAAGATGTAAAAGTATTTATTGATAACGTCAGTACGACTAGTCGAAAACTATCAACCAAACCAAAGATACTATATACCGCTAGAGAATATTGAACAAGCAAGCTAGGCAACATATATGATGATTTTATAATTACAAAGTAATAATCTGTGTTAAATATTTTCATTGAATGATTAAATTAACTAATAAAATATAAATTATTACTTCGCCACAATATTACAAACCAATCTCTTGAGTATTACTTTCAAAAAGAAAATCACAAGGTAACAAAGACCCAATTACATTTCACATGAACCTAATTACAGTGAGATAATTACCATTATTGGACAACACCCTGATCTACTTGTTGACTATATTCAAGTAAATTATAGCGTGTGATTGGTCTTAAATGCACCCTTCCCTTTGTTTTTGGAATTAAAAAGATGCAGTGAAGCGCTGGTGGGTATTCTACGTCCAGCCCGAAACGCCTACGTGGTTAATATTTCAAGAGAGCGATATAGGTTAACTGTCTGGAAAAATAAAAGATCAACAGAGAGTTGATACCTTACAGAGAGCAGTATTCCAGCAACATTCGGCTGCACGATATACCAGCCCGTTCATTATACTACAATAGAATATCAGGTGAAAAAAATAGTACAAAAGTGAATTGGCCCTTGGATCAGGTGGATGAATTAAGAAAAAAGGCATTTCCTTATCGTGCAACTAAAAGTTGCTGATGTCTTGCGCCATCTATCGGAATAAATATCATCTAACCGTTGATTTTAAATTATTCTGGATTATTCTATATGCTAATTCTGGGATAATTAAAAAAAATCAACGATTAGTTTATTTTTATTCCGATAGATGGCACAAGACATCAGCAACTTTTAGTTACACGATTAGGAAATGTATTTTTTCTTAGAATCTAGGGTGTTATTGGACGAGTGGTAGAAACATCCACGACTCGGGGGATCCAACATTTATGAATAAAATATTGTTCCAATTACTCCCTATTCTTATAAAAAAACCTCAACCCCACCAATGAGTGCAAATAACCAAATGGGTTTCTAGAACATTTGCAAGTGCAAAAGTCGAACTTCTTTCTATACGTGTAGATATGTGGTGAATTTAAAGTAAAAAGCAGCCGCCAACTACTACTCATCATGATTATCAATTGTAAGTGCAAAGTCGAACTGCTTTCACATGTGTAGACATGTGGTGCGCTTACAGTAAAAAGCAGTCGCTAACTACCCACCATGATTATCATGGCCTGTACCACGTGTACAAGGAATAGACCAAAAAAAAAAGATTATCATGGCCTATACCACGTAAACTAATGGATATTGCTAATAATAATAATAATACTAGGAGAATATTTTGACAAAATCAATCGGTTATAGTCTTATATATTTTCCGAAGAGCATTTGCTGGTTGGAATATGATTCAGAGAAAAACACATCAACTAATAGTTTAACTTCAGTGAGTTCCTGTCATTCTCTTCAGGTCACTGGAACGTCGGGAGTTTATTGGTTGATGTGACTATTTATATATTTTGTCACTCAGAGAGAGCATATTTGTTGATGTAGGAAGTAGGTGAATAGCGTAGTAAGTTTCTTTATTCCGCACAACAAGCTTTCGGGCATCAGCTGCCCTTCATCAGGTACAATGCGTGATTAGAAAGAGAGATCTTAGTTAGTTTTCTTTTATGCTAATTCACTGCATATAAATATTGGTTCATTCTTTCTAATCACGCATTGTACCTGATGAAGGGCAGCTGATGCCCGAAAGCTTGTTGTGCGGAATAAAGAAACTTACCACGCTATTCACCTACTTCCTGTTTTAATCTATCAAGCGTGGCTATACTATGTCTGATCCTAATTTGTTAATGCGTTTTAATTATTTTTGATTAAAATATTGTCTCTCTCCTTCTTATGTTTGTCTTTCCTAATTTTCTAAGTGACATTTTAGATGGAGATCCTGGGTAGATTAGGGAAGTTAAACTGAATATCTCCCAGCAGACCTTGAAGCTATAGGTGCTGTTGAACTACATTTTCACGACTGGCTTCAGGATTCCACCGCCGTGTCAATACTTATCCTCAAGAAGAGGATGTCCCTTTAAACGCTATGACGTCAAAGCTGTCTTCACGCCACAAGAAATAGGATAAACTGAATAACTCCCAGCAGACCTTGAAGCTGTAGATACTGTGAACTACATTTTCACGACTGGCTTCAGGATTCCACCGCCGTGTCAATACTTCTCCTTAAGAAGAGGATGTCCCTATAGACGCTATGACGTCAAAACTGTCTTCACGCCACAAGAAATAGGATAAACTGAATATCTCCCAGTAGACCTTGAGGCCATGGATGCTGTGAACTACATTTTCACGACTGGCTCCGGAATTCCACCGCCGTGTCAATACTTCTCCTTAAGAAGAGGATGTCCTTATAGACGCTATGACGTCAAAGCTGTCTTCACGCCACAAGAAAAAGGATAAAATGAATATTTCCCAGCAGACCTTGAGGCTATGCTGTGAACTCCATTTTCACGACTGGCTCCAGGATTCCACCGCCGTGTCAATACTTATCCTCAAGAAGAGGATGTCCCTTTAAACGCTATGACGTCACAAGCTGTCTTCACGCCACAAGAAAAAGTATAAACTGAATATCTCCCAGCAGACCTTGAAGCTGTAGGTACTGTGAACTACATTTTCACGACTGGCTTCAGGATTCCACCGCCGTGTCAATACTTCTCCTTAAGAAGAGGATGTCCTTTTAAACGCTATGACGACAGAGCTGTCTGCACGCCACAAGAAATAGGATAAACTGAATATCTCCCAGTAGACCTTGAGACTATAGGTGCTGTGAACTGCATTTTCACGACTGGCTCTGGAATTCCACCGCCGTGTCAATACTTCTCCTCAAGAAGAGGATGTCCCTATAGACGCTATGACGACAAAGCTGTCTTCACGCCACAAGAAAAAGTATAAACTGAATATTTCCCAGCAGACCTTGAAGCTATAGGTGCTGTTGAACTACATTTTCATGACTGGCTTCAGGATTCTACCGTCGTGTCGAAGTCAATACTTCTTCTCAAGAAAAGGATGTCCCTATAGACGCTATGACGTCAAAGCCGTCTTCACGCCACAAGAAATAGGATAAAATAAATATCTCCTAGCAGATCTTGAGGCCATGGATGGATTTTCACGACTGGCTCCAGGATTCCACCGCCGTGTCGAAGTCAATACTTCTTCTCAAGAAGAGGATGTCCCTATAAACGCTATGACGACAAAGCCGTCTTCACGCCACAAGAAAAAGGACGTAAAGCCATTAGAGACCACTTTCAGACTGCTGAGGGAAACCTTGACCGAAATACGTCACGTCAGTAACAACAAAATGTGCAAGCTGTGAGTCAGAGCTCCCATAGGAAAGGAGCTTTGTAACCGAATATTCAGTTTTTAATCAAACAGATTAAAATTTGAAACATTTTATTACTCAGAGCATATTTTTACCTCTCTGTTATTTCATGTGAATAAGTTTTGACGACAAGACGAAATAAAAGAAGAAGAGTTTCTTTAATAGACATATATCAAAGCAAGCTTTCGGGCGAAAAACCCTTCAACAGGCGTTATTACGGCGACAAACGTGGTACTATAATGCAGGTACAATGGCAAGAAGAGAATATATACACATAACTATTTACATATTTGCGGAATAAACTATGTAAATGAGGATTTGCATTTGTTATGACTATTATAATTAGAGAGATAATAGGTAAATAAGGCATTTGCATATTTGGAGTTTGAGACTATAGGAGAATATGCTAACGTGAATTACTGGATATGCGTTTATTTCAAAATTTAAGCAATGTTGATTTCAGGCTATCTTGATAAGGTTATTACTGTAAGGCCAGGAGAGCACGATAGGCATCAGGGAGATCTATTTTACGGTTAATGCTGTTACGTCTGTGGGATTCTATTGATTCGAGAACTAATCCCTGGTGCTGGTTATGAATGTGTCTGTAATGTATGGTGGGGTGGTTGGTGTTGAAATAAGTTTTAATTGCTAGGATCAAATTAAATTGCGCCTTGTCATCCTCATGTTTGTCTTTCCTAATTTGTATACGTGTGACAATATTGTAATTTGAGAAAAGGCATCTCCTGATCGTACAACTAAAATTTGCTGATGACTTGCGCCATCTATCGGAATAAATATTTTAGTTCCATGATCAGGAGTTGCCTTAATTTATCCACTTGATCCCAGTACAATTTCACCTTTATTTTCACAATATTATAATTATTATCCTTGTTGAAAAAATTAGCTGTCAACAGAGACTGATTAAGATATAAAACCTGTCAACAAAAGTCACGACCTGTCTACAAAGACCAGTCCAACAAAGGTCCCCCACCTGGGCACGGAGTCGGCGTGCCGCGACAACACCCAACGACGTGTCCTGCTGTCGTACAGCTCCATGAAGTTGGTGGCGCTGCCGGCGTTCCAGCCCCCCAGGGCGAACAGCAGCTCACGGGGGACCCGGGGCCTTTCCGCGGGGGCCTGCAGTGTGACGGCCTGGGCAAGGTAGGGGCACAGGGCCCGGCAGTCGGCTGTGACCAGGGGGTGACTCAGCACCCTTGTGAGGAACCTGGACATCGCTCCCCACACTGAGAACGGCGTTGTTTGCGCACAACATAAAACTCTCCATAGTGACACAGGATCGCTACGTGTATGTGAAGAGAATACTGAACTATAAGGAAAAGCCACAGCGCATAGTCTGTATTTTTAACATTTGGCATAGCAATTCATACTATTTTTAACGCGTATGTTTATATATATAAAAAGAAAATTCTACTGCCCCGAAAATAATAAACAATTGTAGTTTTAAAAGAAACGAACACGCATAAAAAGTAGTTTTAGTTTCTAACAACAGATGAGGCACTAATGCATTATGTAAATATTACGGTACTAGCCGAGTGACCTACCCGGGCAACGCCCCGGGTTTACCCGAAAGACCTGTAAAGACACATTAAGAGTATAGATGGTGGCTTAAATATTGCAATGGGTATATTAAAGAAGAAATTCTTGATTATAAGCTGAAAAAAGAGTATATAATTAACAATTTATCCTAAGTACACGTGGTCAGTCCATGATAATCATGGTAAGTTGTTAGCGACTGCTAACAGTAAAATGTAAGTGCACCACATATCTACACATGTGAAAAGCAGTTCGACATTTGCACTTATAAATGTGCCAGAGCCCCGTTTGGTTAATTGCACTCGCTGGTGGGGTTGGATTTTTGCAAAAATCGGGGACCATTGGAGCCTTTTTTTTTTTCTTAATTAGAAAAAAAATTCTCAATGCGGAGTCGATCTCGGGTCGTAGTGGTTGAAAACCAACGGTGTTCTGAGCGATATAAGCATCGAAGAATTTTCTCTGCACATTTCAACGAGACACAGGTGGTTTAACCAAGGATGACATTCCAATGACAATACAGTGGGGGAATTGATAGAACAAAGTAGAACACCTTATAAAGGCCCTGCTAAGTAAACAAAGATCCACAATCTACCAGCTGTCCTATCAGAGAGATACGTGCTGTTGTGCCAGATTTCAACTTGTTACCTTCAACTCCTAGCTTCGCTAACTTTACTTTGCACTATACACATTCATTGAAAAAACTTAAGAAAGTTTATCTTTCAACAGGTATATCAGGATTCAGACAATAACTCTGAAAGATATTTGATACACAGTTGACTTTTATTGAAGACACACGAGATAACCAAGTGTGAACAAAATTGCCTCTGTCTTCTTCTTCTTCTTCTTAAAAAAACATACGACCGACGACATCAAAGACTTTTTACTTCCTTTAGTTTTTGTGCATAAGCATACATTTAGTAAGAAATCTCCCTTCTCCTATTATAACAATGATTTTTGTGCTTTTAAGGCGTTTGATAGTTGTGACATAAACAGCAGCAACTAGTGGTGTCTACATTATGTCGGTAAATTAGTGGGCACTGGTCATCTTGTGTTTTATCTTCCACAAAAATTGCAACGAATTTTTAAAAGGAGGAATTATAATTTTTTATATAAATGAGTATTCTCAATCTCTATCTCAAAAAATAATAATTATAACGAAACTAAATAATTTTATACAATAAAACTTGGATAATTCGAAAATGTCTTTAATTCGAATATCTATCTTGGTCCCTTTTATTCAAAACGTTTTTAATTCGAATTTTTGGATAATTCGATTTTTTGGTCCCTTGTGCTTCGAATTACCCAAGTTCGACTGTATATTTGTTAAAACTAATTCATTTGTATAATGGCATTTGTTGATCACGTGACAAAGAAAGCCAATCAGGTGAAACTTTGCGCAAGCAAGGTATAAAGGGCACCGCGGGATTGTTCCAGACATTGCCTACGCCTCGGCGGTATGGTCTCCTATTCTTTCTCAACGCTCCTTAAATATTCTACTGAGTGCTCAAAGGCCTTTCCTAGTGGGAGATTGTAGAGCTTTCAGATCAGCCAGCAACGCTGCTCTTATCTCCCTCTCTAGAGTTCTTCCTCTCGATCTGGAAATCGCGACTAAAACTGAGCTATACCTGAAAAAGTATGGCGTGGTTGACGCTGAAATTCCACTCGAGCCTCCTCCCTTTCTACATACTCTCCCTTACCCCCCCCCCCTCTCCCCCCCCCCCCCTATTACTCCGATCCCAGTAATATTCCTGCTCTTTTCTTCCACGTGCACGTGGCATGCTATACAGATGGTTCCAAAACCAGAGATGGAGTTGCCGTCGGCGTGTACAGGTTCTCTGGTCTCGATTGTGCACCTGAAATACGTGAATCTCATGTTCTGTTCCCTCATTGTTCTGTCTTTCAGGCGGAATCCCTTGGATTGGTTAAGGCACTTGAAAACGCAACCACTTTACCAAGCCATCTAACATTAGAGTTCTTCCTGGACAACCTCTCAGTCGTGAAGTCAGTTCTGAACTCTAAGACTGGTAATTTACCTTATCAACAGAGCTCTGCTACTGATTTCGCGATTTATTCGCAATGGGAACAGATGTACCATACAATGGATCAAGGGCCACAGTGGGTAATAATGACATTGCGGACACACTCCCAAAACGGGGTGCTGAGTCTGCTAACCCAAGCTGTTACAAACTCTCTCCTTTTTCGTTTGTAAAATCGGCAATCTACGGCCGGGCGAGTGAAGCATGGGAGAGCAGATTTCTCTCTCTAGCTCCTTCTATCCACACCTGCTTTGGCCTTACTCCAATGAGTCTTTTAGACAAAAGGTATGCGTACATCGTTCCTAGCGAGCACATCGTGGTTGGCCTGCTATCGGGACACACGTGGACGGACAGTTTCGCCCACAGGATAGGGGTTATTGACGATCCTTCCTGCCCTTACTGCGACGCTGACAGGGAAGAAACTCTGTCGCACATCGTGCTAGAGTGCAGCAGCCTTGATGCCCTTAGATTCCGCCTTCTTTCCACCTGTGCAGAAGAATTGGAGTATACTCGGCGGTCACTCAAAGACTTTATTTTCAGCAGGAGCATTTGACGACCCTGCTTGGAGTTCCTAAAGGCATCTGATAGACTTAAGCCACACGTCCGCTCGGAGGATACCTATCACCTGAGTGACTCGGACTTCTCGCCTCATGGTTAACACCGGTCATTAGCGGTCGCTCGTAGACGCAACTCTGGCATGTGCCGCTGTTTAAGATCGGTTTCGCGACCTGCCCTGCGTATGTGATTGCCCCTGACGCTGTCTCTGTAACCCTAGGACAGAGGGGAAATGGTTTGGCGATTCGACGGCGCGGGCTGATCGAGAAATCGACTTACGCAGCGACCCATTTGAACGCGCTATGCAATCTCTGGTGTACTTTGTGGTTGGTTGTCTTAGTACTGGTACCCTCACTAGTAATACTTGATATAAGACCTCAATTTCAAAATTTTTATATATTTTGCCAAAGTTTTTTTTTTTACCTAAAACTTTTTATATTTTTATTTTTACAAAAAGAAAATCTATCTTTACCCATCAGTTGCTGAATCATTCCCGCTTTTTCTAATCTTCCTATCTAATCAACACCTGTCTCTCTTTTATCTTCTCTGGCCTGGGGAATCTAACCTTTTTTGAACAACCTTGGTTGCGTGCAGCACCTTGGTATTTTGATATAGTGCATTGCGGCTTGTCTGATTGCTACATTATTTTTGGACTCAAAAATCATACTCATTGGCCCCTCCAACAGTGCAATGTGTATAGTTCTTTGTATATATTGCGCTTTATGCGTCCATTGGGGTTCAAAAATCATCCATTCTGGTTAGCAGCCCCGTAAATAAAGATATTTCCGCCGGTGCGGGATTGTAAGGATTGTTTGTAAGAATTGTTTATGAGGATAGGAGTGCCTGAGCCTAGGAGTTAAAGAACTCAAGCTCATATGAAAAGGATAAAAGGCTAAAGAAGTTGAAGCCTGTTATAGAAACTGAAGAGGCTAAATAAGTTAGAGAGCCTGTTATAGAAATTGAAGAAACTGAATAAGGTGAAAAGGCTAAAGAGGTTGACAAGAAGCCTGTTATAGAAGCTGAAGAGGGTAAATAAGTTGACAAGAAGCCTGTTATAGAAGCTGAAGAGGGTAAATAAGTTGATAAGAAGCCTGTTATAGAAACTGAAGAGGGTAAATAAGTTGACAAGAAGCCTGTTATAGAAACTGAAGAGGGTAAATAAGTTGACAAGAAGCCTGTTATAGAAGCTGAAGAGGGTAAATAAGTTGACAAGAAGCCTGTTATAGAAACTGAAGAGGCTAAATAAGTTGACAAGAAGCCTGTTATTGAAACTGAAGAGGCTAAATAAGTTGACAAGAAGCCTGTTATAGAAGCTGAATAAAGTGAAAGGCTAAAGTAGCTGATAATAAATCTGTTGTAGAAACTGAAGAAAGTTAAAAAGATAAAGAATTTGATAAAAAGCCCGTTGTAGAAACTGAAGAGGTTAAAGTTAGCAAGAAGATTGGTGATTATCATAATAGTTCAGGATAATTACTCCGATTGAAATTAGTTTATTTTTATGTATCATATTATCATAGTAGAATAAAGCTCATTATGTTAAATTCATCAGATCTTGTCTTTCACTACCTCCAGAATATCACCTTGCCTATCGCTTCTGTAAGTACTATAGTTAGATACAAAATTATTTAAATTATTCATTTGTTTATTTATTTACTCTATCTTTCCCCCCCTATCTTTTACATTATTTTCCAATAATATTATTAATTTCTTCAATTAGGAGCGCCATAGATTTACCCTCCATGCATAGCGGAAGAGTGACTACAAGATACCATCTCCTGGGAAGGAAAAATCCCTATCTGATGTGGCGGAACAACGTCCTAGAGTGGCTAAACCAAGAGGGGGCCGGGGGATAAGTCTCCAACTCCATCCTAATATGGAGGATGTATATTAATTGACCTTATAGTTTGAAAATGCTTCTGAAACTCCTATTGAAAATTATACGTTTAAATTAAGGACTCTCACAAGTAGAGTTATTTAAAACATACGATAACATAACTTATAACGCTTCCTTTCTTTGTTTCGGTCAAACTGGACCACGAGCTCTAAGCTAATATGATGTTGGTCTGAAAGCTCATGGTCCGACTTTAATATATAAAGAAACTTGGTTATTAAAAGTACAAAACCGTGGGGCGAAAAGTTCCTTGTAAGGTTTTTTATTTATTTATTTATTTTATTTAGCTTTTATTAAAGCTTGAAAGCATTAAAGAAACTCCATTTTTCAGGATGCCCCCAAAGACCAGTTTTTTTGGTCGTTGGGGTTATAGTTTGAACTACTCTGATGAGGGCCAACAGCCCGAAACGCGTACGTGGGGTTAGCTTTTCTTGATTATTCAAGAATGGTATTTAGCCAATTCTGGAATGATTAAAAAATCAACGATTAGTTAATATTTATTACGACAGATGGCGCAAGCCATCAGCAACTTTTAGTTGCACGTTTAGGAGATGGCCTTTTCATTATTATTTTTCTTAATTTATCCACTTGATCCAAGTATAATTTCACTTTGTACCATTTTTCACATTTAGTTCTTGTTCTTTTAATGAAAGCAGAAATTTATTTTTGAACGATCATACAAAGTTAGAGTTGCACAATCATTGAAACCTCGTAAAGATAGAGGCTGTCTGGCCAGAATTTATAGTTCTTCAAATTAATGATACTTCATATCTTTATCCTTGCAGCCTTAGAATAATTTTTAACGCTTTGCCAAATGTTTTGATTTTTACTCGCTCCTGACGAGGACAAAAGATTTTTGTCGAAACGTCGAGACAATAATAAAAAAATATATTTACTGCCCGAAGTATCTTTAATTTGAAGAACATTAAAACCTCGGACCTTCAGCTCCAAGGAAGAGTTCTCTCACCTGACAGAGCAGAGTCCGAGCCGGACCCGAGACAGCAGCGAGGGCAAGAAGGACCTCCGGCTGGGCAGATCGTGCTCGGTCCAGGCGATGACGGACTCCAGAACCAGGTCTTCTAGGGGAGTGTTGAGATCGTCGCTGCTCAGGACCATGCTCAGTTCGGCGGGGTCCATCCCCACCAGCTGGCTCCGGGACATCTGCACCGTACAGTACCTGGTGTTGTTCTAGAACCGACAGGCTTTAATGGAACGAACCGCGCAATAGAAATATCAATCGCGCCGTATGTAAGACTTTTGAATTTTCACACGAGTCAAATATTCGCTAGAATTTCACTGTCATCTGGATTCCTCTAAGGTCCTTCAGCCAATACTTGCATTGCTCCCTCCTGTAAATAACAACAGCAATCGTCCAGGAAACTAACACCAAGCCTCCACTGAAGTCCTTCAACCAATGCCTGCAATATTTCCTCCTGTAAATAACAACAGCCACCAATCCAGGAAACCAGCACTAAGTCTCCACAGGGGCCTTTAACTAGGACCTACATTGTTCCATCCTTTTTTGAATTCTTCCGAAGCCATAGCAAAATCGTCTCCTTAAGAGACTTTCAGAACATCGTCTGCATATCCCCATTTCCTTTCTGCTGCAGCTCTTAAAAAAAAAAAGATTATCTAGTTCTCTAAGTCTTCTTCAAAACTATTCTTTTTTTTTGTTTACTCTGTCGCCAAATTAAGTTCAAGATGTTCTTTTGTGTATATACAATAAAATAGAAAAAGAATTATAAACATGATTTGAGAGATAATGATATATTTCAGGTAACGCTTTACGATTATTTAAAAATAAATAAATAACTAAAATCACCAAATTCATCAGAACAAAAAAGGCATTTAAAAAATTTCCTTTTTCCGTCTATAGATTCGAAGTAAATTTTTGATCAGTTCTTGAATAAATAAAATTGGGTTGTTTAACTCTCTATTTAACGTTAAGATGGAGATTAAAGAACTCGCGCTGAATATTTGATACAGTTTTAAAACAAAATAGAATATGAGGTTTTAAAACATAATAGAATATGAAGTTTTCAAATTTTATTATAATTTTTTGCGCATTTCTGTAAGAGATCAAGATATCGTTAGAGAGATTGATCGTTTGATACACCATTCAAATATTAATATTTGAACTTAAACACCAATTAACCAAATAAAATCGAGGTTCTTAGAAATAGAATTTGAATCTGATTACAAGTTTCTTCAAAACGAATCATGTATATTTAGGCTTTTAACAATATTTATTGTATTTATCAAATGAGAAGGACTTTCTTATGAAATTTTTGGTATTGCTTGATTGAAACGTACCTTCTTAAAGTTGGAGGTAATATAGTTCAATGAAGTCTCGATCAGGTTAGAGATTTGGTAGTTCTTCGCTAGGTTTAAGATATCCACACAATTATCCGAATTCAGAGAGGTCATCAAGAACTCGCAGCAAGCATCAAGAAGTTCAGGAACTTTAAATTTTATCGAAATATCCATAACATTTTGACAATTTTTTTCGTTGACTTTCAGCTTTGTTGTATAGAAGTAATCAAGAGCAATTTCAAGAATCTCCGAGCTGATATCATCGAATTTAAGGATTTCAACTTTATCCTTCATTTTAAAAGCTTCTTTGAAAAATGGACTTGTGGAATAAAGAACCAAACGATGTACATGGAATTGCTGGTTGTTGGAAGCTATCAATATTCCATCGCAAAGCTGCCTTTGTCGTCTGAATTTGTTTAGGCTTAAACAGATATCTCTGAAGGCTTCCTCTTGCATGCTAGGTGGGGGATATTGATGTCTTGATTCGGTTAGTCGAGTTCTTTTAGCCTCTGAACTCGGGACACCTTCCTCGCCAGGGGATAATTCCATTGTCCTTTTTCTTCCTTCTGGACCAAAGTTTTCAGATTTTTCTGAACGTATCGATGGGTGCATCATTTACCTCATTCTTAGATTCCAAATAATCTACAGGTGTTCTTCTGTTGAACCACTTTTCTTTATTCAAGAAATTGGTAAACAAAGTGGTAGGACATGAAATTAGGGTTTTTTATTGAAAAAATGGCAACAATCCTTTGTAAGGAGTTTCCATGGAAGAACACATTATATGAAGAGAATTAAGGCGTTTGGAACTAGCGCCATTTTTCAACAATGCTTTCAAATGATCTTTTGCGAAGCCTTCGAAATAGATGAAAATCTGGAATATTTGTATTACTCATTTTTCTTTTCAAGATCGAATTTTGAAAGCCGAAAATCGGATGTTTTTACTCAATATGTGAACAATAGAATGATCAAAGCATTTTCTGTCAAATAGGAGATTATTTACAATGTGAAATTATGAAGATCATGTTGAATGCCTCCATTAATCTTTTTTTTTATTTAACACAAATCGATTGCTGAAAATGCTCTTTACAAATATTGCAAGTATATAACCTGTAGATTTTGATTTTTTAATAAGTATTGAAGAATGTTTTATCATGAAGAGCCTAATACAGAATCTCAAGCATCCTACATGTAATATGAAACCCTTTTAATGAAAGGAAGAATACACATTATACAAGGGTCAGGCTAAACGTTTCTGCATCGTGTTCTTTTTTAATACTTTGAACTTCAGAAAAATATCATAGGGACCATGCTAATCCTCTTTGTATCCTTCCTATTGTAGTAGTTGTACCACCGCAAAAGTATCGTAGGGACCATGCTAATCTTCACTGTATCCTTCCTATTGTAGTAGTTGTACCGCCGCAAAAGTATCGTGGGGGCCATGCTAATCTTCACTGTATCCTTCCTATTGTAGTAGTTGTACCACCTCAAAAGTATCGTAGGGACCATGCTAATCTTCACTGTATCCTTCCTATTGTAGTAGTTGTACCGCCGCAAAAGTATCGTAGGGGCCATGCTAATCTTCAATGTATCCTTCTTATTGTAGTAGTTGTACCGCCGAAAAAGTATCGAAAGGACCAGGCTAATCTTCTCTGTATCCTTCTTATTGTAGTAGTTGTACCACCGAACAAAAGTATAGTACGAGCCATACTAATCTTTTCTGAATCCTTTTTAGAAGGTTGGGTAGAGGCAGGATGTATAGACCCTCTCTAGACCAGCTCCTATCTACATTCAAACAATGTCAGCGGTAGACCAATGTAACAACACTAGACTGACCATCCAGTAGAAGGTTGGGTAGAGGAAGGATGTATAGACCCTCTCTAGACCAGCTCCTATCTACATTCAAACAATGTCAGCGGTAGACCAATGTAAGAACACTAGATTGACCATCCAGCAGAAGGTTGGGTAGAGGAAGGATGTATAGACCCTCTCTAGACCAGCTCCTATCTACATTCAAACATTGTCAGCGGTAGACCAATGTAACAACACTAGACTGACAATCCAGTAGAATCAGAAAGATGAATAAGAAAAAGGATCGTCAGAGAAGTTAAGTACCGCGCATGCGTCAAGACTCATTAAGCACTTCCGGTGTCGTCTGTTGACCCTGTTGTTGTAATTGGGAGGAAGTGACGTGACCTTGAGGTTGTGGTCATCTCAATTTCCTCCTCAACATCATTTTCTTGGACGCTCTTCGTTGTCTGGAGATCGTTCACCCCGACTTCTGAATTAAATCTCTCCTCAGCATATCCATAAATATCACAGACCTAAATTTGAGAATCAAACTATTGGATATTTTAGGAAACACATTGGTGAACAATCAATATATCTGAAATATATGGGAACACCCTAATGAAGAAATGGCATATTTACAGTCGAACCTCTCATGGAAGACTGATCTTGCAATGTATTAAGAAACTACTGGACTCTTCTGGAGGTGGTCTCTTACTGAGTGTTGAGTCCCGTCGATTAATTTTGATCTTACAAAGGCGGTATCTCACGCGGAAGGAAATTCTACTGTACAGTTTATGTATTGAAATAATTCATCTCTATCCATATTCGGAAATGACCCTTTTTGAAAAATAAAAAGAGTTCGTCATGATGGCGAAGTGCAATATAATCTAGCAAGAAGACTTGAAAATATTATTTCTTTGTAACGCAAACACCAAACATAGTTAACGCAATTTCACAACTTATTTTAGTTGGAGTTTATTTTAACTCCAGTCTATAAACACAAATTTCATATATAAATATATATTAAAAATAAAGAAGGCATCTCCTGACCACAAGCACATGTGCTTTTTAGATGGCAGAGCGCCATCTAGTGGAGTAAAAATAAACTAAACGTTTATTTAGCTTACTCCGAGATATTTGGCCAACTCAATTTCTTGATAAATCAAGAAAAGCCATCCACGAAATATTTTTAATATCAACACCTGACCCACTTATCTTTTATTTTTTTTCTATTGTTTTTTCATAAATATATATATGTATACAGTAGAACCTCCATGAGAAGATACTTCCACTAGAGGACACCTCTCTACAAAGGAGAGATTTCATTTTACTATTTAGCAACTCTCCGGTAAGAGGACACCTCTCCCTAAAGGAAACTTTGGCTCTGTAATTAGGTGTCCTTTACAGGGAGGTTCTACTGTATTGAGCAACTCTCCGGTAAGAGGACACATCTCCCTAAAGGACACTTTGGCTCTGTAATTAGGTGTCCTTTACAGGGAGGTTCTACTGTATTAAGCAACTCTCCGGTAAGAGGACACATCTCCCTAAAGGACACTTTGGCTCTGTAATTAGGTGTCCTTTACAGGGAGGTTCTACTGTATTAAGCAACTCTCCGGTAAGAGGAGACATCTCCCTAAAGGACATTTTGGCTCTGTAATTAGGTGTCCTTTACAGGGAGGTTCTACTGTATTTAGAAACTCTCCGGTAAGAGAACACATCTCCCTAAAGGACACTTTGGCTCTGTAATTAGGTGTTGTCTTTTACAGGTAGGTTCTACTGTATTTAGCAACTCTCCGGTAAGAGAACACCTCTCCCTAAAGGACACTTTGGCTCTGTAATTAGGCGTTGTCCTTTACAGGTAGGTTCTACTGTATTTAGCAACTCTCCGGTAAGAGAACACATCTCCCTAAATGACACTTTGGCTCTGTAATTAGGCGTTGTCTTTTACAGGTAGGTTCTACTGTATTTAGCAACTCTCCGGTAAGAGAACACCTCTCCCTAAATGACACTTTGGCTCTGTAATTAGGTGTCCTTTACAGGTAGGTTCTACTGTATTTAGCAACTCTCCGGTAAGAGAACACATCTCCCTAAATGACACTTTGGCTCTGTAATTAGGCGTTGTCCTTTACAGGTAGGTTCTACTGTATTTAGTAACTCTCCGGTAAGAGAACACTTCTCCCTAAAGGACACTTTGGCTCTGTAATTAGGTGTCCTTTACAGGTAGGTTCTACTGTATTTAGTAACTCTCCGGTAAGAGAACACCTCTCCCTAAAGGACACTTTGGCTCTGTAATTAGGCGTTGTCTTTTACAAGTAGGTTCTACTGTATTTAGTAACTCTCCGGTAAGAGAACACATCTCCCTAAAGGACACTTTGGCTCTGTAATTAGGTGTCCTTTACAGGGAGGTTGTTCTACTGTATACACAATTATCATCATACACTCTATGAAAAACAAATAATAAACTAATGAAGCTAGCATATTACCGAGAGTGCAAGCACGGCGTCAGCTCAATCTCTCGAGAACTCTACTATCTGGATTCGGACAAATTTCCTCCTAACTGTCCTCTCTCTAAGCTGCCAATTTGATGCCAACAACGACGGTTGAAGAGTTGCCGTAACACTGTCTCGATGTAATCTGAATGATTGGGGCTCATTCAACTGATTAACGAGATTACATCAATACCAGCTTTTAGCGAAGTCGCTAAAGACAACTAGAATATGTATTTCTTGTTATCTCAGGAAGCCTCTGGGACCAAACTTTTGGTCGTAGAGGTACAGATTGCACCACGCTGACGAGGGACAATAGCCCGAAAGGCGTTCGTGTTGACTTTTCTTGATTTTTTAAGAAATTGGGTTGGCCAAATATTTTTGGAACAAGTTAAATCAAACTTTAGTTAATTTCTGTTACACTAGATAGCACTCTGCCATCTAAAATGCACGTATGAGCGTTCAGGAAATGCCAATTTTGAGGTGTGAGCAGAAGAGCTTAAATTGACTTGTTCCATTATATGTATGTTCCATATGTAAATACCTGTTTTCTTTCCTCTCTTTGCTCTCCACTTCTCCCATCCATATTTCCAAATTTTTTTTTCTTATTTTCCATAGGATTATTCAAATAATAATCTGTATATATTTACCATATGTATATAATCTTTCTCCAATTTTACCCCTTTGTATATTTCCCACTTTCATAGGTTTCTCCGTCTTGTAACCCCAAGAAGAATCCTCTGCAAGACCTGTGTGTCTCAATAAAGGCTTTTGTGTGTGTGTGTGTGTGTGTGTGAAATGCCAAATTTGTTTTTTAATATCAACACCTGACCATTTTTCTATTTATTTTTTCATATGTATATATGTATTGAAAAGTGGCATTTCTTCCATTAAATAATAATTAGGGGGGAGACAATACATTTGGTTTATCCCCAGTACAAAACGTACAGGTGAGGATAGAGAATGACCCACAACACCACTTTCAGAAAATTCAGACAAAAAGCCAAAGGGATAAGAAACAACAATAACCTGATACTATGGTGTCAGGCTATGGCCATCATCATACAAGGGCGGCTTCGTTTTGTTAACATCCTACGAGAGAAATGATCAAATCGGTTGAATCGGCCAAAAGGTTTCTTTTTGCATCATCACCTTCAAGTTTTATACTGGGGGGAGGAAAGGCATTGTTCTAATGAATATTTAAAGGGAAAGGTGCCACTTTGGTTAGATGGTAACCATTCTCACGGATCTTTATGTTATAATCTAGCTTGTAATTCGGTTCTGTCACTTTACCAGCTTAAACACCTTTTGGCTAATTCGACCTATTTCGTACCTTCACTCGTAAGATGTTATAAAATCGAAGCCGCCCCTGTATTGATGAGGATCATAGCCCGAAAGCATGGTATACAGGTTGATTTTTTGTCTGAATTTTCCAAAACTGGTATTGTGACTCATTCATTATCCTCACCATTACGTTTTGTACTGAGGTGGTAAATTAAATGCCTTGCTTTAACGCATTTTAAAGGTAGAGGTGTCACTTCTGGTAAATGAATACCATTCTCCCGTAACTTTAGGTTATAATCCTGACGAGGACAAACGGTTTTTCTCGAAGCGTTGGTGGAATAAAAGATATTATCTGACCAAAGCGTCTTCCCATTTAAAAGAAACTACAAGGTTGTCCCAAAGTTCGTAAACACTTGCAAAACATTGAAATACCAATATTATTCACCATTATGTATAATGTCTTTGTATTATGTATAAAGTAATTGCATTATGTATTATTATATATTCGTCGAAATAATATTATTCGCCAAGTTATAACAACGTTTTAGGAAAAACGCGAAGTTTTGGGACAACCTTATAGTATTCCCAACGTATTCCTTATAAAAAAAGACACATTTCGACACAACAAGGGAACTAAATATGGAAAAGAATTCTTGTCTCACCTCAGTAATGAGCTTTTACAGCGATTTCCCCATTTTAATCCACCAGATAGTTTCAACTAGTGTATGTTGGTTCTGCCTAACATTGTCTGTCTAGCTGTCTGTAATTGAAGAAATTTGCATATACGAATATATGTATTTCAGCTTTTCGAGCTTTAGCTCTTCCGCTTAAAGAACAAGACACCAAATACAAAATTCTGTATGATGCATTTTTATTTTATTTATTTATTTCAATTTAAAACGCTATGTTCCCCCTAGGGACACTTGCGCTAAATGTACATACAAATATAACAAAGAAAATATTCAACATGGAAAGATACACACAGAAAGCGACTTAGAAAGATTCATAAATATTATTTACATATAGAGATATTCTTTGAATTTTATTAACAGTTACATCATTAAATTTGAAAATATATACATATATACACACATATACACGCATTATGATGCATTAGCGCGCCATCTGTTAGAAAAATTTTAAACTATTTTTGACGCGTATGATTCTTTTTAAAATAAATCAATTTTCTACTGCCTTT
Source organism: Cordylochernes scorpioides (assembly GCA_030710605.1). NCBI lineage: Eukaryota > Metazoa > Arthropoda > Arachnida > Pseudoscorpiones > Chernetidae > Cordylochernes > Cordylochernes scorpioides. Next base: position 67,511,095 of record CP092873.1, on the reverse strand, counting down.
ACTGCAATGATAAAATAATGAGAGGGCCTGGAATATCAGTGGTGAAATCTCCCAGCGGTTTCGCCAGTTTAATCTACCATACCGCTGTAATATTGCACCACTGATGAACCAGACCTTCCCATTATTTTATCATTGAAGTAAGGACAGTAGAAAATTGATTTTAAAAGAATTTTAAAAATATTTTAAACTGTAATATAATAACACTGTTAGAATATTTCACATATCTTCTAATTAGTTAGAGCCAATAGTTTAAGATCATATCCTCCTATTAAAATGTGCACTGCTCCTATTTGCTACCACCCCCCATGTTTTGTATGATATGCTATATATTTATCAATATAAACTGTATCATCCTTATTTGTATTTAAACTCAAAATGATAACGTCAAAATAAAAACAGCAAAAGAGTTGTCTGGGGACAGCTACGAGGCAAAGCCAAAGGACATGACACCCCCAGACACTCGCCTCACGAACGACTGCCAGTTTATTCACACGTCGTGTTACTCGAGGTTACAACAGTAGACCCGTTTAAGTCGACAGGATCATTTTTATTATGACATATTAAAAGATCAAAAAACTTGCGCATAAAATTAAATCCAAAAGACAAAAACCTCTCGCAATCAGTATCTTTTATTATTACAAATGTCTTTTGGATTTAATATGACATATATATGGTAATTTAAACCAACAACCCCATATTGTATATAACTTATAGCAAGATTTTCCTGCTGTATAATCGAAACAGATCTGTAAATGATTATACGCATGATTAACATGTGTGTTTACATCATCATATGTATTGTACTTTGTACAAACTGAGGATAAATAAATAAAACTCTGTAATAGATTAAGAGTTGAGCTGAAACAAGAGACAGAAGTCAAAATCGTCTAAAATCGAGATAGATGGAGGTTCAACAACATCTAAAGATAGAAAGGAAACTGTCAGGATAGCGCCAGTTTAGAATTTCGCCAGACGATCCACGCTCTTGTCGCATCTGCTGAAATGCAATACTTCCTTTCTCGGAAAAGATATATAAAGCCTCCGTCCTAGCCAAAAATATAGTCACTTGATAGGCACTTCACCATCAGCGCGATCCCTCGTCGGTTGTCACCAAGGTCCTCCTCATCCACCATGTAGACCAGTAAGAACTCTTCTATCTCCATCTTTCGCTCCTAGCTCAACTTTTATCTCTTCACGGAACTTTCTTAGTGCAACTGTGTCTTCGTTTTTTGTGTGGACATTCCCAAGCTTTCCACTCTGCCTCGACAACGACTGCCTGTACTCTGTGAGAACTGTTAAAGGTCTCCCAAGGTGCAGAGAGGTACTGGAAAACTCTCCACGCCCTGACTGTCCCTCTCGGTTACCACAGTATAGCGAGAGTCGACAGGATTCTACAAGAGTCAACAGGACCTCATCACATATATATATTACAGTGTCAGGATATGACCTTTATTTGTACAGGGATGGCAACGAGTTGATGGAAAATTCACTGATATGATGTAGCGGCATGATTGGAGGAACTCAAAGAATGTCAGGTTCTCGCATGGCTCTTTCTGGCAAAATGTCAGGAGAATTTATATGGCACTGGAACAAGAATCGATTAACAACGTAAGGCACTGTATGGCATTTGAAGCTTCATCTTGTAAATCAGCAAAACAAACGAACACGCAATTCAATAGCACGCCATCTATATATAACGAATGAAGACATAAGACGCGAATGTTTCTTTTCACAAATAAATCAAACTTCTACTGTCCTTATTGCGATGAAAAATATATTGGGAGAGCTTGGCTCATCAGTGGTAAACCCTCCCAGCGGTTTCGCCAATTTAATCTACCAGACCGCTTTTTAGTGCTCTAATGCTATATTGGATCATTCTGCTTTTATATGCTGCACTGAAGAGTGGAATATATTTTTCATCGCAGTAAGGACAGTAGAAGTTTGATTTGTTTGTGAAAAGAAACATTCGCGTCTTAATGTATTCATTCGTTATACGCAAACACATATTAATAAATAAAAGAAAATTCGTTGAAGGGTTGTTGCGCCCAAAAAATTGTATTATCGTGATTAAAAAAGAAACTACACCCTCAGTGAATTTTTTACTTTATTCATAACATTTTACCGAAGGGATCAAATTATTAACATATCTCAATAAACTTATAACTACTATTGAGTTATCTCATTATATAATATCGGTGAAAAACTTATAATTTTAGCATCTATTAGACTTATGTATCTGTAATATATCTTGTAATATAAAAGAAGCTGTCCTGGTGTGGAACTAACCACTACCCACATATTCTCATGCCCAGCAATGGCCACAGCCTTGCAGAAAATTGACATGGACCCAAAGCAGCAGCTTTACACACCCATGATAGTGGACATTGCGACTGCTGTGATAGAGATGTATGGGGACATCTGAGGCTCTTCATTGGACACGACAACAACAACAACAATATAAAGGAAGAAATGAAAGGAGAGAAAACGATAAATTGTTAGCGAGGAGCTGAGTTACTTCTCAAGACACGCGCACATCAACAAGAGTTGTTACCTTTTTGTATTTAGAAGAATATATGAGGTCCTGTTGACTCTTGTAGAATCCTGTCGACTCTCGCTATACTGTGGTAACCAAGAGGGACAGTCAGGGCGTGGAGAGTTTTCCAGCACCTCTCTGCACCTTGGAAGACCTTTAATAGTTCTCACAGAGTACAGGCAGTCGTGGTCGAGGCAGAGTGGAAAGCTTGGGAATGTCCACACAAAAAAAAAGAAGACAGAGTTGCACTAGGAAAGTTCCGTGAACAGATAAAAGTTGAGCTAGGAGCGAAAGATGGAGATAAAAGAGTTCTTACTGGTCTACATGGTGAATGAGGAGGACCTTGGTGACAACCGACGAGGGCTTCCGATGATGGTGAAGTGACTATATTTTTGGCTAGGGCGGAGGTATTATATATCTTTGCCGAGAGAGGAAGTATTGCATTTCAGCAGATGCAACGAGAGCGTGGATCGGCTGGCGAAATTGCACACTGGCGCCGTCCTGACAGTTTCCTAACTGTCTTTATATGTTGTTTTGGGGCTGCTACATCTCAATTTTAGACGTTTTTGACTTCTATCTCTTGCTTCAGCTCAACTCTTAATCCATTACAGAGTTTTATTTATTTATCCTCAGTTTGTACAAAGTACATTACATATGATGATGTAATGACACATGTCAATAATGCGTATAATCATTTACAGATGTGTTTCAATTATACAACATGAAACTCTTGTTATAAGTTATACAGTCTACTCTCGTTATAACGCCACTCGATATAACGCCACCCTCGCCTTACGCCGCTTTTTTCGTTTTGTTCCAATCGACATCAATGTATTTTTCTCGATATAACGCCACTCCCTCGCTGTTCGCCTTCCGCCGCTGATTTTTCGTATCCCAAGTAGCAAAAACCACTCGTTATAGCGCCGCTCACAACGTCCCCCTTTCCTGTCTGCATTTTTTACGCCAACGGCGCCGGACTTTGTTTGCTGTTGACACAACAGATAACAGATTGTGTGAACAGCCAGCAGACCCTTTTCCTGCTTGTTCCTGGGACATACACAGTCGCTTTATCCTTTGCTAACGTCAACACAACAACCTTATTGTCGTATCATGAGTTCCCAAAAGCGTAAACGTGAGTCGACCACCAGTCTAATGCTTCGGGCACACCCATCGGTTTCATTAAAAAGCTCACCAATCTGCTTAACAATAATGGATCCCCTGCACTTGTTTCCTGTGATGACCCTGAAACGCTGAGGAGCGCGATTACAGGGCTCTTAAAAACAGCGGCAGACCAATCTATACAAAACGACCTTACAAGAATGGATAAATCTAAGCTATACTCTCACTACAAAGACATTCACATATCTTTCATGACGGAGGGATACCTTTTAGGGGATTTTCCTTTCCTGTAAGACTACTCGCTCAAGTTAGAATACTTTCAAGTTTTTTTAGAGAAAACCACACCAAGATGCTCTGCGGTGAGGACCCGACTTGTACCTTCTGTAATTCAAAACTAAAAAATGAAATCACTCACTATATTTTTGATTGCTCTGCTCTGAAAGAAGAAAGAAGAACCCTTATGCTCAAAACTGGGCAACTCTGTGCTTCACTTCCATCAATAATTGACAATATGACCCAGAATAAGTATATTGCTACGGCGTTTTATGGTTTCCACAAGTCCATATCTCGGAAGAAGGCCAAGTGATACTCACTCCTCACTTTCTTACTGCTACTCTTTTTGTGTTGATTTCTTGCTTCCCTCTTTCTTATTATTATTTTTTTCCTTTTCTTGTTTTTTTTTCTTTCTCTTTTTACTCTGTATATATCGTTACTTCCTTTGTCTCACTGCTTTGTTCTTATGCATACCTCTGGTGAATCCTGTATAGGGTCAGTGACCCTAAATAAAGGCTTTTTTGTTGTTGTTGTTGTTGAGTCGACCACCATTGAAAAGAAGGAGATATGCCAGTTGGCAAGAAATAACCCTACGATGTCGAAGAATGAGATTGGAGAGCGTTTCTCACTTCCACGTGAACAACTGTCCGTGATATTCTAACTCAGGCTGAGAAGTGGGAAAATTATACTGTTGGTTCTTCAAAGAGACAAAGAGTCGGAAAATTTAGTGACTTGGAAGACGCTCTCTTCAACTGGTTTACCCAAAAGCGTGCCAATAATAATATTATTACTGATGACCTCTTAAGAGAAAAGGCAAAAAAACTTGGCGAACAGTTGGACGTACCAGAAAATTTCGCGTACAGCAGTGGGTGCTGCAGCGATTTAAAGGGAGATTCCATATTTCGTAACGACGGCTCTGTGGGGAAGGCGCATCGATTTATCCAGCTATCATTGATGAACATCTTACAAATTTGAACAGTATTCTGGCGAACTCCGATATGATCCAGCTAACATATACAATGCAGACGAAACAGGATTATTTTTTCAGATCATTCCTGACCGAACACTTGCTCACAAAGATGAAAACTGCCGTGGTGTCAAAAGGATGAAGCAACGAATCACTGTTCTACTGTGCTGCAACTCTACTGGAACAGACAAACGGCGATTGCTGATTATTGGAAAATCGGCAAAGCCTTGATGCTTCAGAAACTTTAGTCCACACTTCTACTGCACTTAAACATCCAACAGCAAAGCATAGATGACCTCTAGCATCTTTCAAGAATGGCTACTGCAGTTCAACAAGCAGCTTGTCTCTGAAGGACGTTGTATCCTACTGTTGTTAGATAACGCTACGTCTCACTGCGTCCCTAATGATGGTCTCAGCAACATAAAGATACACTTCCTTCCACCAAATATGACTTCCAGTCTGCAACCACTGGATAGTGGCATCATCAAAAGTTTCAAGGCTCAATATCGCAAGCTTCAACTCCAGAAAATGGTGGAATTGGCGGATGCCCATCTACCCACAAAATTACGTCTGGATTACGCTGTGCGCTATTGTAAAATGGCTTGGGATTCTGTTAGCCCTGATTCCATCAGCAACTGCTGGAATTACACAGGCATTATTCGCTTCACTTCTACTGCTGCAGTTGAGCCTCTTAATTGTGGAAATCTGCTCGATCGCATTCGCGACATCTTCGCTATTACACCAGAGAATTTGATGACTGAAAGGGAGTTTCAACTGGTTGATGATTCCCAGGAGGCGGAAATGAAGCTAACAGATGAAAATTTTCTGGTGTCCACTGTTACAGCGAAAAAATAACTTGACGAGGATGATGATGCAACAGTGACCCAGCGCCTACCATCGTTAAGGGAAGCCAGAACAGCTGCTGAGGCAGTTTTGTTGTTTCTTGAGCACTCCAAGAGAGCAACATCTGACGACGTCAATCTATCTGCGGATTTGTTACGCCGTGTCTAAGTGAGGGAGAGAAAACACAAGTTGTGATCACAGACTTCTTCAAGAAAATGTAATTATTTTTTATGAATAAATTATAAATTAATAATTCCTATTTATCATATTAATTAATTAATGCCGGTATTCTATATATTGACTTAGAGTAGAAATTGTTATTAGTAATTGTTATAAATAATTTATTGTATCTTTAAATTCCACATTTTAAACGTGTTCGATACAACGCCACCCTCGCCTTACGCCGCTTTTTTGCAAAATCCGGATGGTGGCGTTATAACGAGAGTAGACTGTATACAATATGGGGTTGTTGGTTTAAATTACCATATATATATATCTTATTCTTTTATTTAGTAAAAAAATAATATCTACAAACTCTGAAATGGATAAACTATTGAGATGTGAATTTTCAATTCTTTTCCAACTTCCATTAGATAGAGAACTGTTGGATCGGTGGTTCAATCAAATTGAGAATAGATTGAAATATATATAGGTTTTAATATACCCCCCCACGAGGTTATGCAAGCAGGTAGTACAAGGGAAGACATAACCGGAAGTGAAGAGGAGGGTACAGCGCCTCCAGTGGCAGTGGAATGCCACGTCGTCCTGTGACGTAGGCGCGCTGTATTTTTGAAGTAGCACGCGGCTCAGCAAGAACAATATTGTGATTGAATATCACACACATTGCGTGGATGAACGATAATTATGTCACGAAATTCGCTACGAAAGGTATCTCTTCAAATATTTTTTAAAAGGCATCTCTCAGGAAATTCTACCTTGGAATCTTCTTATATAATATATACTAAGTAAAGATGGGGCCAAGATGTTTATATATACGAATAGAAAAGAAGCATACACAAGAAGTAGAAAAGAAATATATAAAACATACTTGAAGTATAAAAGAGATATAAGAAATTGTAACTATTTTTGACACGATTCTTTTCAAAATAAATCAATTTTCTACTGCCTTACTACAATGATAAATAATAGGAATAGGAAGGCCAAAATAGTTCAAATTTCTAATAACAGATGGCGCGCTAATACATCGTATAAAAGAGATATACAACAACAACAACAACAACAACAAAAGCCTTTATTGAGGACCTCTCGTCCTATACAGGATTCGCCAGTTTACAGAGTAAGAGAAGAGAACTAATAATGCAGAGAGAAACCCACATGTAGTAGGTATAGTATTTTCTACACTGTGACTATATACAACAGCAGCAACAAGCCTTTTACTGGTCTACGTCATTCTAATTCTGACAGATTATTTGCATATAATTATTTACATCAATTAGATTATGTATATAGCCTCCTCTTCTCTTCAGCCGCCTTCCAAAATTTGAACAACGCAAAAGCTCCAGCTCTGTTTATAAAAGAGATATACAAAAAGTTGACAAGAAGTAGACAAGAATTCCAGGTAACCTAGAGCAAGAGCATTTATGATATTTTATACTTTAAAACGCAGTATGTAAATAGAAGCGACTTATTATGGAACAAAGCCCCTTGCGAGATGCAAAGCCACCGCTCCCCATCCTTTTTAATTTTTCGCTTCTTAATAAAGAACGGTAGCGTACATTTAGCGTATAGGTACGATGCTCTACGAGAGATTTATACATAAATTACAATCTTAATCAAAATCATTAAAATTTCAAAATAGACAAAAAAAAACCTTCAATATCTGCTTGAAATGCATTAGTGCGGAAGCTCCTCTGGAACATATCATGCTCAGAACTGACAATAGAGGACTTATTTTCCAGGCCTATAACTACCATCGCAAAATTGGAGAGGAGTGGACTTCAGGAATTGGTTTAACCATGGAGATAAGCACCACCACCACAATCGTATCCTACAGTTATATGACAGCAACTTTCGTCGAGCTTGTAGAAGTCTGTGTACTTAGAGGCAACGTAGGAGAGTTTCTGAAGGACCTTTATCTTCTGAATGACCCTGTGCTTAAAAAACCGACCCCTTTTTTCCTCGCGCAGGAATTTCTTGGGCTTGTGAAACCACTTTGAAATTTATAGCTGTGATAAAAGATGGGATTTCCAAATATTTTTTCTTCCTTTGTTGGCGTTAGTTGGTAGTTGTTATTGTCAGTAGAACAGATATCTCGCTATTGGAATAATGTTTATTGAATTTAATAAATTGTTTCTCTTACCGAACATTCTCAATCGTGTTGAAAGAATATATTTACCTTATTATATATATTGTTATAACCCTCTCTATGTTGTTACAGAAAATACAAAACCTTTTTGAAACCCTAAAAATAATTTTTATCTAATTTCTTTTTAACTATCAATATACTCCTCTTATACCAATTATCTTTAATATATTATAGATATATATATATATAAAGAGAAAAGGGTCTCCTCTCCCGTCAAAATAGACGTCTAAAACCAGACGCCATCTATTGACCGTCGCCGCAACTAGCGGCTTCGGGTCGGTGACAAAGCCACAACACGAGCTTTGGCAAACTGAAAAGCGTCCATATATATATATATATATATATATATATATATATATATATGTTATATATAATTTTTAAAAATATATAGAAATGTCATAAATATAAATCTTTGTAAATATTATTTTATCTTAATCATCTTTCTAAAATAACTCTGTTATTCTTTGGCCACCAGATGGCGCCACTTTAAATATATAAATGAATTGTTTTTGTTTTTTAGAGTAATCCTTCCCCGCTGGCCTTATAAATATATATATCTCTAGTAGATCTTCTAATTATACCAATATACGTTAGATCGTTGGTCACAACAATTTGCTCCTGCCATGGCTCCTAGGAAGAAGAAGAAGAATGCCGAGAATGCCGAGAAGCCCCTCGTAACCCTCGCCCAACTGGAGATGGAGAACGAAGAGGTGAAGCAGAACTTCGAGCAGAAAATACAGAATACTTACCCTACCTCCCGATTTTACCTGTTCCAAAGCCTAATGGAATTCATCAACTTACGGTCTGAGCAGATCAAGGCCCTCATTGCCGAGGTAGAGAACCTCTCTGGCACCCTCGCGTCCTTTAAGGAACTGGACGAAATCAAGCCACAGACAGCCTGCCACAGCACTCAAACCAGCCCTTCTCCCTCCTGCAAGGAAACCAGCACTCAGACTGACCCCACCAAGCCCGCCACTCCCGCTCCAACCAAAAGGAAGCAGCCTGAGGCTCCCTACCCGCCCGCAAAGAGGACCAACCTCAATGGTCCCGCAAAACCTGCGCCCTCCCGAGTCCCCAAGCCTGCGGCCGCCCAAGTGGTCCTCCATGGGGAAAAATCGGCGGCCCACACAGTGGTCATCTCTGATGACCCACAGGCTGACCCAAGAGCAATGCTTAAAGCTGTCCGCGCTGCCCACACTCTACCCCAAGGCGTTTGGGCCTCCCTGCGAACCAAAGGGAAGCTTGTCCTCCACTCCAGCAACCCCGATACCATCCCAGCTGTTACCACCTCCCTGGCCAACAACCTGGATGGCATGAAGGTCCGCCAACAGAAGGTGATCCTGCCTCGCATCTGCCTCTTCAAAGTGGATGAGGAAACATCCAACTCCACCATTGAAGAGACGCTGCTGGAAACCCCTGCTGTCAGCCAACTCCCTGGGGACAAGGTGGTGCGCGTGGCGCATCGCTCTGCACCCAGAAACGGGACCTGCACCGCCTTCATCGAGGTGGACCTCACGACCTTCAGAGCTCTGGGAAATCGTGGAAGGATCGTGGTGGATGGTGTGATCCTCAACTTCGAGGAGTCCATCCGCGCACGAGTCTGCTTCCGCTGTTGTGGCTTCGGCCACAACTCTGCCCAATGCACCAGAGCTCCCACGTGCTTCCACTGCGGTGAAAGCGGCCATGAAGGCCGTGCCTGCCCCTCAGTTGCCGACTGGCACACTTCCAAGTGCGCCAACTGCTGTGCCAAGGGCCTCCCAGACAAGCACGAGGCGAGAGCCTCAAGCTGCCCCATCTTGAAGCTTAGAGCCCTCAAGTTCTAGGCTTCCAGGACCTCCTGCCTCCTCAACTGGCCTCCATCCAGGCTTCTCACCCATCAAGGCGCTGTTTCCTTGACCTCTCCAGCTTCCTCCCCCCTGCGATGACACCTCCACTGCCAGATCCTAGGATCCCTTGCGATGATCCCTGGCCACCCATCCCCAGGCCCCCCAACTATGCTTTGTATATATTCCGCTTTATGCGTCCATCGGGGCTCAAAAATCATTCATTTTGGTTAGCAGCCCCGTAAAATAAAGATATTTTCTCTCTCTCTCTTCTCTCTTTTTTAGAGTAAAAAAACCTGGATTACATTTATATAGAATTTTAGGGGGCAAAAAATAATATGCCACCGATTGTAATTAAATCGACGATCGGACCAACCGGCGAGAAACTATGCATAATCGAAGCCTCCTTAATAACGAAGATCCTAGACAAATGTGGAATCGAGTATAAACTTGAGGAAACGGTTCAATCAAAGAAGAGAATTCGCGGCTCCCAATCGGATGACTCAAGATCGCCAACTAGGAGCGAGCGTAATCTGAAGACGCCTAGAATGGACATCGACGAACAAAGTCCCGCCACTGGAGTTTCTCAACAAATGAACGCAGCTCACCCACCGCAAGACGATGAAGAAAATAGCGACAACGATGGCCCATGGACCACAGTCACTAACGTGAAAAAACCGAGAATTCCTCCTGTTATTGCAGAAAATGTAGCAGATTGGAAGCTTCTTTGCCAAGAGCTAAAAGACTTGTGCATGGAACCATTCCAAGCCACGATTTCAGGCAAAAAGCACATAATTAAATCGAAAAACATAGGCGACTTAAAAAAAATCAGGGAGTATGTACAGAAAAATAATGGAGGATATTCTTACAGACTACAGGAGGAAAAACCACTGAAAGTGGTATTGAAGGGGGTATCAACAGCCTTCAAAGAAGAAGACGTCGTAATTGAACTGGTCTCAATGGGCTTCACTGAGGTCATTGTCAAAAGACTCCATAGACAATCGACCAAAATACCGATGAATATAGTCCTAGTAGAGCTACCGAAAAATGAACAAAATAAACGAATCTATGGAATAACCGAAATACTTTACCAAAAAATAGTCGTGGAATCATTCAGGACTACAAAACGAGTGACCCAATGCTTTAACTGCCAGGGTTTTGGGCATGGCCAGCTAAACTGCTTTTTGAAGCCCAAATGCGTCAAGTGTGCTGAAGAACACCATTCGAAGGATTGTCCAAGAAAGTCGAAACAGCTCCCACCAAAGTGCGCTAACTGCGGAGAGGCGCACACAGCCAATTACCGCGGATGCCCAAATTTTCCGAAGCCACAACAACAGCAGCTAAAGCCTCCCAGACAAAACTCCCCTAACACCATACCTCAAGCAAGCTCCACTAAAACAGAAGAAGCAATTGTTGAAAAACAAAAGGCAAGTTACGCTGAAACTGCAAAAAAGAAAACTACTCATTCTGACACCAGGGAACTGTGCGAAAAATTATTAGAAATTATCAAAACTTTCTTAAAATGAAAGGCAAATTACCTTTAAAAACCGTTTTCTGGAATTGCAACGGAATCAAACTCAAAAAAGAAGAATTCCTACAGTTGGTGACCTCAGCCACTGAATCCGACGACCTGGACCCAATGGCTAGCTGACAGCCAAACACCCAACAACTGCCCTCCTGTAAGGTTCGGGGGGCCACTCCAGCATTACAACTCGCCATGTGTAAATAATCTGGACAAGGTGACTCGTGAGCTGTGCTCGAATGTAACACCTGTAAATTGAGATGAAATAAATAAATAAATAATTTTTAGAGTAGGTTAGGTTAAGTTAGATATATTTTTTATAAATATGTAAATTGTAATATAGGATTAATTGCTAAATTCTATATTTACTCTAAATTTAATGTATTCTTTTGCTCAAGAGTTCACAAAATAAACTTCTTGAGATTAATTTTCTTTTTTTAAATTATATTCTTAACGACTGCACTTTTAACTTTAAAAAATCATTTTAAATTTACATAGTTTGTAACATATATATGTTGTCAAGACAAAACATTCAGGAGATGAGTTTCTTCAACAATTTATTATGACATCAAGCTTTCGGGCATAGCGAGGCCCTTCTACAGGATCAAATGTATAAGAAAAATGATACACTATATACACGAAGAAAAATTTTTTTGCATATGGATTATAAGAAATTAGTTGTAAAAAATTTTTTGAAATAATCGGTGATACTTAGATTTTTTTTGTTTAAAAAGAACATCGAGACATAAGCAAATTAATAAAATTTGTTAAGATGAGAAATATACGATTATCAAAGGCCTAAGGTAAAATGCATTAAGACTAAAAGACGCTCCATAATACGACGGATAATTCTTCCATTCCTGTCTTCATAGGTAAGTTACAACAAACAGCAGTTACATCAGGTACCATCATGGTCTCATTTGATGTCGTTAATTTATATCCCAGTCTCCCCCACCAGCTTATTTTGGACTGCACCACAGAGTTCCTAATTGAACAGGGTTGCCCCACAGACACCATTTCTAGACTCATTGCACTTATCAAAATTAGTCTTTGCCATAGTGTTTTCAAATTCAACCAATCTTATTTCAAACAGACCAACGGCACCCCTATGGGTAGCCCGTTATCCTCTCCCCTCTCAGAAATAGTGATGCGCAAGATAGATAAACGTATAGTTGATGTCTTTCCTAATGATATTTTGATCTGGTCTAGATACATAGATGACGTCTTTGCTATAATCAAAATTAACACCTTTAATGATATACTCAATACATTGAATAATTTATATCAAGACTTAGACTTTACTTCTGAGACTGAAACAAATAACTCCTTGGCATTTTTGGACATACGTATAACAAAAACACACAATAAATATAATACTGAAGTCTTTTATAAGCCCACCTTTCGCCCCATGTATATAAATTTTTCATTTTTCTGCCCATTAAGCCACAAGATCAATACCGTAAGAACCTTGTCCAAGAGAATATACACCCACTGTTATACTGAGGAGTCAAAGAAAAAGGAAACAAATAACATAATTTCAAATTTAATGTCCTCTGGTTATCCTAAAAACTTTATATTAAGGCATTTCTATGACCCATCTCGCACCAAGATTAACGACAACTATAGATCTATCTGCACAATGCCGTATTCCTTACAAAGTATAAAAATAGCTAGAGAGCTTGAGAATTTCGGCATCCGCACCTTCTTTTCCAACACCCCTAGTATAGGCACCATCTTAAGGAACCCTATTACTAAAAACAATACGCCTCGTAGCACTACTCAAAGAAGCAATGCCATTTATTCCATAAAATGCAACGATTGCGATTGTGTTTATGTGGGTGAGACTGGCCGTTACATTAAAGACAGAATGCAGGAACATGACAGAAACATCAGACACAACGACCCGAAATCACTTATTGTCCAACACATTTCACAGACAGGGCACAGTTTTAACACAACTGATCCAAGATCACATTATTCTAATATACCACATAAACACAAAAGATTGGTTGTCGAGGCCTTGCTATCTCTGAGGTATAATAGCTTAAATAGACATATAGATGTACCTGAGCCGTATATAAGCTTATTACATAAATAGCCATTGATGTTACCCGTTTATTTCATTTTATTTTAATATATTTTAATATCCTTTTAATACTGTTTTACCCTGTAAATACTTATGGTTTTTATCATGGTTTCCGTCGTATTATGGAGCGTCTTTTAGTCTTAATGCATTTTACCTTAGGCCTTTGATAATCGTATATTTCTCATCTTAACAAATTTTATTAATTTGCTTATGTCTCGATGTTCTTTTTAAACAAAAAAATTCTAAGTATCACCGATTATTTCAAAAAATTTTTTACAACTAATTTCTTATAATCCATATGCAAAAATTTTTTTCTTCGTGTATATAGTGTATCATTTTTCTTATACATTTGATCCTGTAGAAGGGCCTCGCTATGCCCGAAAGCTTGATGTCATAATAAATTGTTGAAGAAACTCATCTCCTGAATGTTTTGTCTTTACCACCAATGTAATTGGGAAGATTTTACCTCTTTTAGAAATATATATGTTGTTGATGGTTGACACGAAAATAGGTATTTTTTGGGCCAACCGACGCTGACGACAACACTGGCCAGCTGACCCCCGCGCATGCGCGAGCAAGAACAAAGACTTAGCCCTAAAACTTCCGGTAAACAAAGGCTGCTTTTCGACTTAACGTTTGGTTTTGACGGGCCAGAAAAGGAACTATCCCTTCATAAATTTTAATAATTGCTTTTGAATAACATTTGTATTGATATTAATTTGTGTGATTTTTTAAATAAATATTTCTATCAATAAGTATTAATTCTTCATCACTGTTTACTAACTTAGGCTTCGTCATTCAACGTTGTGACACTTCTACTGATCCCTGCAACAAAGGTATTGATTTACCAATTTATAATTTTCAAATCAGTTTCCAGCATTACTGTAAAGCTAGGAACGTTTAGTTCAGGTTAAGCCATCGGGACCTTGTATTGTCTTTCTTTTTTTTTTTCAAATCTAAAACAAAGACAACATTTTGGCGCAGTCGACAGGATAAAGATTGAAGAATTACTGATTACACAAAGGTGCAACTGTGAACCAGTGATTACTTCTCAGGATGGCTGACCAACCAGTTAGTAGTGCTGAACTGAAAAAGCTTAGGACGCCAGTGCGTGCAATGTTCACCAAGGCGTTCAATGAGCTCGAGACAGAGATCAAGAAGAAGGAAGTCAAGAAAGCAGATGTAGAGAAAATCCTCCGCCGACTCCATACCCACCATGAAAAGCTTTTAATATTGAACATGAGGATGGAAGAAGCTCTGCTACGAGAATCAGCGTCTGAAGACATTTTCACTGCTGAGTACGAATCCGTTTGTGAGTACGAAGATAATTTCAGTAACATTATGACTGATTTCGAGGCTCTTGCGGAAGAGGATGACGTTAGTACTAGTACAATCAGCGGCACAGCAGCAATGAACTATCGACTACCGAAGCTGGAGTTCAAGAAGTTTGGGGGAGAACCAAGAGAATGGATTACATTCTGGAGTCAGTTCAGCACGATTGACCGGGATCCACAGATGCCTCCAGAAACTAAGTTTCAGTATCTCTTTCAAGCCACTGCCGAGAACTCCGAGGCAAGAGAAGCAGTCGAAAGTTTTCCACCGAGTGCCGACAACTACCCTAAAGTCATCGAGTATATCAAATCACGTTTTGGAGAGGATGAAATGCTTGTTGAGATTTATGTACGTGACCTGCTTCAGAATGTGCTTCAGAATGTGAGAGCCGAAGGTAAGATGTCTGTAGTGAAGCTTTACGATAGACTGGAGACACAACTGCGAGCATTAGAAACATTGGGCGTCGCTCGTGACAAGTTTGCGGCTATGCTGTACCCACTCGTCGAATCAGCGCTACCAGAGGACACCCTGAGAGTATGGGAACGAAGTCAATATACGGTGAGCGGAAGAGGAGTACAGGATAAGTTGACACAACTCATGACGTTTTTGAAGACAGAAGTGAAGGGCGAGAGTCGAGTGAATATGGCCAAAGCAGCGTTCAAGATCGACAACAATCAAGATGCGAAGGATGATCGATCAAACAGGAAATCTCTTTCTAAGAAGAATACTGGAAGTAAAATGCCGTCGGCTACTGACCTCGCCAACACCACTCAGATCGCCAACACCACTCGGATGCGAAACAACTGCATCTTTTGTGGGAATGGTCACCCGAGTCAAGAATGCTACAGTGGACAGCGGATGCATCTACCAGAGAAGAAAGATAAGGCTAAAGGGAAGAATGTTTGTTTTTGGTGCCTGCTTCCTGGCCACGCATTCAAGAAATGCCGGATTAAGCCACGTTGTCCTGTCTGCGGAGGGAAGCATTACGCCATTATGTGTCCTACTTTGGAAGCCCAGAAGACTTCTCATCTCCAAAAAGCGGAACTAAAGGTTTCAGGGGAAAGTCCTGCAACAGAGCAAGAGGCCGCCAATCAATTCACGTCAACAACTTTGAACAACGCTACCGTGGGAGGAGTCTATCTACAAACTCTGATAGTCAAGATAAGCGGACCAAAGGGGAAGCATAATGTTCGAGTGTTGCTTGACTGTGGATCCCAGCGGTCCTATATTTCAAAGAGAATGGTGGACGCACTGGGCCTAAAGAGAGTGCAGCAAGTTACACTTACCCACAATCTGTTTGGAGGCGGAGAAATTCGTCAAAAGAAGCACAATGTGTACAAAGTAAATGTTTCCAGCCTCAACAACGAATACATGGATGATCTCAAATTCTTGGATCAGGAAGTAATTTGCGGACACATCAGTCAAGTACAGGATCATACTATACTCAATGAGTTAAAAGCTCGAGGGATCAACTTGACTGACATATACCAAGGCGAAGAGAGACCGATCCACATGTTAATTGGTTCGGACTTGCTCAGCGGCATTCTGACAGGCAGAATGCAAATATTGCAAAGTGGAGTTGTGGCGACAGAAACCAAGCTGGGGTGGACAGTAATGGGACCAGCAATAGGGAACGACATGGAAGATTCATGCCTGATCGTGACTTCATTACACGTTAACAGTTTCGACGTTCAGGATTTATGGAAATTAGATGTGCTTGGTATCATGGATGCAGCAGAAACAAAATCTAGGAAAGATTTAATCGAAGCATCCAACACTCATTTCAAGGAGACTGTGAAACGAGACGAAAGCGGAAGGTACATCGTGTCACTACCATGGATAGCTGGACACCCACCAGTTCCGATCAATCGCCGAACTACAGAAAATAGATTGCTGACTACAACAAGGAATGTCCAGGGCAAGATGCTGTATGAGGAGTATGATACTATTTTTGAGGAGTGGGAAAAAGAGAAAATCATCGAGGAAGTTGAGGATAAATGGGAGGAGTGCAATTATCTCCCTCATCGCCCAGTGCTCAAGGATAGTCACACCACTCCTATTCGTCCAGTATTCGACGCAAGTTGCAAGAAAAAGGGGCTCCCATCATTAAATCAATGTCTGGAAAAAGGAGACAACCTGATTGAGCTCATTCCTGATTTGCTCTTGCGGTTTAGACTTGGAAAGTATGGCATCATTGCAGACATACGAAAAGCTTTTCTCCAGATTCAGGTTCGAGAAGAAGATCGTGAATTCCTTCGGTTCCTTTGGTGGAAAAAGGACCAGAAGACACTAAAATTTTACAGGCATTGCCGAGTAGTCTTTGGCCTTACCTCAAGTCCTTTTCTGCTAGCTGCAACCATTAAGTATCATTTGAGCCTGCCGCAGTTTCAAGATAATAGGTGCGCAGAACTTCTTGCCCGAAGTTTTTACGTCGACAACTGCATTCTTAGTTTGTCATCTACGCATGATGTCAAAAAATTTATCAAGGAATCCTCCGACATCATGATGCAAGCCAAATTTGAGTTACGAGACTGGATGTGGAATGAACCTGGAATCACAGAACAAGATCCAGCCTCTATGTTGGGTATGAAATGGCACCTTCAGACTGACACTATTGCCATTAATGTGCAGTCATTGAAAAATATAGATGAAGAAAAATCAATCACAAAGAGAAGTATCTTGTCAGCCTGTCATCGCATTTTTGATCCGATTCAATTTACCTGTCCAGCTACAATCAAGATTAAGAAGATGGTTCAAGATGCTTGGAAGGAGAATAAATCATGGGATGAACCGCTGAACGAAGACAGACGGGTCGAGTTCATAAAATGGAGGAAGCAAGCTTTAGAATTGGATCAGATCAAGATACCTCGATGGATCTTACCTATCAAAGGAAAAACAACATTGCACGTGTTTTGTGACGCTTCAGCTATAGCGTACGCAACGGTGATCTTCATGCGAATAGAGAATGCGTCAGTCATAGTTGTGCGATTCGTTGAAGCAAGAAATCGACTGGCAACTATTAAGAGGATCACGATTCCACGACTGGAACTATTAGCCTGTTTGATTGGAGCACGACTGTTGGTGCATGTTCTGGAAAATTTAGAAGAAAGTCCGGAGAAGATTCAATGTTGGACAGACTCCAGTCCTGCCCTATACTGGATACAACAACAAGAGAATTGGGCTCAGTTCGTTTCCAACCGTGTCAAGGAGATCACAACACTTACGAAGAATGAAGATTGGAACCATGTCGCAGGGGAACACAATCCAGCAGATCTTCCATCCCGTGGTGAATCCCCATCGAAATTCATAAAATCCGGATGGTGGGAGGGACCAAAATGGCTTCAGGAAAAGAAAGAAGACTGGCCAGTATCAAAAGTACAGTATGATCTGGAAGCCATTGAAGAAGAGAGGAGGAAGACTGTGGTGGCTGGATTTGTAGCCAAAAAGCCCGAGGAGAATCCATGGTATCTGAATCTATACGAGGGAAAACGTGAAGTGACTCTAACACAAATACTGAGAGTAATCGCGTGGATGCTACGTTTCAAGCCCTCTGAATACAAAGGAGATGTCATCTCACAAGAGGAGCTAGACAGTGCTGAAAAGTCCCTAGTTAAGATAATACAGAGTGAATCGATCGGTGAGGAAGATCCCAAGATGAAGCAGCTACACGCGTTCCAAGATAAAGAAGGATTATGGAGAGTGAAAACGAGGATAGTGAATCGAAATGACGATGAACTGTTCCGATTGCCAATTTTGATCCCAACGAATCATCTGGTCACAGAGCTAATTGTGAAATCAGTCCACGAGAAAATGTACCACTGTGGAGCCCAGACGCTGCGATCAGTACTAAGAGAGAAGTTCTGGATTCCAAAAGCTCGACAGCTAGTTCGTCATGTAATTCATAAATGTCCTCGCTGTCGACGATTTGAAACCAAGCGAGTCGACGTACCAGAGGCATCGTTGCCTCAACATCGCGTACGAGATGTTGTAGTTTTTGAGGTGACAGGAATTGACCTCGGAGGACCTTTATATCTGGAAGATGGACAGAAGGTTTGGTTCGTCATCTTCACCTGTGGCGTATACCGTGCGGTCCACCTCGAATTGGTAACTTCCTTATCGAAGGAAGCATTGGTGGGAGCAGTAGAGAGGTTCGTAGCAAGACGAGGTTGCCCTGCAGTCATCTACTCAGATAATGGGACGAATCTAGTTGGACTCCGGAATGAGCTTTATCGAGTTAATTTTGGAGTGAAATGGAAGCTAAATCCTCCAGCAGCACCGTGGTGGGGAGGTTGGATCGAGAGAATTGTTGGACTCACCAAAAAGCTGCTTCGAAGATTGCTGGGAAAACGTGTTGTCAACTACGAAGAAATGGTGACGATCCTCGAAAACTGTGAACGAGTTATCAACGCGCGACCACTCACCTACATTGCTGAGGACAATGATGATCTTGTGCCATTAACCCCAGAGATGTTTCTCCGAGAACCAAGAGCTGAAGGAGAGATTGATCTAAATGAATTCAGGTGTAATTTTGGGAAGAGCTATGAGAAACGCAAACGACTCCTGAAGGATTTCCGTAAGAGGTTCAGAAGCGAGTACCTAGGATTGTTGGTGCATCACGACAATCGCAAGAAACAACGACAGTTAAAAGTTGGAGATATCGTCCTTGTGGAGGTTGAAAACAGGAAGCAAATAAACTGGCCTATGGGAAAGATTACGAAGGTGTTTCCTGGAACTGACAATGTGCGAAGACTTGTGGAAGTTAAGACTAAGTCTGGATTCATGAAGTGTGCAGTGCAACGATTGTTCCCACTTGAAGTACCATCTGTGGACGTAGAGCAAGGCGACGGGGAGCTTAAGCCAGCGGAGGATGAGATCGTCAGGGAGAAAACATCCGGTGTGGAGTCCACGTCAGCGCAAGAGAAAACTACTCCAGTAAAAGTAGGGAAAGTTTACACGCGTTCTGGAAGAGAAGTCAAGTTACCGATTAGGTTTAATTGAAGTTTGTTTTTTTAATTATATATATAATATTGACCTTATAGCAAAGTTCAAAAGGTCAAGGTGGGAGAGTGACACGAAAATAGGTATTTTTTGGGCCAACCGACGCTGACGACAACACTGGCCAGCTGACCCCCGCGCATGCGCGAGCAAGAACAAAGACTTAGCCCTAAAACTTCCGGTAAACAAAGGCTGCTTTTCGACTTAACGTTTGGTTTTGACGGGCCAGAAAAGGAACTATCCCTTCATAAATTTTAATAATTGCTTTTGAATAACATTTGTATTGATATTAATTTGTGTGATTTTTTAAATAAATATTTCTATCAATAAGTATTAATTCTTCATCACTGTTTACTAACTTAGGCTTCGTCATTCAACGTTGTGACACTTCTACTGATCCCTGCAACAAAGGTATTGATTTACCAATTTATAATTTTCAAATCAGTTTCCAGCATTACTGTAAAGCTAGGAACGTTTAGTTCAGGTTAAGCCATCGGGACCTTGTATTGTCTTTCTTTTTTTTTCAAATCTAAAACAAAGACAACAATGGTAGAATGACATTTATTTATTTGCGTGTATATGTTCAGGAGATATTCTTTCATTTAGGTTATCAAGTGTATAGTGCAAACTTCTCTGAAGATTCTAAAATATTACATAGATTTCATACATTTCTGTATTTTTACTTCATTCTAACACAGATAATAATGAATATAATGATATGTTATAACTTCTCAATACAGTAGAACCTCCCTGTAAAGGTCACCTAATTGCAGGGCCATAGTGTCTCCTTTAGAGAGAGGAGTCCTCTTACCGGAGAGTTGCTAAATAGTAAAAATGATAATTTTGACAATGAAAACTGTCCTTTATAGAGAGGTGTCCTCTAGTACGAGTGTCCTCTTATGGAGGTTCTACTATATCTACTTAGTTTATTCAGATGGAATCTAGGGTAGCACACAATTGTTGGTGTTATCTATATATACAGGGTGATCCAAAAGTCCCGCACTATTTTAAAAATTAATAACTCCGCGAATATTTGCGCTAGAGCAATGCGGTAAACACCATTGTGTTCAGGATGCAATGGGATTTTTTTATGGCAAATAATGAAAAATTCGAAATTGATTTTAGTTACAATTTTATTCGCCAGATGGCGCACTACCAGAATCAGAGATTCAGCGGCCAAATTGTTTGATAAATTGAAAAATATAACTGATCGACACGTATTTTTCCTTTTTGAATACCAGGAAAGAACCCAAATAACATCAAATAACATATTAATAAAACACCACTTCGCAAAAAAGTATGAAGAATTGGTTAACAATTTTTAAATACAATCAGAGATATGTAAAATAGGTAAATGCAAATTAAAACATGTAGCAAAAAAAAAATGATATTTTAAATACGGTTTGTTTCCGAAGATAATAAATTTCTAATATTTTTAATTCAACTCTCTCTCATACTGTACACAATTTTAAAGAATGTGTCCCCTCAAATAAAAATATTTTTTGAATCGACCTTTTGCGTTGAAAAACGTGTTAGTAAAATCATTTTGTATTATTTTTTTGCACAAAATTTCTAAAGTTATTGGTGTACAGAAAAATTCCTTATGCTATTTCTTCTAATGAGCGAAAAGCGAAAAACTAAACATAAGGAGAAAAATTGTGTGTACCAGTGTTATTCGAGAAGTTATAACACTCTGGTTTGCACGACATAATATGTGAGCAAATGACAAACAAAAAATTACTGTTCACAAAAAAAAAAGTCAAGATGTGAGGACAGCATTTATTATCCCCATATCCCAACACAAAGAGCTGCAAAATATTGGTAGATAATATAATACATGGCAGCTTATATAACACATGAGGTAACTGCCTTCTCTCTTGTATTAGGTCACAATCCTTGCTCAATGTAGCACCCTTCATTCTCAATCACCGCCTGCAGACGATAAATGACAGAATGGACAGCATTAAATAACATATCTGTTGAAATTGATAAAACGTTCCATCTGATAGAAGCCTTCAACATGGCCAATATGGTAGGCCAGCATCGATAAACACACGATTTAATGTACCCCCATAAACAAAAATCGCAAGGCGTCAAGACTGGTGATCTTGGAGGCCACTGGTATATGGCGACTTATCCCACGAATTTCACCGAACGTATCCTTCAGCAATTGTTTGGCACCACGGGAGATATGAGGAGGTCCTCCAACTTTCATGAATGTTATTTCGCTTAGTGCTTTTTCCCTGCAATATGGGAATACCCTTTTCTCTCAAAAGTTGAACATAACGTTCACCAGAGAGAGAGAGAGAGATTGAGATTGAAACTGATTTATTTAAACGTCCATATAAGATTATATAAGGTTAAATACAGAATAAATAAAAATATGAATAAATAAGATTATATATAGTGAAAAAAACAAGAATAAATAGATATAAATATATAAAGTAATTGATAAATATACATATATATAAAATATATACAAGGTCTTCATTGTTGGCGTCCACCGCGAGAAAGACTCCGCCACCGATGGACTGCGAGAGTTCTTTCCCACAGAGTGGGCAGGTCGATGTGTTGGCTGGCATTACCCAACTCAAGACCAAGATGGTACTTGTAGATGGTAGCCTTCGCCACACTTGTTAGCTTCACTGCCTCGGGATGGAGGCCGACGCCGAAGAGCCAGGCCTGCAGATCCAGGGGCACTTCGCAGGAGGCGAACACCTCCCGGAGCAGGGGTCGCACGGCTCGGCAACTCCAATATCTGTGGGCCAGCGACCCGTCGCTGGACCCACAGGCGGCACAGTTGGCACGCCTCGAGGCAGGATGGTCAGGATGTGGTAGGGCGTGGAGGGCCAGCCGTAGGGCGAAATCTGCGTCGTGCCCCGAGAAGCAGTTTCGACGCAGGTCGGCCCAGGGGATGGAGCGGGGCACATCCACGGTGGGGGTCCACCGAGCAGCCAGCTCTGCAGTAGGAAACGCCTGGAGCCGTGCCGAGTCCAATGCCCGGCGCGCCCTCTGGCTGGGTAGGCGGGTGATGGGGGTCGCCGATCCCCGCAGGACGATGGTCTCCGCCTCGTACTCCGCATGATAGCTGGAGCTGGCGTTTTCCCGTAGGAGACGTTGGCAGAAGGCCCCCAGATGCTGCGCGTCTAGGAGCGCGGCCCGCGTTGAGCGCGCAAGTGCAGGGGCGCCATCGGAGAAGTCCCCGACAGTCGCCTGTAGCCAGCGCTCGGGAGCCAGCAGGTCTGGCGGCCGCAGGAACCTGTTGTCACCTCGAAGACGCAGGGACCTCAGGCTGGCGGGATGAAGAATCCGGTGGTCAAGCTCGAGGACGCTGGACGCGGCCTCCCACAGGCTCAGTAGTCTCCTCCTCCTAGGCGAGCGCCAGACGTCAGTAGCCGGCGGTGTCAGCCACGCCCGGCTGCGGACCAGCCAAGAGTAGCCGTTGGCGGCGCCGCGAAGAGAGGCCTGGACCCCCTTCAGGCAGGCGAGCCGAAGCTGGCCCGCGATGTCAAGAGAGAGAGAGAGAGAGACTATTGCCTATTGAAACACTTTTATTGACGTCTAGTCAATTTTTACAAAATGATTATGATAAAAGTAATGAATAAATAATGGGAATTTACAATGATTTTAGGAGCTAGGGAGGCTCCACCACCTTGATAAGGTTCTCCTCCAGACAAGGAGGGGGTCTTCTTGGACTCCCCGCATCTCCAGGCCCAGGAAGTGCTTGTAGATGCGGGTCTTGGCGGACGCCATGATGGCCAGGGCGTCGTCCTCCAGGTCATGCCCGAAGATCCAGCTTTGCAGGTCAGGAGGCCGTTGGAGGATGGTGAAGGCCTCCAGGATGACAGGCCTGATCCGACTACAGGACCAGTAGCGGTGGGCCAGTGACAGGTCTCCGGACCCACAGGCGATGCAGGACTCCGGGGCTGAAGCCGGATGTGCTGGATGGGGAAGGGCGTGCAGGGCCAGCCGCACGGCAACGTCAGCATTGTGCCCCGAGAAGGCGCAACGCCGGAGGGAAGACCAGCTGATGGAGATGGGGATGCTGACGTGGGGGAACCACCGTCCGAACAGCTGGGTAATGGGCAGCGCAGCCAAGCGCGGACGCTCAAGCAAACGCTCAAGGGGAGAGAGAGAGAGAGAGAGCAGTTACAAAAACGGTTTTAAAAGTTCTTCCATTGATTTTTCAAAGAAAAATGGCCCAAAAATAAAAGAAGAAGTGAATCCACACAAAACTGTAACTCTAGGCTGATAAAGTGGCATTTCTGTAAAAATCCTAGGGTTTTCTGTTGCCCAAAAGCGGCTGTTTTGAATGTTAAATTCTCCGTTTAGAGAAAAGTGAGCATCATCTGTCCACAGAACATTCGACAGCCAGTTTTCATCACTATCAATTTGCCGGAAAATCCATGCAGCGAATTCTTGACGCATCTCAAAATCGCCAACTTTCAGCTCGTTATATCTTTGAATTTTGTATGGGTACACACAATAGAGACATTAAGTGAAGCCTCTTCGGATATCACAATCATACACGGCGATTTTAACGCCAAAAGTTCAACTTGGGGATCATCTGTCCAGGATAACAAAGGTCACCGACCTCGACCTTACACCATTAAATAAGGGAGAGAACACCTATCTATTCAAGTCCACAGGCACAGAATCTGCAATAGACATCACAGCGATAAATTTCAACATCGCATCCACAACACAATGGAAAATCCTGAGAGGTGCAATCAGTGACCACAGACGAATTTTAACAACCCTAAACTTCAAAATTGAGAATGTCCAATAGAATAAACGAACATGGAACTTTAGGAAAGCTGACTTGAAAAAAATCACAGAAAAGCTTGAAGAACTGTGCAACGAAAAATTGAATTACAGAACGCTTGGCAAAAACTTGGAAAACTTCTCTTCGAATATATCAAAAGCTGCAAAAGCATCGATACCTAGAGGTAGACGTAAAGACCTGCGGATACCTCACTGGAAGAACCACAACATCGAGGCAATGATTTCAGAGAGAGACAATATCAATGAACTTCTCTAAAAAATAAAACAGAAGAAAAGAGAAAGGAACACATTGAAATTAGTCACAAAATAGAACAAGAAATTTGGATATGCAAACAAGAAAAATTGAAGATTTCTGCGAAAAAATGGATCCAAGAAAGGACAGCCAACACTGGAATATGATTAGAGTGTTAGAAAACAATCAAAACCAACACCAATCCTCCAATACTCTAACCGATATGAATAGAACAGCGAGAAAACGAGAACAAACAGATGGCTAACATAATTGCTGAATATCTTTCAAGCACTTCCATACTCAATATACGAATGAAGACAGGACTCTAAAAATAATATAAACCAGTTAGTTAAACAAGCAAGAAACTTCCATCAACAAGATATTTTCTCGAAAGACTTCACACTGAATGAGCTAAACTCATCAATAAAAAAATCCAAGAGGTCACCAAGAGATAATCTAATGTTTGGTCAAATGATTAAACACTTTGAAGACAAAGCTAATAAACAACTCCTACGAATACTAAACATTTCATGGTAAACTGGTAAACTACCAAAGGAATAGAAGATATCAATTACTGTGCCAATACTGAAACCAAACAAAGATGCCAAGGAATCCAAGAACTATCGGCCAATTGCTCTCACCAGCATACTTTGTAAAATAACAGAACGAATTATCCACTCTAGGCTCATAGTCTGGCTCACTAACAATAATAAAATAAACTTCTACCAAACTGCCTATAGATCCCAGCACTGTACGACTGATCAACTGTTCTACCTCTGTCAATCAATAATAGATTCTTTCCAGGAAAAACCAACAAAGAAGACCACGGCTATATTCCTTGATATGACCTCAGCTTTTGATCGAGTATGGAGGGAGAAATTACGTGAAAAGCTGCACAACATCGGAGTAAGAGGAAAAACCTTAACCTGGATTGCAGACTTCTTAAGGGGAAGAAGGTTAAAGGTTTGGGTCAATGGAGAATTTTCCAAGGAAGGAAGAACATGGGCTGGTGTAACTCAGGGATCTGTGCTCAGTCCTCTACTTTATCTGCTATATATTAACGACATCCATCCTTACCTCACTGAAGACTCAAAGGTTGCATGTTATGCAGACGATATAGCCATATGGCACACAAGTAGCAGCATAGAAAAATCGTAAAAAATACTGAACACATCAATGAGAGGACTGGAGAAGTGGGCAATGGAACTCCAAATGACCATAAACCCAATACAACCAAACCTATGCGTCTTCTCCACTGACAGGGAAAAAGGCATAAATATAACCACAAAATAAGCATAAACAAACAAATAATTGATAAAATTAGAAATCCAAAATACCTAGGTGTGATACTGCAGTCCTGGATCTTTCCAATTGGTCTCGAGGACCACGCCATCACCATCTCCTAAGCGGCGAAGTCCGCGATCTACGTTTTCATCGTAGATCGCAAAATGCGTGGTGTTGCTGGAGACCCACTGGCGATTCTCCACCAAACTCTGCAGCGCTGGCAGAGGCGCCATATTCATTGTACATAGTGTATATAATGCATATTATCTTTTTTAAATAGTGCAGACTGTGCACTTTGCATGTATTGACAAGATGGCAATAAAATTATTTTAACTGTCATTGATGAGGAATTGGAATTTTCAAAACACATAATTAGCACCTCAAATATAGCTACCAGAAAACTAAACATTCTGAGATGGCTATGTGGAACAAATTGGGAAGAAAAACCCAGAATTCTCAGAACAACATATATCACCTTAATAAGGCCGATAATGGAATATGCAACACCGGTCTGGGCTCCCTCAAGCTCATCACTAAAAGTAAGACTAGACAGTGTTCAAGCAAAAGCGGCCAAAATAATCACTGGTGCTGTTTCATCCACCAACAATGAGAAAATTCAGAGAGAATGTGTTCTAGACCTACTCGCTCGAAAGCAGAAGATAAAATAAAAACAACTTGGATCGGCACTTCGGAAACGAGGAACCAAAGGACGAGATCTCTCTGAACACTTGTGGTTTGGTGGATCCGCCCTTTTCTGAGAATGAGGTGAAACTGACGGCTTTCAAGTTCGGGAAAAGGAAATCTCCTGGTCCCGAAGGGATCGATAACACGGTCGTGAAAGCCCTGTTAAGAATGCACCCATCACTTCTTGCCAGGTTTTTCAATAGGTGTCTGGACACTGGTACTTTTCCTGAGGCATGGAAGGTTGCTCGAGTAGTGCTTCTCGAAAAGTCTGGTAGAAAGGGTAATTCTCCTAATGATTATCGTCCGCTTTCTTTACTAGTGTGTCTAGGTATGGTCCTGGATAGCCTACTAGCTCAGCGTCTGAAGCACTGGCTAGAGAGTAATGAGCTCCTTTCCTCTTTCCAACATGGTTTTAGGGAAGGGAACTCCACAACCACAGCTCTGAACGAGGTGTTAGAGGGGGTTGAGATGGGCTTAAATAAGGGTGCTTGGGTTCTTTTCGTGGCCCTGGACATTGATGGTGCGTTCAACTCCATGAGCTGGAACAAGCTGATGAGAAATTTGATGGACATGGGTTGTCCTGATAATTTGTGCAGCTTGGTTCGTGACTTCCTGAGGGATATACGGATTAGCCTCAGTTTTGGTGGGCGGGAGTTGGAAAGAAACTGTGCTAGGGGTTGCCCCCAGGGCTCTTGCTGCGGACCTATTCTGTGGAATATCCTGGTAAACACCGTTTTCCAGGAGGAGCTCCCTGAGGGAGCCAGGCTGGTTCTCTATGCTGACGACCAGTTCCTCATCATTGAGGCTGCTTCAAGAGTGAAAGCTGAGAAGTGTGTTGAAGCTTCTCTCCAAATCCTCTCGAATTGGGCCCATGACTCTGGCCTTAAGTTCAATGTCTCCAAAACTAAAGCCCTCAGCTTTAAACCTAGGGACATAAGAACTAAAAGGAAAGGGATCAAATGGGAGCACAAGCCGGCTATCCGGATGAAAGGACTGAGGGTAGTCATGGGGGTGGTCATTGATGACAAGATGGGTTGGCAATACCAGGCGGAGGAGATGGTGGCGAGAGGTAGGGAGGCGTTGTGCAGGCCTGTCCTGGTTGGCTCTCAACAGGGGGGGGGGGGTGGAAGAAGGAGGATACTATTTTTAGGAACCTCTGCCTCTCCTGTGTCGAGCCAATCCTGCTATAACAGGGATCAGAAGGTGGCAAAAACTCTAGAGAGCGTGCAGAGGACAGCGGCACTCAGAATCACAGGGGGATAACGCACTACCAGCAGTGAGGCCTTTTTGGTCCTCGCTAGGCTTATTCCCCTGTGATTGAAACTAGAGGAGGAGACCATCAGACAGAAGATCTGGGAGAACAGGGAAGATGCCCTGGGACTTGAAGCGGGTGCCCTGGAATGGAAGAGGGACCCAAGGAAGCCTCCGCAGTGGTTGCCAAAGTGGAATTGGAGTCCTGGAGGCCGACAGGGATTGGCACGGTGGTTTTCACTGATGGTAGTAAGTCTGGAACCAATACTGGAGCTGAAGTAGTGATTTTCACTAATGGAGAGCTGATCTTCCAAGAAAGCTTAACACTCAGAGTGGACGAATTGGTCTTCTCAGCCGAGCTGGTTGCGATCAGGGTAGCCCTCAGAGTGTGTGCCGAGAAGAACTTCAGCCCGGACCGCCTCTATTCAGATCGTATGTCGGCCCTCGTCGCCATCAATCTGGTGAAAGGGCAACTCGCGCATCAAATAATCCAGGAGCTGGAGATGACAACGCGGGCTCCGGAGCTCTATTGGGTTAGGAGACACAGCCTCATCGAAGGTAATGAGTTCGCAGACAGGCTCACTAAGGCAGGATGCTTTAGAGATAGATCACTGAGGACCCCAGTGACCAAGAAAGAAGTTTATAGGAGGATCAGGGGGCACGTCCAGGACTTATGGTTGGACAGATGGAGGAACAGTGTGAAGGGGAGAGTGGTATATTCAATTGGGTAACAACACCCAAGTACCTCTGTAAGGTAATGTCCCACAAATTCATTAGGGTAGTTCGGGACATGGGCCCTTTCCCAGGAGTCTCCACAGATTTAAAATTAAGAGAAGCCCTGATTGCGTCTATGAGGAAAGGGATGTGGATGCACACCACTACGTCTTGGATTGTCCAAGGGTAGTGGGTGTGCAGGAAGAGAGAAGGAGGGCGAGGGGCGCGATCGAGAGTAAGCTGCTGAGAAATCACAGCAAGCTTCTTGAGAAAGCCCACGACGTGGCAGCTGAGCTTTTCCTCAGCTGTTAGTGAACAGAGTCGACCGGGGGCCGCCTCCCCGCGGTCCCTGCTGGACACAGTAGATAGTGTCCTCTTTTGCTGTGATTAAAGGCCACCGGTATAGAAATCCTTCCAGACACGTTGTCTGGGAGGTGGTGTTTCCAGGTACAATGTCCAAGCACTAGCTTGGATATCGTTACTTGGCTTATGAGTTGAACAGAATAGCAGCGAAGTGCATGCTTCGGATGCCGGCTTGTGGACCGAAAGGTCTGAGTGGCCATCTGCTTCTAGGGTGTACCAACTGTGCTTAGGTGGGAACCTCCAGTTCTTGTTTATTTTTGTTTTGGCTACTGTTTCTATTTCTTTAAAAGTAAGTTTGTTTTTCTGTAGCAAGGTTTCTTTTGTGCCTTTTTTCGCTAGCGCATAAGCAGCTTCATTGCCTTCAATGCTAACATGTAAGGGTATCCATTGAAGGTGAATTTTTGAGGTATTGAGAGTTTTTGGAGATAACCAATTATGTTCCTGCTTACTTTGTCTCTAAGTTCCCTTGTGTGACTCAAGTGTTGTATTGCACTTCTACTATCAGTAAGAATCCATATATCGTGATGTTTAGTGTTTCTGATGGATTTTAAGGCTTCATAGATGGCTATAAGTTCTGATCTGAAGACTGAGCAAAAATCTGGGTTTCTTCTGTTTATTTTCTCATTGCCATTTGTGGTTTTAATGAGAGAGTCACTGTCAGTGTGTCCCAACTCGTCTCTGCTACCATCGGTATAGATAGTTATTACATTTTTAGGAATTTTATTAATTATTTCTAATGATAATTGTTTTAAGTATTCTGGATTTTGGTATTGTTTGTTAGTGGGTCCATTTAAAGTGGCATTAAAAAATAACATTTTGTTAGTGATTCGCATGGGGATATTTTTTCTGCTAAATAATATTTTTCCACTTTATATTTTAAAAATCCATTTCTTTTGGCCAGGTGGAGAGGGCCTTCTTTTTTGAGCCTTATATTGAATTCCCAATTAAGTATGCAATTGGAAGTTCTGTGTTTGTTTTCATAACTCTGTACCATAGATTTGATATCCATATTCCAAGATAGGTCTCATTAGAGATGTGTAAGTTAATTTTAGTGTTGTTGCTTCAGCTCCCCACTCTTCCTGAAATATATTTCAAGATTTTTAGTCGGTCTCTTCCTTTTCTAACAACTCCTTCAATATGTTTACTGGAGTTAATTTCTGGATCCAGGGTGTAGCCGAGATATTTAGGATGTTTATTATATTGCAATTGTTGTTCTTTCAGAATAATATTTGGTCTTATTTTGTATAGTTTCTTATCGGTAGTAAAAAGACAGGTTTCAGATTTTTGGGGGTTAAATTCTAATTTATGTTTATTAGCAAATTTTTCTAGGTGGAGAAGAGTCTTGTTCAAATCTCTTTCAGCTGTTTTCCAGTTAGTGTTGCTGCTCCATAGAATAATGTCATCAGCGAAAAGTCCAATATTGGTTTTATGAGAAAAAAATTCTTCTATGCCTGCAATAAATTGGGTGAAGAGATTTGGGCTAAGGACTGATCCTTGTGGTAATCCTTGATACAATTTGAAGGTTTTAGATAAAGTGAATTATATTTGACCCTGATGCATCTATTTTTAAGGGAACCATTTATCCAAGTGATAGCTTTTCCATCAATTTTGAAATGTTTGTATAATTTTGTAATTAACTTGTTTTTCCATACCTTATCAAAAGCTTGTGTAAGGTCTAAAAAGCAGCTATTGTGTGGTTAGTTGGTTTTCTGTTTTGTGCATCTTTTACCTTTTGTGTGAAAAATAAGGGTTGGTCTATTGTCCCATGTCCTTTCCTAAATCCATATTGTTCTTCTGGTCAGAGATTTCTTGTGTCGGGGTGGTAGGTGAGTCGTCTGAGTATAATTTTTCCATTAATTTTCAGCAAATACTTGTGAGAGAGATAGGTCGGTAGTTTTTTGGGTCATCAGCAGATTTGTAAAGTTTTTAAATGGGAATTATTGTTGCATTTTTACAGTCTTGAAGCAGTTTTCCAGTTTTCCAGTAGTTATTGAAAATATTAAGAAGTCTTTCTTTGCCAATTTTGCCCAAGTTTGATATCATTCGGCCATGGATTCCATCTGGCCCAGGAGTCTTGTTTAGGTCAGTGTTTTCTAATGCATAAGCTAGCTCTTTCATATTTATTTTTTTCATGGAAAAGATTATGAGTGCTGGTGACATTTTTACAGTCATGAATAATCCTTTGGGCCTTTGTTTCAACCTTGATTTTACTACTTATTTGATATGAATTACCTAAAAGATCGGCAGCAATTTTGTCATTAGTTGCTGGTGTACCATCTGTATTCTTAATCATATTAGTTTTTTTCAGTTTGTGACTGGGATCTGTCAATTTGTTTTGCCAAATTCCAAAGTTTTGTATTTGGGTTTCTTGGGTTCAGGTTTTCACAAATTTGTTTCCATTTTTCCCTTTTCACATTTACGTATAATCTTTTTATTTTTGCATTCACAATGTTCAGTTCAGTTCTACAATTTGTTTGGTTTTGGGTGCTCTTTTTTGTAGTTCATTTCTTTTAGTTATAAGTGTTTGAATATTTTTTGCCTGGTGTGTATAATTTGGAATCCATTTCTTAATATTACCTCTTGGTATTGAAACTGTGGCTGCTTTAATAATGGTGTTTTCTTAAGATATCCAATTAGCCTTTTTGAAGTTCCAGAATTTTTTTTAATTGAGCTGGTTTTGGTCTTGGTGCTAATTTCTATCAAATTAGGCAAATGATCACTTCCAATACCTTTTAATATTTGCTATTTGCATTTGTGGAAAATGTCAGGATAGTAAAAACTTATATCAAGGGCTTGTGCAGCATTATAGCTGTAGGAATGATGGGTAGGATTCCCATCATTTAAGCACATGATGGCATTGTCGTCAAATATGTTTGAAAGTATTTTGCCTCTTGGGTTTGGCGTGGAACATCCCCATAGTTGATGTTTGGCATTAAGGTCACCTACAATAAGAGTTGTCTGTAAGAAATTGAGCCATTGTTCCATCGTCAATAAGTGTATTGTTTGGAGGGTGATATATATTGTATATGTTGATGGCTTTGTTTTGATTGAGGTAGACTTTGATATCTTGGGCTTCGAGGTCTAATGTGTTTGAAATATTAACGGCTATGTCCTCAGAGTACAAATTCTTGATTAAAAATGCTAGGCCACCCCCTTCAACAGCATATACAGATGGATCTTCAGACCTTACCCTGAGTTATGGAGGGGCCGGAATTAACATAATACTGCAAGATGGAACGCACATCAAAATCAAAGAAGGAGCAGGACAGATTTCGTCAAACTTCACTTGTGAACTGACAGATATCTGGAAAGCCCTTGATGTATGCCTTAACCAACCATCTCTGCATCAAGCAGAAGGAAATTTAATATACAGTGACTCCATATCCGCTCTAGAAGCAATTCAGAAGGGCAATACTAAAATCACACAGAAAATACACTCGTTACTTACCCAACTGGAACCATTGGAGAATAACTACATTCTACAATGGATCCCTGCCCATGTGGGATCGGGGGTAATGAAATGGCATTTGAATTGGCAAAGGAAGCCAGAAAGTTGAGCCAAAGGAAAGAACAAATGTCATTATTTGACGCTGATTCTTTGTCAAAATACAAGATAATTAAACAATAAATAAGAAAAGATCAAAATGCGAAATAAACTCTGAGAGAAAAAATGACAAAAACTATAACAAAAGACTTAGAACAAAACACTATAAAGGAATAACAATACATCCAGATGGCACAAGAACCTACAGGACATGCAACAATTGTCCTGGTGTGGAACTTACACCTACCCACATGTTCTCATAGCCAGCAATGGCCGCAGCCTTGCAGAAAATTGACATAGACCCAGAGCAGCAGCTTTACACACCCAAGATAGTGGACATTGCTGCTGCTGTGATGGAGATGCATGGAGACATCTGAGGCTTTTTATTGGACACGACAACAACAACGGCATTCCAGAGTAAAATAAATTATCAGAGATAGATACATATTTTTCATATGAATTAAAATAAATATAATCGATACTGAGAGAGAGTTGAATTAAAAATATTATAAATTTATTATCTTCAGAAACAAACCGTATCTAAAATATCATTTTTTTTTTGCTACATGTTTAATTTGCATTTACCTATTTTACATATCTCTGATTGTATTTAAAAATTGTTAACCAATTCTTCATACTTTTTGCGAAGTGGTGTTTCATTAATTTGTTATTTGATGTTATTAGGGTTCTTTCCTGGTATTCAAAAAGGAAAAATACGTGTCGATCAGTTATATTTTTCAATTTATCAAACAATTTGGCCGCTGAATCTTTGATTCTGGTAGTGCGCTATCTGGCGAATAAAATTGTAACTAAAATCAATTTCGAATTTTTCATTATTTGCCATAAAAAATCCCATTGCATCCTGAACACAATGGTGTTTACCGAATTGCTCTAGCGCAAATATTCGCGGAGTTATTAATTTTTAAAATAGTGCGGGACTTTTGGATCACCCAGTATATAAAATTGAATGTCTGTCTGTGTGTACTCTATAGATTCAAAAACCTTACATCCAATCGCCGTGAAATTTTGGGATATTATTAGGTATATCCCCGGGAAGGTTTTTGAAAAATCATTTCTTGAATATCTTGAATATACTTAGAGTTATTTGCAGATTTGTAGATTTAACTCGCAAGCAGCGCCACCATTGCGACGATGTTAACAAGTTTTTTTATCTATAAGTTTTATTATCACTAAGTTTATTATCTTAAAGATTATTTATCAAAAGTAAGATTATCTCAGGATGACACGGCAATTTATTTGAGACAAGAATAATGATACAATTCCAAGGCGAAGATACTATTCCTTTAACTTCCAATTACCGAGGGAACCAATTAATATTGATTTTATTCAACTTATCGAGTATTTTTCAAGGGACCGGGAAAAAATGTTCACTAGATAAAACGATGATTTTGTAATGTAGAAAATTAGGAAAGACAAAATTCAGGATGACACGGCACACAGGGACCGGGAAAAATGTTCACTTTATCTAGAGATTCAAATTTACGAGTTTCAAATTATCAAAATATATATATTTTTTTATAAGTTTATAGATATTTGTTTAACAAATGTTCGTTAGACAAACCTTTACTCGGGTAAAACCCCGGCGAAGCCGGGTTCATCCGCTAGTTATATTATATGATAAGGATATAATCGGGTTAATAACTTTAATAATTCTCTTAGAACTGGCTAAAGTTCTGTTCATAGAACGGGATAGAGTTTCAACACTTGTCTTCCATACAAGAGGAATGCCTGTTCTATAAAACGGATCTAAAACAGCAGTAGCAACTGAGAGCTCGTTGTTAAGAGAGTTAGATCGGAGACTTCATAACGATTGTCTGTGACCTCGAGAAAGGTCGAAAACCAAAGTTTCATTCCAAGAAGGGGTAGTCGTTTTCTTTTTTGTTATCTCCACTCAATCATATTATGGTATCAAGTCGTGACACTTGATGGTGTCTGTTTGACAACCATCATGACTGGGTGAAGTAGAATGCGTCTGCCTTTGCCATTAAGACTGAGAGCACTACTCAGTGGCAGGCCGACTTAGCTCCAAAAGAAATGGCCGCCTCTGACATGAGGAACAGACGCCATGTGCAGCGGCTACTAACAAGGAGTACAAACGCGGCTCATCCTATATCCCTGGATCAGGAGCCCTTACAGGGTACTATCAGCCGGGCCAGCTGAGTTCAGGTTTTTTTAGCGAGCTTGTTACTGTCCCCCCCCCCCTTTCATCCGGGCTTGGGACCGGCAAAGGCGGAGTTAGAAGGGGTAGTGGGGAGAGGTAGCATAAGTATGCGCTGTGCGGGATGAGGGCGCTTCAATAAATCGCGCACCATACAAACCTGTAGTTACAAATTCTATGAATACATCAAAAAGTTACGTCAATATTGTAAACAGAGAAGTTATTCAACCTACATAACAACCGAGATGTGTGGAAATTTGATTACATACAATTGATTCTCAACTGAATTTCTTAATATATAACATTTGTAATAAATATAAATTTACAGGCAATGTGTTTCTTTTCAATAATAGCATCAAATATCATCGATACATACCTTACTGCAATGATATAAGTTATTGAATGAGAGGGCTTGGCTTATAAATAGTGAACCCTCTCAGCGGTTTCGCCAAATTGGTGAGTCCAGCCCTCTCATTCAATAACTTATATCATTGCAGTAAGGTCTGTAGAGATAATATTTGATGATGTTATTGAAAAGATACAAATTTCCAGTAAATTTATTTAATCTAAACTATTAAAGCAATTGAATTCGCTTTAATAGTTTAGATTAAATAAATTTACTGGAAATTTGTATCTTTTCAATAACATCATCAAATATTATCTCTACAGACCTTACTGCAATGATATAAGTTATTGAATGAGAGGGCTGGACTCACCAATTTGGCGAAACCGCTGAGAGGGTTCACTATTTATAAGCCAAGCCCTCTCATTCAATAACTTATATCATTGCAGTAAGGTATGTATCGATGATATTTGATGCTATTATTGAAAAGAAACACATTGCCTGTAAATTTATATTTATTACAAATGTTATATATTAAGAAATTCAGTTGAGAATCAATTGTATGTAATCAAATTTCCACACATCTCGGTTGTTATGTAGGTTGAATAACTTCTCTGTGACATTGATTGCATTATAATAATGACAGACAGAAAATTTCCAGGGTTCAATCTTATTTTACAGCACATGTTTAATCATGAATATAGTAAAATTGATCGAATTTAGCTTCTCTCGCCTCCAAAGTACAATGTTTACCTTCCACTCATAGCTTTTTACCACAACACTACATAATCGATTAAAAAAAACAATGGTTGCCTGTAAAGTCGGTTTTACGGGCGAAGATTTTACGTGACAACGGTAGAATATTTATTGATATGAATATAATTAAATTGCACAATAGGAACAAGGAATTGAATGAAAATAAGAATTGCACAAATTTTAACTATAGAAATATATTTTGTTTACTAAAACATTGTACATGTAAACTTAAACTTAACTAATTCCTATTTGAGTGATTTTGTTGAGGATAGGACGATGATAGGAGAAATATGAAATGAAAGGAAGTGTTTCTGCTGTAATGTGTCTTGCGAAAGTCAAGTCGATAGTTGTTCCTTTTAACGTAGTTGACTTAGAAACGTTTGATACGCAATCAAGATTATACGTATTTTTCATTAAATTAAGAAACGAGTTGTCAGGCTTTACGTTTTTGTTAAAATCACCACACAGAAGAATCGGTATACTAGAATCAATTTGCACGAACGGTGGCACGTACTGGCTGTTGTGAATGTATGGACCGAGTCCTTGCCATAGTAACATTCCAATATCCTGCATACTAGCTCCTGGATGAATATATACAGCACCGAGTATAAACTTGAAGCTAGTATTAGCGGCGAAGCAAGTAACTTCAGTCATGCACATGTCACCCTTGGTTTTAATGACACGAGTTACGTCTGTAATCGCAACTTGGAACACTTCCGCCGTAGATGTCGATGATAATTTACGATAGATCGCCACTCCACCAGCCGCGTTGGTATCTGAGTTAGGTCGATTATTTTCCCTGGATACGCACTCATAACCCTTGATTGGAGTTGGTTCACAAGTGTCGCGCATCCACGTTTCAGTCAATACTAAATAGTCTGATCGTGGTATCACTGTATCTGTTTCAATGTCCGCGGCATGGGCACTTAAACTTTGACAGTTGATGTTCGTTACAATAAGTTGTCCAGCGTCGGTTGCGTCGTCACAGAATTTTACGGCTTGTTTGGTAATTGTGTCTAGAGTGTGTCCACGAAGTCGTAAGTATTCATTGCGAATATCTCGAGTAGTCTGTGAGTCGTTTCCATCTCGGCCATGTTTGAAAACCAATGGAGAGTCCTTTTCTGTTATGATGTACAATCCGTCGATACTCGTGACGCGGCTCATGGCTACATATACCAATTGCTGTGGTTGGTTTGAGGAGTACTTGTAAACAATTGTAGTAAACGTCCCACCCTGGGCCTTGTGGATCGTAATTGCACAAGCAGGCACGCAAGGAAATTGTTTTCGCTTGCACTTCACTGTTTTTGTCAACGAAATGTTTACCACTTTCTTGTGCACTGGCACCCAATCGACGGATAAGGTGTTTGGTTTGCTGTGCACATGTGGTCGACATTTGATTTTTGCTTTGGTACCCGTATTTTTGTCTTCAAACTGGAACCATAGAGTGGCGATTTCATCTTCAGCTGGCGGCAAACTTGTGCTGGTCGATGGTCCTCCTGGAGCAGAACGGTCATCTGCATTGGCTGGCTGACGTTCGATGTATAGC
Source organism: Cordylochernes scorpioides (assembly GCA_030710605.1). Lineage (NCBI taxonomy): Eukaryota > Metazoa > Arthropoda > Arachnida > Pseudoscorpiones > Chernetidae > Cordylochernes > Cordylochernes scorpioides. Next base: position 67,473,595 of record CP092873.1, on the reverse strand, counting down.
AAAACTCCAATAGCCCCATTTACCAATCCATCGGCGACGTCTATGTTAGATGTAATCATGTACGGATATCCTACTGCTAATGGCAACATGTATGGCAATCCGTCGGTTTCTGCAACCGACATCTTGTGAAGTTTCCCTTGCTCCCGGCTCTTTTCAGAATTGCTGGAATACCCAAGCATAATATCAGTGGCGATACAGTTGTGTGCGTTTTGAATTGCGTTTCGATTGTATGAATCTACTTCATGGTTGCTGTAATACAATCTGACAGCGTTGGGTACGTTCTCTTTGCACCAGACTTCAGATTTGATATAACCAGCTATATCAGCTTATCTCTATATCAGCTTATATCTGCCACTTTTTCTTAATATTTGTAATTTTAAATAATCAATTCGAAATTCAAAACATTTATTCAGATCGAAGGTTCAAATTTTTGCTAAATAAATTTGAAACTATTTAAAATTTGTAAAATAATAATTAATTAATTAATTAATTTTAAACTAATAATTTACTTAACACTATCAACATTTATCAATAGTATGACATAACCTATAAACTCAGTTTCTCAACTTTTGTGTCAATCTAACAATTAATCAATCAATCATAGTTTACGATAATGAAATATCAGTGTACAATTATTTACCTTTATTGTTGTAGTTGTTGTAAATGACGAATCTAAGCACTCCACATTTTCACTACAGACACAGCTGACGATACTTTAACCACACGTGTGAACTTGTATTATGACGCTTTCTTGTTTTTCCAACGCCAAGAACGTTCGAGAAAGACAAAGACAGAGACAAGCATGCGCCGATTCAATGCGCCTAATTCTCTAGCGCTGCGCGCGCAGCACTCTCGTTCGGTGACTCATCGTAACGTTACCGGGCGTTACACTTTTTCATAAGTGACTCCCAGCCGCAACCTAATTTAAGACGTTGTCACGTCAAAAAGGTATGTTGGTATATAATTAACCAGTCTAAAAATAAAACAAAAACACTACATTTATTTCACAACACGA